>JANCRA010000010.1:21559554-22159554 GCA_024362935.1 Setophaga petechia | reverse complement strand
AGATCATGTGTGACTAAATTAATTGGGAACAACAAACAGCAGGGACCCAACTATTGGAAAACACTGACAGCCCAGGCACCACCAACACTGGAGCTTCCTTTGCTGCAGCATGACCAACTGCATGCAGCTCTGCAGGGCAGACCTGAGGCTGCTGGCATCATTACCCTGCAGCTGCTGCCTTCTGCTGCCCCACAGCCTGCCCTTCCTGAGCTGCTGTGCTGTTGGCCTCATCCAGAAAGGCAGTGGTGGGGAAAGCTGTCTCTTATTTATAGCTGCATAGTCCCACGCAGTGCTGATCTGCAGGGTGCAGAGCCCCCAGTGATGGAAATGGATCAAGGAATAGATGTATCTGGCATGTGACAAGAATGGGCTCAGTTCTGCAGAAAACTGTGACCTGCAGAGAGGAGCTGAGAACACCTTTGTGTGTGTGACAGGTGTAACACCTGCAGGCTCTGGCCGTGTGTCCATAGTCATTGATCCTCAGGAAGTGATGGATTGGCTGTAAACAGTAATTCAGGGAGGGTAAAGAGATGTTGTTAAAAGAGCAGCAAGCTCCTCCTCTTGTGCAAGTTCTTTTTTTGGTCTGTTGCTACAGCAACTCTCTACCAAGAACAAAGATGACAGCAAGATATTAAATTTTGCAGCAACTCAATTGACTCCTGATTTCCCTTCTTTTTTTGCCTTTGGTAACTGAATCCTGCTGTACTAATTGTGTTAGATTTCAGATGGAAGTCGTGTGACAAGAATTCCTGTGTTGCTCTTTCCTCCTTCCCCTCAGAAACCAATTAAACCAATTTATTTAAATCCAGTGGGTGATTATAAACACTGAATTTCTTGGCCTTATTTCTTTTGCATGTGAACATCATGTATTTTACCCACAAATCATATTCTGTACCAAAATCCCCAAAGCCTTGATATTATTTAAAAAGAAACAAACACTTCTTGGCAAGTACTGTTTCGGCAAAGTCCAACACATGCCAGTGGCACAGACCAGAAATGTGAAATCTGAGCAACTGCAACAGAGGTCATGTGGATTTGGGAATGTTAAAATTGGTTTTAAAGCACTGCTGCATTTCAGTCCTCCCTCCCCATAGCTTGTGTTTCTTGTGGGGCAGACCCTGAGGAGGCCACGGACCTGCACCTCTGGGGTCGTGGGTGCACGTGCAGAGCCCTGGGTCTGGGGGAGCAGAGCCCAACCAGGACCTGCCCCACCTCAGAGCCCGACCAGGACCTGCCCCACGTCAGGGCCTGTCACCCTCAGAGCCCACCTTGGCTCGGGAGCTCCAGAGCTCCTGCGTGGGGCCAGCCTTGGAGCTCTGTCCCTTTGTGTTTGACCGTCACCTGTGTGTGCCAGACACAGCTGGGCGGCTGCAGGCAGGGCTGAGGGAGCTCAGTGCAGCAGGGAACGGCCATGAGAGGAGGAGAGGCCAGGGCAGCGAGTCTGACATGACACGAACAGGACTGCTTCTGGCACTGCATGGACTCCTGGGAGCACGTAACCACCCTGCAAGAGCAGGGCATGGGTCAGGGCATAACCAAACTGCAAATCCAACTGCACCAAATAGCAGAGGTTTGTACCCAGCCTTGAAGAGAATTGTGCCTGCATGGTGGAAGAGGAGATGGTGGGACCATGCTGGCTGGTGGAGCCACAGCTCTCAGGAACACAGGCTGGGATATCCTGACCCCTGGAGAGGGAGAGGATGGAGGAAAATGGAGGCAGAGAGGAACAATAATAATGGAGAAAAGGGGGATGACTGATGGACAGGAATTATTACATATTTAGCTTTCCTCTGAAAACAGTGGGAGTATAATTAACAATCTGGTTCTGGCAGCTTCAGCTTCAGCACAGTGTGCATGGCAGGGATGGGCCCAAGAGGAGTTTGGGCCCCCCTAGGTTTAGCACAAGACCAAAGCTGTGAGAATGGCCCAGCAGAGAAAACAGCTCCTGCTGCTTTTCCTGGAGAGCTCTGTGCAAAAGCACTTTGGGGGCATACGTAGCACAGGGCAAAGGGCTGCAAGCCACCCCAAGGGCAAGGCTTAAGCAGCCACTGGGGTTTCAGACACACACCTTGGATACCAACACACAAATGCCAGCGTTGAGCAGGGCATGTCCTTCCTGGAGAGCCTGGGCGTGGGTGCTGAGTGCCCTCTCCCTGAAGCAGTGGCTGCCCAAGCGCCAGCTGAAGCTGCTGCCTGCAGCAGGGAAACGAAAGCGCAGCTTTGACACAGAGTCTGGGCAATCTCCCTGAGGAAACGGCGGCTGCAGATCTAGCAGGAAACTGCTCACAGGAGCCTTTTCACCACTGATAAGCACCGTGCAGCGTGACCACGGCCTTGTGCAGTTACCACAGGTTCTGAGCAGCTTGGGACTCCAGTGCCTTTTACAGGAGAATTAGAGCTACTGGGAAGAATTGCTGTTGCCTTGCCTAGTTGTTTATCATAACTCTTCATGCATTTAGTCACACATAAATATTCCCATTTCTTACAGGGACTTGAATTATTGACCAGCATAAAGCTGAATTCTCCTGGTACCACAAGGGCTTAATATGGCAATAGTGGAAAAGGCTGGGATAAAGAGATGGATGTGTATTTTAGAATGCTCTTTTTTCTTCTCTGAATATTCATGGCCTCAAGGATACTACACGTGTATTTTCAGAAGGTACCTTTCTGCTTACAACTGAGCTGTTGGAGACCTGAATAAAATAAAAATCAAAAGCAAACTTCTGGGATGTTTTACCTGAAAAACAACCTGCATTTCCACATACAGAAATCTTTGGCTGCAGTTATTTTGGGTGCAAAGGCAGGACCCATTGATGAAGCTCTGTCAGTGCCAAGCTACAACAGCACTTCACTACAGAGATAAAAAAGGGAACAGAGTGAGAAGTAGTTCTCTGTTAATATGACAAGGTAACAGCACTTTGCTGGCAGGAAAGAAGATGTAAGGTTCAAAAAACCAAGGTGATGTAGTGCAGCTCCAACAGCTGCTGTGTTACGTGTCTCCAGCTCGTTTACTCTTGCACTGAAAAGGTGTGTATGGAAGCCTTTCCCCAGCAGTGCAGCACGCTGTGTCAGAGCCATGCCATCCCCACAGAGGGGACAGCCAGCAGGCTCATATGGATTTTATTCCCCAGCTGACCTGGCTGTGCTGAGTGCTGTCCTGCATGGGCAATCTCTCCCCGTGGGGCTGGTGTGCTGCAGGCCTCGTGAGCCTGAGGCAGAGCCCACACCTCCTTGGGACCCTCGAGCCTGGACTGGAATAGCTTCCATCACCAAGTAGGGATTTACAGCAACTTCCCAGAGAGGCTGCAGAGGGTTTAGCCACGTATCAATGGCCAAAGTCGTCCCCCTTCCCCAACTTCTTCAGCCCAAGGAATGGCACGAGGGATTCTGCCTTTCAGAGACCTCAGGAAGGCAGAAGGACCAAGGGAGAGTTGGGGTCATGTCACAAGCTGCCTCACTGTGGGATGAGTAACTGGCAGCAGTGCTGCAGCCCTGGCACTTGTGTAAGGCTGTGAAGGGTTTCATCACACAGCTTGGTGCCCATGTCACCTGTGCCTTGCTGTGGCCTCCAGCCTGGCTCCAGCCTTCTCTGGCAAATCTTGCCTGGTGTGAGAGTGGCTATGATGGATGTTGCATCTCTGGAAGTGTTCAAGACTGGACAGTGCTTGGAGCAGCCTGGTCCACTGGAAGGTGTCCCTGCCCATGGCAGGGGGCTGGAATGGGATGAGCCCCAAGGGCCCTTCCAACACAAACCGTGTGGATCCATGACCAGAGGGTCTGCCCAGCTCATGCTGACATGAGTGAGTGTCTTTGGAAGCAGCAGGTCAATACTCTGCTGAAGCTGCTCTGTGTATGTTCAGCACATGGTGAAACACTTACAGTTTGAAGCTGGAAACAAAGAGTGCAAGACAGCTTCTGCTTAAAAATTTTTCCTTAATTTAGGAATTGCTTTAAGCCAACATTACCTCTGCTTCCTGAGCACACACAAGGCTACTGCCCTGGAAATAATCTGCATTAGCCTTACTGGAGTGACCACGTTGCCATAGCTACTGTTGGTTTCTCTATACCTCAAGCTTGAAGTGTTTATTATGATTAAATCCCATCCCGTCCCATTCTTCATTAAAAAATTCTGAGTTGAGAATGTCACAAAGTGAATTACAATGTAATCCTTCCTTTTAAGAAGGATACATCTACTGTTTCAAGTAGAAATTCCACAAAGTATCTTAGACATTGATATTTATTAAAGATCATTAATTCATGATTGGATTATTTTTCTTCAGCCATCGCTGCTTCTTTATTCTTTATATCTGAGCAGCAGAAAGCCCTGGCTGTTGGATCATTTCATGACTGGGATTTTTCTTTCACCACTATTTTGTGGACCACTCTCAGAAAAGATGCTTGACACTCTCAGACACTCAGCTTTGACCACAGAGCTGGCCTCACAGGTTTGAACCAATTTGACAGGAAAATCAAAATGTGTCTTATGGCACAGGTGGTTATCAGGAATGCTGGTCCTTGCTCTCTGAATCCCTGTAGGTGTTGCAAGGAGAAGTGACTGCTGCTAAGACGAATCCTTTATCAAATGGCCTGGGCTTCTCTTTCCTTGCTTGGTTTGGTTTATTTTTTCTTAGTGGAGAGTGAGCGCGGAACTGTAAGGTCCCTCCAGGGTGTTCTTGGCTGGGAAGGAACACAACATCGTCATCCCTGGACTTTTCTGGTCATTGTGTAAATTGACTTTTCCTGTCTTGTGGAGATGACACACCATTGGTGTACAGCAATCATTTCACACCCCATTGGCACCCTCTCCAGACACCTGATGTTCCTGGAGGATCATTCTTTAATACCTCTTGACTCTCCTTGGTGTTGCCTTTCCAGCCCTGCTCCAAGTACAGCTTAGGGCAGTCACAGCATCCCAGCCTTCTCAGATTCTTGGCAGGGGATGCAGCAACTCACCCTAGGGACTGGAACTGGCTGCTCCTGCCCTGCCACAAAACACTGACCCACGCTCACAGCCACTGTCCCTGTGCCTTCCCTGTGTCCCTGTGCTCTGCCTCTCCCTGTGCCCAGCGGGGTCTAGCACAGTTTTTGCTTTCCCTGAGACTCTGAGCCCCTTGGTTCACCTGGAGATGGAGTAACGCTGCTCAGCCCTGAGCCTGTGCCTCACGTTCTGCTGTGGCTGCCTTTCCCTGGAAGGGCTCGCTTTTCCTCCCTCCTCCCCAGGCCTTTCCGCAGCCACTGAGATGCAGAATGCTCCTCTGTGCCGCCTGCTTGCACTAGGTAAATTATTTGTGTAATGGGCTGGGGTTATTTTTTAAAGTTGGCAGAGTAACTGTGAATCATCAAATCTCCCTGAATTCACTCCTCACAAGACACCCATAAAAGACCCCATTGTGTGGAGCAGTGATGGGAGCGGAGCCGGGGCCGGACAGAGGACCCACTCAGTTGATGGTGGATGTGCAGAGGCTGAGTCCGCGCATCGCTGTCCGAGGGCTCGGGTGTGCCAGTGCACACGCCGCTGACAAGTGTGTGAGCTCTCATGGGCTGGGCGCTCAGCGAGGACCCCTGATACAGCGCCTTAACCACTGATGTTGCTTCTGCTGGAGCGAACACTTTCTCCTTTTTTCCTCAGTTTTAACAAGAAGTGACAAATCTGCTCCAGTGCACCCGCGCTGTCCCAGCGGCGCCCGGCGGTGCCGGAGCCCGGGGTGCGGAGGGGCCGCTCCGGGCGGGGACAGGCGGGGAGAGCGACACATCCCGCAGCGGGGCGGACGCGGGGCGGACGCGGGGCGGACGCGGGGCGGACGCGGGGCGGACGCGGGGCGGACGCGGGGCGGACGCGGGGCGCTCCGCACCCGGCGGGGCCCGGGGGGCGCGGCCGAGCCGGGCCGAGCCGTGCGGGGCCGGGGCGGGGCTGGGGCGGGGAAGAGGCTCCGGAGCGCCCGCCCCGCGCGCAACCTGAGCGCAGGAGCGGCGCCAGGGCCCCGCCTCGGCCGGCGGCGGGAGCGGCTGCGCTCGGCTCGGCTCGGCTCCGCTCGGCTGTGCCCGGCTCTGCGCGGCCCCGCTCCGCTGCCGGCCCCGCTCCGCTCCCCGCGCCGCGGGCGCTGCGCGGGCTCCCCGCGGTGTCCCCGGCGCCGCCAATGACGGCGGCCGCTGGCGGCGGCGGGGCCGCGGCCGGGTGAGGCGGCGGCGGCGGAGCGCGGCGGTGCCGGCGGGGCCCGCGCCCTCCCGCACGATGTCAGCGCAGGGCAAGTTCAAGAAGGACAAAGAGATCATCGCCGACTACGAGGCGCAGGTCAAAGGTGCGGAGCGCGGGCCGGTGCGGGCGCGGCGGGGCCGCCTTTGTGTGCGGGGCGGGGCGGGGACGGGCCGGCTCCGGCCGGGGGCTGCGCCGCCGCCCCCCGCCCCTCCCGCGCTGCGGCAGCGCCGGGCTGGAGCCGCGGAGGCACCGGCGGGGGAGCCCCGGCCGGCCCTGCCCGCGGGCGCTGCCATCGCCGTGCGGCGCTCGGCATGCGGGCGCGGGGATGGGCAGAGGTCGCCGGGCCCCGAAGCGGCGCTGGCCGGGGCCGCCCTCCGTGGGCAGCGCCCAGCGGCGCCGAGGGAGCCCCGGGCCGTGCGGGGCGGCAGCGCTGCCCGCGGCCCCCGGTGCGGAGGGCATCGATCCTGCGGTCCTTATGTAAGGAAGTTCGCCTTCGTGCTCCGGCCCCTCGCCTCCAGGCCCGCAGTCATTATTATGCAAGTGCCGGTAGTGGTGCGGAGTGCGGAGCTGTGCGGCAGTCTCTGCGTTCCTGAGTGTTGGAGAGGAATAAAACTGGAGGTTTTGTCTGTTGAGACCACTGAGCGGCAAATCCCAGGCTGCAAGTTAATTCTCGTTTCGAAGGAAAGTTGGTACCCTGTGACACACGGCAGCTGTGCAGCCTAGGGAAGGGCTCAGCGGCTCGGAGGCAGGGGGAATGAGCCCGTGTAACCTTCTGTCTATTGCACACCCAGGGATTTTCGCGTTGGAACCAAACTGTAGTAATGGGCATTTCTGGGTAACTTGGTAATAAATCAACTCCTTATTGCGATGATTGCTAATTCTGTTAGTTGATGACAGTTCCTTTTCCCACCTTCAGACGGAGGATACTCTCAGCTGCTTACTTCATGCCTTTCACTTGCATTGCCTCCTTCAGTCCCCCCACTATTATATAAAACCAGCTCCACTCCCCCTTTGCTCAGCTGTTTTGTATGGATACGTGTTCACCACTTCATTATATTTAAGTCCAGGACGTGGTTAATTAAAAGTGTAAAATAGCTTTTCTGCAGGTTAATTTGTGCTTGTGCAAACTCAAGAGCTGCCATTTTTCTCCAGATCCCGGCTCAGCTGGGTGATGGCTGGGCTGCACAGGCTCTGCTTGGAAAAGTCTCTGCCCAACTGCGGCAGCGCGATGCCAGAGGGAGGGATTCTGGGGAAGGGGCTGGCTGTTGGTTTCGTGCCATTGTTTACTTTCGCGAATTTCAGTCTTTTGTAGCTGGCCTCGGAGAGTGACGGAACAGTCACAACACACCCTGCTCGTGCCAATTACCTTTCTGCTTGTGTGTAATTTGGGCAAATTGATGTTATTGCACCCTGCAGTTAAGCAGATGAAATATTCTTTTAGTCTGTGGTATTGTTCGTTTTATGGGAGGGGATTTGCATTTGTTCCTAGAGACTGTCGCATGGTTTCACGTTATTTTCAAAGATGTCCTGGGCAGGGTGATTCCTGCTTCTCGGGTGCTCAGGGTGCAGAGGGGTCACTGGGGGCAGGACTGGCTCTGAGCTGTTCCGAAGGCTTGGCTGTGGATGTCTCCAGTGCTTTTTCTGATTGTTGTTTGTGCGTGGAGTACTCACAGGCCACGATCATTCTTGGCCGGGCTTCTGTAGCCTCATGGTTTCCATATGTGAGGCAGTTAATGCTGGAGTGTGTGAGGGTGTTACATTACACCACAGCGATCACGTTTTGGGCAGCTGTAATGCAGGCAGTTTGCTGATGGGCCAGTAATAATTTCCTTGGTACTGTTCTGTGCATAATTACACCTCCAGGAATGTCTGATTCCTGATACAGGGTACTTGGTCTGTGTTTTCAGCTGCATAAAGGCTAATTCTTGTGTTGACAGGGTGTGAGTGTGCCTGTGGCTGGGGGGAGCTGGGCAGTGTCACCCCAAGGCCTGAGTGTGCTGCCTTGGGGAGGTGGCGTCCATCCCTGGGCACCCTGGGTTTGTCACAGAACCAGCTGCTCTTGGGGTGACCACGGTGAGAGGCAGGGCTCCAGTCCTCACTGCTGTGACGGGGTAGCCTTCACTTGCTGTCACCTCCCTGTGGGGACCAGGCTGGTCCTGATTTCCCCACCTTGCTAAACTGTTGGAGGAGGATAACCATGTGGGTTTGGAGGGATTGGTGCAGAGCTCTGCTGTGGCCTGTGCTTCCTCACTGATTAGGGGCAGTGTGAGCAAACGTGGCTGAGCAGGTAGGACAGCATTGTCACTGCATTTGTAGGGACCCAGGGAGGGCTGGTGGCCGAGGATGCACTGCAGAAGGAGAGGGCTTTTTTGTGCCCAGTTGTGTGTTGAGTGTGCCAGCCTGACGTGGGGTTTGTGATCACCTAAATCTTTTCTGAGGCTGTGACAATGCCAAGAGCACCCACTTCCACTTGTGCACAGTGTGGTCTCTCCTGGCTTGACTGAAGGATTGGATATAGACTACCTCATTATCCCAGATATCCTGTTTATTTTCTTCAAGGATTGAGTCATTACACTGTTCATATCTAATCCCTCGTGAAGACAGATGCCCAAACCTCCAGAGAAAGACTAAAATGGAAGAGAAAGAGGGATAAAGAAGAGGGGAAGTGGTGGCAAGGGGGACTAACAACCAAAGTGTTGATACAGAAATGCTGAAATATGAAGATGGTAATAGCTGAAAATTTGAAGCAGTCATCTCATGCTATGGAGGATGGGCCTGGAATCTGAACATGGCACAATGCTTGTCCCCATGGCATGGACAGGAGGAGAAAATGGAAGGGAGAAAGGTGGCAAACCCTGCGTGTGAGCTCCAGGCGTATGTCAGCATGCAGGGAAGAGACGTAACCTCAGCAAAGCTGTGCTGGGAGTGCATTTGGAGACGAGCTCAGAGAGGGTTGGAAGCGGGCAGGGTGCTGCTGGTGTGAGGTGCCAGCCAGCGCTGGGTGAGGCAGTGATCTGCCAGCGGTGCCTCAGGTGTGTAAAACCAGAGAGAGGAGCTGCCGGGACACCTGGAGGGCCATGGAGGGGGAAAAGTTCCTGAGGCTGCTTTCGGGGAAGTTCGGCTGCAGTCTCTAGCTCTGGCTGTGGGAATTAGAGCCGGGGCTGGGCTGGTTCGGGGTGGGAGCCCGGCCCTGCCCGGCCCTGCCCCGGCTCCCGCAATCGAGGAGCCCACGCGCTGTGTGGGGAGGGAGATTGGACGGGGGAGGGTTGAACCGGGAATTATCTCCGTGCACAGGGTGATTTATTGGGCGTGATGGCTCTGCTCCTTCTCTGGAGAATTGTGTGTGCTGCTCTCATGGTGGGAAGGAGTTGTCCTGAAAATGCTTGCAAAGACAGCGGGGGCGTGTGGGGTGCATTGGGTCTGCTGAGAGCCGTGCTGCACACGCTGTTCTGGGGCTGGGGGCTGCTGCCGGGTGGACGAGGCTGCGCTCGGTGCCCCTTGGCAGTGCAGCGCCGGCAGTGATGGCCGCTGTCCGCGGCGGCTGCAGCGCGCTCCTGCAGCTCTGCAGCGTTCGCTGCCTGCCCCTGCACGGAGAGAGACCTCTCTGTCCCCGCTGCTGCACACACAGCGCTGCCAGGCTCCTGCCCACGGTGCGGTGCCTCCTGTCGCTTACCCGGGCTCTGTCCTTCTCTTCTGCTGCCGCTTTGCACCCTCCAGCTGTGCGGAGAGGGGAGAGCTGGCCCCAGCGCTGGCAGGAGATGCTTGCTGGATGGTACCAGAAAGAAAATATTTAAGAATACTTTTAGGAGGCAGGTTTTCTTATTTGCCTTAGCCTTGCAGACAGGAGTGGTGGTGTTAAAAATAAATGCCAATGGAGATATGGCTGCAGATTTACAACTGCCACATGACAGCTGCCTGCGGAATACAGAGCGCAGCAGATCCTTGGATGCACAATTTAAAGTGCGTGTTTTCAGACGTACAGATTTTTTTTGGTCTATCTGGCCAGAAATCTAAATAAATGTATCTTCCTCATTATGGTTACATGCCTGATTTGTGGCTTTAATGCAGCAAAACAAACCAGTTTTAATTATGCAGAGCAACCGCCTATGGTCCAGCATTGGCAATCTTGCAGAAAATTGCGCATTGTGTTGATTGGCTGTTTAATTTGATATTGCTTCCTGCAGTTTTGCCTTAGCCCTGGCAAAACACAGGCCCCTGTGTGATCCCTCTGGCTGCTGTTGGCAGGAGACTGCTGTGAGGCAGTGGCATGTTGTGCAGTGTGACTGGCAGGTGACACGATCCCTTGTGATCCTGGAGGTGGGGCTCCAAATGGTGCATCTGGTGTACAGTGGCAACGGGATGATTCCTTGACTCCTGTGACTCTTAGCTGCTGCATAAATTGATAATAAAACTAGAGTTTTGATGGTTTTAGCATCTTAATAGACGAAAAAGATTTGCAGACTTGGGCCAAAGAAAATAAATATATTCTTTCTCATTTTCATAAAGTTTAGGTTAATTTATCATTGCCCATTAGCTTCCTTTGACTTCTATTGCAGTAGCTGCATCCCTTATTTTGTGTCTATTTTCTTTTCCTACCTCTTGCCCTCCTTCCACTTTGCTCAGAAAATGTTGGGAAAATTCCCATGCCAAGTAATTTTCTAGGATACTGGTTTGCTCAGGGCAGGAGCTTTGCTTGCCAGCGAGGAGAGACATTAAGGCTTGAACTTGACAGCTCACTGAATGAAATGGTTCTGTGCAAGAGGGAAAGTTGCACCCCTTTGTGGGGGCCAGTGGGAAACTGCTCAGTATTAATCACAGAAACAGCTAGAAAATGTCTGTTGGCTTAATTGTTGTGCTTAACAAAATGTGGGGAAGTGTCACCCAAGGGCGCCCAGCGTGCCTGGCCCAGCTCAGCTGGCTGTGGTGGAGCTGGCTGCAGCAGGTCCTGATGGATCTGGTCTGGTTTCTGCTGTGACACTTCGGGACAGCTGCTCCCTGCTGCTCCTGCTTGCCACCACCCCCCTCCCTGCTGTGTTTGCCGTGGTCTGGAGCTGGGTTTTACTGAGCCCTCCGTGTGTGGGCACCGGGCAGGCCTGTGCAGGGAGAGCAGGGAGTTTGGACAGGATTCCTACTAAAGATTAATTGTCAGTTTCTAATGGAAACAATTTGAATTTATCAGAGATGTTCCTTTAAAGTGCAAGTCCTGAGTGCTTCAGCTGAGTCAGCAGCTCCTGCCTGTAGCAGACCACCAGCAGCTCTGTGCAGCTGTGGTGGGATGTCCATCCATCCTCAGCAGCTCCTGGCTGTGGCTGATCACCAGCAGCTCTGTGCAGCTGTGGTGGGATGTCCATCCATCCTCAGCAGCTCCTCCTGCTTTGTCTGCATGGCCAGAGCTTCTGGGCAGCATGTCCGGGGTCATGGCTTGTCCCAGGAGGCAGGAGCTGGGGTCCTGCTGTGCTCTCAGGTGATTTAGATACAGAAGAAGGGTATTTTGATCCTCTAAGCCTGGGTATTCTTCCCTGATGGCTGGCAGGAGCTGGGCTGTGCCGCTGGCATTATTTGTCTGTCTACCTCTCCTCCTGATAACAATAAAACCCTCTTACAACACTTACTCGGGGCCTGTAGCTAGTGCTCGTTCCAGGTGAAGAGTTTTAAGGGCCGTTAGAGTGCAGCACCAAATGCCCTTCAGGTGCTCAGCAGATATTTATAAGCCTCTGTGAGGCGGAGTGTTGTGAGCTCTGTGTGGTTTCAGCCCCTGTCAGGAGCAGGATTCACTCTCCCTCTTGCTGGCCTGTGGAAGATGAGGGGGAGCTCTCAGGTCTTCTCCTGCCTGGCTTTGGCTTGGTTTCAGGAGCTGTTTGTCGAGCTCCCATGCATGGCAGCAGCAGCAGCTGTCACTCCTGGGGTGCCTTTGCTGCCCTGGGAGCAGCCGTGCCCCTGGCAGGGACAGGGAGGGGACAGGTGACACGGGTGACAGGGGACAGGTGACACAGGTCGGGGAGGGGACAGGTGACACGGGACAGGGAGGGGACAGGGGACAGGTGACTCAGGACAGGGAGGGGACATGGGACAGGGAGGGGACAGGTGACACAGGGGACAGGGAGGGGACAGGTCACACGGGTGGCACAGGACAGGGAGGAGACACAGGACAGGGAGGGGACACAGGACAGGGAGGGGACAGGTCACGCAGGTAACGCCTGGCCCGGGGCTGCCAGGGCTCAGCGGCGTGTGTGGGCACGCTCCTGGCTCCTCCTGCCACCCTCCAGCACAACTGGCACCAAGTAATCTCCCCCTTCTTACAGCCTGGGTGGCTCTGTGTCCTGACTGTTGATTTAATCCCAGGAACCTTTTGCTGAGCTGCCAACAAGCCCTGATCCTGCAAGGTGAATATTCCCTCCTAATGACTGATGTGCTGTGTGTGCCCCACCTCTGTGTCAGTGTGTGTGCCTCAGCAGTGGCTGAGGGCAGGGTGAGCAGTGTGAGTCTGTGTGCTGCTGGGGTGCAGATGGGCTGTACCTGTCACTGCTGGGGTGCAGGTGGGCTGTACCTGTCACTGCTGGGGTGCAGGTGGGCTGTACCTGTCACTGCTGGCCATGTGCAGGTGGGCTGTACCTGTCACTGCTGGCCATGTGCAGGTGGGCTGTACCTGTCACTGCTGGGGTGCAGGTGGGCTGTACCTGTCACTGCTGGCCTCCCTAGGGCTGCCAGCCCTTGCCCTGTGCTCCTGCTCTGGGCCTGTGGTTTTTGGATGCACTTGACACTGCTCACGTCTTCGAGAGCCTGATTTGTAAACTTTTCCCTGACAAACTGGCCTGAGATAACTTATTTTAGTCTCCCTTTTCTGTCTGTAAGGCACTTGCAGTGGTTTGGACAGAGGCAGCCACTGAACAGTGTATTGCAACATGCAATTTTAAGAGAGGAAGTGGAGAATCAAAATAAAATTAGTGAGGGAGTTTACGGGGCTGTGGTGTGTTCCCTGGGCTGGTTGATGGGGCTGTGTGTTCCTTACTGCCAAGATGCTGTATGTGGGAGTGTTTGCTGCCCGTGGTTTTCCAGCAGCTTGGCTTTAGAGTTCATGTGAGAAATGCCCCATCACAGAGCAGAGCCAGGGACACAGCCCTGCTGTTCATCCCAGGGAGTGAGGAGACAACTGGGAGGATGGCCACAGTAGAGAAGGAGAGGTTTTAAAGCCTCCTTAATTTAAATATTCCCCTTTGTTTTACCAACAAAGACAAGTAAAAAAGGTGTGATAACATAATCCCAGAGTGGAAGTTGGTGCTTCCCAGCCTCTCGTGGAGGTGGGTCCCCAAAGTCAGCTGTGCAGGCACAGCATTATCTATCAAAGGGGAGCAGCAGCAGTGCCTCTGGCTGCTGTACATGTGGCTGAGGAGTGTCTGTCTGTCTGTCTGTCTGTACTAGGTGGGTTCTCTAGTTTGGGAACCTCTGGCCTGGGAGGGATTGGGGACCGCAGGGCTGGAAACTGGGGAGAGCTGCTGCTGTCAGTCTCTCGCCTTTACGTCTTGTGCTGTTGAGCTGCCTTAGACAATGTGCCTCCAGAAGTGTTTCTATTAGCTTTCCAAAAGTGCTCTCCTGGCTGTGGAGCTCTGCTTTGCCTTCGCCATGACACAGCCCAAAGATCCATTTCCTTCTCGCTGCTGTAGTGTCCTGCTCTGTTTGTTTGTTTGAAGAGGTGTTTGTGGTCTCCAGGCGCTTCGGTGGCACGGTGAGAACCCGAGGGGATGTTGTGCTTTGGAACTTTAAGAGGAGATGATCTCAAGCTCAGATCTGTTCTCGAGATCATCAGTTTGATCATTCTGGGTTGCTGGCCTCGTGTGTGTGTGTGAAGGAAAGGCAGGCACGCTGCAGAGCTGCTGTGCAGCAGGCGCTGTGAGTGCCCTGTGTGCTGTGCCCCTGCTGCACCCACTGCAGGGCACGTCCTGCTCAGACCCCCTGGAATTCACTTCTGCAGTCCTGGACAGAAACTCCTGTATTCTGCCAGCTTTTCCTTTCATCGTTTGAGATTTTATTTTCCATTAAATACCTTAACTGTTTTGTAGGGGATTTCCTATTGCGCTGTTCTTTTTTACCACCAAAGCGAATGGGACTTCTACTCTGGTAATAAATGAACATGGAAATCAGGATCTCCACTGTAATTGGAATTTTCAGATAGCTCAGGAGAGCCTGAGGAAGTGTGGCAGAAAAGAGTTTTAATTTGGAATAGATCAAGTAACCTGGGAATCAGACTCTCAGTAGGTTCTTTCAAAGCATTTTTGTTTCTTTTAACATCCTTGCTGGATCGTGTTCTGAGTGACTCATGGCTTTAAAAGCATTTTTTCCTGCATGTTTTTTCCTGCTTGTGCGCTCTTGACCTACTGTTGCTAAAATTCCTAAAGAAATACTAAGTAAACATATTGTAACTGAAAATGTAATATTCTAAACCCCTGGAAGTGAAATCATTACAAAGAGTACTCATGTAGTCATTGTTCTGCAGGATGGCACTGTTGAAATAACAATAATCTGTTCCGTGGGAGAGGTCAGCTCTGAGCTAAAGGGAGTCAGAAGAAGAGGAAAAAAGAAATGCACACTCTTTGCCTCTCCTCCTAATCACAGAGCATGTACTGGTGCATCCCTGGGACTGTGATGTGGATGTAGCTGCCGACTGCTTTTAAATGCCTGTCCAGGGCAGGGAGGAGACATCTGAGTGCATGGGAGAGGAGCCTGGAGCAGATGGTGTACCTTTCTTAGGGCTCTGGGTGGAAGGAAGGAATTTTGCAGGTCACAAAGCCGAAGAATAACTTCAGAATTAAACCTTCATTGGGGGTTTAGTGGCAGCTGGTCATGGGAAGAGTCCCAGGTTGTGTCCCCAGGATTTCCCTGACTGTGTGAGAGCCGGGTGCAAGCCCTGCTGGTTTCTGGCGTGTGGTCTTGTTGGTGTGCCAGGAATTTGGAGGCTGGTCACATTGTCACTGTGAGTTTGCTGCAGTGTCCTTGTCTGTGGTGTACATCACAATGACAGTGAAAAAGACATTTATGGTCACCAAGCTAACTACTGAGCCTGCAGCAATTCATGGTGGCAGTACACCTTTGGGAGAAAGAAAAAATCTTCAGCGTCCTCTTCTTTCACTTTCTTGGCGTCTTCACCAGGCTGTATGTGTCCAGAGTTTGTTGGGAAGAGCTCCTTGTCCCAGTGTGATGTCTCAGGTTCCCCAGGAGCTCCCCTGCTCTTTGTCAGCCTGCATGCAGATGACTTGCCAGGACAGAAGCACAGCTGGTCCTTGCAGCCTCTGAATTGCCAAGGTGATGACAGCTGTGGCTCCAGCTGGGCTTCAATGGGCACCCAACATCCTCGACTTTGGGATCCCCCTGGCTGAGCTTTCCTGTTCTCCTGCATTGCAAGGCCTGTCCCAGGTGAATCCATCTGTGAGCCTTTGATGGCAGTGCCATTGCTGCCCTTTGCTGCTGTCCCTGAGTGCTGCCTGCTTGGTGTTGCACTGTGGGGCTCTTTAATTGTTGTTTGCCATCGTGGGAATTGCTTGTTCTAAAACCAATTACAACCTGACAAAACTGATCTGCCTTATTTACAAATACCTCCATCTGGCCGTGGATTGCCTGATAGAGCTGCCAGAAAAATGTGAGGCCTGGATTGCTGCTGAGTTACCAGAGGGCTCCTGTGCTGGCATGGCCTGGAGCTCTGCTGCACGGGTGTTCTCTGGAGGACAGGGCAGTGAGTGACTGAGGTTACAAACGCTGTGCAGGCCCGGCAGAGATCAAGCAGTGTGTGCTGTGTCCTGCCCCGTGTGGAGCCAGGGCTGGGATGGAGGTGCTGCTGCAGGGCAGCTCCACGAGCACCAGTGCCTGCTGCACCTGGCACCTCACAGGGCTGGGAGAGCTGTGCCCTGCTCACGGGGCACCTGTGCCAGGGGAAGGATGCACACACACAGGGGCTGGCACCTCACAGGGCTGGGAGAGCTGTGCCCTGCTCACGGGGCACCTGTGCCAGGGGAAGGATGCACATACACTGGGGCTGGGAGAGCTGTGCCCTGCTCACGGGGCACCTGTGCCAGGGGAAGGATGCACATACACTGGGGCTGGGAGAGCTGTGCCCTGCTCACGGGGCACCTGTGCCAGGGGAAGGATGCACATACACTGGGGCTGGGAGAGCTGTGCCCTGCTCATGGGGCAGCTGTGCCACGGGAAGGATGCACACAGACAGGGGCTGGCACCTCACAGGGGCTTGGTGAGCTGTGCCAGGGGAAGGATGCACACAGGGGCTGGGAGAGCTGTGCCCTGCTCATGGGGCACCTGTGCCAGGGGAAGGATGCACACACACAGGGGCTGGGTGAGCTGTGCCAGGGGAAGCATGCACACCCCTGCTGGAGCTGGCAGGCTGGAGGCCTGGCCTCTGGGGAAGCTGGAAGCCTGGGCTGTCTGGAAGGGGCAGGTGGTGGGTGCCACTTGGGTGGGTGTTCTGTGCCCTTTGGCTGCTGCAGCAGCTGTGGGAATCCAGACTGCAGGATGCCCACCTGAGGGAAGTTGGCAGATTCCTAATCTTCCAGAAACCTGTTTGATAATCGAGGCAGGACTGGGTTCCTCCTTGGAAGCTGCAGTCTCAGAGTTGGGTTCACGTAGGCAAGAGGAGGTGGAAGGTGCCTGGGGTGCGAGACTCTGATTTCAGTGTGTTCCTGGAACTCAGCTTTGAAAAGGCTCAAAAAAGGAGAAAAATGAATGGCTGGTGTCGGGACATTGGAGATAAAAACCATCAGATCTGGTAGCTGAAGCTGTTTCAGACTATTTTAGTTTTTCTATGAATGTTCAGTTGCAGCTTAAAAAAGAACTGAGACATTATGAGTCAGTTCTGATTTCACCCTTGGGCCAGCAGTTCAAAGCTGAATATAGTGAATTTCAGAAGCCTTCAGTAACAGCCTCTGTTCCTTGTTTACTCTGTGTGTGGCCCACAGAGGGGAGGAGACAGAGACACACGTATGTTTGTTTATATACGTATGTAAACAAATACAGCGAGGAGAACAGGGAGGAGCTGCCCCCTTAAAATAATTAATTGAGATTAGTATGTCTGGGTTTTGGCAAGTAACTGGAGGTGAGCTATTTGGTTATTGTGAATAATTGATATGAGAAATTCAGACCTGGTTTTGTTTGCAATTTATCTACAAATGAACTTTAACTTTTATATTTATGAATAATCACTCATTTTTCTCTGGCTGGCTGAATAAGTGAAAATTCATAAACTGGGATTAACTGTCAGTACAGAATACTGCAATCTGTGTAGGAAAACCTGTGTTTACACAGATCTAAGTTCTTTTTGATTCCCCGTCACCATAGTAACAAAAGATTTTCCATAAGGGTGAGCTAGTCTGGCAATGGGAGTGAGGTAGGACATTCCCATTTTACCTCCAGATCTCTGAACGTTCTTTGACCTCTTAGCTCAGATTTTTAGTACCACATTAATGTGGGCTTTTGGTGATGGGATCTTTGTAATTGGTGACTGTTGGCATGCTGAAATTGGTATTTGTGTTATAATCCATGGTTTCCCTGATTCTCAGCAGTGCCTGGTTCCTGTTAACAGCTTTTCATAGGAATTTTTCTGAAATTCATTAGCGACAAATAACAGCCCTTTGATTTTCCTTTTCTTTCTCCTTGTACTAGACCATAGTTTAAAGCTGAAAATCTGGGGGTTCTTATGTTCTCCCAGGGGTTATGGGCAGTCTGGGGCTGTCCTGGTGAGCCCTGCTGGGGTTATGGGCAGTCTGGGGCTGTCCTGGTGAACCCTGACAGGGTTATGGGCAGTCTGGGGCTGTCCTGGTGAGCCCTGCTGGGGTTATGGGCAGTCTGGGGCTGTCCTGGTGTACAGTGCCAGGGGTTATGGGCAGTCTGGGGCTGTCCTGGTGAGCCCTGCTGGGGTTATGGGCAGTCTGGGGCTGTCCTGGTGTACAGTGCCAGGGGTTATGGGCAGTCTGGGGCTGTCCTGGTGAACCCTGACAAGGTTATGGGCAGTCTGGGGCTGTCCTGGTGTACAGTGCCAGGGGTTATGGGCAGTCTGGGGCTGTCCTGGTGTACAATGCCAGGGGTTATGGGCAGTCTGGGGCTGTCCTGGTGAGCCCTGACAGGGTTATGGGCAGTCTGGGGCTGTCCTGGTCCCCAGGGGCTGCTGGCTTTGGCCAGGTCCCTCACGGCCCCACCATCCAGTGTGTGCTGGTGCAGCTGTGGAGATGCTCCAGAGGAGCCTGGGAATGTACAGTGCTGCTCACATGGGCGCTGGTTTTAAATCCAAATAGAAAATCGTATCCCTGTTGATGGTCTTTCCTTGAAACACAGTTACAGCTCTGTATAATGCAGCTGTTCCTTATCTCAGTAAAGTGTCCTGGCTGGAGGTCACTTACTGGACACAATTTATGAGCAAAGGCATTTTATGACATTTTTTTGAGAGAAGGAAAGAGAAAATAATCCATTAAAATTTATGTAAAACTGTTAGGATAAACCCGATGAATTTAAAAAAAGTTAATTTGCTTATAGTTATTAATGAAATCTATGGCTAAATTTAGGTGAGTTCTTTAACTTTCTTAGTTTGGACAACTGCTCTGCTTTGTTTTATTCAGTTTCAGTGTTCATTTGAATGAAAAGCTCCTAAGTTAAAGAGAGATTGTTTCACTGAACTAATTCTGCTGAGTTTGCAATTATTCCCGAGTAAGAGGCAGTCAGCCTAATATATAGACATTATTTCTGGGAAATATTAATGTGTAGCCTTCTACCTTTTCACTGAAGTGGTTGTAATTTTATTTGTAATTTATATTTTAACACTTAAAATAAAAGTATGCATCTCAAGTTTGATCTTAAAAGTTCCTGTATGTTAGAAATACACAATCATTTGTGAGGGTCTTGGATGTTTTCTTCCCTGTATTTGCCTTGTGGTCAGTCTGTCTGTAGCCTGTGCCTTCCTCAGCTCCAGCGTGTGTTCTTAATTAGCTCCCTGAAGGCCATACTGTGATTTTTCCTGAGCAGGGAGTGAGCACAGGACCATAATGATAAAGCCTGGAGAGAGCTGCTGTGGCTCTGTGCTGGGATAAACCAGGTGTCCGTCCATCCCATCCATCCATCCATCCCATCCACCCATCCCTCCACCCATCCCTCCTCCCATCCCTCCACCCATCCCTCCTCCCATCCCTCCACCCATCCATCCACTCATCCACCCACCCATCCATCATCCATCCATCCCTCCTTCCCAGAGCAGCACACAGCTCCTGGGAGAGCTTCCATGTGTATTGTGCTAAAATATCCTCAGCTGTGCCCTGTGTGTAGCAGCACTGTGATTTTGGGGTGTTTGCAAGGGGCTTTCTGTGTCTCTGTGTGGATGTGCGTTGTGGGCTGGCTGCCCTGGGCTGGGGAGGGAGCAGGGCACTGGCAGCCCTTGGCGCTGTGGGAACGATGGCTCAGCCAGGAATCTTCTAACGCCTCTCTTCTGCATCTCTGTATCTTCTGCAGAGCACACATCTTCGAATGTGCTGCTCGAGTCTGCAGATAAAATCCTGCAGTGCTGGGAGATCTGACATCCTCCCTGGCTGGCCTGTTAACTGATTTGATTCTTTTGTGCCAGTACTGAAACGAACTTTTATTTTGCTGGAAGGAGGTGACTCGTTCCTGTGTTTTCCTCGGTGCTTGTGAAACGGGATTCTCTGGGAAGATTGCTGCAGAGAAATCACAACGTGTTTCTGGGAGTGCAGCTGTATCCTAGGTGAAGCGAGCAGTCAGCCTGGCAGTGCTCCAGCTGGAGCGTGGCTGATGGGGCGTGCTGCTGCTCAGAGGGACCTCGAGAGGCTGGGGACACAGCAGCAGCAGTCTCATGAGGTTCAGCAGGGCAAGTGCCAAGTCCTGCAAGTCTTTTATCCCCAAAAGGTGGGGAAATAGCCCTTTTAGACTCACCGTGCTGTTACAAGTTACATTTCTTAAAAAGCACTCTAATAAAATAATGGTGGGCTGGTCTCTAACTGGATTTAAAATGTTTCTTGTAATTCACTAATGCATTTCCCATTGTGTTGCCAGAACGTATGCTATGACTTTGAGGAGGCAGCAAATGCAAGTTGCAGAGAATTTCAAATGGCCATTTATTTTGAGCAGGATCTTAGTTCTCACTTGGAGTTTCCTGCCATTACTGAGAAGGCTTAAGCATTTCTCCTTGTGTGCTGTTTAATCCCATGAGTGTGTGGAGGCCCCCCAGTCGTGCTGTGTGACTCCTCAGTTCAGTAGTTTGATGGAGGGGATGAATGTTGGGTGCTTGCCTGGGGCACAGCCTGTGGGGCCCTGTTAGTGCTGGGGTCTGGGGGACCCGGGGTGGGCTGGCACCAAGCTCTGCCCAGCCAGCAGTGGAGCAGCACACTGAGAGTCAGTCCCTGGCAAATACTTACACAACCCTCTGCTTGAGTCCTCTTGTTGGCAATATCTTTTATCTTTTTCTTCTTGGTAACATCTTCTTTCTCTTTTTGTAGTACCCTGTATGTTTATGCGTATAGATTCCTGTGGGATTTTGCTAGGAGCAGACCAGCCAGTCTTTGGCAAGATGGTGCTTTAGACAAAGAGCAGGAGCTGTGCTCCTGTGTCCTTCTTTGGTGAGCAGAGTAACTGTGCTCCTGCAGGAGGGACACAGCTGTCCCCTCCCTGCTGTCAGCGCTGTCCCCTGCACCAGGGACCGTCACCCACAGGAACACTCAGTGCTGGTGAAACTTAGCTTTTTGTCCTATTTTTGCATTTATTAGCATACGCTGATTATTCATAGGAATAATTGCCCTTTACCAATTCACATTAATTTAGATGGCTTTTGAAAAGCAATCAAGAAGAGTGGGAATGATAATGCATCAAAGGCATATGGCACAGAGGAAATAGGGTGTGTTTTACGTAATGACCATGTCAAGACACTGACAGCTTTTCCCTTCAGACTGCAGTCACTGGAACCCAGTTTGATGGTTGTGGCTAAAGGCCACAATGTGCTCCCTACCTCAAGTTGATTCATGCTCTTTGTCTCATTTTTGTGTCCCTTCAGAAAGCAACAACATCATTTTGGGGGGTACAGCATGAGCATGAAAGCAGACAAAACCATGTACTAGGTCATTTCATCATTAAAAAGTGCCTTGCCTGTCCCTGTGCAGGTAGGGTTAAATTCCCAAGTGCTTTTATTATCAGGGAGCACATGAAGCTTGGAGGATACAGCAGACTCTTGTCTGCCCTCAGCACAGGGAAGAGCCCTGGAGTCTTCATGGCCAGGCCAGCGTGTTTCTTTGGCAGGGGAGAAGGTCTTGACAGTAGGGGCAGATCTTGGGCTGTTCAGAGGGTCACACACCTGAGCAGGGCTGTGAAGAGGTGCTCTCTCAGTCAGGGTGAGTCTTCTGGGACTTTGAACGAGGCAAAAATCCGAGTGTCACGTGGGACTCATGGCCTAAAAGTACTGACTGTGTTCTTTTGCTCTGGGTTACAGATGCTGCTCTGAAAGCCAAATGTGATGTGATGAAATAGGAGTGCCTTGGTAGACAGAGATGTGGAGTGAGTAATCCTTAGAGAAGGGCAGGAAAAGGCAGGGTTCAGTTCAGGTCAGAGGACAGGCTGAGCAGTGTCATACACGGTGTGGAGGAGGAGAGCAGCAAGCATGTATAGGGTTGGTCTTCGTGATGCTTCAGTGGTTAAAACCTTGTTTTCTCAATTCAGGGAGATAAATTCCTCTGTTTTTCAGATGAGCCTGGAGCTGCTCCTGTGCAGATTGGTCTGAGTGTTGATCAGCTGGTGCTGCTCGGCAGGAGCAGCTCCCCAGCCCAGTGTGGTTCCAGTCAATATTGGCTGCTTGCAGTGAGCACAAGTCATCCCTCATTGGGAGTATCTCACAGAAGGAATGGCTCCTGCATGGAAAACAAACACTAGTGAGCTGTGGCAGATTTAGCTCCAGCATTATGTTGCTGACATTGTCAGAATTTTAGTAACTGAGAAGAAATCTCCATTGAGGAACATTTGCAGGGGGTTGGTTACACACTTCATGCGCAGGGAGGGGTGGGTGTCAGTTCTATTAGTCTGGAATAATGTGTTGTCAGGAGATATGAAACTGGCTCTGTGGATTCTGCTGCACGTCATTCATGCACTGTTCCTCATTCCATGTGCATTATTTTGGGCTAAATAAGTGAGCCCCCGAGTTCATCACTGCCTCAGCTTTGTGCTGTCAGATTGGAATGAGGACACGCTCTGAATCTGTGTGGTAGAGTGGGACTTGTTCCACCAAGGCTTGTGTTAAAGAGGAACACAGTTACTGCAGTGTTGGAGACTTCTGTTTATTCCTGGCACTGATGGCAGGATGTAATCATAAAATTTGGAATTTGTGTGAGGAACGGTGACAGCATGCTGCCACCTTTATTTGTTTGAAATTTTGTATCTAAAGGAATCTGTTTACAGCATAAGGAGAAGAGGAAAATACAGTTTTCTACCAGCAGTGCTTTGGTACTTCATTTGATTTATAAATTATTCGATAAGCATGGATGTGCAATAGCAAAGAATACTTTAAAACAAACAGATTGTGAATGTTTTCTTCCACTTTGGGATCTGAACTCATGAGACCTCCTATCTGGGAGCTCAAGATTCCTTGGTCTATGCCATGCTTACCCCTTGCAATTCCAGGGGGGATTTTAGTCCATGAAGTGCTGTTGAGCACTGATGGTGAGCTGTGCACGTGGGTGGGTTTGTCTGGTTCGTGCCAAGTGGGCAGAGCTGGTTTCAGAGCAGGAGGAATCGTGTCCCCGTGTGTCTGAGGCACTGTGCTGTGCACAGGGCTCTGGGCTGAACCCCAGATGTGCTGAGGCCGACTGCAGCCCCTGTGCACAGAGAGAGCAGAGCCATCCCCACCCCTGCAGGCTGCCTCTGGTCTGCACACACTCCTGCTCTGCCCATCGTGCTCCAGAGGGGAGGCACTCTACAGTGGGGAGGTTTGGGCTCCAGTTCAGATCGAGCCGAGTGAGGAGAGGGGGCTCGACATAGCTCAGGATCCCGCAAATGATCCTGATGGTGATGGGGGTCCCAAAGCAGAGGTGCCTCTGGAGGAGCTGTTGGGGTCCCCTGGGTGTCCCAAGGCAGAGGTTAGAGGTGCCCCTTTGTGCTGCTGTCCCCGGGTAAATGATCCCAGAGGGGTATAAATGGTACCGGGCTGGCACCAAGGGGGCTCTGCCCCGGGGCAGGCAGAGGGGTGGGGAGCAGCCTGGGGTGGGCAGCTGCACTCCTGTGCCTGGGCTGCCTTTCGAGGGGGGTGAGATTGTGGCTGATGCCTTCAAACGCAGGAGGGTCAGAGCAGAAGAGAGAACACGTGTTTGGAATGCTCCCAAAGTGTAACATATTGCACATGTATTATGTAGGCTTGGGAAACGATGCTTAAAGTAGCTGAGCCCACAGGCTACTTGGACAAAGCAAATATCAAGACCATTAAGTTCTCTTGCTAAGCTTGACTTGTCCTTGTTATTAAGGTCATTTCAGTGTGTATTTTGATAACTGTGAGGTTTCTGTGTAACAACTTTGTGCTTGAAATTTTTTTAAAATCAGTTGGAAAACATTTTGCCAGATTTTTGTCAAGCTGTCAGTGAGAGCTTTGTTATATGCAGGAGTGATAAAGAAACACTTTTGAAAGTAATTTTTCTTCCTTTTCACTTCTAGGCTGACAAATTGGGAGAAGCAGCTTTTCTGGTCATGCAGGTCAGGCAGAGATAGGGAGTAGTTCTCACAGGGACTGCAGGTGTGGTGCTGGGTTGGAGGGTGTTGAGAGCCTGTCAGTCACTGCAGGGAGTGCACAGGGAGCATCAGTTCCATGTATTTTTATGAGCCTGGTCCAGTGTCAAACCCTGTCCTAAAAATGTGCTAAAATTGCCTGTGAGTATTGACCCCTCAAGATGATCCCAGGGCCAAGGGAAGTTCAAGATTTCTGCTCAGAGAAGCTCGGCATTTCAAAAGGGGATTTTGGGAGGGCTGGGGTAACACAACTTCCACATGGAATACAGACTCGTAGGTAACCGGAGTGCACTAAGAGATGGTGATGAGTGTAAGGCACTGCTGCTGCTGCTGCCTAAACTCTGTGTATTTACACCTGCCCGCAGCAAATCCTTCCTCTCCCTTTGTAACTACGTGCTTGCTGTAATCTCTCTCCAGCTGGGGGCAGTTGGTGCTGGCAGTGTTAGCATGGTGTGGATGGACATCCTGAGGCCAGATGGAAGGGAGGGTACCCGGGGTAGGGCTGGGGAGGAGCTGCCCATGGGCTCGGCTGCCCTCGCCTCAGAGCAGGCATCCTGAGCTGGCTGCCCTGTTACCTCAGCTCTCCTGCCTGACTCAGAGTGTTTCTATCAGATCCAGCCAGGTTCTGTTCCTCTGAACTCCTGAAGTCGGGACAAGGAACCAAAGTGGAAGGCGAGGAAGTTCTGGGCATCCCCACCCATCCGCACTGAGAGGCAGAGAACTCTGTCTCTTCTCTGTGAGTTTTGGAAGGGCAAAGTGTCAAAATTACACACGAGAGTGATAAATGTGACACTGTCAAAAGTAAATGTAGTTAAAGCAGGTTCTAAATAAGCCAGGAGCAGTAGTGAGTCAGCAGAGAGGGGCTATAAATACCAGAGCTGATGCAGCAGCTGCAGCTGGGGGGCCACCAGGGAAGAAGGGAGTGGAGAGGCTCTGGGATGTACCAGGATCCACGTGTGTTTTGAGAAGCTGTCAGAGAGAAGAGAACCAGAACTGGTAATTACAAGGTGCTCTCCAGATGCTTAGTCTAGAGTTAAATGGATGGTTTTCCTAGGTTCTCCCTTAGATGAAGAAAAAACCAGAACAGGTGACTCAGAGCTGTGCTTCAGTGGCAGGGGGAGCTTGTGCAGGTGTACAGGCTCTTCACCTGCACTGGAGCAAGCACTGCTGTTGCTTGTGCATCTGTATTCCCAGCACCCTGGAGGGAGAGCTCACAGTAAACAAACCTTTAATTTAGCAGAGTTTTAAAACAAAGTCTGTGTTAACTGTCTCTGTGTGGTGTTTTTGGGAGATACAGAAGCAGGGGAGCAGTGCCTGCATGCTGCAGGTAGAGGATATGCGTGGAAGTCTGACAATTCACAAAGATTAAGGGCAAAATAATGTTCTGATGTGCTTTTGCAATTGAAGATTATCTGGTGATAAAGTCATGAGATGTTTATTTGTGGGGAGGTCTGTGTATATAATTGTTTCCTTTTACACCTTGGACAACTGCAGCTATATATTTTTAAATGAATGGTAGAAACCGGGGGCTGTCAGGTTTAATTTTTAATTTGTCCCTACTCTCCCACTCCTGCAGGGCTGTGCCTGTTGACATGCTCCCCTCTGCTGTCCCTACTTGCCAGAATGATCCAGTGCTTCCTGTGCTTCCATCTAGTCTTTGTTTTCAGTGCTTAGTTTAGGCAGAAATCCGCGGCTTTATTTGGAGCAGTCCCCATGTCCCCCCTGCCCTCCCTGTCAGATGGGGTGGCAGTGGCATGCTGAGGGTGCTGGTGGCTCCTTCCATCCTGCTGTCTCCTGTGTTCTGCCCCAGCCTGGATTTCAGGTGGGCGGGCAGTTCATTATTTCTGCAGCGTTTATGCAGATTGCGGTCTGAGCTTATTTTAGAAGAGCAGAAATCAGGAGCAATTAGCAATCTGCTCAGGAAGGAGCTCGGAGAGAGGCAGACTGCAGCTCTGTGGCATGCAAAGGATGGGCTGTGTGCTGAGCTCGGCCAGTGTGTGCCCGTGTGTGCATCAGCGTGGCTCTGTGGGCGAGCACGGCTGCTGCAGCTGGGCAGGGCTGCTGCCAGCTGGGCAGGGCTGCTCAGGTGGGCAGGGCAGCAGTGCTGCAGCTGCAGGGAGAGCTCACGGCTCAGGTGAGCCCAGGGCAGCGTGCCAGCAGGGCTGTGCAGGACAGGCAGCCCTGTCCATAGCTCAGGCATGGCTACCAAACCCTGCCAGGGGCACGGGCTGCCCCAGCACAGGGCACGGGGCACAGGCTGCCCCAGCACAGGGCACAGGCTGCCCCAGCACAGGGCACGGGGCACAGGCTGCACCAGCACAGGGCACGGGGCACAGGCTGCCCTGGCACAGGGCACAGGACACAGGGCACAGCCTGCCCCAGCACAGGGCACGGGGCACAGGCTGCACCAGCACAGGGCACAGGACACAGGGCACAGGCTGCCCCAGCCCATCCCATGGTGCCTCCTCACCTGGCACCCCTGGGCCAGGCCGTGGCACCCCTGGGCCAGGCCGTGGCACCCCTGGGCCAGGCCATGGCACCTGCCAGCTGACCCTGTCGGGGAGATCTGAACAAGGCTCAGTCTGCCCTCAGTAACAGTTCACATAAATAAACAAATGCCAGTCTTTATTGCCCCCCCCACCAGGATGGCACATTACTCGTTTCAGTGGCTGTTGTTAACCTGGCTGTGTCTCAGCCACGCTGCCAGCCCCATACTTTTCCTTGTATGAAGGGATGTGAATTCAGTGAATTAGAGAACTCTGCACATCAGAGTGGAAGCAGAAGAGAAAGAGGGGATTTTTTAAGAAAACAGTGCTTTGACAGAAGGAATGCTGGAATGTTTACATCTCTATCTTCTCTTCCATGCACGTGTGACACGAGGCAGGCATGGCAGGAGAGTCCTGCAGGAGCAGTGCTGCAGCAGTCTGCTCTGCATACCGAGGAATCAGCTGAAATATCAGAGGGATTGTTTTCTGGAAGTGATGGACACCTGCAGTGACAGCTGACTTTAGCCAGAGCTGTAGCTGCAGGAGCCCTTTCTGCCCTGACAGTGCTTCAGGAGAAGCTGTGCACACTGGTGCATATGGATTGCATTTGTCTGCTGGCTTGCTTCCCCTGGAGCTGCCCGAGTACCTTTAATGCCCTTTCTTATTTCTGGGTGGGAATTTAACACTCCTGTACTACACCGGGCTATTTCTGTATTTTCTTTGGTGCTGTTTATCTATAACCATCTGGTTCTGCACGCACTAATAAATGGGATGCTGGGGAAGATGGTGAGAGCAGACAATATGCTTTATGCTGATTTACCCTTCTTTAGAAGGCAGGAGCACAATCACTTGGTACTGAAGAAATGAATAATCTCTGCTTTGTGGGTGGCAGCTGCACAACCCAGTGATCCCAATGTAGAACATATTATTAGCCTCAAGCTAAGCTGTCTGCAGTCTGGAACTTGCTCCAGGTCTATAGTAAATGATGAATTCATGAGGAGGCTGTGAAGGATTGGGCTGGATCCTGTCTGGTATGGAAAGCCCTTTGGAGACAGTCTGCTGGATGCTCCCTTGCATGTCTGTTACCTTCTGAATATCCCTGTGCATGTCCATCCTTCTGCACTGCAGCAGTGAGGTTCTGCAGGCCTTTGTTCATCCTGAAACACCCCAGGACCGCTGGCGCTGCCTGAGGCTGCGTTTGCAGCCTTTGGGGAGGGTTGTGCTGGTTCTTGGGAAGGTGAAATCCCTCCCTACGTTTGTGCTCCCTGTCTGCAGGTTCCAGGCTGGCTGGATCTGGTGACAGATGATGCACTTCCATTGGTCACGGCACAGCTTTCCCTTGCTATTGCAATGTTGTGCATTTTCTGGAAAGGAGGAGCAGTGAAGAGCAGTGTCAGCCTTGGGCTGGCATTTTGCTGCTCTCTGAGGCAGCGGCTCTGAAGGAGCAGCACTGTTGGTTCCCTGGCAGCAGCTGAGGCTTTCCTGGTCAGTGCTGATGAGGGCAGGGAGCAGAGCATCTGCCCTTGCCTTTGGCCAGGTCCTTGTGCTGAAATTGAAAAAGCACCGTGGAGATAGTTAGCCGAGAGGACATGGAAGAACAGCATTGCTGGGTGATGAGGACATGCTCCAAAGGAAGCATGATCAGGCTCCAGGAATGCTCTGGAGGTTTTGGTCTGGAGGCACAGCAGGGAACTGGACCAGGCTCTGGAGATGCTCAGGAGGTTTTGGTCAGAGGCACAGTGTGAAGCTGGCCGTGCCAGGCACAGGGAGCCAGCTGCCTGTGATATTTTTAGGAACATTCAATCAAACAAATAAGAGAAATTGGGCAACTGCTGCTGTTGGAGTTGCCCATTCCTACAGGTTCCTCAGTTTGAGTCTACTACTTTGGAATTTGTTTTACTTTTTGTTTTCTGTGTCCCTTCAGACTCGGAGCAGTTTGGCCTTGAAATGAAGTTCAGGCCCATCTCCACTGCAGAAAAGCACAGTGGGAAACAGCAATGGCAGAGATGCCCAAGGAAAGACTTGTTTTATCCTATCTGTAAAATTAGGTTGTAATCCAATCCGTCTCTCTTTCTGGAAGATGTTGAGGCTTATAGGATACTTTGAGATGCGAGATGAAAAGTTCTTAAAAGGAATTATCCTGTGTTTTTAATGCATGTAAAGTATTACTCTGGAAGAGAATTGGTTCAGTGGATCCATGAATGCACAGATTTTCCAGGCCAGAAGGCACTGCTGGGTAATCTGATCTGATTTGTGTGTGTAATATTTGATCCTGTTAGGGCTGTACAGAGGTTGGGGAACTCGCACAGATACGAGGGGCTGGCTCTAGGAACTGTCTGCAAAGCCCCACTCTCTTAATGATCTGTGAAATCTTTCCATGCCTGGATTAAGGAATGTGAGGTGCTGAAGTGAGCCGTTTAATGATCTTCTCCTTTATTCCATCTCAGTGGCTCAGGGCAGGATTCACATTCTTGTTCAGCTCTTTCTTTTCCAGTTTGAATACATTCTCCTTTGCATCTTAATAGCCGCAGGCCGGAGCTCCGCTTGCATCATTTCGGGGCTTTGAGCCGGTGAAAGCCTTTCCCAGCCACGCCGGTGCCCCCCAGGCGGGCAGAGGAGGGGCTGGAGCTCCGGGCTGTGCAGGAGGGCAGGCAGAAGAGCTGTTTTCTCTGGGGAAAATGCCACCATCTGGTTTTGTGACGCTTCCTTTGCTCTTCTTAAATCACGAACAGATACAAGAGATCTGTTTGGTTCCTTCTTTTTAATGCTGTTTTGCATCCCTTGTATTCCGGACAGGCGAGACCCGAGGAGGCACAAACTCAGCAAAGGCAGCTGCTCTGCCTTGTCCCTTCTCCTCCTGGAGCTCACTTGGGCAGAGGCGCTGGCTGTGGGGCACAAGGGGGTCCCCAAAGACACGGGCAGCAAGCAGGGGATTGCCAGGGATCTTGGAGTGCTGGAGGTTTGGGGTGTGCCTCTTTAGAGTTTGGCTTCTTCAGTGTAACACCAAAAACCCCAAAACAAACAAACAAACCCAAATTCAAACCCCGAACAACAAAACCAACCCCAGCCTCCTCCAAGTCTTTTTTAATGAGCATTTCTGGGGTCTTGCTCTGCCTTCAGTCCTGTAAATTCTCCTTCCCATTGATCAGCACGATCAGTGCAGGGCCACATAGCCAGACAACAGGGGGCAGGGACAATAAATGAGATTTACTCCCTCGGTGCTGCTCGAAGTCAGACAAAAGTGGCAGCAGATGTGACCAGTTCAGGCTGTGAATTACAAGTGGACGAGTCTCTGTTCCCAGGGAAACGAGGAGGTGCCAGGGGCTGTGGGAAAAGGAGCTGGAGGATGCTGCAGCCCAGGCCAGCTGTCTGACTGCGGCTGGGGTCGGGGTCCCTGTGCAGGGTCCCTGTGCGGGGTTTTTGTGCTGGCGGTCCCTGTGCTGGGGGTGCCTGTGCTGTGTCCCTGTGCCAGGCCTGGTGGGCTGGCACAGACCTCTCTGCTGATGTGAACCTTGAGCCCAAGCACGCAAGGACTGAGTGGAGCAGAGCTGGGGCCCTCTGGAGCTGTGGGTGCTCCCTGGAGGGGGCACAGCGTGGAGCTGTGCTGTGCTGCTCCTGTGCCCTGCGTCTGACAAGGACCTGGGTCAGGACCTGCTGCCAGGCTCCAGCTCTGCCCGTGCCTCTCTTCGCAGAGAGAGGCAGGGAAAAGCACCACTTTGGGTCAGTCTGGCTCATTTCTGAGTGGTGCAGAGGGAAACAAAGCAGCTCCCATGCCAGTGAGGATTTCCTCTGCAAGCAGGTTTGCCTTCTCCTCAGTGCCAGAGAGGAAGGACCGTGGCATCCCTGGATTGTCCAGGAGATGAGAGAGACCTGGAGAGGCAGCTGCCCAGCTGTTCCAGAGCCAGGGAAGCTATGGTTGGCATTGGTGCCTGGTCTGGGCACTCTGTGGCCAGCTCTCCTCCCATCTGGCACACATGATGTGTGGTTTGAAGTGCTGTTTCTGTTCTAAATTGGACATAATTGCAGCACACCATTATATCTGTTCTCACTCTTGATCTGTGGGAAGTTTGGCCTTGAGGCTCAGCTGAAGTTAACAGTACCCACTGTTTGGATTCCTCTGGCTGGTTTTTGGTTTCTGGAGTCCCACGAGCACAGGCTGTCGTGCAGGCAGTGCTGCTGTGGAAGGGAACTGGGTGCTCTCTTCACCCCAAACACTCATTGTTCCCTGCTGCCTCCTCACTTGCCAGGCTGGCTGCTTTCAGATCTGCATGCAGAGATGGTTTTTAAGGGAAATCTGCTGTCAGTAGCTCCTGTGGATGTGGAGTATCAAAGTCTATGACAAATGCCACCACCTTGGCAGCAGCAGTGACCACCATCGTGTGCAAGGACAGGAGAGGGAAGGGAGCAGCATGTGGGACTGCTGGTGCTGTGCCTCTCGGTGGCACAGCTTTGCCACCTTCTTCTTGTAATTAATAATGAGCTTGCTAAGCTCATTATTAATCATTTCAAGGCTTCTTTGGCACCATATCAGCCGCGGTATTTGTTCTTGGACATTGAGGGGCTGTTCTCATCTTCCTTTGCCCTTTGTTAAATGAGGGGCCGCTCCAGGGCAGGGGTTTCCCAGGAGGGAAGTCCCTGGGTTCAAGATACCATATCTTACACTTTCACTTCCCTTCTCGGTGGTTGCAGATGAAGTTGTTGCCTCACAGCCCAGCAAGTCGTGATGAGGGTACGAGGGAAAACTGGGGCTGTGCACACAAAGGGCTGCAGAATGGGTTGGGGATTACAGACACACATGAAAATACCTGAGAAATGCCAGTGCCACTGGAGTTGTTTTCATACTGGAGAGAAGTGTTTTCCTTCATCTCTCTCTCTCTTTTTTTTTTTTTTTTTTTTTTTTTAACCGGGAGCACTCCTTTCAGATAAAAGGCTTGTCTTGTTCTTTGTTTTACCAGGAGCCGTATCTCTTGTCTTTGTCTAGGCAGTGATGTTATTAATCACACGGAAGGAAGGAGAGGGGAGGCTTGGGCAGCTTTGGGCTGTTTGCTTTCCCTGCAGGTCCCCTCCGGCTGCTCCACAGTAGTGATGGAGGCACCCCTGGCATTTCTGTCTGCGGATGCTCCAGGCCGTGGGCCTGCAGCTCCTTGGCTGTCGAGGCTCAGTGCTGTCACTGCTGGGGCCCGACAAAGCCTCTCCTGGCTGCAGCCCTGCAGATGGCCCTGTGGCAGCCCAGCCCTTGCATCCCTCTGCTGCCGCTCCCAGCCCGGCGCTGCTGTGCAGGGCAGGCAGTGCCCGAGGTGCCCAGCACTGCCAGGGACACGTGTGGGCTCTGAAAAATGCCCTGCCAGCCTGGGACTGAGCCTGGGACTGAGCCTGGCTCCTGGGCATGGCACCGAGAGCGCAGCGCTCTGGGGCTGTGCTGCCTCACTGCCCGCAGCTGGGGCTCCTGCTGGAACGGGCACTGCCCGTGTGCCACAGGGCATCCAGGAGCTGCAGCAGCTCCCGGTGTGTGTGAGGGCTCTCCAGGGGCAACGTGTGTGCTGCTCACACATGGGGCGACAAAGCGCTGGGAAATGCATCCAGGGCATTTCTGCTATGGACAGGGCTGGACTTGTAGGGAAGGCAGCGCACGGATACTCTGAAGGGGGCATAAAAACAACTGAGAGTCAAATGGCCTTGTTAGTGTGTTCTGTATTTGTGTAAGAATTGGATCCTCCCCGAGTCCAGCTTGCTGTGCTATATTTGCAATGAACTATTGGGTCTAATCCCAGTTGTGAGAAAATAATGGCTTTTGTTGCCAAGCATATTTTCTCACTTGTCACAAATCAGTGGGGTGAAGCATATGTTAGAGGAGCGGCTGTCTCAGGCTGCCCGGCGGGAGGATCCGTGGCAGCGCTGTTCTCCCGGATGGATGATTGGGATAATTCAGCGCGGTGGAGCAGCCGGGGTGGGCGGGCTGCACCCCAGCTCCGTACCGGGCTCTGTGCCGGGGTGGCCGGAGCTCCATGCCGGGGTGGCCGGAGCTCCGTGCCGGGCCTTGTGCCGGGGTGGCCGGAGCTCCGTGCCGGGCCTTGTGCCGGGGTGGCCGGAGCTCCGTGCCGGGCCTTGTGCCGCTGCCGCGGGCACGGGAGGGGCGCAGCTCCGCTGCCCTGTCCCAGCCCGTTGCTGGAGAAACCTCCGCCTTTGTCTGGCCCTGTCTGAGCAGCCGGAGCGCGGCTCGGGGCTGCGGAGGGGATGCTGTGCCAAACCCATCTCCTGGAGGAGCAGGAGCAGGAGGGGGCTGCGCTCCGCAGCTGCTGGGCCAGGCTGTGCAGGCAGCAGCAGCAGCACCGAGCCCACCCTGCAGGCTCCCCTGCCTCCCCTGTGTCAGTTTAGGCTCCGACCTTTGCAAGTCTTAACTGCCCAGGATTTTCCACTGTTTGCTGTGGAGAATTGGGTTTATTTAATAGCTCATCCCGAACTTCCCGTGTGTTGCCTGTCCGTGGGCTCTGCAGGGTGTCCTGCTGTCCTTCTGCTGGGGTTGGCTTCCATGGTGGCTGATGCCAGCTGAGGAGCCACAGGTAAAGTTTTGGGGTTTTGTGCTGAAGAGAAGATTTTCTGCCGTGGAAAGCATAACTGGCAGTTGGTTGAAGGTTGGAGTTGCAGGCCTGTGAATGCCCCCAGAGGGACAGGATGGATGTAGCATGGCTGCCAGCCGTGCAGGAGCTGCCCCCGCAGTGCTGACTGTCAGGGACCCTTGGAGCACTGAGCAATGCCCTTCTCTCTGCTACCACGTCTGTCTTTGCATTGGTGATGCCAGCAGCTTTGCATTTTGTTTTCTACACAAACCCTTCCCATTGAGCATGCAGCAGCAGCCCCTGGGGTCAGTGCCCATCTCCACTGCTGGTGTGATGGTTTGTCACTGGGTGGCTTTAGGGTCACAGCTGGCAGCTCCCTGTGCCCACAGGGCCTGTCCTTTGCCTCCGCGTGCTGGGCTGGCACTGACCTGGCTGAACTCCTGCAAGGAAACAGAAGTGTCAAATCAACATGTTACAGGCATAGGAAAAACAAAGAAATTCTGTTGACCAAGGTCAAAGTGTGCCAGGGACAGAGAGAGCTGGGTTCCAGCAAACTGGGAACAGAGAGAATAAAGACCAGTTCTTGTGAGACCTCGTTTGCAATTTAGCATCCTTTCCTGCATTCTTTTGGCAGAGAATTTAACTTTTGAAGGTATCTCTGGCTTTCTCAGTGGAGTGGGATTGTCCTTCATTGTGGAGTTTCTGCAGCTTGCTGTGAGTGAGGGCTGATGTATGTCTGTGTGCAGCAGATGCCCAGGGTGCCAGGGAAAGCCCTGTCTGGGCAGAGGCAGCAGCTGTGCTGAGCATCCCTGCTCTGCTTCACCTGTCCTCTGCTGGGGCCCTTGGCTTCTCACCAGTGTCAGGTGAGCAAAGTGAGAAAAAGAGATCTTACAAACCTTAGGGAAGGCAAAGGACACCCTGTGTGTCGTGGGTTGCTTGTACAGCTGGTAGGAGCATTAAAGAGGCTGTTTCTGTAGGTGGACTAAAATGGCCACAAGTGCCATGGCTGGTCTGGGCACACGAGGGGAGGAGCGGAGGGTCTCAAGGTGAGCAGGTGCAGGAGCTGCCTCACCTCAGCTGTGCCCACCTGCCTCCTGCCAGGGGTGAGTGGTGCTGGGCTGCTGGGGCTGCTCTCCCCTGTCCCTGAGGGCTCTGGGAACAGGGAGGCAGCACATGGACCCATTCCATGGGCTGACCCTGCCATTCCAGCTCCTCTGATCCCTCTGCCCCCCACAGCCAGCTCAGCCCAACTGTTCTTGGTTTGAATAGATTTTCCTGTGGTCTAGTTTCATTTTCCCTCTCCCTTCAGTTCTGCACACGCCCTCCAGGCAGAGCTCAGCTGTGCTCCAGGGACAGTGAGCAGCTCCTGCACAGGCTCCTGGCCAGGTGCACTTCACAGAGCTGCAGAAACCCTGCCCAGGTTGGGAAGAGTTGGGGAGGTGTATTTCCATCACATCCTGTGCCACAGGTGCTGTGTTGCTTCTCTTGCAGACAGGGCAAGGGGCCTGGCTGTGCTCGTGAGCAGCTCTCCCTTCCCTGCCTGTCTTGCTGGGATCAGCATCCCCCGAGTGAGGGATTTGCAGCCGAGGGGCTGGGCTCTGGCAGTGCCAGGCAGGCCAGCACTGCAGCCCTGCAGCTGTTCCTGCAGTGCCTGTTCCTGCATGACCAGCTGCCCCAGGAGCTGCAGGAGACTCCAGCTGCCCCAGGTGCTGCAGGAGACTCCAGCTGCCCCAGGAGCCTGTCCCATGCTCCACAGGCACTTCCAGTGCTGCTGAGCCCACTTGGGCAAGGTCACAGGGGACTGCAGTGTGTCTGTCCTGGTGTCTGAAGGCCCTCCTCAGGGGAAAGCAAATAAACATGGAATAGATGAAACCTTTGGTGGTTTTGAGCTGGGATTTGGAGGGTGTGACAGACTTTTTAAGCTTTTGAGCTGAACTGGGTTGGATTTGTTGTTAAACCCGGCAGTGCAGGGGGATGGGGTGAGAGAAGGGTGCTTGGCAGTGCCAGCTTCCTTAAGGTCAGTGCTGACTATACTGAAGGTATTCACATGGACATTTATCAAGAAATAAAACGTTAGTTTATATGAGAATAGTGTGTGATTTCAGGTAGTACCAGATAGATGGAAGTATGGTTTTCTGGTTTCAAAAGGCAATTGAGAGCTCTGGGGTTGGTCTCAGTGTTGTAAGACTGTTTATTTTGACAAAGAATAGGGTTTAACGTGAGACTGGTCGATGGCACCGTTCTGCTCTCTCTTGGGAAGCAGATCCCGTGGCCTTATTGAGCCCAGAGTTCTCCCAGGGCTTGGAGGGAGCTGCAGCAGAGCTGTGTTGTTTGCTCTGGGACGAGGGAGGAGAGCCTTCCTGGGCAGCGTGTGTAGCTGATGTCTCTGTTCCTCTCCTGTGCTGTGCCTGCAGAGATCCGAACGCAGCTGGTGGAGCAGTTCAAATGCCTGGAGCAGCAGTCGGAGTCGCGGCTGCAGCTGCTGCAGGACCTGCAGGAGTTCTTCCGCAGGAAGGCCGAGATCGAGCTGGAGTACTCCCGCAGCCTGGAGAAGCTGGCCGAGCGCTTCTCCTCCAAGATCCGCAGCTCCCGAGAGCACCAGTTCAAGTGAGTGGCTGTTCCCGGGGGCAGGCGAGGGGCAGGGCTGCAGGGGGCTCTGGGGTTGGCTGCCCATGGTGCTCCTAAAGCAGAGTGAAGTCACGTCAGCCGGGACCTCGTCTGTCCATCCCTGCGCGGGCCGCTGGAGGAACCGGACATGTGTCTGTCCAGGACTTCCACCACAGCATGGCTGACCTGTGCTGGGTGAATTGCACTTCCTGAGCACCTCCTGAGCAATACAGTAAAGTAGGAACTGGGGAATAGGAAGGAGTCAAACCCCTTGATTTTTTGAAGGGTCTTGAATTCAGCCACTGATTTGATTGTGCAAACAGTGGTGGGCCTGGTCTATAGCCCTGGTTTTTGTGTGTAGCCCAGTTACCAACTGTCCAGGTGCTGGGTGTTTCATGCAGGCTCGCTGGCAGGCTCAGGGTTGGAAGCAGTTTCTGGAAATGGAGTTTACTGCACTTTATTTGCAATAAAGTATATGCTTTTTCTGTGCTTAGCCGTATGGTGTTGGAGGGAGACAGATCCTTAGTGGAAATATTGTGAAACAAAGCTTTGAAGTAGGAAATATGAACTGAGTCCTGGGATTGTGTGAGAATCAAACCAGTGATGCAATTGTGAAATCCATGAATATGTAAATATGTGTTTTCAAAAGCAGCTTCTTTTCAGTTTAACCACACTTGTGAGTTTGGCTAAACCAGAAAATATCTGAAAAAAAGAGAAAGAAAAACAACCTTGACTCAGAATTTCATTTTGGAGGTGACTGCTCTGTGGTGAGGATACTGGCTTGTGCTGGCTGGTGACCTCAAGGCCCTGTGGAGGCCACTGCCCCTTGCAGCTGGGGGCTGGTCCCTGCTCCCTGTGTGTGCCAGGCCAGAGGGGTCAGGCTGGGCTCTGTGGGGCCACGCTTGGTGCTCGTGCTGAGGTTTCTGTGTGCCCAGTGCCCGGCAGGCTGTGTGCCCAGTGCCCGGCAGGCTGTGTGCCCAGCAGGCTGTGTGCCCAGTGCCCAGCAGGGTGTGTGCCCTGTGCCTGGCAGGATGTGTGCCTGGCAGGCCCAGTGCCCTGTGCCCAGCAGGGTGTGTGCCCTGTGCCCGGCAGGATGTCTGCCCTGTGCCCAGCAGGGGCTGTGCCCAGCAGGATGTAGGGGCTGTGCCCAGCACAGTCTGTGCCCTGGGACCGTGTGGCACTGGCAGCGTGGAGCCAGGTGCTGGTCCTGGCTGCTCTCCTTGCAGCACCTGAGCCCGAGCTCTCCACCTTTGCCTCCCTGGGCCGCAGTGTTTGTCCCTGTCTGTTTCTGCCAATGGTATCTGTGAAAGTCTCTCAGCTGGAACTGTGCCCTTTGTTCCAGATGGAACTCATGTCGTTCAGTTCAGTGGCCACAGAGAGCCTGGGCTTTGCCTGCTTGCTGCCCTTCTCACCAGCCCCAGACTCTTCACAGTCTGTTTCTTCCTCTAACCCCTGGTGATTTTTTTCCTGTTTCAGCTGCAAGAGCAGTGATTTTTGCTGTTACATTACTAAATCCTATTTATTCCATATTACTAAATCCCATTTAATCTGTTTACTCGGTCTCTCTGGTGTGAGGCTTTACTGCTGTCTTATGCCAAGCTCTGCTGCTGATGAGTTGCTGTTCAGATCCTCTCTGTCCTTTTGGCATCTGGCTGTTGAATGTTGGTTGTGTGTTGCCGGGTGCTGCACTGTGCACCAAGGAATTGAAGGGGCTCTGGTTCAGAGATGGAGCCCACAGAGGCTCAGGGGTGTCTGGCCTCACCCATTAGCTCAGAGCAGTACTGGGGCTTTGCATTGCTTGCAGTTCTAGAACTGCTGCTGTGCAGTGTCCACAGGTGACAAGTGGTTCTCCACGGTTCTAAAGGACCTGGGCACAAGTGCTGGTGTGGGTGGTGTTAATTGGGTCAGCTTGATTTCAGTGCTGTCTCCTGCTGAGCCCTCACTGTCCATTGCATGTCCAGAGACTCCCTTCATACATTTCTATCTTCCAGGCTGCTGTGTACCTGCCCTTACCAGGCCCATCTGCAGCACTTGCCCAGCTGCTCATGTGTGTCATTCTTGTGATGAGGTTGTGACTGTCAGGATTCACGTCCCTGCAGTGCTGCTTTGTCCCCGTGCAGCCAAGTGCAGCGGGCTGTGCCAGCCCTGGCTCTGCCCATCGTGGTGCCTCCAGGGCCAGGGCTCATCCTGCTGTCTGCAGGCAGTTGTTCTGTCTGTGTGTGCATGCACAGGGCTCTGCAGTGTCCCCGCTGTCCCCCGCAGCATACCTGGGTGTGTTTGTGTTGTGCACAGGCACTCTGAGGTGACGTTGGCTGCAGAACCCTTTTGTGAGCACTTTGCAGTGCCCTGAAGCCAGTGCAGTGTCCTGGGGGGCAGAGGGCCCCTCTGCAGCAGTGACAGCAGTGACAGCTGTGTTCGTACGGTGAGGGGAAAGAATGAGCAAAGCTCTCTCCCTTTCCAGGGATGTCTCTTCTGCTGTGCCATTTTCAGAGCACAGTTTGGGAAGGGGCTGGCTGGGGCCTGTGTGGCACAGGTGCCTGTGTGCCCTGGACATCCCTGCGTGGCAGTGCTGGTGCAGTGGCAGAGGAGATCACGCCCCAGTCCCAGTGGCTGTGTGCAGGGGAGGGCGGCGATGTGCCCGCAGTGTTCATTTGAAAACGTGTGCCTTTGTGACGTGTTCACCTGGCCTTTTTGATTTCTGGTTTCCACGATTCTCTAGGAAAGATCAGCACCTGCTGTCCCCTGTGAACTGCTGGTACCTGGTTCTGACGCAGACGCGCCGGGAGAGCCGAGACCACGCCACCCTCAACGACATCTTCATGAACAATGTCATCGTCCGGCTGTCGCAGATCAGCGAGGATGTCATCAGGCTCTTCAAAAAGGTGACTGGGCAGCCTTGCTTCATGAGCATCCATCCTGCTGTTTAGTCTAAAACAGAATTGTCATCAATGCTGCAGAGCAGATCTTGCAAGGGACTATCACTAGAAGTCGTTCCAGGTAGTATTTATCCTAGAGTTTGAAACAAACCGAGATCCGGACCTGTCATGTCTGGAGTGTGAGGTGTGACCTGGTGCTCAAAGTGTCAGTGCCAGAGAAGTGAGAGCTGGAAACAGGCTGACTTTTTTCCAAGACTCTTTGGAGGGCTTCAGAGAGCAGGTCAGAACAGGCTTGTTGGGTGGGACCTTGCTCAGGAGCAGGATGGCAGCTGTGAGCAGTCAGGAAAGGAGTCACTGTGCTTCCTGAGGGCAAGAGTCACGCCTCAGAAATTCACTGGAGGTATTTCCAGGAGCCAGAGATCGTGTCATTAGCTGGTTGTAGGGCCTTCACTGGAAAAGGGCCTTAGCTGAAATTCCTGAGGAGCTGTTGAAGAGTAGAGAGGGGTCGTTTTCTGGATTAACTATTAGTTAAAAGGCAGGAAAAAAGGGAAGGAGGGTTCCAGTGCAGTTCCTAATAAATTATTTGGAAAAAGCCTGAACAGTAAGATGACAAAATCTGCTGACGATACAGAATTATTAATGATAACCAACTTAAAAAGGAGCATTAGAGACTTCTGAGAATCACACAGTCAGGTGGACCAGAGCTGTTCATTGAAGGTGAGCAGTGTGGCAGGAGCATGAAGAGTCCCAGCAGAGGGTAGGCTCTGTGGTCTTGTTTTCATCAGGGGACTGTAGTGAGGCAGCAGGGTGAGCCACAGGCACCTGCCTCTCCAACAGGAGAAGGCTCATAATCAGGGCTTATCTTGAAATTTCAGCCTGACTGGAGAATAAATTTCATGTGATATTTTTATGGCCAGTTTCCTCTAGTTTATAGATCTGACCTAGAAATTAAACTGCAAGGTCAGGTTTGTGTTGGCTGATTTGATATGGGATATCATCCCTTTTCCTGTTCTCCTGCCCTCCAGAAATGGAGATACTTGGTAGATATCAGTTAGTCCAGTTCTATCTCAAAATGTTCCTCCCATTTGCATTTTGCTCTGAACTGATTTTTTAGATTTATATTTAAACTATGGTTCTGCTTTCCCTGCCCATGTCTGGGAATGGTGTGTCTCATTGGAAACACAGGACAAATTCAGCCAGCTTGCAAACAAGGACATATATTGAATGTTTTGAGTGTTTTCCTGTTGTATATCAATCCTCAGTCAGGACAGGATGGTGAAGAATTTCATCCATTCAGCAGAATTATTTCTTTGTGTTTGGTGTTCTTCCATCTCCCCTTATTTTTGAACTTAAATTTAAACTTCTAAGGCTCAGCACTTAAATTTGATAGAAATGGTTGCTCCTTGTTTGTCCCTCCTGCATCTCCTCCAGGAGAGCTGGTGACTCCCTCTGCAGCCTGGCAGAGCCAGCCCCTGCTTGGCATCCAGAGGAGCCTTTACAGCTGTGGGCACCTGTGATTTCACTGGGCTTGTTCCTGGGGCTTACCTGGCCCTGGAAACAAGGTTCAGTTAAATCAGGGAGAAGACTTACTTTGTGTCAGCATTTGCCTTTCATGTGGACAGGGAGGCTGCCACTTCTGGGCATATTCAGGTTATTTATTTTTCTCAACCTGTGGCACACTTGTCTGAAGGGATCTGAGGCTGCACTTCCCCCTTCCCAGCAGTGCTCAGTGGGAGCCTGGGGCACCCGTGTGGAAGCAGGAGCATGCTGGTAAATGGATCCTGAAGGTGCAGCCTTGCAGCATGTGAGGCTGCTCAGAGGAGGGATCCTTCACTGTGGTGCCCAGTCTGCCTTTGGGTGTGGGGGGTAAAGCCCTCCAAGGGGGCCAGGCTGTGTGAGGCTGCTGGCAGACAGCCTGGCTGCAGAAGGGTTAAAGCAGTCGTGGTTCAGCTGCTGGGTGTGCTGGAGATTGCTCTGTGATGCTAAATTAGAGGAACATTTTTTTCCAGAAATGTCACTTTTAATTCTTCCCATCTAGAGTTTATTAATGGCCTGTGACACGCTGCGGGGACACGGGGAGCCAGGAGGTTTTGTGTTTCCTGCACTCATTATGTAAATGTGAACAGTCCTGGGGAGGGTGGGGAGGGCTCAGGGGCACAGGGTGAGCATAACCAAGGAGCTCAGCACGTGGTGACCTGCCTGCAGAGATGTGGAGAGCTGCTCTGCCTCGGCTTCCCTGGCTGAGCCTGGCACAGGTGGGGTCACTGACACTGACCCAGGCAGTGTGGTGTGTCCCTCTGCACCCAGTGTCCTCCTGTCACTGACCCAGGCAGTGTGGTGTGTCCCTCTGCACCCAGTGCCCTCCTGTCACTGACCCAGGCAGTGTGGTGTGTCCCTCTGCACCCAGTGCCCTCCTGTCACTGACCCAGGCAGTGTGGTGTGTCCCTCTGCACCCGGTGTCCTCCTGTCACTGAACGGGCAGTGTGGTGTGTCCCTCTGCACCCAGTGCCCTCCTGTCACTGAACAGGCAGTTTGTCCCTCTGCACCCAGTGTCCTCCTGTCACTGAACAGGCAGTGTGGTGTGTCCCTCTGCACCCAGTGCCCTCCTGTCACTGAACTGGCAGTTTGTCCCTCTGCACCCAGTGTCCTCCTGTCACTGAACAGGCAGTTTGTCCCTCTGCACCCAGATGTCCTGGCACACTCAAACCCAAGGTGAGGCACCCATTGCCAGGCAGGTGTTTGCTCCACTCTGACCTGCTGTGCAGAAGGAAGGAAGTATGATGCTTCTTCCAGGTATGGTATACAGGAAATTACATGTTTGAGACAGTGTTGCTATGTCCAAAATAAGGGTGCTGGCTTATTCCCCAGGGTGGGATTTAATTATGTGCTGTGACAGTGAATTTAATTACAGCCCGTGCTGCTCTGTCCTGGATGGAGGTTGGATGAAGGAGCAGTGTTTGGACAGGAGCTCTTGCTTTTGTTTTGGATGTCCATTGCCAGTCATCCATGCTGCTGGTGCCCCAGACTTTGTCAGCATGGCAGGAGTTTTAATAAATTGCTAACTTGAAGCCATTGCTGTCTCAGTGAGCAGCTGTGGGTTTTAGGAGGAATGTGAGGCAGAAAGGAAACACCTAAATTGTAGTTTGGGTTTTGTGGATGGTCCCAGGAACTGGAATGGTGTTTTGGTGTTGTCTTCTGTAAGTACACAAATAAAATTTCTCCACTGGAGAAAGGGAAGGCAGCAGCCTTGGAGGGGAGGCAAGTCCTTCAGCTTGGAAGAGGCTTGGGAGAGGCTGCAGCATCCTCACTCATCCTCACTGCCCTCTTGGACGTTGGGAGACTCCCAGTGATGCTGCAGCCCCTTTGCAGCAGGGGCCAGGTGCTGGGTTAGTGTCTGCAGGCAATTGGCTCTTGCACTGTGCTCCCCACCCGTGGCTGCCTGTGCAGGTGTAGCTCATGGAACAACAACTGAGCCTGTTTGTGTTGCTCTATTTCAGAGTCTAAAATTGGGTTTGAAAATTACAGCCCTGTGGCCTTGCCCTGCACGGTGCAGGAAATCCAGGGCAGAGGCAGAGCTGCAGCTCAGCTGGGCCACAGCTCCTGCCACCAGCCTGGCCTGCCCCGCCCTGCCCCGCACTGCCCCGCCCTGTCCTGCCCTGTCCTCCTGTCCTGCCCTGCCCTGTCCTGCCCTGCCCTGTCCTGCCCTGTCCTCCTGCCCTGTCCTGCCCTGCCCTGTCCTGCCCTGCCTTGTCCTGCCCTGCCCTGTCCTGCCCTGCCTTGTCCTGCCCTGCCCTGCCCTGCCCTGTCCTGCCCTGCCCTGTCCTGCCCTGCCCTGCCCTGTCCTGCCCTGCCCTGTCCTGCCCTGTCCTCCTGCCCTGTCCTGCCCTGCCCTGTCCTCCTGCCCTGTCCTGCCCTGTCCTGCCCTGTCCTGCCCTGTCCTGCCCTGTCCTGTCCTGCCCTGTCCTGCCCTGTCCTGCCCTGTCCTCCTGCCCTGTCCTGCCCCACCCCGTCCTGCCCCGTCCTGCCCTGTCCTCCTGCCCTGTCCTGCCCTGTCCTCCTGCCCTGTCCTGCCCTGCCCCGCCCTGCCCTGTCCTCCTGTCCTGCCTTGTCCTGTCCTGCCCTGCCCTGCCCCGCCCTGTCCTGCCCTGTCCTGCCCTGTCCTGCCCTGTCCTGCCCTGTCCTGCCCTGCCCTGTCCTGTCCCTGCCCTGTCCTGCCCTGTCCTGTCCTGCCCTGTCCTCCTGTCCTGCCCTGTCCTCCTGTCCTGCCCTGTCCTCCTGCCCTGCCCTGTCCTCCTGCCCTGCCCTCCTGCCCTGTCCTCCTGTCCTCCTGTCCTCCTGTCCTCCTGTCCTCCTGTCCTGCCCTATCCTGCCCTGTCCTGCCCTGCCCTGTCCTCCTGCCCTGCCCTGCCCTGTCCTGCCCTGCCCTGCCCTGCCCTGCCCTGCCCCAGGCCCTTGGGCAGCCTTGGCCTGGGGCCTGGTCCTGGCAGCAGCGATGGCTGCAGGGTGCCTGTGGCTCCTGCAGGCTGTGGGCTCTGAGCCTTGTCTGGAGACCTTGACTGCAGTAACTCACATCAGAATCACAGCATGGTTTAGGTTGGAAAAGCTCCCTGAGACCATGGAGTCTGACCCCTCCCCCAGGACTGCCAAGGCCACCACTAACCCATGTCCCCAAGTGCCACATCCACACACGGCTTTAAAATTCCTCCAGGAGTGGAGAAGAAATTTTTTCCAAATATTCAACCTAAACCTCCCTGGCACAACTTGAGGTTTCTTTCTCTTGTCCTGTCCCCTGGCCCCCACCTGGCTGCACCCGCCTGTCAGGGAGCTGTAGAGGGTGAGGAGGTCCCCAAACACCTTTGGGCTGTGTCTGGGGCACGCACATCTGTCACTGCTGTGAATTAAGCCCCAGTGAGATTTGTGGGAGCAGTGATGACCATCAGTGTTGGTGGGCAGGGACAGGGACTGGGCTTCAGTCCAGGTGAGGTCCCTGGTGGCCATGGGCCTCAGCTGAGGTCCAGCCTTGTGGGCACTGGCATCATCCTGGCACCTCCCTGGTGCCCGTGGGAGCAGGGTGCCCAGTCAGGCCTCTGAGGGTGGGGCTGTCCCAGGTGCCCTGGCACTAACTCACAGACACTCTGTGGTTACTGGGTGGGACTGTCACCCTTTAGACTCCTTGCTTCAGACTTTGCTTTAAGTCTAACTTCTAATAATCTAGATTAAACTTTCACAGTCTGTAGGGTGTCCCATTGGCTGGAATTAGAGGACCTTTCCATGTTGAGGGCTTCTTTCATCACCCAGACTGGTGGAATGTTGTTTTCCCTGCCCACGTGCACAAAACTTCCTGGAGTTATTTGAGGAAATCTGGGAGAAACTGCTCAGTGTTGTTTTGGTTTGGTTTAGGGGAGGGAGGAGGGGGGTGTCTATACTTAGTTTAAACACATCTTCAAGCTATAATAAGTATTTCCTAACCAAGAAGATTCCACGGAGAGATTTGTGGTGTAATTACAGGCAGGCAGGAAAGCAGTGTGAGCACATCCCAGCACCTCCAGCTGCTGGGTTGCAGCAGGAGCTGGTTTGATGTGCAGCCAAGCTCCAGTGGTGGGCAGCTCCCCATGCTGTGCCTCTCCATGGAGGGCTGTGTCCATGCTCTAGGAGCCTGGCAACTGCCTCTGCCTCATCCTGCCTGGCAAGGAAAGGGAAACACAGCCTGATAAGGGGATTTCAGCAGACAGGAGGATGCCAGGAGTTCCTCACTGGCACTGAGTGTCTCCTCAGCTGGCTGAACTTTGGCTACTGCTGTTGTGAAACTGGAAACTTTATTATATAACTGTGGTGTAGCTGTTTTGTAATGTCCTTTTTCAGAGATGCTTTGGTTCACTCGGGTCAGAATAGTGGAAATGAGCTACTGAGGAGGAGCTGGGGGCTGGGTCATGGCCAAGGGAGCTGTGAACCTGGGATGCTGGTGCTGGGGAGCCCTGGGAGTCCTTGCTCTGGAATACCAGCGTTGGCTGGAGTTGCAGGTCCAGCAGCAGATGTGTTTAATCACAGAGCAGTAGAGTGTTTCAGATCAAGGCAGATTGACAGGTGATGCTGTGGGGCTGGACAATGCCAATCTAGGGCACACGAGTGGCTGTTGGATGATGTACACCCTGCCAGTCTCAAAGTGAGTCTCTGCCAGTCCCCAAACTGGGGGACAGTGATGTGTGTTATACTCAAATGGGGAGTTGGCTGAGGGCTGGGAATGAATTTTACCAGTGGAAGGGCAAAACAGTATTGCCTGTAATTTTAGATTCATCTGTTTTGGGTAAATAGGTTAAATTATATGAAATTCTTCCTCATGGTCTCTGAAACTCAGTTTGGGTGATCCATGGGCAAACATCAACCTCAAATGAATACAGGGCCACTCTGAAACTGCATGAGACTTTGCTGTGCTGTGCATTCATGTTTATGATTCCTCTGAAATGTATTTTCATTTTAGATCTGCATGTTTTGAGCATAACAGCCTCATCTCTTCTTGTTTTTGTCTTGCAGAGCAAGGAGATTGGCCTCCAGATGCACGAGGAGCTCCTGAAGGTCACCAATGAGCTGTACACGGTGAGCACTGAGCCATCCCAGTGTTCCCCAGCCTGGGCAGCACAGGCTCGTTAGAGCAGAGCTGAGCAGGCTCTGCCCTGGCTGTCCTGCAGCGAGCCCATTCCTGCCCCTCCCATCCTGTGCGAGATCTCCCCTCACTGGGGGGGGCAGGGGCTGGGTCCTGGTGCCCAGCTGCTTCCCTGGGGCCTGGAGGGGCAGTGTGGCTGTGACCCACTCAGATCCCTGGGTGTGCAGTGCCCTCACCTGCTGGGGCTGTTTGATCCACTCAGATCCCTGTTCCTGTGTGTGCAGTGCCCTCACCTGCTGGGGCTGTTTGATCCACTCAGATCCCTGTTCCTGTGTGTGCAGTGCCCTCACCTGCTGGGCTGTGTGACCCACTCAGATCCCTGTGTCTGCAGTGCCCTCACCTGCTGGGGCTGTTTGATCCACTCAGATCCCTGTGTGTGCAGTGCCCTCACCTGCTGGGCTGTGACCCACTCAGATCCCTGTGTGTGCAGTGCCCTCACCTGCTGGGCTGTGTGACCCACTCAGATCCCTGTGTGTGCAGTGCCCTCACCTGCTGGGGCTGTGTGACCCACTCAGATCCCTGGGTGTGCAGTGCCCTCACCTGCTGGGGCTGTTTGATCCACTCAGATCCCTGTTCCTGTGTGTGCAGTGCCCTCACCTGCTGGGGCTGTTTGATCCACTCAGATCCCTGTTCCTGTGTGTGCAGTGCCCTCACCTGCTGGGGCTCAGGCTCCTCGTTACCTTTTGGCCCTGCTCAGACCCTGGGTTGGTGTTTCCAGGCACCAGTGGCTCTGAGCTGGCCGTGCTTGTCTGTTGGACACCTCCCTGCCCCTGTAGCCCTGGGGGGATGCTGAACACCACCTTCTGCTGGGGAAGGCAGAAAACTTCTGCCTCATAGGGGCTCAGCTCTGTCTTGTGCCCCGAGGAGCACTTTGGCTGCAGAGCTGTCTGTGCCTCCCAGTGAGATCATGTGCTGTTAGTCAGGACATGGCTCTTCAGGCAGGTTTTCATAGCAGAGTAGTAAAAGTCTTTGTGTTGCTTCTGCCTCTTGCCCTGTAGCAAGTATTTAAAAAAAATATTTTATTTGTGGTTTAGGAGCAACAAAACCATATAAAGTCTGCCTTTTGTTGGAAAATTGAGATAATATATTTGCTTTCTTTGGTTGTATCTGTAACTGGTACATAAATAACGCTGCAGTAGGTTTATTCCTAAACAATCATTCTATTTCATCTTTTTGAAAAACAGGCCTAAACAACAGAGCATGAATGATTGTATTTGAAATTTCTGCCATAAATCTCCTCTTAACAGGTTGGTTCCTGCACTGGCTGTTGAAGGATTTGATTGTTGTGAGACCTGCAGTGTGGGTGGACAGCAGATCAGATTAAAAAGCCTGTGTGAGATTTGGGAGGGCGTTGTTGATGGTTGAATGTCACAGGCTGTGTTAGGGGTGGTGACTAATTAGGATTAATTGCAGCAGCAGCATGACAGATGCACAACAAGGAAAGGCTAACAGGGGCTGGGCTGAGCTGCACGGCTGTGGAGAGCCTGCTCTGAGCCCAGCCATGGGACAGGGCCACCCTGGGGCCAGCACTGAGCTCCCAGTGCAGGCAGTGACAGGGAGGAGCACAGGGTGATTCTGCTCGGCCTCACAGGGGCTGGGATTTCTGCCATTCACTGCTTTGCTCCGTGTGCTGAGCAGAGTGGGCTTGAATGGTGAAACAAACTGGTTTGAATGGGAGACTGGGACAGCTGGAGGAGCTCGGTGTTTGAGCTCAGCCTTGCTGCTGAGATAACAGCTTGGCTGTGTCATCCAGGCAGCAGGGAGCAGGGAGGGAACACCCTTCAAAAGCAGGAAGAAAAAGCTGTGGGGCAGTCAGGGTCACCTGACATCTGCTCGGTGCCAGCAGCCCCTGCTCCGAGCTCTGTTCCTGAGCCATCAGGAGAAAGGGGCTCAGCTGCCCCCGGCTCGGGGGTCTGGGGGCGCCTGGGGACCCCCTGGGGCTGAGCTGCTGCCCTGTGTTCTGTGCAGCACGTTGGTGCCCACGAGCAGCAGGGAGCTGTGGCTGCTGACACAGCCACACGCGGGGTAGGGCCTGGCTCGCAGGACACCAGGCTGCTGCTGTGTCACAAATGTCACCTTGCTGTCACACAGGGAAGGTGATTTTCTTGCCTCTGGCCAGGCCTTCACCCACAGCTCATCCGTGCCCTGGCAAGGCTGCTTTTTAAGCCTCTGAGGGGAATTCTGTGCACTGGGTGGAAACTTCAGTTTTTTACAGGCTTCTCAGGCATTCACTGTCTCAAACCTAAGCCAAAACAACTGCATTGATTTTAACTCAGCCTTGTTGCTGTTCTGATGCAAGTCACCCTGTGGAGTCTGTATGGAGAGAACCAAAGCCACACTGATTTTAATCAAAATGGAAGTGGATGACTTTCATTCTGAAGTGGAGATGCTTGTGAATGGTTTTGTGCAGAAATAGTTCAGCTGTGAGTTAAACCAGTTTTGTTCCTTGGTTCCTCCTTAGGGATTCCAGAGAGAGGCACCAGCTGGAGCTGGTAAAGGCAGGAGGCTGAGGGGGCCTGAGCCTGTACCTGACACAGTCACCCCATTTCTGCTCTGGCCCCTGTGCTGGGTCAGAACCTTGGGCCTGAGCTGTTGAGGAGAACAAAGCCCTCGTAGCTGGAGACTGCCAGCAGTGCCATTTATGGCTGGTATTTTGGCAACAGCCTTTATCCAGAACATGTAATTAATATGGAAAACACAACTTGTGTCGTTAAATAACTAATGAACATTGGAACATATTTTCCCTCCTTGGCTGCAGCTAATGAACTGATTTCAGGAAGGATCCCCGGGACGCAGCTGCAGCAGTTTGTCTTTGTGTCACAGCACTGCAGGCCAGGGACAGCCTGCTCTGATTGCAGGCACCGAGATGGCACCAGGGAATTGCAGATCAGGGCTGATTGCTGCACTGCAGGCTGGCCCCGGCCAAAATTAAGGCAGATATAAACAGAAATACGCTCTGAATTTCCAAGAGTGAGCTGTGGGGCAGGACAGCTGGTGAGGAGCACAGTGAGTTGTTTAAGGTGTCTGTTTTGGTTGGGTAACTGTCCCATAACCTTTAGATTTCACAAACCCCTGCAATTTGGAGCCCTGATACTCGTTGGGTTTCTCTGTTGTGTCAGGGCCTCTGTGTATGCTGCAGAGACCTTTCCTCTTACTGCCTGGAACCCTGGTATGCAGCACTGTCCTTTTCCCTTCCCTCTGTGTGTTCACAAAAAGATGTAGGTGGTGAGGGTGAGGAGGGCTCGGTGAAACCCTCTGGTCTTTCTCTTTAAGAAAATCCTAGGAATCATCTGGTTTATGTGTGTCCTGTGACATTCACTGCAGAAAAGGCAGTTTGAAAGATGTGGCTGGAATCTGTGTTAAGAATCTGCAGGGTTTGGAAATGCAGCAGCTCAGGGCCAAAGAGGAGCCTTTGCTTACTGCCCCTTGCCTGTCCCTGCACTCTGGGGTGTCCCTGCACTCTGGGGTGTCCCTGCACTCTGGGGTGTCCCTGCACACTGGGGTGTCCCTGCACACCAGGTTTGTGCACTCTGAAGGGCGTTGGGAGCCTGCTTTGGCTGAGGGCTGTGCTTAGCAGGAGGAGGGATCCTGCAGCTCAGCCTGACCTGCTCCAAGTCAAACACTCCTGGTCCCAGCGTGTCCCAGCGTGTCCCAGCCTGTCCCAGCGTGTCCCAGCCTGTCCTGGTGTGTCCCAGCCTGTCCTGGTGTGTCCCAGCCTGTCCCAGCCTGTTCCAGTGTGTCCCAGCCTGTCCCAGTGTGTCCCAGCCTGTCCTAGCGTGTCCCAGCCTGCAGTGCCAGCCCTGTTGAGGCTGATTGCAGTGACAGTCAGGCACTGTGTGCTGTGTCAAGGCAATGTGAGATAAAGCACCCACATCCCAAAGGGAGATGATAGAAGGGGACAGTGTGACTAAAGGCATAAAGACAGAGCAGCAAGATGTCCCTCTTGCCAGCTCCATTAAAATGATCCAGTGTGCCCTGTGGGCTCTTGTTTCTGCAAGGGAAGGTTGTGCTGAAGTTCTGCCTGTAGAGTGTTCCAAGATCAGTGTCATCCCTCCTGGATCTGGAATGTGAAGGAGAAGGTGCTGCTGCACCTGTGCTGGCACTGCCTGTGCCTGCTGCTGGCAGCAGCGGGAGGATGAGGTGGTGACAGGAGACAAACCCCATTTCTGCCTGGGGATTGCAGCTCCTCCATCCTGGGTGGTTCTGCTGTCTGGGTGGCAGAGCAGGGGCTGTCTGATGGCTTAGCAAGTCCAAGTGTAGGAACAGAGGGGCTAGGTCAAAAGGGACTTCAGAGTGACTGTGGCCTCCCTCACAGTCACTTGTCATGGAGACCCTTATCCCAGCTGCAGAGGTTGTTCCTTATTCCCTGCTGGCAGGCACACGGTGCTCTGACTGCGGGCGTGTGCTGGATCCTGTCCCCCCAGTGGGACTGAGTGTCACCACAGCTCTGAGCCCAGCCTGGAGCCTCTAGAAATGGGGCTGGGATTCATCTCTGAAGCTTTCCTCCCCACTGTGTTCCTTAATGCCCCCACAGCCCCTCTGCCCTGCCCAGGGCTGCTGGCTCGTCCTGCTCTGGTGCTGCAGGTGACTGTGGGAGGGGGCTCATGACCTCCTGTGTCTGCAGGTGATGAAGACCTACCACATGTACCACGCAGAGAGCATCAGCGCCGAGAGCAAGCTGAAGGAGGCAGAGAAGCAGGAGGAGAAGCAGTTCAATAAATCAGGGGACATCAGTGTGAACCTGCTGCGACACGAGGACCGGCCGCAGCGGCGCAGCTCCGTCAAGAAGATCGAGAAGATGAAGGAGAAGGTGGGTGAGAGGGAAGGAGGAGGGAGCTGGGCTGGGGCTGGGGCTCCCTGCAGGCAGTGGGGGTTGGCTTCAGCCTTGTCCTTGTCTGTGAGGCCATTCCTGTGTCTCTGGGAAGGGTTAGGAAGGCTGATGCTGGGCTGAAGGCGACCCAAGGAGGCCATCACAGGCGTCATCCCTGCTCCTGGCTGTGGGGAAGGCCAGGACCAGCTTCTAGAGACAGCTTGGCTCAGAGTCGGGCTGGCATGACAGGGACAGGCAGTGCAGCCTGGGACGGGGTGCTGGACCTGCACAGGAGCCTTGTGGACGCTCCTGGCTGCCTCTCTGGAGGGAGAGCTGAGACAGGCAGCTGGAGGGGCCCTGGGGGCGATGGCTGCTGGAGCACAGGACAGGGAGAGGTGCTGGGAGCTGCTTCTCCAGCACAGCTCAGGCCGCGGTGTGCTGGGGCCTGGCTGTGCCAGCTGGGAGCCCAGAGGCTGTGCTGAGCAGGGCAGTGCACCAGGGTGGGGCTGCACCCTGGTCTGGACTGCAGACCCTGCTCTGGGAGGCTGGGTTTGTCTGGGATGTGTTCTTTGAAGATGGGCTTTTACAAATGAACAACAGCCTTGGGTTCGCTCAGGCACTGACTCCTGGTAGCAAAAAACCAGTTGGATCTATGAAATACCAGTGTTCTTCCTCTGTAGACTCTCTGGGAGTGAGAGTGCAGGATTTTGATAGATTTGCTAGGCAAAACCCTTCATGCCATTCTGGCCTCAGCAAATCCCCATGACCTCAGGATCTCCACAAGTTTTGGTGTTAATTTTGGAGAAAAGGAGACAGTTTCCCCAGCCAGGATGCCTTTGCTCGCTGGCACACCCAGCCCTGGGACATTTCTAACAGTGAACTTCTCGGAAGGGTTAATCTTTTGATTCAGCCTTCAGAGCAGGGATCTGCCTGAGCAGATGTCCCAGATCTGGAGCACATCTGCTTTCCTACAGTTTTGAATTCTGGGTCCTGTTCTGAATTGTGTAGCTTGGGCCTCTGGGCCAGATTCCACTTTGATACAGCTGCACACATCTGGAGCAAGTCCAAACATATGTCAGCATTTCTGGGGGGAAAATTTGGCCCTCTATTTTTGTCTGATGCCAAAATCCCCAGCAGCAGCTGTGCTCAGGGGCTGCAAGTACCTCTGAGCAGGATGCACTCATCATGGCTGGCTGACAGTGCCAGGGGTGCTCAGATGGGATCTCCTCCACCCTGGCAAGGTCCCTGTTTTCATACCAGATACCAAGTTTTAGTAATTACCTCATCACACCCAGGCTGCAGGGTGCTGTGGGGGTCTGTGGCAGGGGAAACTGTGCCAATACCACCCTGTTTGTGCTCTGACACTGCTTTCTGCTTTTGCAGAGACAAGCCAAGTATTCTGAGAACAAGCTGAAGTGTACAAAAGCCAGGAACGACTACCTGCTGAACCTGGCAGCCACCAACGCGGCCGTCAGCAAGTACTACATCCACGACGTGTCAGACCTCATTGATGTGAGTGCCCCCCTGTGCTGCTGCAGGGCTGTCTGGGGGCCTTAGGATATTCTTAACTGGGGCTGAGGGTGTGCTGTGACTTGGGTTTGCCTTGGGGTGAGCAGGGGAGACTGAGGTTTCTTCTTGGCCCGTTGGTTAGTCTGTGTTTGAGACGGAGGAATGCTCCCCAAGGTCAGGCACAGCCTTGGTTTTGGTGCTGAACCAGAGGGGTTTTCTTTCTCTGCTACTTGGTGACTTTGGTGGGGATTCAGCACACGTGGCAGTGCTGTCCTGGCAGTCCTGTCCTGGCAGTGCTGTCCTGGCTGGTGGCAGTGCTGTCCAGGCTGGTGGCAGTGCTATCCTGGCAGTGCTGTCCTGGCAGTGCTGTCTTGGCTGGTGGCAGTGCTGTCCTGGCAGTGCTGTCCTGGCTGGTGGCAGTGCTGTCCTGGCTGAGGAAGGTGCCTTGGGGCTTTGCTCCTTGCAGGGAACAGCCTCAGGGCAGGAACTGCTGGAGGCAGCTTCGTGGCAATGGCAGGAACTGAGCTCTGTTGACTCCTACAAACTGCTTTGAGGTGATTCAGAGAAGGGATTTACCCAGAGAAGGGATTTCTGCTTCTTCCTTTATCGGGCATCCCACAGCGTGTAGATGTCACTGTGCAGTTTCTTCCTGCTGGGGTTGCCTCAGTGAGTGCATAAATAGCTGAGCTTGAAGCACTGAGTTACCATCATTACCTAAATGTACAATTTAAAAAGCTGCTTGAGTGTTTACCTCCTTTCCGAGCCCATTAGCATGTAGTTACACTTCTGAGAATTAAAGTAAGTCTGATGCAAATCCCCAATGACTGCAAGATTTTCATATATGATAAAATACTCTTCATTATGTTTTGTTCTCTTTATTATTGAAGATGTGTTAAAAAACAAGTAAGTTGATCTTGGAGACATTTGAATGGCAGGATATGAGAACACCTTGATTTCTCTGCAGGCTTTCTGCTTTTGCAGTGCATATTCTTTCTTTTGTTAAATTATTTTTTAAGCAAGAATGACTTAGTTTTGTGGAGATTTTTGAACTTTGATTTTCTGGAGATTTGCTGAGTTCCATTTTAGCTCTGTTTATATTATTCTTCCCAACTTTTATTTCCTCACTGACACTTCCTCTGGAGTCAGCAGATGGCATTTCTCCCACATTCCAGAAATCCCTTCAGGGACTTCAGCTAAAGCATCTTTAACAGGGAGCAATGAAATTTCCCCAATTACAAAGTCTGTTCACCAAAGAAACAAAATACTGAATGTGTGAGCTGGGCTTGTGTGAGCCACACTCTGAGCCTGGCTGGCTACTACTGAGCCCGGCTGGGCACAGTCTGAGCCTGGGGCAGCTCTGAGCCCGGGATGCTCCGGGCTGGCTCTCTGGGACACGGCAGAGGTGACGGGGCTCGCACACCCCTCCATCTCCAGTACAAATTGCCACGTGCAGCTGCTGGTTTCACACAAATCCGAGTGCTCAGGACACTGCAGAGCCAATTCACCGGCGTTTCCCCCAAGTCCCAGCTGCCTCAGTGTCATCTCTGGACCATCCCTGCCATCCCTTGCTCCCTGGGCATCCCTGCAGAGCAGTGGCTGCTGACAAAGCCGTGCTCTGCTCTCCTGCTCTGGCAGAGGCCCCAGCTGCTCCGGGAGGGAGGGAGGGCGGGCGGGCGGCCTCCCAGGGCTGCGGCATAATGAGAGCTCTGAGGCCCATCAGAGGAGCCGTGAAGGGGCGCAGAGCCCGCAGAGCCGTCTGCCCCTCTGTCTCCAGCGGCCTTGTTGTTTTGTCCTAGAAAGGAAGGGAAGAATATAGAGAGAGATCAAATTAGCCTTGGACTGTCAGTGCGCCACGGGGCCTCCTCCTCGGATGACACGTGCGGCTGTTTGAGCGCCTGGCCTTGTCTCCTTACTGTCATTAACTGTGTGACCAAGTTAATCTTTTCAGCCACGTATGCGAAGAGGAGATAAAGCTCCTTATCCATCCCTCTGGAGTTCCTGGGAAATGGCTGCAAGATAGTTTGAAGTGGTCACATGAAAGATATTACTAGATTCAGCAGAGAAAATGGAACAGGCAGTTTGTGTACAAACTGATCTGCCAAAACGTGTGCAGCCTCCTCTGAGTCCTTCTGGAACGGTAGCCCACTTCCCTATGGATTAGTGATTGCTGTATCTGAGACAAGCTAGGAAAGGAGGGCAACTCTGAGCAAATTCAGCGTTACATGGAACCGTGGAATTGCTTGTTCCCTGGGAAAATTAGCTGAGTCAAGTTAGGGAACAGAAACAGCAGCTGAAATAGTTATGCCAGATATCCTCTGTTGGCTTTACTGGCCTGGTTGAGCAGGGCTTGGAGCAACCTGGGCTAGTGGAAGGTGTTGCTGTTCGTGGCAGGGTGGTTGAAATTGGATAATCTTTAAGGTCTCTCCCAACATAAACCTTTCTGGGATTCTGTGATTTACTTGCCGCACAGTACAGCTCTGGATTTTGCAGCAATGTCAAGAGAGAAGAGGCCAGAAATTAAAATAAACATATCATTATTATGTATTACGCATATAATTAAAAATAATGTGGAATATTTTTTATAAACAAATAAGGAAAAAAGTGCAGAGAAGAGGGAGCAGAGCAAATGAGTTGGACTCTTTGTTTGCAGGCAGTGCTGGTCCTGTGGAGGCAGGGGCGTTACTGCTGTGCCTGGGATGGTAAGGGGTGGCGTGCAGGGCACCCAGGTGCTACTCAGGTGTTACTCTGAGGTTCCACTTGCTCAGGTCCGAGGCGTGGGGCTGGCTGAGCTCTGTCATGTGCAGGTTCAGCCTCCCAGATAACAGAGGGACTGCTGGAGCCACAGAGCACCATGTGCATTTCCTTCCCCGGAGCCCAGGAGTGCCCCCGTACAGCTCTGGGGTGGGCAGGGGGTGGCACACAGGTATTTGGCTGCTCCCATGGTGTTTTGGCCAAATGTGCTTGCTTGAGCTGCAGGAGCTGGGTTGTTTCTCAGGCTGAGCACTGGGATATTTCCAGCCCTTGCAGGGTGTTACCAGCCGTGATGAATTAATGCTTGGGGAGCTCTGAGCTTGGCAGATGAAAGGCGCTGCGGAAGGGCTGGGATTATTATTTGTGGTTCTAATTTATTTGCCATCAAAGGGATGAGAGGGGTGAGAAAATGCCATTTGTTCTGGGGCCGGGAGCATCGGTTTGAAGTCTTTTTTTTCTTCCTTTTTCTTCTTCCCTCCCCGTTGTGTGTTCCTCTGGGAATTGCGTGGAAATCCCTGCTCCGTCTTTTCTTCTCTGGGCGCCCGTGTGTGCAGCGGCCGTGCTGATCACCAGGGGCTCCAAGGGCTGCAGTGTGTGCAGGAGGTGCTGCCCTGCTTTTCAGGAGCAGCTGGTTTCTGGGCACTGCAAACCACTGCTGGCTTCAGGGCGAGCCCAGCAGCAAAAAAGGGGAAACATTGGAATTTTGTAGTAGAAGCAGCTGGCAATGCCCTGAGCCCCTCTGCTTGGGTTCTGTGCTGTTCAGTGCTTTGCCTTGTAGTGGCTGGTGTTTGTGTGCTTTGGGAATTCCCAGCCTTGAACAGCAGCAGATATTTCCTCTGGTGCTGTTTTCTGTAGCAGAGTAGCTGTGATTTCAGGGGCTGGGAGGTGCTGGGAACGCACAGTCTGTTCCCAGGACACAGGGCTGGGGTCAGCTGGTCAGGGCAGCAGTGCTGTCCTCCCCCAGTGCTGGCACAGGGTCCTGGCCCTGGTCCCTGCCCCTCTGAGTGCAGCCCCTTGGCTGCACTGTTCAGCTCTGAGGTTCCTGTAAACCTGGAGTGCTCGTAGGGGTGCTCATGCTGACGCTGTCTCATGGGAGAGACTTGCAGCACACAATGAGGATTTGCTCTGAGCAGCAAATGGAAATTCACCCCTTATCTTTTCTGTGTTGCTAGTTGATTTTTTTAAGGCAGGTCTGTGCCAGTCCATAACTGCCCATACACTCAATTAATGTGATTAGAGGCTAAAAAGAAGCAGGATAAATGGAGAGCTGTGACAATTTGATAGTTTTTACAAAACTGCTCATTATTGCACATGGGTTTTCACAGGTTTTAAAGACTAGGAGGGACAGTGGGGCTGGGAATTGATGCAGTGTGGCTTTGCTGCTGCTGGTTTTAGCAGAGGCTGAAGCCAGCACAGCCGTGCCATGATGTGATCTGAGCTGAGCAGTGTCACCTCACATTGGCACCGAGCATGAGATGGCTTCTTGGGTCAGAGCTGCGTGTGGCACCAGCCGAGTTTTTGGGCTTCACTTCAAGTGTATCAATATGAATTTCAGGAAGTATTTCTTCTCGGAAAGGGTTGTCAGACACTGGAATGGGCTGCCCAGGGAAGTGGTGATTTCCATCCCTGAAGTGTTCAAGGAACAGCTGGCCATGGCATTCAGTGCTCAGGGCTGGTGACAAGGTGGGGATTGGCCACAGGTTGGACTTGCTCAGCTCTGATGGAGCTTTCAGGGCAGCAAATCCCTGTGCTGGTATGACACTTGACATACCAAATTCAGTTACAGTGGGAACAATGTTTAAAACCATTTTTTTGTCTAAAGTACAGTATTTTGGCAGCAGTTAACTCCAAGACAGACATGAGATAGCTGCCCAGGGACAGAGCAGGACGTGCACACACCACAGGGCCTGGTGTCCACTGCCACACCTTGCTTCAGCTTCCATCTGTGTCTGAGAGCCTTGCAGAAGGCTTTGGGAGTTGGCGTGACCTGACCCTCCTTTGTGTTCGCAGTGCTGCGATCTGGGGTTCCACGCCAGCCTCGCGCGCACCTTCAGGACGTACCTGTCCGCCGAGTACAACCTGGAGACGTCGCGGCACGAGGGCCTGGACGTCATCGAGAACGCCGTGGACAACCTGGACGCGCGGAGCGACAAGCACACGGTCATGGACATGTGCAACCAGGTCTTCTGCCCGCCGCTCAAGTTCGAGTTCCAGCCTCACATGGGGGACGAGGTAACGAGCTGCACGGGGGCCTGGCCCTCCTCTAAACCATCGCTGCGGAATTGTTCCGCGCTCCTCACCCCTCTCTGCTGCCTTCACACCCTGCTGTTCGTGTGTCCCTTCCTAATGAGACTCTGGGCTCGTTAGGGCTCCTCCTTTCAGGCTGCCTCTTGCTCCATGTCTATCCCAATTAGGGAGCCCGTGGTTTGGCTCTCTGTGCCCCACAGATCTGCACAGGGGAGCTGTGGTTAACCTGCTGTGAACTGGGAGATGGCAGAAACACTCGGTGCTGGCCTGGGCCCAGGGCACTGCTCATGAGACGCACAGCCTCGCTGGAGGCTGCCAGGAGCTTGTGGGGGCTGAAGGGAATGGTGTGGGTGTGGAAATGTGTGTCCGGTCCATGCATGACCCGTGGAATGTCTCCTGTCTCAGGTGTGCCAGGTGAGCGCCCAGCAGCCTGTGCAGACCGAGCTGCTGATGCGGTACCACCAGCTGCAGTCTCGGCTGGCCACCCTCAAGATAGAGAACGAAGAGGTAAGAGATGGGCTCTGTGAACTGCACTGCTGAGCCTTTCTTCCACTGGAGCTTTCCTGGTGTGCTCAGGTGTGGAGCCCCTCCTATGGCAGAGCTGGAAGTGCCCACAGACTGCAGCCAGTGCTAGCCGGGGCTCAGCAGCTGCCTGTTGAGGGGTTGTTTTGGCTCAAGGTGTGTCCTTTTCCCAGCCTGCCTCAAACCCACGCTGTCCTGTTTCCCATAGGTACGGAAAACGCTGGATGCCACGATGCAGACCTTGCAGGACATGCTGACAGTGGAAGATTTTGATGTTTCAGATGCCTTCCAGCACAGCCGCTCCACTGAGTCGGTCAAATCAGCTGCATCAGAGACCTACATGAGCAAAATCAACATTGCCAAGAGGAGAGCCAACCAGCAGGAGACTGAAATGTTCTACTTCACTGTGAGTCTCAGCTCAGGCATACAGGGCACGAAGCATTAATTGCCAGGGCTGAGGCCCAGTTAAGTGCTCATTAGTGAAGAGCAAGAACCAATTCAGTCTCTTTAAGTACTTGTCTTCTGTCAGATTTGGGTCTGGAATGCATTTCAGTGGCAGGGCACTACACAGGGACTGACAATCCAGTGCCTGCCTTGTTTTGCTCTTTGAAGGAACAACTGGAGCAGCCAGATGAGATTCAAAACTTACTGAGTGGAGTAGGGGAGGCTCAGAGCAGGGTGCAGACTCCAGATGGCCTCACCATGGTCACCATCCAGGGTCTCTTCAGGAAGGCCTTCAGGACTGTGAACCGTGAGCCAAGTCTTCCTCTCTAGCCTTTAGAGCTTAAATTTGCCCTTGGCCCAGGGACGAGCTGAAGCCACTGACATGCCAAGGAAGGCACAAAAGCAGGGCTGTGGTGTGTGTGCCCTGCAGCTCTCATGCTGCACTCCCAGGCAGGGCTCAGGGCTCTGTTCTGGTACCTGAAATGCAGGCAGCAGCCATGAGTTCACCAGAGTTCTCCCTCATTTCAGGGGGGGTCATAGCCTATGGTTAACAGCATCTTGTGATGTATTACATATGCACAGAAGAGCTTCTGCTTTCTCTTAGTAATATTATTGTAAATTGGGGGCAAATTGCATTTTTTGTTTGGAATTGTGCTTGGGATTACTTTAATGGTTTTTGCAGAGATTTGATCTTTCCCATTCTCCATTTTCCATCTCTTGTCTCCCTCTGTGCTCTTACCTGTGTAATGCCTTGCTCTGGAGTGTTCTGGGTGTCTGACAGCCTCGCTGGGGATGGCATTGTTGTGCACAGTGTCACCAGCTGCACGGGGCACCTGGCAGTCCCTGCCTGGAGGGCTCAGCACTGGGAGTTCTTGCTTGCCTTTGTTGCTTTGCACAGAGGCGAAGCCTTGGCAGTGCAGGGGAAGCTGCTTTGATTCCCTAGGCTGTTCCCAGAGGCCTGACAAAAGAAAGGCAGCTTTGAACTCTTTGTCCCTCCCTGCGTTCCCAGGCAGGAGGGGCAGCTCCAAGGAGACCAGGCTCATAAGACCATCAGGGCCAGGGGCTGGAGCAGGCAGAAGTGATCAGACCCTGCTGAGCCCTGCAGCACAGCTGGTGCAGCCTGCAGCCTCCTGAGCCCCCCAGCAGCCCCCGGGCAGCAGTGAGCATCCATTAGGGGCTCTGTGCTTAACCCACCCCTTTGTTCTTTAATTCCAGAAATTCAAGGAGTATCTGAATGGCAGTAACCTCATCACGAAGCTCCAGGCTAAACACGACCTGCTGAAGCAAACTCTGGGAGAAGGTGAGTTGGGGACAGGTCCAGGGAGGATCCTCCCATCACCTGAGAGGGTTTGAGCCATGTGTGATCTGCCAGCCTCCCCTGTGTGTGTTCTCCTGAGTGACTGAGGGTTCTGTGCCTGGCTGCTGCTGCTCAGCCCAACCAGTGACACACAACACCAAGATTTCCTTGGATTACTCCTCCCACTTCTCTTTGGGAATGCACATGGGGAAATCTCTTTGAATCTCAAACTGTGTGCTGAAGTGCTGCCTTACTTCTCCAGCAGCAGAACGTGTCACTCACTCCCACCCTCTGCCTCTTTCCTTCCTCTCCCTCTTCTCCCTCCAGATTTCTAATCTGTCTTTTAATGGTGGGGGCACCAGGTGGGCATCTCTGCTCCCCAAATGCAGCTTCTCTCTGCTGGAAGCCATTCCTTGGGGGTTGGAGCCAGCAGTGAGGGTGTGAGCTCCTGTGCAGCTGTGCTCTGCAGTCCTTTGCTGGTGGCTGATGTGGAGGGATGATGGGAACTTGTGTTTCTTACAGGTGAAAGAGCTGAGTGTGGAACAACCAGGTGAGCACTTTGTTCCCCTTTCTTGCTCCTGGGGAGGGCTGGCTCTGGCAGGAGGGGGCTGTGGGAAGGGGAGTTTGCTTTGCTGCTGGTGCAGCTTGGTGGGGTTCAGTCACCTACCTGCAGCCCCCTGTGCTGGCAGTCTCTGTGCCCCACATCCTGCTTCCCAGCTGCATGGCCTGGGCTGCTGGGCTCAGGGGGGTGGCAAGCAGGCCCTGGTTCTGCTGCAGTGTGGTTTCTGGCTGGCTGGCTCTGATGTGCCTGGATGTGCTTTGTCAGCCCAGTGCAATGCCCTGGAGCGTGGCTGAGGTGGGGTTGTGTTCACACAGGGTGACACCAAGGTGTCCACTCACTTCCTGCCATCCCTCTTCCTCTGAGGACTTTAATACCTCCCTGAAATCCTCTCCCAGCTCTGGCTGCTTTACCTATGAGTGCAGAGCATGCCTGTATCACAGACTTCATCCCTCTGCTGCAGGAGATAGGGCTGGGGCAGATGTGACAGAGAGGAGGCTTTGATCCATGGAGCATCTCCACAGAGCTCTGATCCCTGTCCAGTCCATGGAGCAGCTCCACAGAGCTCTGATCCCTGTCCAGTCCATGGAGCAGCTCCACAGAGCTCTGATCCCTGTCCAGTCCATGGAGCAGCTCCACAGAGCTCCAGTGGCTTCCTAGGAGTGTGCTGGTGTTCTGACAGCGAGACACAGGCCAGCAAGGCCTCCAAACAGCTCCCTAGAACAGCCCCTCTGTGTGTCAGCTTGTTCCAACCTTGTTTGTGTTTAATAGAATTTATAATACCAGCCCCAAAAGCTCTGTTCCCTGTTAGTAGTGGAGGAGCAGATGGTGCAGCCTGGGCTGCCTTGCCAGGCAGGAAGGAGGCTCCTTGTGCTGCCAGCACCAGGGCTGGGCACCCAGCAGGGCACCGAGGTGCTGTCAGGACAGAGAGCCACCTTCAGAGAGCAGGGCTGTGCAGGGTGGCACCCTGAGGAGCTGAAATGGCCCTGTGCCCTGTGCCCCATGCCCCGGGGTGTGTGCAGGGCCCTGGCTGGGGCTGCAGGTGCAGTCCCTGCAGTGTGTGGGGCAGGGCTGCTCCCCAGTGACCCCTCAGAGGAGTGGCTGCAGCCTGTAGGAGTGGGCAGTCATGGTGCTTGGTTAGAGGGACCTGACTGAGGAGCAGCAGCCCCCGCTGTCCCCTCTGCACCGAGCTCTGCGTGGTGTCCCTGTCTGTCCATGAGCTCTCCTGTGTGAGGGCTCCCAGCACCCAGTGCTGTGTGTGTCTGCAGTCGTGTTCTCTGCCCTGCAGACATCAGTACAGCCTGGGCCAGAGGGCAGGGCAGAAATCTGTTTGGGATTTTGTGGTGTTTTTCTCCTTTTTCTAGATCTAGACACTGAGTGTCCTTCATTATCCAGAGGAATTGGGCTGGGAAGAGCATTCATGCAAGTGGCACTCTGGTGTCCTCAGTGCTGCACTGAAACCTTCCTGCCTTCTTGGTCACTGGCAGTGGGAGGGTCATCCCCATCCCTGGGATTCCAAACAGAAGTTAGATACAGCACTGTGGAGGTGTTCCCACTGCCCTCATTCTGGCCTCTTTCTGTCAGCAGAGTGAGATCTGTTTAGGAACAGGAATTCCCAGCGTTTTCTGGGGTAGCTGTGGATACATTATTTATTTTGGATATATCTCTTCAGCTGCTCTTGATGCCTGTTCAGGCTGAGGGAGTGCTGAGCTTGCAGTGGTGGGAGGCAGGTGTTAAATCCAGCTAGCCACCAGTGCTGTTGGTTTCCTGCTGGAGTGGTGTCCACGTGGGACACACCAGTGTCAGTGGCTGCAGGGTGTGGAGCTACACATCAAATCCTCACAGAGGGACTCTTCTGTTTGATTTCTTATTCTCAGTTATAACCTGTGAGATCTCACCCTGTCTTTGCATTTATGTTGGTGTTTTGTTGATTTATTTTGTTCCATTTTCTCCCAGGCCCCCCTGTCTTCCCCCTAAGCCACAGAAAATGAGGAGACCTAGGCCTCTCTCAGTCTATAATCATAAACTCTTTAACGGCAATATGGAAACATTCATTAAGGTACTTGCTGGCTTGCAGTAGGAGTGTCTGTGAACGCTGGGAATGGAATGGTGGCTTTCCTGTCCTGGCTGCTTGCCATCCTCAGGGGTCCCTCTGGCCCATCTGCACCCAGCTGGCGTGGCCAGCACGGCTTTGCCTCGGCCATGATTCCTCTCCATAGCTCCCCTGGTGCCTTCCTGGTGTTCCTGTCCCATCAGCCCTGTGCTCCAGACCCCACCCATGGCCATGTGCACTCTGAGGCAGTCCTGGCTGAGGATCCTCATTGTCCTGCTGCTTCTACCCGTCCTGGGAAGAGAGATTGCACAAGCTCAGCCCAGCCCTCAAAGGAGCAGCAGACACATCCCCTTCCTCTTTTTGGCGATCATCCATCCTTGTGGCTGAGAAGGAAGATAAACCCAGAAGGTTTCCCCCTTTCAAGGACTGTCAGCCTGGGGTAGAAGTCCTGTTGTGGGGGTGTCCATGTTGGGGGCAGACAGGTGACCCTCAGCCTTACAAAGACATCAGTGACAGCCAGCCCAGCTGGCTCATCCCCTGCCCGCTGCTGACAGTGGTGTCCTGTAATCCTGCTCTGGAGAAAGCTTCAGGGAAAACACTTTGAGAAGCTGTAAAGACAAACTGTTGGATTAGGTGACTAATAGGCATCATCTGCCTGGGGTTTATTGCCTCAAGCTCAGCCCTAAGCCCCAGGGCAGTGTCTGTACATGGCACCAGCACGGGGAGTACTGGCCCCGCTGGCAAAGCCTGTAATCCCGTTAGGATTTGTGATTACTCCTGACTTAAACTGGTTTTTAGAAAAGTAATGCTCATTAAATCCCAGTCTGTTCAGCACTGAGAAGGAGGAATTACCTGCTCCAGAAATCCATGTGAGAGCAGGGCTGTCCCGTGCTAGCAGGGACCCCTTGGGGGATGGCTACCTGCCCTTGGGGTGTACAGCCTCACAGGCAGCCGGGCCATTGGCAGCTGCCCAGATGCCCCCTGGGCACCAGTGCCCATGGCTGCCCAGTGCCCCAGGCATGGACTGTCCCTGTCCTCGGGCTCCCGGGGAGGCCACAGGTTCAGGCAGGGAGGGAATCCCAGAGGCTGTCCCTGCAGGTCACCGAGGCTGGGGTGCAGCGTGCCAAAGGGGTTTGGGAGGGAGGGTGGACATCCCAAAGGCCTGTGTTGGCCCTTGCTAAGCTGCCATTGCATTTGAGCATTCACAGCCTCCGAAGGAGATGCTGACCTCTAACTGAACTTATCCCTGCTTAATCTGTTCTCTTTTTCCCACTCTGCTGCTTTTTTTGTGCTCAGAGGAAGGAGGAATGCACGAACGAGGAATCAGGTACTTACTGGAGACCCCAGATTCCCATCTGCGAGACAGAGGGAATTGCCCAGAGATGCCACTGTGCTCTGCTGGAAAAATCCACAGAGAAATGTGTCCCCTTGGGCTGTCAGACATGGCCCATGGTCCCCTTGAGCTTCTGCCACAGGGGGCCTGGGGAGAAGCCAGAACTCACCACTGGTTCAGACTCGGGCACTTGGTTCCATAACAGTGGTGTTTGTTGGGTTTTTTAGCACCAGCTGACAATGGCTCTTTCCTTTGGTGGAAATATTGTTGTGAGCTGTGTTACAGGAAGTTTATTCCATCAGCCAGGTATAGCACAAGTTTTATTTCAGCTCAGCATTCCACCTTTGGGGTGGAATAGCTGCGATCCCTCGTGGCAGTCTCCTGTCTGAGCCAGACAGGGAGCAGCAATGTCTCACACACCTTAGTGCAGCTTTCCTGGGCATTTGTGGCTGTACACGGTACCCTCAGCGCTCTTTGATGGCTCCATGTTTGTAACACCTCCTTTCCTGCCTGTCCTCTTACTAAACTCCACAGCATTAATTTTCAAATCTCTGGTCTTGCAATCTTTAATGCGTTTCCCATGCTTTGTTAGCAACAAACCAGTAATTTTTCTCTTTTCCTTTCCTGAAGGATTCAGGACAGGCCATTCCACTCGTTGTAGAAAGCTGCATCCGCTACATCAATCTGTATGGTAAGTTGGCTCAGCACAGCCCCGGTAGCCTGCCAAGGAGAAAGTACCTGAGTGAGCAGTGAGAGCCAGCAGGGGCTGCCTGCACTCTGTTCTCCATGGCTCAGCTTAGAATTGCATGGCATTGGCTGACTGGCCACCTCCAGTGAGGTTTTATTAGCCCTCACCCTTTCAGCACCTTGATCTGGGGGCCGTGGTTGGAGAATATGAGCAGAAGTGGGGTGCAGCAGGCTGTCCCTGCTTGGTCCAAGCCCGTGTGGTGCATTGACTCCTGAGTTCTGCTGGTTTGACCTGCAGGTATTGCCCAGCAGTTCCAGAAATCTCTCCTAAAGCATTGTTCTCTTCCAGGCCTCCAGCAACAGGGCATCTTCAGAGTCCCTGGCTCCCAGGTGGAAGTCAATGACATCAAGAACTCGTTTGAGAGAGGTGTGTATCTGGGGTGTGCAGGTACAGCAGGATGCCCTGCCTGAGGAGGATCTTTGTGGGAGGTGGTGGTTGCATTAGTCAGGGTGTAAAGCCTGTGTTAAAGCCCTTTGTGCTATGAGACACGAGCAGGTTTTATCCCTTCTGGGTTTCCCAGTGTTGTGTCTCTGGCAGTACTGAAGAGTTACCCAGGGAAGGAGTATGAGAGGTGGGGTACATGCAGAGGTCTTTTCCACAGTCATTAAAAACACAAGAGCCAGAGGAGAGTTTGCTGGGGACCCTCGTTCATCCTTCCTGCAGCAGTTTCCAAGGGAGCTGCAGCATTCCCTGTGCCTGGTGCCAGTGAATCTGCTGAGAAAGTCACACTCAGGATGCCAGGCCAGTGAGAAAGGGAAAGCAATCCTGCAGTCCTGAGTGGAGGGGAGCTGTGACAGGGACAGTCCTGCTGGGAATGGTGACCCTTAATCCTTGAGCAGCATTGGAAGGGTCAGGATGAAGGTGGATGGGCCAATGGATATGAGGCAATGTTAGGATTGTCAAAGGCTGGAGGATTTGCACATCCAATTTAAGATGAATTAGTATCCAAATCTCGGGGGCACTGAAAGCCTTTCACAGATTTCTCAGTACAAAGCTATTCAGAGCCATTAGGTCCATTCCAGAGGTGGAATTGTATCCTCCAGCCAAGCCTGTCCTCTCAGCCTCTCACTCTGTCATTCAGACCTCCTCAGCTTTCTGGGCTGGTGCTGTAAATGGAAGGAATGCACTGAGCTGGAAACAGGGAGAAACAACCAATATCATCCTTGTCCTCAGAAAAGGTTTGAAATCCCCCAGTAAAACAGGTTTTCAGGAAAAATCAGCATTGCCATTGCACATGAGGAGGGTTTCTAACCCTGGGAAATTTGGGTGTTCCACTAAATGAGGAAAACCACTTGTGCTAGTCCAGCTTGATGGGGATGCTGGATAAAAAACCATTTGTGTGGGCAGGTGAAGACCCCCTGGCTGATGACCAGAACGAACGAGACATTAACTCAGTGGCTGGAGTCTTGAAGCTCTACTTCCGAGGACTGGAAAACCCCCTCTTTCCTAAGGAAAGGTTTCAAGATTTGATATCTACTATAAGTAAGTACATGTGACAGCTCTTTGTGGAGAGCTGGGTGGGACAGGAGAAGCACTAAATGGGTGTCCCAGCCTAAGCAGGGTGAAGAACTTTTGCTTTTGCTCTTAGAGGGCTGGGGATTTATGTGGAAGCTCCTCAAAGGCACAAGGGCACTAGACAGGTCCAAAGGCACTTTCCAGAGCCCACATGGGGCTGTCCTTGTGTGTGCAGTGGTGGTTGGTACCCTGATAATTCCATATGCCAGTTGAAACATTTTGCTCTGGGAGAAGGGCAAGTGTTTTGAGAGTTTGTTTCTCTGCGTGTCAGAACAGATATCTATTGGCATAGGGTTTTATCCAGTTTGTATTTAGTTGGAGTTTCTTTTAAAAAATACCCTCTTTTGTAAAACCAGACTGAAGGAGTAGAGAACCCAACAGGCAATAATGGGATAAATCAAATGGAAGAGTTCCCCACGTGAAATACTACAAAGCTTTCCACTTGGTATTGAGGCCAGATTTTGCTCAGAATTTTGATTAAAAGGCAGCCTAGCTACATGTTGTCAGTGAACTTTATTGTGATTAGCAAATGGCATAGTTTGAGCCAGAAGAACCAGCACTTCTGTGTGATCTGCCTTCTCCAAAAAAGCTCTGGTGCTTGTCCTGTGCTTCCTGTGGAACAGCAGCCACAGGATGAACTCTCTACAGAACGCAGGGGTAGCTTGGGGCAGGCCAGCCCTGAGTCAGCCCTTCCCTTGGGAGGGAGCAGGTGTCTGATGGGCTCTGCACCCCTGGGAGTGGAGAGCTGTGAATCTGAAAGCACTCACACAGCACTGGTTCAGCTAACCTATTTCCTGGGAGTTTCTAATTCCTGTTTGGAGCAGCAGCAGACAGGAGCGGAAGGGCTCAGAAGGATCCAGTGCATAACCCAGAAGGGTAACCTGAATAAAAACCTCATTTAAAAATCTGCCCTAGAAAATCAAGCAGGGCTCTGTTTTCAGTGTCACATTGACTCAGGCTTTTGAGGAACAGAGGAGTTGTTGAGGAATGAAATGAATAATGCATAAACATTTATTTTAAAATCAGACCCACGGAAATGTCTTTGTTTGCTGTTCGTACTGTGTCTGAATATACGAATTCCCTGCTGGGGGAGCAGTGTCCCCCATTCTCTTCCTGCACCTTAGTACCAGACTGAGGGATGACCTCTGGAGACAGGCTTTTGTATTCCTCACTTACTGGGCCACTAGATCTGGAACAAGTCCCTCTGGTGCTGAGCTGTCTAGTCCTGGAAAGGTTTTTAAGGATGTGCTTTCTACCCATGTGTTCCAGAAATTGAGAACCCTGCAGAGAGAGTGCACCAGATCCAGCAGATCATTGTCACTCTGCCTCGGGCTGTCATCGTGGTCATGAGATACCTCTTTGCTTTCCTTAACCAGTGAGTCTGTTTTCCTGCTTCACCAGGTTCCTCCTTGCTGTCCCTTTTGCCAGGGCTTCCCCATCTTTGGTGCATGAGTCCCTTCTGGTGTTGCCATGGGGAGTTGTGCTTGGGTTCTTCCTGGCCCTGCTGGCTGTGGCTGTGTGCCCGGGGAGGGGACAGCTTGGTGCCAGGGCAGTGGGGACAGCTCGGTGCCAGTGCGTGCCCGGGGAGGGGACAGCTCAGTGCCAGGGCGGTGGGGACAGCTCGGTGCTGGTGTGTGCCAGGGGAGGGGACAGCTCAGTGCCAGGGCGGTGGGGACAGCTCAGTGCTGGTGTGTGCCAGGGGAGGGGACAGTTTGATGCCATGGCAGTGGGGAGAGCTCGGTGCCAGTGCATGCCCCGGGGAGGGGACAGCTCAGTGCCAGAGCAGTGGGGACAGCTCGGTGCCAGGGCAGTGGGGACAGCTCGGTGCCAGTGCGTGCCCAGGGTGGGACCAGCTCAGTGCCAGAGCAGTGGGGACAGCTCAGTGCTGGTGTGTGCGGGGCAGGGGCTCTGCTGGGAGCTGTCCCAGCGAGCAGGGCCGTGGCACAGCAGCTCCTCACTGTGTGCTTGCAGCTTGTCACAGTACAGCGATGAGAACATGATGGATCCCTACAACCTGGCCATCTGCTTCGGGCCCACGCTGATGCACATTCCTGACGGGCAGGACCCGGTGTCCTGCCAGGCCCATGTCAATGAGGTCATCAAAACCATCATCATTCACCACGAGGGCATCTTCCCCAGCCACCGAGAGCTGGAGGGGCCTGTCTACGAGAAGTGCATGACCGGAGGGGAGGAGTACTGGTGAGCTCTCTGCAGGGTTCCTGGGTACAAACACCTTCATCAGGCCAGGAGGCTCTTGCACTCTGAACCATTTGATTTAGTATTACTAGTCAAAGCAGGCAGTTTCACCAGGTATTTCATTTTCTTGTGCTGACTCAGTATTTTAAACCTCAGTAAAAAAAATCAGAAAAAACTTTTTCCAGTTTCTAATACTAATATTGATGAAATATTAGTATTAGGCAAATACTAATACTGATGTAGATTTTTTTTTGTAGATCCACAGAAGCATGTTCAGCAAAACAGAATATTGAATAAATTCTATCCAGATTCCTCCTAGGCTGGAAATTTTGAGTAAAGACCCCATAGTTCCATCAGAATTTGCTGGTTGGATGAAATCCCTCAGCCTGAGGTTAACCCAAACCTTCCAGTTCCCTTCATTGCTGGAGTTCTAACCCAACATTCAGGTCTCGGTTTAGCAAACCAGGATCAGTAACATACTTGAACTGATTTATACTGACTTGTATGAAACTACAAGTTTCATACATTTCTGAGACCTCACCATGCCTTATACTAGTCACCTGCCATCATCCTTCCTGGTGCAGCAGAGGAGCTAAACCTGAAGCTCACTGTGAGTTAGGGAATGGGGCATTTAACTTGGTGTCACTTTGTGTTAGTTTTGCCAAACTCTGCTAAAGACACGAGAGCCAACAGAACGTGACATTCTGGGCCTGGCAATCATGGTGTGAGTGTCTGCTGCTCTCAGTAAGTTCAGGGATCTGCTGTGCTTTGAAATCAGAGAATCACAAATCACAGAATTAGTTAGGTTGGCGAAGACCTCCAAGACTGAGTCCAACCTTTGCCCAAACACCACCTCATCGCCCAGACATATCCAGTTGTTCTTGTACACCTCCAGAGATGGGCACTCCACCACCTCCCTGGGCAGCGTGAGGGGTGCACAGTGCTTTGGGAGCAGTGTCATTGGCTGTGTGACAGCCTGCTATGTTCCTCTGCAGTGACAGCCCGCACAGCGAGCCGGGCACCATCGACGAAGCGGACCACGACAACGGGACCGAGCCGCACACCAGCGACGATGGTGAGCAGGGCTGAGCAGGGCTGGGTGTGTGCCAGCAGAGCTGTGCATGCAGGACAGCAGCAAGCACTGCACGGGCTGAGGCTGGCTCTGGCAGGGCTGGGCTGCAGCAGGAGGCAGCGCTGTGCTCCCAGGTGCCAGCAGCACCAGCCGCGAGCGGGCGGTTTGGGGAGCGCCACTGGCACTGCCCTGGGTGGGGAGCCCTGGCAGGGCTTGCTGTGCTGGAGGGGCCCTGGGGAGCTGAGCACCTTCTGCTTCCGACAGCTGCTGCCATCCTGGCTGTGTCCTGCCTTGGCAGAGCACATCTGCCCTGCGAGGCTGTGGGGAGGAGGGAGAGCTCACCTGGCAAGCGGGGCCACGGGAGCGGGAATGGCACAGGGACGGGCACGCGAGGCCAGGCGGCTCCGGGCACAGGGAAGGGCACAGGGAAGGGCACAGGGAAGGGCATGGTGGGCCAGGCAGCTCCGGGCACAGGGAAGGGCACGCAGGGCTGGGCAGCTCCAGGCCTGCTCTCAGCTCCAGGCAGGAGCTGACAGGCCTGGCAAAGGGAGGCAGGGGAGCTGCTGTGCAGCCAATTTCACACTTGGGTGGCCACGTTAATGGCTCCGATTGGGGTTTCCAAGTGATTAACTGTGGTGCCAAGTGTGGAGCAGATGAGCAGCTGTATTCTGTGGATTTACATATTCCCTCTCCCCCTTGCCCTGCATACACTCCCTGCTGGTAGCCCAGCATTGTGTCAGGGCTGTGGGAGCTCTTCTGGCCCTGTCTCCTCCAGAACTCTCTATTGATCCTCCTGTGGTGCTCCCAGACACTCTGCCCTCATGTGGGGGCTGCTTAAAGTGGGGAAGATGAACCTGCTGAAGTGGCTTGGCCTGTCCCAGGGGGGCTGGAATGGGGCAAGGGTCCGATGTAGCATCCTTTGTCCTCCTTTGGTGTCCCCTCCTCTACATGGGTTTGGTTCCTGAGCAGTGTTGGATCACACACTGGTGGCTGCTGAGCCCACAGTCAGTAATGGAGCACAGCAAGTTTCTGTGTTTAATGAGAATGAGGCAGATCTGGAGGAACTGGGGGGGCTTGCCCAGTTTTGCTGTCATTTTCTGTCTCCAGGTGGGGATTGGAATGATCCATTGTCTCAGATAATCAAGGCATGCTAATGCTCCAGCAGTGGCAGGGGTGGCTGGGGAGTGGCAGCAAATCTGCCACCCAAGCAAGGCACAGTGTGGGTCACTCTGGTTAATGAGGAGAGAGGCACTCTTGCTGCTTTGCAGTTGTTGCAATGGTTTCTTTAGGATTCCCCACATCTGCATGGGAGCCAGGCTCTTTCACAGGCTCCTCAGTGCCGTTGGGTGCTCCAGCAGCTCCTGCTGTGACACCCTTGCCCAGAGGCTTAGAGGACCCTGGTGTGCTCATGACCTTCCAAAGTGAAGTTCTGCCTCAGCTCTCCTGTATTTTAGGCCCTGAGCTCCCAGTTTGTGAGTCATGGGTGTTTGGTAGAGCTCACATTAGGAAAAGTGGGGAAACAGTGAGGCAGAGTGCTGCAGATGGTGGGGTGCAGAGCAGCTGCCTGGCTGGAGCTGGTATCATTATTTCCATGGGGATCCCCAAAGGGGCATTAGTTGCTCATCAATAATTCAGGCCAAACTATCTCCAGGAAAAGAAAGGGAGGAGAAGGTAAGTGGGGTTTGATCACAGCATCTGACATGGCTTGACAAAATCACAGGCTGGAGGATAATGGGTTTCTGTAACCAGTGTGGGTGAGGGTGCCATATGCACAGAGGGAGATTCCTGCTGCTCCCCATCTGCTTTGTAGCTGTTTGTAATTGCAGTAGTTTGTGAGTCTGAGAGAGGTCCCAGGGAGCCTGGAACAACAATAAGAATTGATCAGTCTGAAAACAAGCAGGCTTGTGCTCAGTGTGAGCTGCTCTGGGGCGCTGGGTGACAGCAGCACTGTTCTGCTGTTCTGCTGAGGGCTCTCTGGGGTTCAGCCTCCCTTTAGGGCTGAGCTGAGCTGCTCTCGCTGTGCCTCTCTCCTGTGCAGAGGTGGAGCAGATTGAAGCCATAGCCAAGTTTGACTACATTGGGCGCTCTCCACGGGAGCTCTCCTTCAAGAAAGGAGCCTCGCTCCTGCTGTACCACCGGGCGTCGGAAGACTGGTGGGAAGGGAGACACAACGGGGTGGACGGGCTCATTCCCCACCAGTACATCGTGGTGCAAGACATGTGAGTAAAGTGGGGGTTGTTAAAATCATGTGCTTGCACAAGGTCCACTTCAGTCACCTAAAATAATCAGTCAGTTTTGCAGTTTGTTTCGTGACTTTTGTGAGAAATCCGTGCCTGTTCACTTCTTCCTGTCTGTGTGTTGTTTGGCTCCATTTGTTTCTCATTTGGGCTGATAAAGACCAGTACTAAACACTGTACCTCAGTGTACCTGGGCCCCATCTCTCATTGACTCCCCAAAGTGGTGTGACCCAGGCTTACCACTGGCCTTGTCCCTGTGAGCATTGACCTGGGTTGTTCAGTGCTCACCTGGCCCATGGGCAGATCCCAGGGCCCTTTGCAAGTTCTGTGTCTGGAGCCATCACAGTGGCAGCCGCATCACAGGGGATGGGAAGGCAGATGTGCACTGTTTCCAGGTTCCCAGGGGAGTGGTGGCCCTGGTGCAGCTCCTTGTTAACAAAGTGTGGAGCTGCTGACGTGATGTTCAGCTTGGCATGGCATCCGGGCTCTGGCTCACCCGGAGCACAGCCCTGTCACTGCTGTGGTGTCCTTTCCCAGGGATGATGCCTTCTCTGACAGCCTGAGCCAGAAGGCAGACAGCGAGGCGAGCAGCGGGCCGCTGCTGGACGATAAAGCCTCCTCCAAGAACGACATCCAGTCACCCACAGATCACATCCTGGACTATGGCTTTGGGGGAGTGATGGGCAGGTAACTCACTTTCCTGACCATGGAGGTGGTCGCTGTCACAGGTGGGGACAGTTGGTGTGTGGGGCAGGGCAGGATGGGAGGGAAAGCTCTAGAAAGCACTGCAGGGTAATAGAGGCTTGGAGGGGATTTCATGTGCACTCCTGATGGGGATTTAACCTTTACAGAAGGTACAGGGGCCCTGAGCAACCTGGGATAGTGGAACGTGTCCCTGCCCATGGCAGGGGGTCAAAACAAGATGACCTTTGAGGTCCCTTCCAACCCAAACTACCCTTATGATTTGTTGCTGTTCCTTTCTTGGTACTGGCTACAATACTTGTCTTCCCTCTTGCCTGAGTCTTCTGAAGCTGGCAGGCCCTAATTTGGTCTGAGTGAGCTCAGGGTGAGGGGTTGCCTTGCAGCATGCAGCAGTGGGGCTGGCAGACGCTGACCTGTGCCGTGCTGGGCTCTTTGCAGGGTGAGATTGAGGTCTGACGGTGCAGCCATCCCCCGGCGCCGCAGCGGGGGCGACACCCACAGCCCGCCCCGAGGGATGGGGCCCGGCATTGACACCCCTCCCCGGGCAGCTGCCTGCCCCAGCAGCCCCCACAAGATCCCCCTCAACAGGGGCAGGATCGAGAGCCCCGAGAAGCGCAGGATGGCCACCTTTGGCAGCGCGGGCAGCATCAACTTTCCAGACAGGAAGGCCCTGGCTGACAGCCACCCTCTGAGATCCTGTGGGTCCACCCGGCACAGCAGCCTTGGAGATCAGAAGTCCCTGGAAGCAGAAGCTCTTGCTGAGGTGAGAGGGCTGGGAGGGCACCAAGAGGCTGCAGGAGCTCACTGGGGAGGGCCTGGAGCCCCTGCACCTCAGACACGGTTACAGTGCTGCTGCACACCCAGCTTGTTGGATTGTTCTTGGAAAAGATGCTCACCCAGATGATGTTAATTTTCACCTTGAATCTTGTGGGGCTGCTGGGCTTGGGAGTCCTGAGGCTTCCTGGGAGAATATATTCACTCATCCTCTTAGGAGCCTAATAGAATGAACTGGAGCTAACTTGATAGTTATTTCCCTTCAGCTGATCCTTTGAACGTTACCTGAGGCTCACTGAGCATTTTGTAGGTTTTATAAAATTAAGGACTTGTCTACACCAGGACAGCATTAACTAGAGTGACTTTTCAAACAATTGACTCTGGTGCCTTAAATAGCTTCTCCAATGGTCTTGCTGAGTGGCTTTAATTAAGTTAAGGTGGATTTAAGCAAAGGCAAACTAGGGCCTCTCCATTTGTACAGGAGACCCCAGCACTGTAGCCATAGGCAGTAGCTAGTTCCCAGTGCATGGGCACTTCTGGTTGAACTGGGTTCACCTTCTGGGGGATCCCCATGGACAAACTGTGGAAGCTGGAGGTGGGTGGGCACTGAGGAGCTGGAGCCAATGTCTCCTTGGCTGTCTCAGGCCTTGTTGCTGCCTCTTGTATATTCATGGTGAGCTGCTGTTGTTCACTCACTCCATGAACATCCCAGTGTCTGTCCCTGCTACGTGACATTGTCCTGTGGGCATGGGGCAGCAGAGACCCCATACCTCAGTGGAGGCTGCAGGGCCTCTCTTGTGAGGGAAAGCCAGCCTCAGTGCTGGTGGGGAGCTGTGTGGGCAGGCTGGTGTTCACCCGTCACTCCTGGTGCTCAGGATTCACGTCCTTTGGAGCTGGTGACCAAGCTCCTGCTGACCTGGGGAGCACAGGGCACTTAGCGCAGCCAGTTTGGGCTTCACACCTTCTCCCAAAGCTGCCGTTTTCCCTGGGAGCTCTCAGGTCAGAGCCCCCCTCTGCAGAGACGCATGCCAGCTGGTGGGGTAGAGCGCAGGGGAGCGGCTGGAGCCGTGGCACGGCGCTGACGTGGCTTTGGCATTGCAGGACATCGAGAAGACCATGAGCACGGCGCTGAACGAGCTGCGGGAGCTGGAGAGGCAGAACACGGCCAAGCAGGCGCCCGACGTGGTGCTGGACACGCTGGAGCCCATGAAGAACCCCCCGCTGGGCGCCGCCAACTCGGAGCCGGCCAGCCCGCTGCACACCATCCTGATCCGGGACCCCGAGGCGGCCATGCGGCGCAGCAGCAGCTCCACCTCCGAGATGATGACCACCTTCAAGCCGGCGCTGTCGGCCCGGCTGGCCGGGGCGCAGCTGCGGCCGCCGCCCATGCGGCCGGTGCGGCCCGTGGTGCAGCACCGCTCCAGCAGCAGCAGCAGCTCGGGCGTGGGCAGCCCCGCCGTCACCCCCACCGAGAAGCTCTTCCCCAGCAGCTCGGCAGATAAATCGGGCACCATGTAGGGCGGGGCAGGGCACCGCGGCGCCCGGAGCCTCGCTGGGTGGGCACGGGGTCACAGCCCTGCTGGGGAGCCTCTGTGGAAGGAAACACGTGTGGGGCCTGGGCCTGGTGCTGTACATACGTGTGTGTGTATGTACATAGGTGTGCACACACCCCATCCATGCAGAAACACTTCCTGAGCTTGCAGTCCTACAGCAGGAGGAGACGGCAGGTCTGAGTGTTGGCACTGGAGAACACACTCAGTGTAGAAGTATATATTAAAAACAAAGTGTACAGAATTCAGTGACTTTTTAAAACAGTAGATTTACCTCAGAAACTGGCTCTGAAATGTGCTCTCTTGAGACAGTGGGTTGGTCTGGGTTTCCAAGGCTGTCTGTGTGCACCTAGAAGCCCATGCTGCAGCAGCTGTGCGTCAAGCAATACAAGGCCATCCTGGAATTTATTTTCTGTACCTCTTGGCATTGAAAAAAAAAAGGGATGGGAATGCAGTGGGGTCTGTTCATTGCTGGGCTGTGGAGAAGAGCTGGAAATCCATACATGACCATGTGTGACCGGCCAGCTGGAGTCTTTCCAGTCCTGAATCCTGAGATGTCTTCACGTGCCCGTGATGCCCTGGCAGCAGGGACAAGCAGGGTGTGTGCCATGGATGGGAATGGAGTGAAGTGAGTGTCAGAGTGGGACAGAGTGAGGTGTGTGCCATCACCCTCGCGCAGGAGGACGCTGCGCTGCACTGGGACTGTGGAATGCTGCTTCTCTGCAAGTTCTTAGAGTGAGCAAGGACTAGTGACCAAACCTGTGGTAAAGCATGGAGTAACTTACAGAGTTTGGAGATTCTTCATCTCCCTTTCCCCACATGCTTTTTCCTTTTTTTTTTTTTTTTTTTTTTAATCAAAACCCAACCCAGTGGTCTCTTGAGAGTCAGGCCTGAGCAGCAAGGAGGGGTCTCAGGTCAGAGTGGTTGTCCTGCATGAGAAGCATGAGCCGTGTTTGACCACATCAGATGCAAAACTGATCTGATGGGTGATACTTTGCACTTTCTGTACTGTACCATATAATACAACAGTTTGAGTTTATGCAAAAGAATCTACATTTTGTGTTACCCAGAAAAAAAATATGCAGAAGGCTGGGGATTGCATGGTCCTGTGTGATAATCCAGACTCCTCTGTAAGCACTGAATCTGAGATGCTCCGTGCTTCTCCTGCAGCTTTTCCTTGTACAGATTTCCATGCAATGCCCCATAGTTTGGTTTGGCACTTCCCCATGGTCATGTGCTCATGTCTCCTAACATTCATCCTTCCTGCTATCTCTGATCCTGCTGCTCTGTGCCTGGGCAAAGAGCCTGCAAGCCCTCCTGACTCACCCAGCAGCCACTTACCATCCCTGGGGCTTTGCTTTGTCCCCCCTTCATCTTCCTCATCTCTCCAGCACTGCTGCGGACCCCAGCTGTGCAGGAGAAGCAGCCTGACTTCCAGAAGGCAGTGGAGGCACTGACCAGGGTGGCAGAACCCGTCAGTCCTGCTGTGGCTCGTGTCTCCCCGGCTGGGGAGCTCCCACGAGTGCAAGACTGCCTGTACATCCACAGCTGTACCTCTGCACCTGTGCTGTCACAGCTGCACCCCATCTCTGCCCCTCCACAGCTGCACCCCATGCGCTGGGCACAGGCCCTGGGACCGGCCGGTGCCCGTCCCCTGCCCCTCGCACGTGTCCCCTCACACCCTGCTCTGCCAGCCCTGTAAATATTGCTGTACTTGCTTAGCTGCTCGAAGGTAACTGTTAACCTGTAAACTGTACAAAAATAGGCTAAAGTTAGATAAAGCCGATGCCACTCAACAAATCTTTGCACTTAGTAGGTAGCTCAATGTAAAAATAAACCCAGTAATAATACTAGTAATCCCGAAGGGAAGCGAAGCCGCCGGCGCCCCTGGCAGAGCCCTGGGGAGCAGCTCTGCCCGTGTCCCTCCCTGTCACGCTGGCAGGGCAGACGGTGTGTGTGCGTGTCTGTGAACGTCCTTGGCGTTTGGTTCACGTTGGTGTTTATTTCTCCATCATGCCCCTTTCCTGGTGCAGCCCCTGGCCACAGCCTGGCACCGCAGCTGCAGATGTTCAGCCAGGCCGGGCTGGTCAGGGACCTGTGCTGGGGAGGGAAGGACCCATTTGGCACGAGTGCTGTTATCCATTGCCAGTAATTATTACTTTTGTTTCCATTTAGTTCCTGGAGAACGTTCACTTTGCCAGTTTTCTGTTTTTTGTATGCTTTCTGAGATGACTTGAGAGCAAACCCATCTTCATTAGGGGTTTTATTTCCTCCCTTACTTTTGACCATACGGTACAAATTCCAGTGTCTTTCTATTAAATTATTGCCTTTCATTTTCCTTTGTTTTGTTTTGTTGTGGGTTTTTAATACAGTTGTTTTCTTATCTTTAAGTGCCTTTTTGAGCACCAAAACAAACGGTTGGAGTTCAGGCCTGGGGGCTGTGCACACATGGGTTCGTCTGGGCAGTTGTGTTGTGCTGGGGGTGATTGCTTTTAAAGTCCTTCCATTTTTCTGTTTGATGAAAAGGGAACCAAGACTTTCTGTTGGAGAATAAACTCCCCCTTTGTAATATGGTATTCCAAGTGTAGTTTTAACTACTGTAAATTTAAGGGAAGAAATGTATTTTTCTGTAAGTGAACTTGGCACAAAATTGAACCACATACATTGCAGGAGCATCATAACTGGAACTCACTCACGGTTGTGAGCGACTGACTCCGATCCTCGGTACCTCCCTGAGGACACAGACTGTGTGTGGGCGTCAGAGTGCTCAGAGCTTCACTGTGACAGCCCACGGCCGAGCTGCCGCCGGAGCCAGGGTGGCTGAGCTGTGTGAGGGCGCTGCTCGGGGCAGCTGTGTCTGCTGTGCAGAGCGAGCTCTGGGCCCGGCTCCTGCGGCCCTGCCCCGTCCAGGCCGGCCCATGGCCATGGCCCTGCCGTGGGACTGAGGGGAGTGTGGTGTCACTGTGGTCCTGCCATCCATCCCGGCCATGGCCATGGCCCTGCCGTGGGACTGAGGGGAGTGTGGTGTCACTGTGGCCCTGCCATCCATCCCGGCCATGGCCATGGCCCTGCTGTGGGACTGAGGGGAGCATGGTGGCACTGTGGCCCTGCCATCCATCCCAGCCATGGCCATGGCCCTGCTGTGGGACTGAGGGGAGCATGGTGGCACTGTGGCCCTGCCATCCATCCCGGCCATGGCCATGGCCCTGCCGTGGGACTGAGGGGAGTGTGGTGTCACTGTGGTCCTGCCATCCATCCCGGCCATGGCTCTTTTGTGAGGGGAATGTGGGGGCACTGTGGCCCTGCCACCCCTCCCAGCCATGGCCCTGCCATGAGGGGAGTGCGTGGCACCCCACCCTGCCCTGGATAGACCCTCACGCCTGAGCACAGGCCCGGGGTGGCCATGACTGCACTTTGTTCCTTAGGCTGAAGTCCCTGGTAGGTGGTTTTTGTGTCCCAGGTGTGTTATTTAACTAGCAGTGTTGTGGTTCTCGCGGGGCGGCAGTAGATGTCCCGAGTCTGATTTGCTTTGCGTGGCTGGGCTGCGAGGTCTGTGGGGACGGGGCTGGTTGTGCCGGGAGGCCGTGGGAAACGCTGGCTGCTGCCCGCTGTACCGGCCATCCTCCTCCTCCTCCTCTTCCTCCTCTGGTGTTGTCTCTGTAACGTATGGTGAGATGCCGTCAGCTAGAGTGTCTGAGTGGGTCCTCGTGTGTGCTGGTGATGCCATGTAGATGAAGCCACTGGTTGGGTGTGGACTCATCCTGTTGAATAAACTGCTTAACTTTTCTCAAAAATGTTGTCTGTGATTTCAGAAGATTTGCTGCCTCTTGCCTGTGCCTCCTCCCCACACCCTCCTACACCCCACAGCATCCTGCCCTGCCCTGGGCAGTACACACAGACTCCTGCCCCTGCAGGCAGGCTCTGGGTGCTGTTTATGGGTGCTGAGGAGATAAAAAGCTCACATTCTAAACAAACAGCCCCAGAGCCCTTCGCACTCCGGCTGTGAGGAACTGCGCTGGACTCTTCAGGCTGGGTTATGTTTTTTCTTTTTTTCTTTTTTTTTTCTTTTTTTTTTTTTTTGCTGCTGGGTCGTGGCTTCACTTCCCTCCCATCTTGGTGGCATGGAGAGACAGAGACCTCCCCGATCCCGTCCATCATCCATCCCCGAGGTGGGGCAGCTGCAGACACAGCTGGTGATGCTCGAGCCGGGGTCTGCACGGGCCACGGGCACGGGGAGGGCTGGGCAAGCTGCAGGTGGGGCTCGACGTGCACCACCCCGTCCTTAATTACCCCTCCTTACATACGGTTAATGGGCTCAGCCTCAGGGGAGGTGAGTGCAGGCTGGGCTCCGGGCTGTCATGCCCGTCCTGGTCATCACGCTCTCCTCAGCACCGAGAGCAGCTGGCAGCGGTTCTGACACAGCCCGGTACCCACCGCGGGAGCATCCTGGGCACCGCCCGGGGCGGAGCTCGGGGGTGGCTCCGGCACGTCCCTGGGCAGCGGGTGCGTGTGGAGGAGCGGGGTTTGGCCAGGCCCTGGAGGGTGCCAGATGTGCGCGACACTTGTGAGGCCTCTGCGGGGTGCGTGCCAGACGTGTGCCAGGTGCCCGCCAGGTGTGTGCCGGGTGTGCCAGGTGCCCGCCAGGTGTGTGCCGGGTGTGCCAGGTGTGTGCCGGGTGTGCCAGGTGCCCGCCAGGTGCCCGCCAGGTGTGCTCTGTGCCCCGCTCGTGCCGCAGTGCCCGCCCGCCGCCAGCAGAGGGCAGCAGCGCCCCGCGCCCGGCCGGGCCGAGCGACCCGGACCGGACCTTTTCCATTTCCTTCTTTTCCTCTTTTCCTCTTTTCCTCCTTTCCTTTTTTACTTTTCCTTCTTTTCCTTTTCCCTTTCCTCCGGGCAAAAGTGCTGCACGGGCTGCCACTTACTGATTGAACTGAAATTAATACCCGATTCTCTCCAGAGTGTCCAGTTACCCACGTGAGGTGTAGTAATCATTAACTCTGAGTGTGATCAATAAATTGAATGTATTTATTACTTTCTGTGGGCCGATTGCAGCATTTGCATTTGAATTACCTTTCCACAGCGCTGCGCTCTGCCGCGTGTGCTGGTTTCCTGCTGAAGGCAGGAATTCCTTGGAGCTGGAGCGTGGGAGCACTGGAGCCTGTGGCTCACGGCGTGCCTGGCACCGCGGCGTACTGCTGGCATGGGACACAGGGCACAGCCGGGCTGGTGGCACGGACCCCAGACCGAGCAGGGACCGGCTCCCCCAGTCTCGCCTCAGGGGATCAAGGCCGGGAATTGCTCCAATGGAAAACTGCTGGAACGCAGGGGCGGACAGGGAGGGCTGGGCGGCGATGCGGCCCCAGCCAGCCCCGCTCTCTGCAGCTGAGGAGAAGCAGCAGAGCCCCTGTGGTAGCGCTGGCAGGGCTGCCCGGGGCTGGAGCTGCGGGTGGCAGCGCCCTGGGCCTGCTCAGCAGCTCCTCAGTGAGCACGGGAGCCCCCGAGGTGATGGAAGGAGCTCTCAGCCTCCTCCAGCCACCTCTGGGGTCCCTGACTGCCAAGGAACGGCCCGGGGGTGACTTGCCTTTACCTTGGCTTGGTCCAGCAGCTCGGTATGCATGGATCTCACTCTGAGTGCCCCAGGGGCACCTAAGGGCACTCTGGCACCACTCACACTCATAGCTAATGAATGAAAAAATGACATAGAAATGAAATGTAAAGGAAATGATGCAGAACTTAGTGATTAGTGCTCTGAACCTGGACTCAGAGTGAAACAAGTGCTCTCAGTCCTGCTGACTGAATCAAATAATCCAAATTGCTAATGCATTTTAGTCATTTTTTTCATGTGCAAAGACATTAAAGAGCTTTTAGTGAATGAGGTAAAGATTTTCCATTGATGTTTAAAACTAAAACAGAGCTGTGTGCTGTGGGTGCCCAGAGCCTGCTGTGAGCTCATGGCAGGGGCTGGGCACGGCTGCCCTGTCCCTCCTGTGGCCTCTGGGCCTGGCTCTGCCCCGGGCCTGGCTCTGCCTGGCAGTGGCACCTGTGCACAGCCATGGAGCCCAGGGTGCAGACAGGGGCATTCCTTCCCAGTGGGAGCCAGGGCTGTGTGGGATGGTCTGGGGCCACCCCAGTATCCCAGCTCAGAGGGATTTTGCAGCCCCTGCTGCTGTTTCAGCTCAGATGTGGCTGCAGATCCCTTTGGGCAGCAGCTCTGACCTGCCTGGAGTTCCCTGCTCTTGGGAACATTTAGAGATGCTCTGTTACATTGGCCTTTGGAGGGTGGGTATGAATTGCTGAGGCTGTAGATTCATGGCACCTCACTGCCTGTGGCTGCACCCTGCCCTGCTGGGCCATTCAGGGCCCTTTTTCCTGCCTGGTGCCCTCTGCCCGTGGCACCCTCGGTGTCTGGGGCTGCCCAGCAGCTCAGCCCCCGGGGCAGGAGTGGCCCCAGGCACGTGGCAGAGATTTTCCTGTGCTGTGTGCGGGGGTTTGGAGGCATTCCCTGCAGCATATGTCTGATTTCCTGTGCAGAGGACAAAACACTTGCCAGATGAGACTGATTCTTGACACTGGCCAAGTGTTTTTCAGCTGTCAGCTTCCCTGGCCCTTCCCAGTGATGGCTCATCAGCCATGGGAGGGACAGTGCAGTGCTGGCACCAGCCAGTGCTGCTGTGGTTTGGTGCATTCTGAGCTGGCTTTCAATTTTAGTATTTTCCTTTGAATGTTTGGCTCCCTGCTCCAGCACAAGCCAATGTCCCCAGGTCCCTGGAGCCCCTCCCCTGGTAATTCAAAGTGCTGATGTGGTGGGTGTCTGGAGTGCTCCTGTGCCCCAGCTGTCCCCAGCCCCTGCCCACCCCAGGCCCCAGCAGGGCCTGCAGCAGGCAGGGCTCAGGGAGGCTGAGCTGTGTCCTGTGCCTGAGCTGGCTCCAGGCACACAATGAAAACAGGAGTATTTACCCAACTTTTGGTAACTCTTTTATTTCCCCTCAATATACACCTACAGCTTCACTATAGAAACAGTCTGGAAACCAGACTTCAGCAGGCCTGAGAGACTGCAGCATCATCCATCTTCTGTAAATACTGTGGAGCACTTGGAAACCTTTTTATGATCGCAGCTCAGCTGGAAAACAGCACCACATTCCTGCTGCCCTTTGGGATCACTTCCCTTGCTTGTGGGGTGGGAGGCAGCAGCTGTTGAAACATCTTGGTTTAAGTGTTTCATGAGATAAAAGTGTAATTTTCTGGATTTGAAACATGTCGTGCATCAGATCAGCACAAGCACTGCAGGTAAACCAGCCTTGTTCTGTTCCACAGAGATGCCTCTGTCCTCCCCAGGAATCTTCCAGAGACTTGGGCTGGGAGTCCTTGATGCTGCAAAATCTGTGCAGGTTTGTGTGTTGGAAATGAAGCTTCAGCTCTGGAGCAAAGCTTACCCCAGGCCTTTAAATCTAATAACAGCCCCCTGACAGCATCCAAAGGCCAGGCACCCTCTGACAGCTCCTCATTCCACCCGAGCCCCATCAGCAGGAGCCTCATCTCTGGACGTGCACACGTGTCCGGCTCTATCTAACGAAGATAAATTTCTTAATTAGGATTTGCAGCTGCCTGGGGCACTGGGAGGTTGTGATGAGCAAGAGCTTGGCTGGGAGCTGGTGCAGCTCCTTTGGCTGCTGTCCCAGGGAGCTGCTGCAGTGGGGATGGGGCTGGGTGGGCTTCTGCAGCCTGGCCAGAGCCCTGTGCCCCTGGCACTCGCCCAGCAAAGGGCTGGCAGCAGTGCTGGTCCCCAGCCCAAGCCCTCCCATCCTGCTCAAAGCTAACGAGCTCGTTTCCCTCCTGGATGGGTCCTGGCTGACAAGGAAGAGCTGCCCTTGGCTGCAGTACCCCCCAGCTGCTGCTGCTGAGCACGGATGGAACTTGTGTTGGATTTCTGTCTCTGAACTCTTGCTGCATCCATTTTTTTCACCCCCTTCAAGACAGCTTTTAGAAAAATAATATATTTAGCAGTGACTGGGCAAGTGCTGAGGCTGGCAGAGCTGTGCCATGGAGCAGGGCAGTGCTGAGCTTGTGAGGCAGTGGCTGAGGGTGAGGAGGCTCTGAAGGAGGCTCCAGGGTGAGATGCAGCCTTTTTCTTAAAAGAAAGAAAGAAAAGAATTTAGCCTTACGTAAGTCCAAACATCTGCTCGTGCATGACTAACGCCTTCCCTCCTCCCTGGTGTGGCAACTGGAGTCCATGGGAATGATATAAATGATTGTTTCCTGTAAGAAGTTCTGCATTGTTCACAGGGCTTTTGGGGACAAGCCTTGTGTGCAGCCACCCCTTCCCTTCTGCTGCTTGCCCGTGGTTTGCACCCAGCTGCTCCTGGCCCCGCTGCCAGCCGGGCACAACACCGTCCCCAGCCCATTGGTGCCAGGGTGGGTTTGGCCCTGCCAAAGTCAGCTTGAGTGGACAATCCCCGGTGCTCAATGAGGTCACTGATGTACAGTGCTGGCAGCTGAGTGAGCTGGGTGCTGGGCTGCGGGGGTGCCCCGTGTGCCAGCCTGTGGTGGCACTGCTGTGCCCTCCAGGGCAGGGCTGCTGGCACTGGGGCGCTGGAGCCTCCCCCAGGACAGGGCTGATGGCAGCAAGGGACAGAGCCAGGGGCTGCAGCCCTTTGGGGTGGGAATGTCTGTCTGAGGGGAAGGCAAGGAAATGTTCCACAGCCCCAACAGCCAAAGTGCCCCCAAATGTGGCTTTATTCCCACAGAGCTGCCCCGTTCTGGCAGTGGTGCTCTGCAGCATCTTTGTAACTCTGCTCACCTGTTGCTTCTTCAGACCTTGTGTGGATCTGGTGCCCCCTGCCCGTCCCAAGGCTCCCACCTCCCCACATCCCAGTGGGACTCCAGTCTGCCCAGTACCACCCAGCAGGGAACAGGGCCAATTCACTTCTGTGCTGAGTTTCTATTGATATGTCCTGAATTTTGGTGTCATTTCCCTGCCTGGATCTCAGTTCTGGCCTCTCTGTGTCTGTGGTCAGAGCAGGAGGAGCTGCTGGGTCCAGCAGAGGTGAGTGCTCCTGGCAGATGGATGGATGCAGGTGTCAAACTCTGCACCAGCCATGCTCTGGTTCCTGCTTTCCATGCTCTGGGACATTAACTGCTGCCAGAATTACTAATGGGCTTCTGCTTTCAGCCTGAGTGCTGCAGGCTGCTGCTCCAAGGTGGAGATCATGGAGTCAATTAAGTAATTACCTGGTGTTTCAGCTGCCAGCACTTGAGAGGTTTTGTTTTTCACCACTGGCGTCAATCCCAACACCCATCTCACCCCAGACCAGCAGCAGGGGTTTGTGCACTGCCAGAGCAGGCTGCTGTGCCATGGACGGGCTGGAGCTGCTTTTTGTGCATGTGTTCTGGTGACAAATGGTTCCTCCTCCCTCTGTTTAGTCTCATTGTGGCACATAAATCCAGGCACAAACAGGCTAGGCTCAGCAGAAGCTGAAATTGCCTCTTTGTATCTCTCTTGTGAGTGTTTTCCCCGCGCTGATTTGATGAGCAGCAGGTCACCAGTGAGATGCAGAGTGGGCAGAGCTGGAGGTGACACACAGCAGCAGGAGGAGCAGCCAGGCTCTGCAGAGGCCCCAGGGTGCAGGGAAATGCATCTGCAGTGGCTCCTGGGACTCCTCAGCCTCTTGGTGACAGTGCTGGGGTGTGCTGATGTGCAGGACAGGGCTGGTGGGAGGGATCCCTGCCCTCGGGCACCTCTGGGCACAAATGCACAATCCATGGCAAAGCCTTGCTGGTGAAAGCTGTGTTCTTAATGAAATCAGAGTTGGGAAGTGCTGAGGGGGCCAGAGCCCAGTGAGGAGCTCTCAGGCCTCTCTTGCACTGCCCAGTAATTCACAGGGAGGATAAATGAACCTTCCCAGGAGCAGGGCCATGGCTGGGGAACGTCCTACCCTGGCAGAGAGGTGAGGGAGGTCTGCTCCCCGTGCATTGCAAAGGCTGAGAACTGCTTCATGTCTAGGAACAGGGAAAGGCAGCAATGAAGTGATAAAGACAGCAGCAGAAGAACCCCAACAGTTTTTAGCAAAGGAATGAAGTCCCAACAATGGCATTTTGGTGGCAAGTCAGCAGACATAAGGCACAAGGGACTGCCAACAATTTGTATCCAAACTGCTCCCAAGTCCTTTTCCTAGTCCCAAGTCCCTTTCCAAGCTGAAAAATGCTAAATCTGTGCAGGAGAGCTGGAACATCAACTAAGAAACACTTCTATTAATGTGTTGACTCTCCTGCCTTTGGATTTCACATGATTTACTCACTTTTGTCTGCATGGGAATGCAATTTGTTGTTTCCTATTTGTCAGCCCCTGCCTGTGACCTCTGTTGCAGGTCTCAGGTGGGATACAGAGCACTGCAGTTACACACGGATTAACTGCACAGGGAATCACTGAGAGAAACCAGGCACTGGAAAGAAAAGTCATTTCCCACTGAGAAGGAAGGGTCTTAGCCTTTCCTGGGGCTGCCATGTTGCTTCTGGGCTCTTGCTGGTTCTCAAAATGCTCAGCATCCTCATGTTTCTGCAAGCAGCTGAATTAATTTAATTCAGCTCTTTTTCTTCTTTTATTATTTTTTTCCCCTCTGGTTTATTTAGAATGGTTGGGAAAGGAATTGCACCCAGGCTAAGAAGCAAACAGCCAGAGAGTGACTCTAAGGCACAGAGCTGGCAATGGAATATGCTGTTGGGAGACAGTCAAAGAGAATGGAAGGTATTACAGACTTATCACTGTGTTTATTATCAGTGTGGGAGTTTTTATACCGGAGCTGTTTGGAGCTAGTGAGATTACTCATGATTTTTCTAACATTTACTGGATCAGCATCAGTGTCCAAATGGGAGATATCTGCATGTGCAAAACAAAGTCTCTGAAATGTCAACAAGTGTTGCTTGTTGCTGTTGGCAGAGGGCCCAAACCAGCAAAGCCAATTCACCACTGGCTCCTTCCCTGACTGCGTGTCCTGTCCCAGGTCAGGGCTGTGCTGTTCACCTGCTGCCTCCTCTCCCCAGGTGCCTGTCCAGCAGCCACTGTCATTTCATCCTGCCCTCAGGTCAGCCCAACTCAATCAGCACTGGCTTGCTATGAAATGCTCAGAGTGATTTTATTCATTGTGTCCATCTTAAAGCACTCCAGGAGAAAGTTTAAATATTATTTCTGGCTCCTTTGGCTGCTAAGTCTCACAGCATTTTCATGGAAGTTTCCACGCTGCTCTGTAAAACAGTAAGATGCTTTTGGCTGACTTATGTTGGCCTAAAATCATTGCAGTAGACTGAAAACCAAAAAAATAAGAAAGGATTTCATTTGTGCTTTCAAGTAATTTCTGTGTGAAATGATCAGATACTTGTGGAGCTGTGGCACAGCCAAAGCAGCAAAGGTTGTGTTTGAGGGACCTGCCAGCACAACCCCTGCAAGGGTGATAAATTGCTTCAGCACACGGGCTGGGGACATTTTGAGCAGTGAAAGGCTGTGAGCATTTCCCGTGGCCTGGAGGGAGGCTCTCAGCATCTCTGGCTGCACACCAGGCTGCCGAGGGAGTGGCAGGGGCTGGGGGGACCATGGCTGGCACAGAGGCTTTAGCCAAAGCTAATGACAGGAATGGAAAGCAGCTCATCCAGAAATGGAAAGCAGCTCATCCAGAGCCAGCCTGCAGTCTGCTCTGTGAATAAGGCAGTGCCCACAGCAGCAGCTCCTCAGGGCTGCCCCACACCCCTCGAGGTGCTCTGGCACTCCAGGACATCCTCAGGGCTGCCCCACGCCCCTCGAGGTGCTCTGGCACTCCAGGACATCCTCAGGGCTGCCCCACACCCCTCGAGGTGCTCTGGCACTCCAGGACATCCTCGGCTGCTCCACCCTGCTGTTGCCTGGGCTAGAGTTGATTTTCTTCCCGGTGGCTGGAATGGGGCTGAGTTTGGGATTTGTGCTGAACACAGTGATTATAAACAGAGATGGTTTTGCCCTGTCTGACAGGGCTCACACAGAACCAAGGCCTTTCCTGCTCCTCGTACTGCCACACTGGCACGAAAGCTGGGAGTGCCTGCGAGGGCAAACGGCCAGGAAAGGTGATCCCAGCTGCCCCAAGGGATGTTCCAGACCACGGGACATCATGCTAGTCCACAAGGCTGAAAGGTGATCCCAGCTGCCCCAAGGGATGTTCCAGACCACGGGACATCATGCTAGTCCACAAGGCTGAAAGGTGATCCCAGCTGCCCCAAGGGATGTTCCAGACCACGGGACATCATGCTCAGTCCACAAGGTGGGGTCATTGGAGTTTGTCTTCCCAAGTTGCTGCAGCTGGAGATGGATCCCTGCTGTCCTGGAGGTTGCTGAACACCTGGCTGCCCATGGAAGGCAGTGAATGAATTCCTTTACTTCGCTTGTGTGTGTGGATTTTGCTTCACCTATTAAACTGTATTTATCTCAACCCACAAGTTTTCTCACTTTTGCTCTTCTGATTCTGTCACCAGTCCCACTGGTGGGGCAGTGAGGGAGTGGCTGTGTGAGGCTTGGGTGCTGACTGGGGTTAAACCACGATGATGTGGGACCTTTTGTTCCAAAACCTCAACATCAGACTAAATTTAGCCCTGGAGAAATCAATTGCCAACTTTAACACAAGAGTACAGCAAGGTCAATGTTAAATATTTCTGAACAATTTTACCCATGTTTTCAGGTTTTTCTTCTTTCCAGTTGGGAATGACATGATGAGAAACTTTCCACTGCTTTAAATATTAAGGAATCTCCAAGAATACTTAGAAACAATTAACTCAAAATGTTCTCTGTTTTGGGGTTTGGTATTTTCTTTTTAAGTACAGGATGTTCTTCTGCTGATTTTTCAGCCAATCTACATGCTGGTGTCCAGGCATTTGTTTCTGTGGTGCATTTGTACATCTATAATGAAGAATGTCCAGTGACACACAAACACACGAGGCAGACCTTGCTGGAGTGTTCGGTTTTGGTTTTAGTTTCAAGATCCGTGTACTAAAGGCAGCTGAGGATGAGCTGTTTGTTTGTTGGGGCATGGAGGAAAAAATAGGCCTTTCTGCAGGAGGCCCTGTGCACCACGGGGGAACAAATGCTCTTTACAGTATTAACTTGTGCACAACCAGATGGGAATTATATAAAACCCCACTTAAATATTTTGTCTCAACAACACAAGTGAAAATCAGTAGATTTTGGAGACTTGCTTTGTGTCAGGCTGCTCCACCTCCTGCTAAGCTTTTCCATACATTTCTCTGCTAACAGAACAGGGCAACAAGTGTATGAAAATGCAATTGGGACCTCCTGGTATTTTAATTTAAATGAGTATTTCAGGGGCTCGGAAGGAGGAGATGTGTTCTGTGTACAATAACAAGGTGTAGCTTGGTCGTTCAGCTAGATAAAGCAGTTCATTCCTGCTCCACAGAAGCCCAGAGTGCCAGTGAAACAGCCGGGCAGGGAGGTTTGCTGCCCCCCAAGCAGGGCTGGAGGAGCCTCCCGGTGGCTGAGCCCTGGGGGGCAGCCCCTGGCACTGCCCCCCAGCGGGAACTGCTCACACAGCCCGGGCTAAGGGGATCGTCCTGCCACGCACCTGAGCAGGGGGATGCTCTCCAGCTTCTGCGGCGTGCAGGACTCACTGAGAGCACAGATTTCCCAGGGTTCTTTTAGATGGTGCTATTACTGTGGAAATAGTTTAAATTGCGTTTTATTCAGCAGAGGTCTGTGTGGATGGTGCTTGGCTGTAAATTCACTGCCCTTTGCTCTTCATCAGTGCACTTAAACAAAAAATAAACGTGCTGCTGCAGAAATGAACCCATGAACTCTCTGTGCCCATTCCTGGGTGAGTTCATTCCCATCCAATAAACTCCTGTCAGAATGTGTGAACCAAGATCTGCCCTGTGCATGAGGGAATGAAGAGAACAGAAAATTGTAGGAGTTTAATTAATTAGGTCACAGCTCACAGAGAAAGCAGAAATGGATTCCTTAAGGTGAAAAGAACAGGCACTTAAGTGGCAATGACACTCTTCTGTAAAATCTAGCACTTTTGGCAAGGGGCAGGCAGTAATGAGATCCATTCAAACATATAAATTCAGAGACTCACAGTGCCCAAGGCCAGCAGAGAGCATTGTGATGGTTTATTCTGACCTCCTCCATCATGGGGGGTCATGGAGTACCCTTTATACAGATATATATCTGAGTGTTGCTGAGTGCCAATTGAGGGAGCTGGGCTTGATTCAAAAATCAGACTAGCTCAGGTCAGGAGCAAGAACACAGAAATTGCACTGCCACAAAAAAACTCATAGGAAAAATGAGGCACAGATGCACAGAGTTTTCAGGTAAGAACACGTTTGAGTCAGCGGCAGCTGCAAAAAGTGAAGGGCTTCAATCACACCTGTGAGATGAAGTAAGCAGAGGGAGGTAGGGCTGTTCCGTAGAGTATTACAAAAAACGGTTAAATATCCTTCATGTGTGTGCGCAAAAACCTCTACTACAGCAAGTTTAGCCAACAGGAATAGCGTTAACAGAGTGAAGCGTGCCGGGGAGCGGCGGAGCAGCCCCCGCAGCCGGGCCGGGTCCGGGCCGGGTCCCCCGGCACAGCGGCACCGAGCCTGCCCCCGCAGCTGGATCCCGCCCCGGGGCCTTCATCTCCCCGAGCTCGGCAATGCCGGACCTGCCCAGAGCCCGCGGGGCGCGCTCAGCCCTCACCGCTCACTGCCCGCCGCCTTGGCGGCTTTCGGCCATTCCGCTTCGCTGCCCTTCCCGGTGCTTCCATCCCCGTTCCCGATCCCCGTTCCCGGCTGTTCCATCCCCGCTCCCGTTCCCCGTAGTTCCCGTTCCTGTTGGTTCCCATTCCCGTTCCCCATCCCCGTTCCCGGCAGTTCCCGTTGGTTCCCGCTCCCATCCCCGTTCCGGTTCCCCGCAGTTCCTGTTTCCGTTGGTTCCCCATCCCCGTCCCGTTGGTTCTCGCGCCCATCCCCGTTCCCGGCGGTTCCCATTGGTTCCCCGTTCCCCATCCCCGTCCCGGCACTTCCCGTTGGTTCCCGCTCCCATCTCCGTTCCTGTTCCCCGCAGTTCCCATCCCCGTTCCCGGCAGTTCCCGGCGGTTCCTGTTTCCGTTGGTTCCCCATCCCCGTCCCGTTGGTTCTCGCTCCCATCCCCGTTCCCGGCGGTTCCCATTAGTTCCCCGTTCCCCATCCCCGGTCCCGTCGGTTCCCGGCGCTGCCGGAAGCGCGGCCGGAAGCGCGCGGGGCCCGGGGCCCGCCGGCGGCAGAGCGGGGCCGTGGGGCGGCCCGGATGGCGCTGGCCATGCCGCTGCTCGAGCCGCCCTGGCCGCCCGGCCTGGCCCCGCTCAAGGTGCGTGCGGGGCCGGGCGGGGGTCCCGGGGCCGGGTCCCGGGCGGTGCCGCTCGCTCTGCGTTGCCGGGCCTGCCGCGGCCAGCCCAGCCCGCCCCGCTCACCCCGCTCTCCCGCTCTCGTTGCAGGCCGTGGATAACTTGCTGCGCTGCGGGATTTGCTTCGACTACTTCAGCATCGCCGTGATCATCCCGCAGTGCTCGCACAGCTGTGAGTGCGGGCGGGGCGGCCGGGCTGTGTGTGTGTCTGTGTGTCTGTGTGTCTGTGCGTGTGTCTGTGCGTGTGTCTGTGCGTGTGTCTGTGCGTGTGTCTGTGCGTGTGTCTGTGTGTGTGTCTGTGTGTGTGTCTGTGTGTCTGTCTGTCTGCGGGGAGCGGCCGGGCGCTGGGATTGTTCCGCCCGGCAGAGAGAAGGCGCTGGAGCCTGCAGCAAACGTGGAGAGAAACTACAAGGGCCCGGAGCCAGCGCGATGGGGAATGGCTTCCCACGGACAGAGCACGGGGTTCCATTAGAGATCCAGAAGAAGCTTCCCTGGCAGGGTGGGCAGCCCTGGCACAGGTGCCCAGAGCAGCTGGGGCGCCCCTGGATCCCTGGCAGTGCCCAAGGCCAGGCTGGACACTGGGGCTTGGAGCACCTGGAACAGCGGGAGGGGTCCCTGCCCATGGCAGGGGTTGGCACTGGGTGGGCTTTGGGGTCCCTTCCCACCCAAACCATTCTAGGGTTCTGTGATTCTCTTTGCCATGGAAGCTGGAGGAGCTTTGCAAGATGGAAGCAGCCAGAACCTTCCCTTGTGTAGTTCCTGCTGTAATACAAACATGTGGCATCTGGCATTCTGCATTTGAATATCTTTCTTAACATCTTGAGGGTGGTACAAATGCAAAGCTCTACGTGCAGAGTATTAAGAGCTCAAATTTTCCATGCTGCTCTGTCTGCCCTGGGAGATATCTGCTGGAACCTGGCCCCAAGTGCTTTGCTGAAGCCAGATTAGGAGGGAAGTACCTTGCCTTTTCTCACGTTAAAATAAATGCTTGTGATTGTTTGGTTCAGAAACTGTAGCACTTCCTTCCGTGAAGGGGGACATTGTAGTTTGGCAGTGAAGTTTGGTTTAGCTTGGCAAAGCTGTCACCATTGAAGCCAGTGTGGGGAGCCACAGAACTGGAAATTCTCTTCACTTGCTGGTGTTGCAGCCTGCCTGGAGCACAGTGGCTCCAAGAGCAGACATTGCACACCCATGGGAAGGTGCTGGGGTGTCAGATGCTGCCAGCCTGGATCTGCCACTTCATTCTTATTCATACAGTTAAAGTTTGTTTCTCTATGGGTTTCTCACCCTATTTCACTTCTTACTATATATGTAGTAATTTTTGAGCATTTAGATGGATTTGTGGTTTTAAGTGTTAATTGGTGCATTGGACCAGGTTGGATTTGGTTTGGAGCAGCCTGGTCTAGTGGAAAGTGTCCCTGCCCATGGCAGGGGGTGGGATGAAATGAGCTTTAAGGTCCCTCCCAACCCAAACCATTCTGGGATCAATTAATGCTTCTGCTATTTTCCAATGCAGTCCCAGAGGGTGTATGAAATACAGATCTCTTTCAGGAGCTAGTGCTGGACTCTCACCCATGACGATCTAGTGAGGGAATGTTTTCCTGGAGAATGATGAAACTTTTAAAATCCTGAAGTGGCCGTGAAAGCTCACGGAGAAATTCACAAAGTGTAACAAATGCAGAAATTTACTGTGACAGTGTGGCATGTTTCACCACCCCCTGTGTTGAGGCATCCTGGGATGGTGAGGTGGCATTAGGCTGTCTCTCAGCTGGCTCCCCTCCTTTTTAGCCTCTTCTTTCAACAACAAATTGGTATTGTTTGGAAAGGGGCAGAAGAGCCTGGGGGAAAGAGGGGATTGTGAGTTGGTCTGGGGCTGTTCAGGAAGATGAAAGTGAGCAGCATTAGCCATGTCAGAAACCCAGCATGGTGAGGGAGTGAGCAGTGCAACCACTGCTGTAATGGTGGGGGCTGATGAAGGGTTTCTGGCACTGGGGAACAAAAGGAAACAAACATCATCTCTAGGTGGAGGAGCTGATATTTGATGTTGAACCACGTTTGCATAAAATACGGATTGTTTTGCAACAATGATAATCTCAATTCCATGTAAAAATGGTGTGTTTTCAATCTTTGTGTATTGTGGAATAGCTTGCAGATATTGTACAAGGAAATACACGAGAAAGGATGGGGAACTGCATTTGAGATAATGTTCAAAATACTGTGTTTCCTTTTTCCAGATTGTTCCCTTTGTATCCGCAAGTCTTTGTCCTACAAAACCCAGTGTCCCACATGCTGTGTGGTAAGTGTGCTTTTGGGTTGGTTTTTTCCCCTCGGTTTATTTTTTCCTTTTGGCAAATCTCGGGAGCTTTTTCCCTTTGGACCACACCCAATAATCAATTCTGATTGCATGGGCAAAGTGTGGTGCTCTTGCATCTGGAATTCTCCTGTTCCAGAGGCACTCCTCTGTCAGTGCAGGCAGGAGGGGATGGGGCATCAGGGCTGTGTGTACAATCTGTCACAAAGCATTTCATGTTAATTTGTTAACATATGCCATCATTTAAACCAACAGTGCTGAAACATGAGCGCTTTATTTTCTGTGTGTGAGTGGCTCCATTTCATCTCAAATTAAAAATAAAAAGAATAATAAAAGCTTTGTTTAAAAGAAGAGCAGAGAGAGTTGCAATGAAGTAAAAATCAAGAATTGTTTAAAAAAAATGAATTGAATGCACAAAGGCATCTCATAATTAATATTTTCATTCCATAATCAGAAGATTAACATTTCCCTTCAGCAGTTTTCATGCTTTGTTGCTTAAGGTTCTTACCACCTTCAGAAGATGGTTTGGTTTGGTTTTCAAAATTATTAGACCTGTGCTGCAGTAAACCATTGTTGGAGCCTGGGCACACTGGGCTTTGTTTCTTTAGATTTATGCTTTGTTTTTACCTGTTACCTTAATATCCCAGACTGAAGTTCTCAGGCAGTTATTTTAATATGAGATATTTTTGGGGAAGAGGTGTTTACCCTTTACGCATCTTAATCCCTGTAGCACTTCAGTGGGGGTAGTTGAGGCATGGAGCCAAGAAGGAAGTTATTGATCACTTGAACATTTTCTGGGCACTTGCTGCTTTCACTGCATTTGAATGTTTGTTTGTTTAGGTTTGTTTTGTTTTGTTTTTTTCTTTTTCTTTCTTTCTTTTATAGGCAGTCTCAGAATCTGACCTGAAAAACAACCGGATTTTAGATGATCTAGTGAAGAGCTTTAATTCTGCGAGGTACTGATGTAATTTTATAGCTGCTCCCTCTGGTTTGGCAGCTGGCAAGGTGTGACTGTGTGTGACCAGGCTCAGAGCCCTGGAGGGGAGTGCTGTGAGAGCTGAGCAAAGCAATTGTGGTGTCACAGAAGCATTGTCAGGATCAATGTTCACACTTTGGGAAAATCCCGCCCTGTTCTGGCTGAAGGGTGCTGCAGCTCAGGGATGTGCAGGCTTTACAAGCTTAGTTTGGTTCTGCTTCTGGTTAGCTGCTCTGAAAGTTACAGTCCCTGCCAGTGTGTAGGAAGTGAGCAGATATGTCAGGATTCTCTGGGGGAAATAAAGGTAGTAAAGATTTTCTTCAGGATCTTTCCTATGTGTGCAGAGGAGATTCCGAATAGAAGGATTTTGTCCAGTGGTTATGGTCACCTTGCAAGAGCATTCTTTTAGTGAAGTCACTGGCTAGGAAAAATACAGCTATTGAAAGACTGAAAATGTGAGTTTTCTTGGGTCAGGAAAGTAATGGAGTGCCGTGCTTTCAGCTTGATTTCTTAGCTACTTTTCTGTTTGTTTTTAAGTCATTTTTGAGCTTCACATCCCTTTAAAAGACAGGAACAACAGAATAAATATGACTTGGTAAAATATCACAACTTGTATCACAGATGATGCATCAGTAGATACATGAAGTTCCTGGTATTATCTGTTTTCTTTTGATGAGAAGCTGCTCAGTGATTTGCTGGGAATTCTGTGGGTGTTCCTGTCTCTGTACGAGACAAATGCACTTTCATCATTTTCTCTGAAATTAACTTGGAGCTGGAAGTCAATGAGACTCTTGGCTTCGTAAGTGACAAGAGGCATAGTTCAGTTGATGGCTTTGTTTCATGAGAGAATTTTTCTCTGATGAAGATCATAGAATGTAGATAGATCTAATCTTCTATATGACCACTACTGGATTTAATTGATTTATTTGAGTAATTTAAATCCTACAGTTCCCCTGTTTCAGCTTGAATTCTGGTGCTTCCTAGTGATAAATGGATTACTATTTTTTTTGCTAATGTCTAATTTTGTGGGGAACAAGTAGTGCTGACTTGGATCCATTATGATATTGAATCTTAAATGTTAATTTTTTTTGGACTGCTTTAATGGATCAGTATAAATCTTACCAGTGAGAGTAGTTCAATAACCTTTCCTTTTGTGACTTGGAGTTCAATGAATTTCTCACATGAAGCTGATCAGTGGGGCTGTGAGCCCAGTCTGGGCTGGGTGGGGGGAACCAGAGCAGGGTCTGGGTGGGAAGGGCTCCCTGCTGGCTGCTCTGGTGGGACAGACCCCTGGGCAGTGCAGGCCGTGGCCAGTGAGGTGTCCAGGGCTTGGTGCCTGGGCTGGGTCTGTCCCTGGGGCCGCAGGTGCCCTGGGCTGAGGGGACACTGCTTGTCTGGAGAGTGTCACAGGGCACGAGAATCATTCAGTCAGAGCAGCCCTGCTCTCTGTCCTGCTCCTGTTGGAACAGGACAGGTCTGTCTCCCCCTCCTTCTCCAGCTGCTTTGTCTCCCCTTGGCTGTCCCCAGAACCAAATCCACAGTCCAAGGGTTGAAGGAATCAGCATGTTTGAAGGATCAAGTATGTTCTAACTTGACTTTGAACCTTGGGTAGTTTGATGTTTATGAAAATTAGGCCTTAAATCTTCTCAGCATTTCACAAAGTGCAAACCCATTTCTTAAGTCAGGCCTGGAGGGGAAGAAAATGGAAATGTTGGTGGCACTTAGCAGAGTGAAAGCTGTGCTCCAAGGTCAGCCTGAGCAGGGAATGGGAATCGTTCCAGGCAGACTGAGTGCTGATCCTGAGTGCTGATCCTGAGTGCTGATCCTGAGTGCTGATCCCGTTTGTGCTCTGCTCAGCCAGGGTGTGCAGGATGCTGGGTGTTTGCAGGGAATGGGGATCATTCCAGCAGACTGAGCTCTGATCCCAAGCTCTGATCCCGTTTGTGCTGTGCTCAGCCAGGGTGTGCAGGATGCTGGGGATGTGTGGGACTGCAGCTCCCTCCCTGTGCAGAGGGTGGGCTCTCGGTGGCGTGGGGCTGTCCTGTGCTCCCTGGTGGCCGTGGGTGTTCCTGTGTGTGCAGGGAGAGCAGCAGGCTGAGCAGGCTGCTGTGGCTGTGCAGTGCCCTGGCGAGGGCACACCCTGGCCCCAGCGGGGCAGCAGCTTGGGGGCATTGCCCTGAGCTCTGTTCTGTTCCCTCACCTGCCTGTGCTCTGGGGCAGAGCTCATGGCTCTGGCCAGGCCAGGACAGAAAGATGAGGAGCAGTATTTGCACGAGCTGACCTTAATGAAGACTTCTCTTATTAGTTGCAGTGAGGCCAGTACCTTTAAAAATAACAGGTGAAGTTTTGTGTGAAGTGTAAAGAATTGATTTCATTGCCCTCTGCTAAAGAGATTATTTTGAGAAATTTGTCAGTTTCTGCATCGCCTTGTTAAATAGAAAAGTAGAAGTCCTTGCTGAAAAGAATCTCTGTTTTTCTTCATACATAGGGAAGAAAAATGTCTTTACTGTCAAGTTTATCTCTGTTTCCTAGTCAGGGTTACTCGACAGGTAGTGTCAGAGGAATAAACACATCGACTCTGGTGCTGGAGAGAGCAGGTGCTGTCATTGCTGATACAGTGATTGAGCAAGAATGCAGGAGGAATTTCGAGGAGATACATTGCTTTTAGTGCAGTTGGGACTGTTCTGTGTGAGTTCTTGCTAGGAAGATTCACAGCTCTGTCTCTTCCTTGGAATTTATTTATGTGGAAGCCTTAGATTCCCGACAACTCTGCTTCATTGCTGCTTCGGCAAGAGAGAAGTAAACAGACTGTAAAATGGGAACAGGAGCTGATGAAGGACACTTGGTTTTTGTGGGTGTTACAGTGGGAAGCTGTTTATGCTGTTGTTGAAGCAGAGGGAGGATGTTTAGAAACCATCCATCCTTAGTTAAACAAGTGTTTTTTACCTCCCTGCCCTGACCCATCTCAGTGACTGAGGAGGATGGGTCTGGCAGGAGGGTTTGGGTGGTGGCTGTTCTGGCCCCTGCTTGATTCATCTCTCAGCCTTCAAAGGGAAGGACACTGCTCTGCTGATAGACTGAGCATTGTCAGCTGTGCTGCAGTCACTGCTTTGTGCCAGGAAGGTGAAATTCTGTCAGCTCAGAGCAGCCCGTTAAGTTCTTGAGAGTATCACAGATAATGCTGAGACTGTACACAATATGCAGAGATGTTTGAACAAGATGTTTGCCATAGGATCAGCCCCCAGGTGAGCTGGCCAGGCTGGTGGTGGCAGAGGCTGGACCCTTCCATCACTGTGTGCTTTCTCTGGGCTTGCTGGATGATGGATGAGCTTCTAGTCGAGTCATGCTTGTCCGAATCTCTCCAATCACGCCTGTCAGAGTTTCTGTGATTAGTGAGATATTTGAGTGATTCACTCTGGTGCTGAGGGAGGGGGTGGCAGTGACAGTGCTCTGTCGTAGAGCCCAGGGCTGTGCCAGGAGTGTCTGCTGTGCCCTGGCTCTTCTGTCCCTGGGGTGTGGGACTGTGAGATGTTGTCACCCAGCTGCTCATGAGCCCAACAATCCACATTCTGGGAGAAGCCAGTGTGTCCCTCCTCTTTTGCCCTCAGTCCTAGCGTTTTCACAGCCAAAAGAGAGCATGGCTGGCACACAAGGTTTCAGTTGCTCACACGTGCAGTGTGCCAGCCGTGTGTTCTCTCCTGGTGCTCCTAGGCAGCAGCTGTTGCAGTTGGTGTTGGAGGCTCCCCCTGCCCGCAGCCTCTGGAGTCCCGGCTCTCAGCCAGAGGCTGAGGAGGTGCCAGGCACTGACAGCTCCTTCAGCAAGGACAAAGTCTGCACCTCCACCAAGGCAGGTGACCTGGCACGGGCTGGTCAGAAGAGTTTCAAAACTGAGGAACACCATGACCTCCACAGCGCTTCTGCAGAGCTTGGTGGTAAAGACAGCAAAGTGATTTCACAAGAGATTCCCGGGTGCAGTCAAAGTCATGAAAAGCCTTCTACATCTGTGCTCAAAGGAGACAAGAAAGGTGAGGTGTTTGATTTCTGGTTGTGTCCTGCTCTCTCCCCCTCGTGTGGCTGGCTGTGTGTGTTAGAGGACCCTCAGGACGTGGCACTCATCCCATTGCTCTGTGGTCCTGCTCTGTGCTGGCACGTCCAGCTCCTTCCCCTTCAGCTGGCCCGTGCTGCCTTCACATCACTGCTGTGCGGGACAGCTCAGCTCCAAGTGTGTTCTGCACAAAAAGCTTGAGCTGCTGCCAAGGAGTTAAATGGAATTCAGTGCTTATGGATTCCTTTGCTTTGAGTAACAACACGGAAAAACAATAGTTGTGCAACAGTCTTAGTAAAAATGAAGTAATTTCTCTTCTCCTTCCCCCTAATGACTAGACAGACACTGGCATTTATTCTGCTCTTGTATCCTTGAGCAGGTTATTTTATAATGTGTTTGTTATATGAGGGGTGAACCTGAACTCAAAATGAGCATGGCAGCAGTTCTGTTAATATTTTTTTTGTTTCCACACTCTCTAAAAGTCATCTGCTTTATTTGTAATTCTAGAGAGTTAAGGTGAATTTACTTTGAAGCATGAAATAGCTCATTTATACCAATCAACCACAATAAAGTGGCAGAATCCTCTTAGTTCTGATGTGCTGGCAGCCATCCTATTGACCTAGCTAAAAGCCTAAATTAAAACAAAACACTATGTAGGAGTACACCCCTGATTCTTATTAGTTCAAATTTAGCTGTTGTTTTGTGTAATGATTTATTCATCTGGAGCTCTGAAGTTCATATATATTCATTAGCTGGATGGATCCTGCTGAAAGAGGTACCCCAGCCAGGAAGGAGCCACGGGAAACCTGTCGTGGTTTTACATCAGACCTGCTTATGTTGATGAGTTAAAACTCACATGAAATTTTCCTGTGTGTTTATTTTTGAGCAATTAAAACTTTCACTTGCTTCCCATTCTATGATCTTTTTGAATCTTTGAGCATGCACCGCATGGAAAATATTTCCACAAATGCCAAGCAGTTGGTCAGACAGTATTTGTGAGACACCTGGAGTGAGAGGGTTTAGTGTTATTTGTTCCTGTTCTGAGAACTCAGGTGTAACTTCCAGTACAGTAACAGACAGCTCAGGACTGGTGTGCTTTGTTGCTGTCCCAACTGGTGGTTTTGTTGTGGGGGTAAACATTCACTCTTTGCTGTTCCATCCACACTGGTGAGTTCCCTCTCCCTTGCTTTCAGTGGAATGTCCTGTCTGTGGGGTTGCTGTTCTGGAGCAATACATAAACAAACATCTGGACAGCTGCTTGAGCCGAGGGGAGAAGAAGGACAGCCTGCGCAGGTGAGGAGCAGCTCTGGGGCTGCAGGGTGTGTGCCTGCCTTCAGCACTGCTGGGGTGTCATGGTGCTGCTTTGTGTTTGCTTCTGGCTTCCCTGCTGTGTGGAGCACTCTGAAATCACTGTGGGGATGTCCCCCCTTGAGAAAGAGTGTGGATTGCCAGCTCAGTTACTCTTTGGCTTTTAAACAGTGGCCAATGCTTTAAAAAAATCATCACAGGGAGAGCTTAGTCTGTGTGTTGTTCTTGTCACCTTTCTGCTCCCTGGCATTAAAATTCCCTTCAGATAACACTGATTCCCATTTTTCATTTGGTGAAGGAATTGCTTCCTTCCGTTCAGGTGTGCCAAGAGACATTTTCTTCAATAGCTGTCAAGTTAAAGAATAAAAATTGCACCTTTCTCTCGTCTCTGTGGGGCTGTTGAGGTTTCCTGAAGATCTCGATTTCCATAAGATTAATGCATTCCTTTGGCTTTGTGCCCCTGCCCCAGCATTGGTCATGGTCACCACATTCACATCAGAAGTGGAGTTTCAGTTTGTTTTACTTACAGCAGAAGTTTAGGCTGCTGTTATTTCTGACTGACCAGACTGCAGAACTGGGAGGATTTGTACTTCAATGCTTGTTTTCCCAATTCCCCTGAAACTTGAATTAGAAAGTAATTTTATGTTAAAGCTCTTGTTTTGCCCAGTCATGCCTAGGACACAATCTGTAAGCTAAAGGACTTTCAAGATGAAAAAAAATGGCAAATGAATATTGAAATCTGATGTTACATTTAATTTCCATTTGGAGTGGTTTACTGCTTTCTCTGTTCTTTAATAAATGGAAAAATAAGGCAAATCTGTCCTTGGTGTCACGCCCGTGTCCCTAACAGGATTTAAAGTTCTGCTTATTAAATCTCCTGCAGGTGTCAGAGCAGGCTCTGCCCTGGGGCTGGAGCTCTGGGCAGGGCTGGCCCTGGGCACAGCCTGCTTTGTGCTGTTTGGTGCTGGCAGCAGCACATCCCTGTGCTGCCCTGGGGAGTGGCAGCTCTGGGTGTCTCAGCCCAGGCTGTGTGAGCAGTGAGCAGTGCCACAGTGAGCTGCTCATGCAGCCCCAGAGCTCCACAGGGGCATTCCAGCATGTGAATGTGTTTCCAGGGAGCACTGTGTGTCTCAAGCATGGGGAAACCCAACCAACACTAGGATTTCAACCTGTTGGGAGGTGTTTTCCTGGGGCTGGCTGCTGGAAAGCTGTCAGCACACTTTAGGTCGTGCTGCTGGTGAGCTGGAGTATGCACCAAGCCTCTCTAGGACTTTGAAAAGATTTACTTTAATTATTCAGTGAAATTTTTTATATTTCCCAAAAGAATCTGAAGAAAGCTTCCCTGAAGAGTGTATTGTGGTAATCCATCTTGTGTTTACCAGTCATGCTACAGGGCTGGATGAGAGTAAATGAATTATTGACAGTTTTTGTGTAAGACTTTTTTTTTAACCTTGAAATTTTCAATGTGATAAGTTGAAAGTGCTGAATAGTTTTCAAATAAATCTATCATTTTCACAGTGGAAAGCTGTTAACTGCTCTCTAATCCAGAGTAATGCAGCTGAGCTTTATTTTGCTGCAGAAAGAAAAATGTCTAATTAAATGCTGTTCCTCTATGAATTACTGCCGTTGCAGAAGATGAGTAAGGCTGCAGATGGGTTTTGGCCCCTTTGTTTTTCGTGGTTTGAGAGTATCTCACCAGGAGGTGTAGGGCAGCCTGAGCTAATTTGACAGGAGGAAGTGTTCTGCTAATTTTAGGTGACAAAAGTTGTGCTAGGACTTGAATTTTCTCTGGCAGTTTCCTGTAATTAAGATGTTTTCCCCAGCTGTGCCAGGAATGTTGAGTCCTGACAGAAAGCAGTGGAAAGCAGTAAATTTTGGATTTAGATGTTATTCCTCTGGGAGCACTGTTACTTATATTGAATGTCTCTGTATCACCAAACCACCATTCTGTTAGCTGGGAACTGCTGCCTTCAGGTACCTGACTATTTTTCTCAAAGACATTTTTCCAGAAAGCTGAAAAATCTCCTAATTTGAGTTTTGGCTTGATACTTAATACTTTTAATATTTCTCCAGGTGATTCAAGTAAGCCATGGCCAGCACTGGGTGGGAAAACTTAAGTTTCTTTCATGTGTATGTTATCCTGAGTGGGTGAGGTACTCTTAAGTAATTGTAAATAGTTTGATTTTCATAGGAGTGTTAATTAAATAAAGTCTCTGTTGTTTTCCTCTAGCAGTTCTGACCACAAGAGGAAGCTGATGTCCAAAGTTGTGTATAACCTGCTGTCGGATCGGGAGCTGAGGAAGAGGCTCAAGGAGCTCGGGCTGTCCAGCTCTGGCACCCGCCAGCAGCTCATCAAGAGACACCAGGAGTTTGTGCACATGTACAATGCCCAGTGTGACTCCCTGCACCCCAAATCTGGTGAGTGAGGGGCTGCAGGGAGGGTGCTGCCATCCCAACCATCAGCCTGCATTTCCCCTTCTGCTGCCTCTCGGGGCAGGCTTAACTCTGGTTTGACTGCTGGGAGAGCTGGAAGGATTTATCTTGGTGAGTCCAGATCTGTGCAGAATGCTGCTTTCACCTGCTGGGGTGCTTGGGCTGAGCCCACACCCAGTGCTGCTGCTGGATGGAGTGGCACCCAGCCTCTGCCTACTCACCCAGAGGGCAGGAGGAGTGCTGGGTGTGAGCTGTGCACTCCAGCTGCTCTCCCCAGTAATGCCAGACCCCTCCTGTGTTCAGAGATGTGCCCAGTAATGCCAGGCCCTTCCTGTGTTCAGAACTGTGCCCAGTAATGCCAGGCCCTTCCTGTGTTCAGAGCTGTGCCCAGTAATGCCAGACCCCTCCTGTGTTCAGAGCTGTGCCCAGTAATGCCAATCCCCTCCTGTGTTCAGAGCTGTGCCCAGTAATGCCAGACCCCTCTTGTGTTCAGACCTGTGCCCAGTAATGCCAAACCCCTCCTGTGTTCAGACCTGTGCCCAGTAATGCCAGACCCCTCTTGTGTTCAGAACTGTGCCCAGTAATGCCAGACCCCTCTTGTGTTCAGAACTGTGCCCAGTAATGCCAAATCCCTCTTGTGTTCAGAACTGTGCCCAGTAATGCCAAATCCCTCTTGTGTTCAGAGCTGTGCCCAGTAATGCCAGACCCCTCCTGTGTTCAGAGCTGTGCACAAAGGGTGAATTATTAAAGCCACACTTAGGATGCAGATGTGCATTTTGGGTGGCAGCAGAGAGCCTGAGGTCGCTGTGCAGCACCAGTAGCTGAGCTGCTGAGGAAGCACAGGTGCCAAATTCCTGGAGTGTGCTTAAACCAGTTTGGAGCAGGTTTTATTCTTTCACAGCTTAATGAGCTTTTGTTCTGCCTGCTTCACTGTCTGGTAAAGTGTTTGTTTTAATAACTGCCCGCAGCTGCTTGCAGTGCTGTGGAGATGATGAAATGCAGAAAGAGATTTGTAGAAGTAAATGTCAAAGTAAACTGTGCAGGGTTCTGCATAGCTGTGGCTCCTGTTAAATGTTAGTTATGTTGTTTATAGGCTTTGGATGTGTCTGACAATTGGTGAAGTTGGTTGTAATTCCTCTGTGAGCTTTCCCCTTGAGTCTGCACACGGTTGCCCTGGTTTGGGGGACAAAGTAAGATAAACAGTAGATGCAATTATTGTGTCTTCCATTGAAACATCCAGTGTAAAATGGGAAATCTCTCTGAATGGCAGCCTGTGTGCCACAAGCACTGTTGTGTGCAGGAGGGAGGTTTGGTAGGGTGTGGAAAGACAGCACGTTTGCCTGGGACTGGAGTCTGAGCTTTCCCTCTTGGAGGGCTCATGCTGTTTGTGTAGTTTCAGTCTGTGCTCTTACAGCTTTTTATTACCCAGCTCCTGTTTCAGTGATCCCTCTCTTGTATTTCCAAACAGTTGCAGAGGTTGTTAAAGAGCTGGAAAAGAATGAGAAGATTCGGGTTCAGCTGGAGTGTAATAAACCTGGTGAAAATGTAAGTGACTGCTCCTGGTTCTCACAGAGGGGTGGCCAGCAGAAGCTGCAGGGAGGGCACTGGGAATGTCTGCCTTCTGCTTTATTGGGGGAATTCCCAGCTTGCATGTTAGAATTCACATTCAGCATCCTGTAGTGAACCTGATTTTCTCACACCACACATTTGTTGTGGGCAGTCCTGGGTGCCCTGCTGAGCTTTATGCCCAGACCCTTTCAGTAGGAGCAATTTTTGACTGCAGTAAAAATTCTTGAGTTAAGTTCTCCTTGGCCATGCTGGAAGATTTTGACCCTTCATGGCAGTGTGGGGAATATTTTGCTTCCTAGAATTCTCCAGGATTTAGCTAGCAAATTCCATGCTTCCGTGTCAGCAAGGGCGCCTGTTCTCTTCCCATGACATCTGATACTTTGGTGACTTTTGAAGCCTGTTTGTTGCACAGTGGTAGGAATATTTATATTTATGTAATATGCTGAGTGTTACATGGGCTGGCGTGGTCCTGGTGACTCGGTGGAAGCAGGGCAGGACACTGTGGACATGTTCTGGAAATGTGGATTAATGTGATGAGGTACTGAATGCTGGGGGGGAAACAAACAGTTGCTTCTTCCAGTTTTAAGTCTGTAATTTCAAAGTCTGCAGCTTTAACATCTTTATATTTACGTTAAAACCATTTGTGTGATTTCTGTAGAGCTTGACCTTCACAAAGGACCAGACAGAGGAAGAAATAGATGAGATCCACACTGAATATCGTAAGGAACATGCAAATTTCACCTCGTTTTGCTTTTAAATCTACCTTGTTTTCCTTTGAGCTGAAATACACGCACTGAGTGCTTCCAAAGGCTTCTCTGTTTATGCACTTTGCTCTTTCCTAGCGTGCTGCCATGTCTGCTGGCCATCCCCAGGGTGTGGGATGTGCAGCTCTGGGGTCACTGGGAACCTCTGCTCTCAAAGGCCTTCCTGAGCCCACCAGGCCACTGGCCTTCCTGCTCCTGGCTTTGTTTTCTTGGCCTGTTGTACACGTTTAGAACAAAATATATTAAATACTGTCTTAATTTTTCAGACAGGTAAATGATTGAGTTTAGATTGCTGAAAGGGCATGGCTACAAGACTAATCACTTGGAGATCTTGATAGTCTCAAGCAGATTAGCTGAAAATTGAGAGGTTTAAAAAAATAGGAAAAAGGGGAAGATAGAAAATTATTTTAATGGGAAGATACAGTTTTAAAATTAATAAAAACTACTGACCAAAGAGGCAAATGGTAAGCGGTGTCAGGTAATTATTTCTCATAATAAGGAAGAAATCATAAGCATGAAAAAAGAACAGTATGTTAAAATTCAAGAACAGTTTGAGATTAAAGAATTCTTATCAAATGCCATTATTTCACTGTAAAACAGATGGACTTTAAAGCTTTAAAAAGCTTTATTACACAATGGAGCTTTTTTTCCTTTTATTTTACAGCATTTGCACCCCAGACCCTAATTCCCAGCTGAATGAATGAATGAACTCTGGTGTAAATTCTGAATAAAAACCTCAAATATATTTTTATTCTGCTTTTCCATATGGAAAAACACACTGGGGCTGTGAACAGCCTTGGGGAAAGGCAGGACAAACTGTTTGGGAGAAAACTCTTTTTTCTGCTTCTTTGCATTTCCCCAGGCTCTTGGCAATTTGCACATTGCACTGTTGGCATATTTTTGCTGTTTATGAAATAGCAATTAATATTTTAGCTTGATGAGCCTGAGGATGGGAGCTCTGCCTGGCACTTAGAGCCACTGTCATTTCCTTCTGCCCCATAGGACTCAGGGACACCCTCAGCCCACTCTGCTTTTTTGTGGTCTGTATTTAAAGAGTTAAAAAGTCTACAGGAAAGGAAATACATCTGTGGAAAAAAAAAATCTTTGGTTGCCTTTTCTGCTTATAAATCTTTTCATTTGCCATGTTCTTTGGAGGTCTGCTGCTTTGTCTTGTGTTTTAAATATTTGTCGTTCTGTCTGGGGCTGGTGTACGTTGCTGCAGTTTGGTGGGATGTGCTTGGGGTGTCGTTTCAGCACCACAGTGATTTACAGGGTAGCTGAACAGTGCTTGTGTGCCAGGACATTTCTTTTCAAAAAGCTTTGTAGTTCTGCCATGAGCCAGCACAACAAAAGATAGTAATGCTGGAAAAACTGAAGTGCCAGAGGAATTCTGTAATGAGAGCGCAGCAACTCAGACACGACATCTGGGACAGAACTTGCTTTTTATTAACAGAAGTTTTGGCCTTATGTGGTGCTTTCAGCTACTCAGGGAAAGGGAGTCTGTGTCAAATCTTTCCTTCTGTGGGGCAGAACTTTGGTGTTTTATAATGGAATACATCAAAGAATTTCTTCACTGGAAGGGTGTCAGCCATTGGCAGGGGCTCCTCAGGGAGGTGACACGGTGCTTGGTGGTCCTTTGAGGAGGAGTTCCTGCTGATCCAGCCTGGCCCTCCCCAGCCCAGCCTGAGGCCATTCCCTCTCCTCCTGTCCCTGTTCCTGGAGCACAGCCTGACCCACACCTGGCTGTCCCCTTCTGGCAGTGGGTCCCTCCCTGCTGGCCAGGCTCAGGTGACCCCCCGGGCATTTCCCAGCCTCTCTGTAAAGCAATTGCACTACTGAGCTTAAACAATTCCATTGCTTTGGCTGAGCACCAGAGGAGTGCTTAAAACGTGATTGAAAGTGCAGAGACTATTTGGATTATTAACTTACTTAAAGGATCTGAATCCCAGCAGTGTAATGGGCGTGACACAGAGCCTGAAGTGTTCATCTGTGCTCTGTGCTGTGGGCAGCTCTGTAACAGCACAGACACAGATTTGTATCATTAATAGAATGTGGAACATATCACAGTACTGGGTTGGTTTTCCTGTGTTGTAACAAAAATGCTTTTAATTCAGTTTTTGATGTCCATTTCTGTTCACATCCTTGCAGTGTTTGTGCCATACCTTAGGCCTGTGGGGGTGGTCACTGATGCTCTGTACCTTTCAGGAAACAAACACAGAAGTGAATTCAAGTTCTTGGTGGATCAAGTAAATAAACGGTGGAAGAAAATGGGTGAGAGGAAAGCAGAAAGTGCTGAAAACAAAGAGGAAGTTGCTGTCAAAGAGCTCCCAGCAGCTGCAGGTCAGTCACATTTCATATTGTCCCCTCTTGGACCACACTAAGAAGTGCTGGATTCCCAAAAAATGGTCTTTCATCTGTTGTTCTTCTTCTAGACCATTAAGGGGAAAAAAACACGACCAGCATAAAGATCAGACAGACCCTAAAGTGACTTACTACTGTTGATTTTAGTATGGAGCATAGGCATGACCCATAGTAGACACATCAGTTTGGTTTCTGTGTGTGGGTGTGGATGTGCTTTGTCTGGGGCACGTTCCAGGGGGCTGACAGGGGGTGTCAGGTTCTGGCTCAGGTTTGCTGCAGGTGCTGAGGGTGGCCACATGAGCACTCTGGAATGAAGGTCAGGGTGGGTGCTGCTTGCTGCCTTTCAGCCTTGCAGGACCTTTACTGTCAGAGGGGGTTGGTAACAGGGAGCTGCAGAAGCATTTGTGGGGATTGGGTTCAGGATTTTTTTGTCCTGAGACTGAAGCCATAAAATCCTTGGGCTTGTTTTGGGTGTTCATGCAGGATGTTGCCCCTGTCTGACGTGCTGTGTTTTGTGTCTGCAGCCTGGAGCACAGTGGAGGTGGGAGGGATGGTGCAGGAGGAAGGAGCAGCCTGGTTCTGCATCTCCCCAGGCAGCCCCGGGCTGTGCCCTGGCAGTGCTGCTGCAGGAGCTCTGCTCTGCTCTGGCTGCTTGGCCTGGGAGCATCTGGCTTTGGGTGTGGGCTTTGGAAGAGCACTGCTCAGCCTGACAGAACTGGTGCATTTCTAATCTGAGAGCCTGAGTTTGGAGAGCCCCCTGGGCTCAGTGGGACGTGCTGCTGTGGAGCACTCAGGAGAGCACGGCGCTGTCGTTTGCCCCAGCTCTCACAAATCCCTGTGCTCCTCAGCTGACTTCAGTGGGCCTCTCTCCAGTGCTGGCTCTTCCAGCAGAGCTCTGCAGAATAAAAAGAAATGAAGAGAAAGTAGAATAGTATGAATTTTACCCTTATTGTTTCCTGCAGACCTTGGAGCAGTGCATGATCTGTTCTGTATGAAGGGTAAAAGTTAAAGGAATCTCAAGGATTCCTCATAAATAAATAAAGATTTTAAGCTGTTCCTCTTCTACAGCAGAAGAAGAGGCAATGGGTTAGTGGATAGTGTGGTCACAGCCTTGATTTCCAGCTCTGGAAGGGAGGGGATGGGCTGCTGTGGGTTTTGGGGTTTCTGTCTCCTGTGTGAGTTGTTCTGTGTGTGCTGCCCTGCAGGCTCTGAGAAGAACTGATGTAAAACCATGGAGTTTTTCCAAAAGAGTGATCAGGTAGAAAATAACTTGAATCAGATGTATCATTCTGCATCATGTTCAGAATGTGGCAGCACCTCATTTGGTTCTGGCAAACCTGCACAATTTCCATTACACTTTGTTCTTGGAGCTTCCAATAATCCTTGGAATTTCAGTTTTATGCAAAACATCTGCACTCAGATGACTGTTTATAAACAACTGAAAAAACAACAAGGTGATTTACGGGGGAGGGAACAGATGCCTAAAGCCTGTTTGCTCTTGGTTCCTTGTAACAGCAATTGCCTTGGTATTAAACTGAGAATTACAGCTTGGGAAAGGAAGGAGGCAGTAATGCCTGATGGTAAGCTGGTAAAGCCAAGGCTTTGTCTGCATTCCTTACCCACCTGCTTTGTGTTCTCATGGAAGTGCTGGAATTGTACAGAATTGAAAGAGACCTTTGGTTTGGTTGGGGTTTTGTTGGTTTGTTCATTTATATTAATTTCCTACTCCATCTCTCCCATTGCCTCTCCTGTGCTATTGGTTGATGTAATTTAACCTCACTCTGTTTGTGGTGACATTTTAATCATCTGTTCCTGATTTACGTCATCCTGCTTTTCATCTTTAAGTTTAAAATATGTTTCCCAGTCTTTATAACTTTTAAACATGGGGCTGTGCTTTGTCTAAGGGGAAGGCGCCATAAGGATTTGATATATATTGGTGCTAAATAATTTGATTCAATAAATATTAACTGTGCTGAGCTGCATTATTGCACAGGCCTTTGCTATTTTTACCCTGCTAATTTCAGAGAGTTGTGTTTCATTAGTTGGACAACCGACTCACTGGGATCTGCTGGTTGTTTTCAGCAGACAAAAATATGCCCCTGATATTTAATTATGCCTGGTAGCTGGAGAGAAAGGGCAAGCTGAGCTGAATCCAAAGATTGTGAAGCCCCTCCACGCTGTAATTAAAGTTCTGCTTGGCCATTTCTGTCCTGAGCATTGCTGGAGGGGCAGAGAAGTCAGCGTGGTTGAGCAGGAGCGTGGCTTGGGCCCTGGGGTGGAACCCCAGTGCCTGTGGCTGCCAGAACCAGTTCTCACTGAGATGGGTCTGCAGAGGCAGAGTGTCCTGAGGGATTTTATAGTTCAGTAACTCACTTGCAAATGTTTGTGGGTATGGCATGAGGGCAGTCTGTCTTTTCATACCAGAATTTTTAACCTGTATCTGTTCTCTCTTTGGAGGGGCAGAAGGTCTCTTTTCAGAGAACTGTTCATCTTTTCATTGAACAAAATACTTGACACAAAAAACAGCAGAAGGATTTTCAATTTTTGTCTGTTGTGTTGCCTAGAAATTATTTTTCCTGTTGAAATGGAAATGTCAGTGCACTGGCCTTGTCTGAGCTGCATAAGGAAGTAAATCACAACTGAAAATAAGCCTGTTAACTTGGTCTGTAAAACTTAAAGCTCAAGCTGTCTGATTAGGGGCTGAAGCACAAGCAGCCAACAGCACTCATGAAGTGCTTGCTAATTTCTGAAATAAAGTTCCATCTTATAAAATGTGTAACACATCCTCACCCTTTATTTCTCTCCTTGTGTTTGAAACTCAACAGTGAAACATTTCTGGTTCTCAGGGAGTTGTTGGTTGGTTTCCTTTTTTAAATATACATGAAAAGAAATTCAACCTTTGAAATTCTCAAAGTTTTGGAAAATAAGTATGTGGGAATGAGATGTTGATATTTAAATGTTTATAACTTAATTTTTTCTTGAAAATTTTATCTCTAGGCTGCAGAATCCTAAACAATACTATTTTGCATTATCATTCATTCTCATCTCTGTCTTTCCACTTGGTAGAAGCTGGGGAAGAGGATCCCACAGCTGGAAAAGCCCAAGCACTCCAGTCAGAAATTCCTGATGGCCAAAGAAATGAATCTCATGGCTTGAGGCAATGGCAGAGATCAGCCTCTCCTGAGTTCTCCCTGTCATCAGGCTCCACATGCAGGTGGGTGAGGCAGCCCCTGCTGCTGTGTGCTGGGGCAGAGCTGTGGCACTGCCAGGGGGCAGTGCAGGCTCCCAGCTCCCAGGGGGGGTGCTGCCTGGGCTCACAGTTCCTTCTGCACCTGTTCCTGGGCTTCCCTAGCTTCAGGAGTGGAGCTGAAGTACATGTAGGAACCACTTAATACTTTGTAATGCCTTCATTTTATCACTGTCTCACCGTGGGGCTGGGATTTTGTTAATTGTAGTGAAATAAATCCAGCAGAAACAAGAATGATTTAGATGTTGATGGTTTTAGTAGTATTGTGGTATTGTATCAAGTAATGGCTTTCTGAGGCTTGTGTTTTTCTGATAACGAGAGGGGTATGCTTTGCCAAGAGTAAATGTTTTCACATTGAAATGTCAAAACTGGAAATATATTTGGAATTCTAAATCTGCATGCTGTGTTCCTGTGAGGAGGGCACTTCTAAATTGAGGGCTGTTGTATTGATGAATTAAAACAAAATGAGGATGTTGAGTAGCACATAGAATGTAACAGAGCAATCCACAAGTCAGAGTTGAAATGTTTGTTCTGCAAAAAGATGCTGCAAAGAAATCAGTGATTCTTCTGTTTTCTCCTTCATAAGGTTTGTCCTTTCTCAGTTTCACGTCAATACTTGCTAAGGGAGTAGTTGGTCAAGATTAGAAATTCATCCATTGTACACTAATCACTGATGAACTGATATTATTCAAAGGTCTGTGCTAAAACTGAAGAAATGAGAATTTTACTCCTGCTGGAGAAAAGATCCAGGCCAGGCGTGGAGGTTGTAGCAGTGCCCCAAACAGGCTTGTGCTCGAGAGAGATTGATGATCCCACCAGGAGAGCAAACTGTGTGTTAGAGATAAGCACCAAAACACAGCCATGGCTTTGAAAGGTAATTTTTCAAAACTCTGAAGTCATGGTTGCACAGGGCTTCCACAGGACTGCAGTGCTCCATAGGAACAGTCCTGTGGAATTCTTTGACTTTCTGGGACTGAAGCCAGATTTTACGCAACTGCTTAAACAATAGGAAAATTAGAAAATAAATTAGGAGGAACAATGATAAGCCAGTTAACGAGCTATGTAAAGGAAATATTCCATTATAAGTGTTTATACAATGGCAATAATATGCAGTTCTTTAAGCAAATGATTTTTTTTTAAGTGTGTTCAACACAAATGTTGGTTCTTGATGACTAGAGTGAGACCTGAACAGCAGACAAAACCCAACGTTGGCTGTGTCTGAGATGCTGAAACACAGTCAGAATTCTGAAATCCTGGTGGGAAGTGCTGTGTCCCCAGCCTGTATAAATCCCTGTGCTGTTGGAATAACCAGAGTGACTGCAGTGTCTGCCAGGAGGGGTTCATGCCCAAGGAAGGGGCCCCATTTGCAATAAATGGGGCTTTTTGGCAGTGGGTTTAGGAGCCATTGATCAGGATCCAAGCTCTGGGTTTAGCAGGTCACTTATCCTTGGATTTATGTGCTTTACATAATATGGGCTTCACTTCATCAGCAGAAGAGGTAGAAGCAGAGTGCACTGGATGGCAGCAACCCTCTGAAATGGGTGCCAGGGGTTGGCAAAGCTGGCAGGATGGAAATGCTGTGTGAGCTCTTCCTGGGCTGTGCCTCAGCCCGAGCTTGGAGGCAGCGCTGTCCTGCGCCCTGGCCATCGCTGTCAGATGAGACAAGTGTATGAAAATGTGTTGATCAGTGCAATAATTGCCTTTTATAGATCTTCAGGACTTTTTGACTTAATAAATCTTGCACTGCTTTGGCTCGGAGATGATTTGTATCACAGTGTTTGATCTGTGAGTTTTGGCCTCAAATACGGTTCATTGTGAAAGGATGATGGTACTTTTCTGCTATGCTGTTGATTCATACTTTTCTTCCCAAAACTTTGAGCTGTAACAAATGCCAGGAGCTGTGAGGCTTGGTGGCAAGTCCTGGGGAGGTTGTCAGGGCCAGCTGGTGGCCTCTGATGTGAGTGGTGGAAGCTCTTACACACAGGCTGTGTCCAGGAGGGCATCAGTCCCTGGTCAGGAGCCCTGCCTGGGGACATCTCTGAGCCCTGCTGCAGGAGTTGTGCTGGGGAGGGCTCCTGGTGCTTCAGCCACCACATCCCACTGCTGCCTGACTCCTCAGGGAAGCAGTTCAGGGAGATGCAGCAGATCTTTCCCTTTCCTCAATGAACAGCCTCAGAGGTATCTTCTTGGGCTGCAGGGCCCATGGAAAACTGAGGAAGCCTGGAGAGAGTCAAGGAAAACAGTGAGATGGTGGAACCTGTGCAGGATTTGGTACAGACGAGAGCCCCCTGTGGGGGCCTGGGCAAAGCCAAGGCTGGCAGGCCTCTCCAGAGACAGGAGCATGGATCCATGGGCACGGGCTCTGAAGAGGAGGTTCTGGAAAGCCAGAGACAGGAGCATGGATCCATGGGCATGGGCTCTGAAGAGGAGGTTCTGGAAAGCCAGAGACAGGAGCATGGATCCATGGGCACGTGCTCTAAAGAGGAGGTTCTGGAAAGCTGTGGAAGGTGCTGTGTTGCACAGCTCATCTTGGACATGGCACAGTGCCTGGCTTCTCCAGGAGGGAGCTCATCCCATTCCTTGCAAGGGGACAAGGTGCAGGCAGGATTGCAAGAGGGGCAAAGCTGCTTGCCCCCATTCCTGGGCATTCACCTCCAAATGACATTGGTAAAATGAGATGGGCTGGAGCTCATCTCTTGTGCCAGCATTGAGGGAGAACATGCCTGGAGCCTGGGCCAGGGCACATGGATGGATGGATGGATGGATGGATGGATGGATGGATGGATGGATGGGTGGGAGGATGGATGGGTGGATGGATGGATGGATGATGGATGATGGATGGATGGATGGATGGATGGGTGGGAGGATGGATGGATGGATGGATGGATGGATGGGTGGATGGGTGGATGGATGGATGGATGGATGGGTGGGAGGATGCTGGCTGCTCACGCGAGGCCGAGGAGGAACCTAATCTGCCTTAAAATAAACCAGTTCAAAGGGCTGTTTGCTCCTCTCAGTTTTAGAGCAAGACATGTCATTCACACTTACATCAGTGTTTTTCTCTCTATTTTTGGGTGGTGTGTTTATCTTAAATAAAAAAGGGGGGTGGTGGAAGTCAAACCCAAGTGGTCAAGAAAGGAAGAGTTGACTCTTGGGTGACTGACTGTAGGGTTCAGGGGAACCAATCCTGCAGGAATATGGGGTGGGACAATTGCCTGAGTCACTGGAGGTGCATTTTTCCCAGCGTAGAGGCATGAGTAAGTGCTGGATCAACCTGCCACAGGCTGCTGGCTGTATCTTGAGCAGTTCAGGTGAAGAACTTTAATTGTTATGGAAATGATCTGTAAAATTTTGGGAGAGATTAGTGACCTTCACTTAAGGAAAGGACAGAAAACCTGTTGTGGGAATTTGTCTTGAATCTGGAGTCTGACTGAAGTCTGAAGGGGTGTTTTGCTGTGCCTGGATGCAATGTAGATACATAGCTCTGAAGCATTGAAAAGGCAGAAAACACTGGAGAAATGAACAAAACAAAATTTCTAAATTCTGTGATCTCTTTAGCCTCTGTGGGCTAAAATTTATAGAAAAAAACCCTTCAGAATGAGGTGGCTGTTTCTCTTATTTAATTCATAATTTTCAGTTTGAGGACTAATCATTCAATGCTAGGAAGAGGGAGGAGTTTTCTTCAGGGAAAGAAAAAGTTAATTCAAAATATAAATTCAGTTGGTGGTCAAAGTGGCTTTTGTTTAGTTGACAGTGGTTTTTGATAATTGTTTTTCAACTGTGGCATATTTGAGGACATTTTTTTAAAATTTTCAAACATGTTTGTCCCCTGACATGTGCTGGAAAGGTGTGTGATCACCTGAGCCCCAAAGCCAGCCTTGCCCGGGCTCAGTGGCTGAGATTGATGGGATGCAGAGAGCTGCTGCACTGAGGCTGGCACGGGGCAGTGGGATGCTGGAAGAGATCCTGAACAAAGGGCTGTTTAGCTCCAGCTGGGAGTTCAGAGCCCTGCTTTGCACAGCTCCTGCAGCTCCTCAGCCTCTCGCTGCAATTAGGGCGTGGGAGTTAATTGGCTTCTCTGGGGACCGATGGCTGTGGCGTCAAGGGCCCCTTCATGGCTCTGTGTGTAGGCCAAAGGTGGAACTCGCTCCAGGACGTTTTGTACTTGGTTTTAAAAAGTTTGGTAGGCCTGGACCATGGATTCCACATGTGAATTCTGAGCGCACATTACTGGTTTGAACGCTCGCCAGACTCCTCAGTTTTATTGTTTTGCGGTGACAAACGCGGCGGGTGATAAATGCTGCAGTTTTCAAGGCAGGGAAGTACATCATGTTCAGGCCTCAAACCTGTTCTTTTTCTATTTTGGGGGACTAAAAGCACACAAATAGCCCTGTGTCCTCCCCAGTTCTTTTTTAAAATGCAACTGGAACATCAGAGTGGGGTTTGGAAATATGATGATACCTCATTCCCTGGGCATCCACTTCGTGCACTGAAAATGAGCTTTTGATGGGCTTCTAATTCTGAGAGTGAAAACAAGGTTGACTTTCAAAACGTTTCCCATCCATTTTTGGTATCTTTTTCCTTTTTATCTGTATGACAGAATGTGCATGTGTTGGAGGTTACTCTAACCTGGTGTTGTTTGCCCAGCCAAATTCCTGTTGGTTCTCTAGTTATGGCCACAGTGACAGCTGAGGACTCTCACTTCACAGGGAGACAAAATGGCAAAGGGTGAAAAAATCCTGCTGTCTTACAGAAATTTTATGTCACTCTGATTTATTTAAGAGAGACTTTAAAAAAGAAGGTACACTTTCCCCACAAGACACCTTGCAGATCCTGTCCAGAGAAACTTTCTGGTGCCTGGCAATACAGAGGTGGTGTAGTTACCACCTAACAGACATAAACATAGAACTGTCTCGTGTGTTAAATAATGGTCATGAGACCCCAGGGATAACTAAAAATGAAGTGAGACAGAAGCTTCTGGGCTGTGCTGTAGGTTGGTGTTGTTTCTCACTGCTGTTGGTACTGGAGGGGTTGGTCTCATCCAGGGGTTCTGCTCCACTGCCAAGTGGAGCCCTGCATTGGTGTAGGTGTTGCTGAAATAATTTCCATCCATTTTGTTTTCCCCTTCAGCACCAATTCAGACATTCTGGCAGATGTGGAAGGGTCTGAGACGTGCTCAGCGTCCTCTGACAGGTGAGTAGAATATCCAAGAGCTGAAGTCCTTGGGATGGGTTTAGGTGTGTAGCTTGCAGTTGGTGGAATCCTGGAGAAGCAAATGCCTCAGAAAAGTCAGATTCTCAAAGAATCCCCACAGTTCTGGGAAGCACAGTTTGGTCAGTGTATGTGGAACCTTGAAAAATGATCCCTGGGTCCTCCAGGAATCCACAGATGCCCAATTGAATATCTTTATTCTAAGGGATATATAACTATATATTTTAATTAAAAAAAAAAAGAAGCTGAAACTGCTTGGTTATGGAAAATTAAATCTGATCTTCTATTACATTTGAAAATTCCATTGTTGACAGAGCTGTAGGTGAGGCTGACAAGTTGAATGTGCTGGAATTGAGCATCTGTTTTGATTTACTTCTGTTTGAGATTAGAAGAGCATTTCTTGGTTATTAAAATCTCAGTGTCTGCAGTCTGAATCGTGTTTCTGTCTCCCATACAAGAACCCATGTGAAGGGGCTGGGGAGAGCTGGGGAGGGCTGTGGGTCCACGAGGCCCCTCAGTGCTCTGGGATTGTGTGTTCAGTGCCAGCACCAAAGCCCAGCTGGATGTGACTGCTGGGGTTCACACAGATCCCCCTGGGCATGGCTGGGGGTCCCAGGGTGCAGGAGAGCATTTCCATCGTGGTGCAGCTCTGGAGCACAGCTTGTTCCTGCAGTGTCTTAGTGTGTGTCTGGTGGCAGTTGGCAGATGTGGATTGAGCATCTCAGAGTTGTCCATTGTTATCTCCAGTTGTGAATTCCCAGTTTAAGACAAATGAATAGTCCCTGCAGGACGGATTCAGCCTAGCAGATAGTATAAAACAGAGTGCACTTAAAAGGAATGTTTAATTAGTAAAAACTGTTGACAGATTAGTGGCATCTTTCATGTCAACACTATGTGGAATTTTAAGCTCCAAGGCTGAATGACGGAAATCAGCTGCTTCATTTACATACAGCTAGTTTAAGAATTTTTTCTTTAAAATTAACTGTGACTAAAAATAAAACAGTTGTTGAGTTTTCTGTGGAAAATACTTTGTCCATAAATGAGGAGAGTGCCTGGCAAGGCTGCAGGCCCCAAGCCCTCCTTTTGGGATAACGCTGACCAACCTCTCATCCTGCTTCCAGGTGGCTGTGCCCCAAACTGCCTTTTCTGATAGAACATCCTTATGGTTTTGTCAGTGCCAGGGGTTGTCCTCAGTTATGGACAAGGAATCTGGGGGGTTGCTGCTGTTCCTTGGGTTCCAAACTGGTCTCTGGGGACAGAAGGAGAGGCATTGTGATGACCCTGCTCCTGCGGGCTCTGGGGCTGTGGGATGATTTGTGGTGCTGTCACCTGCCTCAAATGAGAAGGCAGAGAAATATCTCTCTCTCCACCCTTGGAAGTGTTCAAGGCCAGGTTGGACAGGGCTTGGAGCACCCCGGGATAGTGGAAGGTGTCCCTGCCCATGGCAGGGTGGAATGAGATGATCTTGAAGGTCCCTTCCAACCCAAACCACGCCCTGGTTCCCCATCGCCTGTAGCACGTGTGTGTGCAGCATCTGTGTACTGCTCACAGTGCTGGTGCCCAGCAGCAGTGTGTGCTGTCTGGGGCCCCTGCAAACCCTGTTCCTTGTGTTCTCTCCCCAGCAGCAGTGTGTGCTGTTTGGGGTCCCTGCAAACCCCTTTTCCTTGTGTTCTCTCCCCAGCAGCAGTGTGAGCTGTCTGGGGCCCCTGCTAACCCCTGTTCCTTGTGTTCTCTCCCCAGCAGCAGTGTGTGCTGTTTGGGGCCCCTGCTAACCCCTTTTCCTTGTGTTCTCTCCCCAGCAGCAGTGTGTGCTGTCTGGGGCCCCTGCAAACCCCTTTTCCTTGTGTTCTCTCCCCAGCAGCAGTGTGTGCTGTCTGGGGCCCTTGCTAACCCCTGTTCCTTGTGTTCTCTCCCCAGCAGCAGTGTGTGCTGTTTGGGGCCCTTGCAGACCCCTTTTCCTTGTGTTCTCTCCCCAGCAGCAGTGTGTGGTGTTTGGGGCCCCTGCTTACCCCTGTTCCTTGTGTTCTCTCCCCAGCAGCAGTGTGTGCTGTTTGGGGCCCTGCTAACCCCTGTTCCTTGTGTTCTCTCCCCAGCAGCAGTGTGAGCTGTTTGGGGCCCTGCTAACCCCTTTTCCTTGTGTTCTCTCCCCAGCAGCAGTGTGTGCTGTTTGGGGCCCTGCTAACCCCTGTTCCTTGTGTTCTCTCCCCAGCAGCAGCTCCGTGGCCCTGGCAGGGAACAGGAGGAGGCTGCGGCGGCCGCGCGTCCCCGAGCACGGCGGGGCAGTGCCCCAGGGCAAGAGGAAGAGGAGCTAGTGCTGCAGGCATGGCCAGCCCAGCCTGGGGAACACTCCTGGCCTTTCCCATTCTCTGAGTGGCTGGGTGCTGAGTAAAATGCTGTATTTTCACATCACTGCCATTCCAGCTGCCTTTGTCACCAGGCTGGTGGGTTTGGTGGTTGAGGTTGGGCACGGAGTCCAGAGCCCTGCAGGAGCCTGACCTGGCTCCTGTGCCCGGGTTCCTGGCTGGTGCAGCCCCTGGGCTGTGTGCTGCCACTGCTGTGCTTGCATCCTGGCCAGCCCCGTGTGCCCTCCTGGGAGCAGCTGCAGGACAGTGTTTTGTTTGGGGCAGGGCAGGTACTGGTGCCCCAGTTCCTGGCACAGCCAGGGGAGGGAGGGACCAGGGAATGCAAGGGGATTCTGCCCTCCACTAACAGGCCTTTTTATATATGTCTTTGTAAACTTACTCAGTATTATGTGTCATTATTTCAGTTTGAAGTTCTGAGACTGGGAAGAAATCAGAAGGTCGTTAAGATGAGGTATTTTGGCTTTCAGGCAAATACTTACATTGAAAAGTGTGATCTTCCTTAGGAGGTGGTGGGATTTTGTGGTGCAAGAAAGTGAAGGAAATGCAAGAAACCTGAACACCAGGGAAGGCTTTGGAGAATAAAGCTTGTAAGCAAAATATGAAAATACTATAGGTGCTTTTGCTGAGCTCTGAAGATTTGGTCAGTGGGAGCCTGGCAAAGAAGGCACAAAGTCTGGGTAAGATTGAGGGTTATTGTGTCTTGACTTCCGAGTGAAGCTGGGATTCAGGAATAATCCTCAAGCCATGGTTTCCAGGAGTATTTGTGTTTGGAACAGGCTAAATCATGGAAGATATAAACTATCACAAGTGCATGAGGTGGAGAGGTGCAGAGGCAAAGCAGAATCTGGTTGTGTTGTTTTGGTTCTTTTTTTACTAAACGAAACCTTTTGAAAAACAATTACTGATGTCTGCTTTGGGGCTGCCTTTTTGTCACAGCAGCTCACCTCAGGCATTGGGATCGGTTGCAGTTGGCAGTGAATGGTAACAATGCTGTAAATGAGTATCATAAAGGGCTTTCTGCAGGCCTTAGAGAGCAGCTGCTGCTGCAGCACTGACATTCCCTCTGGAAATGACTGAGGAGCCACTGCCACGGGAGCTGTGGCAGTTCAGGGGGCACGAGAAGGCAGAGAGCAGCTGACACGTTCAATACAGGCACAAATCAGACTGGTTTGCTGACAACCTGTGGAGATCAGGGTTTTTTATTTTACTTATTGTTGTCATCACCATTTAACGTCCAAACTGGTGACCTTTCCCTGAACTGGAGCTTTTCCCCTCCTGTTGGTGGGGCTGTGGGTTGGTGCCAGGGGAGGGTGGTGCCACTCTGCAGTTGACAGATGTGAGTGGGGTGGGTGGCTGTGAGTCGTGGGAGCCGAGGTGCAGGGGGAGGCTGCAGGGAGCAGACACACTGGGCAGGATGGATGGGGGCTTAGGAAAGAACTTGGATTTGGTGGTGTGCCTCATTCCCACCCTGACAGAGTGGGTGCCTGGCAGGACCCAGTCTCTGTGCCACACCCAGTGCCAGCTCCAGGCAGTGCCAGGCTGCTGCCAGCCCAGCCTTTGCCAGGAGTGGCTGCTGATCCCCCGGGTGCCATAAATGATGCTTGCTGCACATCTCAGCAGCCCAAGAGTCACAGGAACTGCACAGCATAAGGGAAAAAACAGCAGGGAAGGAAACACAGTGTCCTCCCCACGCTGTGCTGTCCCCTGCTCCCCTGGGCAGCTCTGCTCCTCCGTCACTGAGAGCAGCTGGGGACAGCCAGGCTGGGCACTGGGGACAGCCAGGCTGGGGCACTGGGGACAGCCAGGCTGGGGCACTGGGGACAGCCAGGCTGGGTACTGGGGACAGCCAGGCTGGGGCACTGGGGACAGCCAGGCTGGGTACTGGGGACAGCCAGGCTGGGGCACTGGGGACAGCCAGGCTGGGGGCAGCTGGGAGGAGCTGGGGGCAGCCAGGCTGGAGCACTGGGGACAGCCAGGCTGGGTACTGGGGGCAGCTGGGGACAGCCAGGCTGGGTACTGGGGACAGCCAGGCTGGGGCACTGGGGACAGCTGGGGACAGCCAGGCTGGGGCACTGGGGGCACTGGGGACAGCCAGGCTGGAGCACTGGGGGCACTGGGGGCAGCCAGGCTGGGGCACTGGGGACAGCCAGGCTGGGGCACTGGGGGCACTGGGGACAGCCAGGCTGGGGCACTGGGGACAGCCAGGCTGGGGCACTGGGGGCACTGGGGACAGCCAGGCTGGGGCACTGGGGACAGCCAGGCTGGAGCACTGGGGGCACTGGGGGCAGCCAGGCTGGGGCACTGGGGACAGCCAGGCTGGGGCACTGGGGGCACTGGGGACAGCCAGGCTGGGGCACTGGGGACAGCCAGGCTGGGGGCCCTGGGGACAGCTGGGGACAGCCAGGCTGGGGCACTGGGGACAGCCAGGCTGGGGGCACTGGGAGGAGCTGGGGGCAGCCAGGCTGGGGCACTGGGGGCAGCCAGGCTGGGGGCACTGGGGACAGGCAGAGGAGCCGAGCTGGCACTGACAGGGTGATGTGGGACAGGGTCCTGCTGGGCTGAGCACGGCCCCATCGGGGTGGGGGAACCCCACCCGCCATTGTGTTCTTGGGGTGAGTAATCATAGAGTGGCTGCATCCTCCTGACGCCTTTTCCCTGACGGTCAGTGATGTTTGTCACATCCCCAGCGATGTTTGTCACATCCCTGCAGCCAAAGCCTTGTGCTGGGCAGGGCTGGGAGTGCCGGGACCCCCCGTCTCACCCTGCTCTGGGGTCCTGGGCACCCTCCATCCCCCCGTGCTGCGGGCCCACCCCTGGGCAGGGTCCGAGGCAGGTTCCCGTGGCTGTGGCTCGCTGGGAGCAGGGCAGGAGCTCCGGGGCGCTGATCCCAGGGTGGGGCTGGGCCGGGCTGCCCCTGGAAGGCTCCGGGCAGGGAATCCGCTCAGCAGGAAATGAACTCGGTCACGGAGCGCTCCCTCAGGCCGGGGCAGAAGGGCAAAGTGGAAACAAAATAATCAAAAAGCAAAAACGTCCCGTTCCCCCAGCCCGGCAGGAGCCGTGAGAAAGGCGGCGGCGCTGGGAGCGGGGGAGAAGCAGGAGCGGGGTCACCGTGCTGGGCAGGGCCGGGGCTGGGAGCGGGGGAGAAGCAGGAGCGGGGTCACCGTGCAGGGAGCGGGGTCACGGTGCTGGGAGCGGGGCCGGGGCTGGGAGCGGGGTCACCGCGCTGGGAGCGGGGGAGAAGCAGGAGCGGGGTCACCGTGCTCGAGCGGGGTCACCGTGCTGGGAGCGGGGCCGGGGCTGGGAGCGGGGTCACCGTGCTGGGAGCGGGGTCACCGCGCTGGGAGCGGGGTCACCGCGCTGGGAGCGGGGCCGGGGCTGGGAGCGGGGTCACCGTGCTGGGAGCGGGGTCACCGCGCTGGGCAGGGCCGGGGCTGGGAGCGGGGTCACGGTGCTGGGAGCGGGGTCACCGTGCTGGGAGCGGGGTCACCGTGCTGGGAGCGGGGTCACCGTGCTCGAGCGGGGTCACCGCGCTGGGCAGGGCCGGCGCTGCCGCCTCCCCCCGCAGGGACCCTGTGCCAGGAGCGGCTGGGCTGGCACTGCGGCGTGGGGCGGGGGCACCGCCCGGCTCTGGGCGGCTCTGCGGGTACCAGGGAGCGGCCGTGGGGCTGCTGTTGGCCGGCAGGGATACCTTGTGCCCACACTGGGGTGCCCGGTCCTGCCTGTCAGAACAGGTGCTGCTCTGTTCCTTCCCTCGAGCTCGCTGAGTGAGCTGGGCACATGGGGAGCTGGCACATGGGGAGCTGACACAGCTGGCACACTCCTGGGCACTCGGGAAGCTGGCACACAGCTGTCACACAGGGAGGTGGCACATAGGGAGCTGGCACACAGCTGGCACATGGGGAGCTGGCACAACTGGCACACACACACAGGGAGGTGGCACACTGGGTGCTGGCACACAGCTGGCACACAGGGAGGTGGCACACTGGGTGCTGGCACACAGCTGGCACACAGCTGTCACACATCTGGCACAAGGAGGTGGCACACTGGGTGCTGGCACACACTGGCACTCGGGGAGCTGTCCCAGTGCCCCGCTGGCTCTGCCCTGGGCTGCAGAGGTTCCCTCACAGCCAGGACCAGGCACGGTGTGCCCAGGACACGGGGGGTGGCTCAGCAGCCCGGGAGGGACCTGTGGCCCCTGGGGACAGGAGGGTCAGGGGCTCTCAAGGGCACTTCTCCCAGGGTGCTGTGTTTGCTGGCAGGAGTTAAAAACAAAAACTCTTTTGGCTGAAGGAGGGTCTGTTTGGGTAGAAGAGCAGATATTCTGGAATTGGAACACCTCACACGAACAGAGGAATTGAAGATGAATCACAGCTACCTGCTGGGCAAACCCAACACCAGGATCTGCTGCCCAGAGGAGAGAATAATCATGGTTATGTCCCACCTGGCACTGGAGGAGCCACAGGGCCTGAATTCAAAATGATTTGGACAAATTGGTGAGTTGGCTCCAAAACAACCACCTGGAACTAAATAAAGAAGAGCGTGAATTACCAGCTTCAGGAGGAAGGTAAACACATTACTGCAAATGGGAAGTAATTAGTGAGGCTGAAAAGTTTGTATAAATGTAGCTGGGCTTCATTTTTACAGTGAAACCTCAGTGCTCTGGTTAATTATTTGGCCCTGCAGAGGCATTCCTGGAGCCTGGACTGGAGATTTCATTGCAGGTATTTGGTGGGAGAGAAGTGGGGGCTGTGTGGAAGAATCCTCACCTGTGTGAGCATTCCCAGACACATCTGCTTAGATACTCACACATGTCTGCTGAATTATCCTGAGGATTGCAGCCTCCCTCGTGGCACTTGGCTCAGATTGATGTAGTGATGAGCACCAAACATGACTCACTTTCCTTTATATACATATGCAAATAAATGTAGAATTTGCATATGAATATATTAAGCCAGACTATATTCTGGTTTTGCTCTGACTCTTCTATCTTTACCGAACAAAATCTCAGATCTTGCTATTTATATTTTACTCAAGAGAAAAGTGCCTCACTGTAGTGGGCAGAAGCATCAGTGTGTGTGCAGGGGCTGCAGGCAGGCTGAGCCTGGCATTGCCTGGGTGACCCACACCTCTGGCTCTGGGAAGGTTTAGTTAATATCCCAGACCCAGGAGGTGACACTGGGTGTGACACGGGTGTGACATGGGTGTGACACTGGGTGTGGCACTGGGTGTGACACAGGTGTGGCACTGGGTGTGACACAGGTGTGACACTGGGTGTGGCACTGGGTGTGGCACTGGGTGTGCAGGCCCTGTAGCCCCTGTCTGTCACTGCTGCAGGTGTGGGTCCCAGTGCCACAGGTACAGTCCCAGGGCTCTGGGTCTCACTTTGCTTTTCATTCCTTGATGGTGACTGGGAGTTCAGGGCACTGCAGTGAACAGCTTGAAGTTACACACTAATGAGTAATCCCCCCCAAAAGTAGTAAAATGATTCTGCTCTCTCCCAACAGTTTGAACCTGAAGCCTCTTTGTTTAAAACCACATGGATACATATTTCAACTTTATTATCCCAACTTGTTACTCCCAGGGTCTGGGCAGGCTCCGTTGGTTTTATGGGCTTTGAGGCCATAATGGGATGAAGTGAGGAACGTTTTAGCACAGCAGCGTCCTTGGGAGCCCTGTGCTGCTCAGGGAGGTGCCTGGGGGAGCCTCTGCCCCCCTTTGCTGGGCTCGGGGTGCGATGGGCAGGTGGGAGTGGGGAATTCCACAGGAACCCTCCTGCAGCCCCTGTGAGGCTGTGCCCGTTCTGGGTGGGACTGTCTGCATGGCAGGGCCAGCCCGGATTATGGGATCAGCAGATCCATGGCCTGCTCTGCTCTAAGTGGGTTTGAGCAGGATCCATGGCCTGCTCTGCTCTAAGTGGGTTTGAGCTGCTTGATTGGATCAGAGCCCTGCTGCTGTGTCCTGGGGCAGGGCTGGCACCTCAGTGTGCTCTGGGATGTGTCTGCAGAGGCTCTGGGCTTCACGTGGAGTGCCAGCAGTCCTGGGGATGGAAATGTGTCCTGCCTCAATGCCAGGAGGTCCAGGCTCTTTTTCCAGGATTTAGCTCCCAAAGCTGGATGAGCCTGACTCGGCTGCAGTGCTGGTGTGGGCTGGAGGCCATGGGAGCAGAGGCTGATGGATTTCAGAGAGCTGGGGACCCAGAGGAAATGGTTTGAATCCCACAAACCTTTTAGGGACATGATGTGAAAGGTTCTCTAGCACTGAGTAAGTTTAGTGCAGTCCCACACTTCTTTTCTCTTCACATTGGGGAAGAGAAAAGAAGAAATTTTCTTGATATGTGGATGAACTCGTGTAAATTCTCTTTCTGCTGTGAATGCTTTATAGAACTCGAGACTGCAGCATCCAAGTAGATCCTCCCTTCCCCATTTGTCTGCATACACAAGTCAGCTCCTCTGGCTCCTTCTCCCTTCCCAGTAATGTTCTGATGACTCAATTTCCAAAACCCTCCCCAGCCATGGCACAATTCTGACAGCCAGGTAGTGTGACAGGCCAGCAATTCTGGTACTGACCATGGCTGCAGGTTTTTTTCTGTTTTTTTCCTTTTTTTTTTTATTGTGCTCAATCTGAGTACTAGGTTTTTGGCTGGGCTTTTTTGTTGTCGTTGTTTTTCAGCTAACAAAAAGAAATACCATGGCCAGAGGACGGGCAGGGGATGTGATGGATGACACAGCATTACCCAGCAGTGTGACTGTCACCTGCATCTGAGCACAGCTCTGGGCTGGCTTATGTTCCCCTGAGCAGTGAACCCAGTAACACAAGGAATGGGGTGTATGGGTTTGGGACCAAATAATCCTGTGCATTGCTGATATTTCCACGTTTTGTCTCCAAAGCCTTGTTTCCTTTGGTGCAGATTACAATATTGATTGTGTATTTTTCTGGAAATCAGCACACCAGCTGGGGAGCCATGGAGGAATTAGATATCAGACTTGAGAATTTACTCGTGTACATTTAAGAAAGACACAGAAAAGTTGTAATTTACTGTGCCCTCAGGATGTTCCCAAGCCTGATTTAACACCCAGCATTCATCAGCTCTGTGTTGAAGATCAGGTATGCCTTTTCCATGAAGATGAGTCCATGGCACTGCTCATCTCCACGGTTTTAGTAGATTGAGCAGAGTTAGCTTTTCTGCAGGCTGGGTGCAAGAGATCAGGACTAGGAAAAAAATGCTAGGATAAAGAGCAATTCCCATGCAAGAGCAGCCAGGTAGCATTCCCTGGCTCTGCAGCCATGCACGAGTTCATGGGCGGCTGCAGCTCCATCTGCAAAGCTGTGGCCTGGGCTTGACATTTTGCCAGCCCTCTTCTGTCCTGGGGACCATAAAGTTGTGATTCCAGATAGCTATTGGAAAAACAGCTATTTCAGATCCAGCAGTAAACCAAAATGCAATTAAATTTAGTGTTTGTTTATTTAGTGTTTGTGCTTTTGATTATCCCAAAGCATGTATTTTAAAATAAAACTGTTTCCAGCTCCATGGCATCCCTGAACATTTAAAGCTGGAAGAAGTAGAGGATGACTCAGAAAACCCTTTGATTCTCACAGGATTCTTTGCTTCAAAATCACGTGTGTTTGGGTTTCAGTGGTGGAGCAGCTGCAGCTTTGCCTGAATAAGGACTGAGCATCTCTGGCTGTTGGGGGCCAGTGCCCAGCCCTGATGGGCTCACCTGGGAAGGGCACTGGGAGCTGGATGTTATCCTGATCAATCCCCAGATTTCAGGCCCTGGGTGTGCAATCCTCACCGAGCTGCTCCTGCACTCCAAGGCAAGGCAGTGTGTCAGGGCACGTGGCCCTGGGAGCAGTGTGGCACTGGCATGGGGACAAACAGGGTCAGTCCTGGCACAGCTCTTCCCCAGCTGAGCACCTGCACTCCCTGCTGCCATCAGATGCACTCCTGGAGCTGCTCAGCTGCCTCGTGCAGGGGCTGCAAGGGGCACTGGGCTCTTTCCAGCAGTTCAGGTCTGTTCTGGATGGGAGCTGGGGCTGTGCAGCCGTGAGTGACCCCTCAGCCAAGGCCAGAGAGGAGCAGGGGCTGCTCTGCCTCACCTCAGGCACCATCTCACGGGTGCTGGGCACACCTGAGTCCCCAAGAACATCCCTCAGTACCCAAAAGATGCTCAAGGAACTGAGCAGAAGCCAAGGGCAAACCTTTCCTTGCCTCCACTTAGCCCCCAGCCACCTCCTCACTGAGAGCTCTCCCAGAACCAGCAGAACAGTAAAAAAAGAAGCATTGCACATGGTGAGCAGCGATTCCCACAGCAGTTTTATTGCCTGAAGATGGAAGAACGTGAACCCTAGAGGGAAGAACGTGCCAAAGTATGTAACATTTCTTCATCTTGCATGGAGCTAAAACTTCCCAAAAAATCTTTAAAAATAGCTGCAGGGATTTTTGTTCACGGCCTAAGGCTGGGCTGAGGAGGATTTGAGATGTGACTTGGAAGTGGGGAGCAAAGGGTGGTGATGCTGGGGGCCTTCAGGGCTGCTGCACTGAGGGGAGGACTGGGAGGGTTCCATGCTTTTCTCAGCATCCCACCTGCACTTTCAGGTTCTGGAGCCCTTGTAGGGAGCCTGAAAATGGGGACAGCCATTGAGCTGTGCTGATGAGCTGGTGCCAAATGGCGCCACTCATAGTACTGCTCCTTCTTTTATAGAAACAATACTGTGAAATCTTCCTCCTGAAAGAAGAGGGAAGTTCTTGGTGGGTGCGTTAATTGCCGAGTGACCAACTCCAGAGCCTGCTCCTGGGACGAGGCGGGGCTGGCACCTACGGGGGGACCTTCCCTGGCGCCCTGCGATGGCAGCTCCGGCAGGGCAGGGCTGGGCAGGGCAGGGCTGGGGGTGAGCCCGGTCAGCGCTCCCACCCTCCCTCCGCGGCGTGCCCGGGGCCGCCACACCGGGGCTGTGGGCTGCGCTGGCCCCCGCCCGTCACCGCAGCTCCGCTCCGCCGCTCCCCCTCATGCACCGCTCCGGGGACCGGGGCTGCCAAGGGGAACCAGGGCTGCGGGGAACCCGGGCTGCTCGGGGAACCGGGACTGCCCGGGGGAGAGGGGCTGCGGGGCAGCGGGGCTGCCCGAAAGGGGCCGCGGGGAAGCGGCGCTGCCGGCCGGGTGCGCGAACGGCCGCGCTCCGCAGAGGGCGCGGGGAAGATGCTGAGGCGGGTCCGGTGCGGGGCCAGAGGCCGCGGGCGGGCCCCGAGGGGCCGGGCCGGACCCGCCTCTCCCCGCCGCCCCCGCCGCTCGGCCGGCCCCCGCGCCGGGGCTGGTGGCGGGGCAGCCGCCGGCGGAGACGCCGAGTGACCGGCGAGGGGACCGGGAGGAGCCGCCAGCCGGGACAGGGGACAGGGACGGGCGGGCAGAGAGAGCGGCACGGCGGGGAGGGGACGGCGGGGGACGCGGAGCGGGGGCACACGGAGAGCCGTGGAACGCTGAGAACCGGGGAGACGCGGAGAGAGCGCGGCGGGGACAGCCGGCTACCGCACAGGAACGCATCGCTAGGAGCTCTGCCCACTCTCTGCCCGCTCTCTGTCCTCACCCTGCCCCAGGCTCGATGCGGGCCGGCGCTGGCCATGGAGAAGCTGTACCTGGCGGGGAGCAGCACCTGGATCATCAACAGCTCCCTGGGGAACGGCAGCCTCCGGCTGGAGAACCTGAGCGCCGGCAGGAACAGCACCGCCGACCCCCTGAAGAGGAACGAGGACATGGCCAAGGTGGAGGTGACGGTCCTGTGCCTCATCCTGTTCCTCGCCCTGACCGGAAACCTGTGCGTGCTCCTGGCCATCCACACCACCCGCCACAAGCACTCCCGCATGTACTTCTTCATGAAGCACCTGAGCATCGCTGACCTGGTCGTGGCCATCTTCCAGGTGCTGCCCCAGCTCATCTGGGACATCACCTTCAGGTTCTACGGGCCAGACTTCCTCTGCCGCTTGATCAAGTACCTGCAGGTGGTGGGAATGTTCGCCTCCACCTACATGCTGCTGCTGATGTCCCTGGACCGCTGCTTGGCCATCTGTCAGCCGCTGAGGTCCCTGCACAGGAGGGCTGACCGGGTCTCTGTCCTCCTCACCTGGCTGCTGTGCCTGCTGGTCAGCATCCCTCAGATCCACATATTTTCTCTTAGGGATGTGGGAAACGGGGTTTATGACTGTTGGGCAGATTTCATCCAGCCCTGGGGACCGAAAGCCTACGTTACCTGGATCACCCTCATGGTCTATATCATCCCTGTGTTGATGCTGAGCATCTGCTATGGCTTAATCAGCTTCAAAATCTGGCAGAACGTGAAGCTGAAGACGGCTCACGGGCCCAGCGTGGGTCGGGGCTCGGGCTCCCGCGGCGGGATGGTGTTTGCCAGGGTCAGCAGCACCAGGCTCATCTCTAAAGCCAAGATCCGGACAGTCAAAATGACCTTTATCATCGTGCTGGCCTTCATCGTGTGCTGGACTCCCTTCTTCTTCGTGCAGATGTGGTCTGTGTGGGACAGCAACGCCCCGCAGGAAGGTACAGCTCCCCTCCCTCGCCCTGCTGGCCTTGGGGGCTCTGCTCACCCCCGGGCACACCCGGGGAAACTGCTCCGGGCTGGGCTGGTGGTGGGAGGGAGAGGAGACGAAGTCCTGAGCACAGAAACCGCGGCAGGGGCAGCGGCTGAGCCGCAGCTTCCCGGGCACTGTGGGGCCGGAGCCCTGGCAAAGTGCGGGGCCCTGCGGGGCCGGGCAGTGCACAGGGTGGGGACTGTCCCTGCAGGGTGGCCACTGTCCCTGCACGGGGCCTGTCCCTGCACGGGGCCTGTCCCGGGGGTCCCTGGAGATCCCCTGCCCACCCTCGGTGCTGGGACGTGCTGCGTGCTGCGCGGGAGCTCAGGGGAAAGCTGCACAGCCTGAATTCCTCTCCTTTGTTGCATCCTTTCTTCCTCGCTGACTTTTTGCTTTCTGCTCTTGGCCTCTTCTCCCTCTCCTCCTGCTCCATCCACCCCGGCACTATGCTCTGTTATTTTATGTGTGACTGGAGCACAATTCCCATAGAAAAACCCTGATTTATGAGCAAAACCTTTTCCTAAAGACGTGGTGTCACGGATTTGCCATTTTTAATGTTTGAGCTGGCTGCTGTCGTCCCTGAAGTTGCAGACAGAACAGAAAGTGTCCCCCTGCCTGGTCTGACGCGGCCGGAGCTGTGCGGGTCTGTGCTGTCCCCGCCAGACGGGGGAACCACCGGGGAGATCTTAAGCAAAAACTCTTCACGACTTTGTGAGGTGGGAGAAAGGGCAGGAAAGTGCACCCAGGGATGAGAGCGCCTCGGACAGACCGAGCCAGCTCACCAGGAGTGCCCGGTGCCGGAGACCGAGGAGGAGCTGCTCCCTGGCGGCCCGGGCTGCGCCTGCTGGCTCGGGGCAGCTCGCAGGGCACGGGGCTGAGCACGGCCCTGCCCGGGCAGAGCCCATTCACAGGGCACGGGGCTGGGCACGGCCCTGCCCGGGCAGAGCCCTTCCTCACTGCCCAGCCCTGCCCGTGCCGAGCCCATCCCCACTGCCCAGCCCTGCCCGTGCCGAGCCCATCCCCACTGCACAGCCATTCCCCCGTGTCCCGCAGCCCCTGTGCCCCTAGGCTGCCCAGGGAGCCGTGCTTTGCCTCTCCTGCTTCTCTCTGCTCCATTTATTCCAGGAGAAGTGGAATGTGGCTCATGCACCTCCCTGGGTGCTCTAGGGGTTTTCCACCTGATTCAGGCTGGTCAAAACTTCCAGTTCCTACATGGGCTCTGGGTGAAGCAGCCCTCCTTGTGCTGTGTTTTAATCCTGCAAGCTTGAGGGCTGCCCCTCCCTTCCCACACACGGCCCTCGGCAGCACCCAAATCTCTGCTGCTTTGCTGGCCCTCGATGGACAGGATTTGTCCACCCCAATCCTTCTGGCTGCATGGGGAACCTTTCCCTTGCTCACCCTGTGCCGTAGGCCTTGCAGCACTTTTCCCTTTCCCCTTCCCTTCCCCCTTTGCTTTCAGGACTGGCTGTGCCCCATTCCCCGCTCGCATTTCGCTCTGTTCTGTCTCCGGGCAGCCCGAGGCTGCGGCGCGGGGCGGGAGCTCTGCCAGGGCTCCTGCTGGAGGCACGGGCAGGAAAAGCCTGGGGTGGGTACAAGCGTTGGGAGACCCCAGCCCTTCCCTCCAGGCTCTCCTGCTCCCTTTGGTGCCCATTGGCACGAGGGGGGCAGCACAGTCGGATCTCCCTGCAGGGCACCGGGGCTTTGCCGGCAGCATCCCCACAGCCCTGCCCTGAGCCCGGACCCCTTCCCTGCGCCCCTCTCGGTGCTTGCCCAGGCAGCACGGTGGGTGCAGGACAGGGGTACCCGAGCTGGAAGGGAATGTGGCTGTTCTCCCCTCACAGGAGAGGGAGGGCAGGGGGTCCCTGGGGGCCAGCGGCAATGGGGGCACGACTGCACCCCATGAGCTGCCCTGGGGTGCCTGGCCAGGCAGCAGGGATCCCCCTTGGGTGGCCGCACACCCCAGAGCCTCTGTGGGGTGGGTGGGAGCTGCACGCCATGATCCAGGTGCTGGTTTACGCACTGGGGACCCTCCACAGGAGGCTCCTGCTGCACCCACACCACAGGGAGCACCTGCGGGCTCTGGGCTCGGGTCAGAGCCGGCTCAAGGCTCCTGTGAGGACAGCAGCAGGGCTGTGAAGCACCGCGGCTGTTCCACGGTCCCTTCCCCTCGGGGCAGGTGCCCTGACACCTGGGCTGTGAGCCACGGCCGCAGTCAATGGTGGGAGCTGGGGACCCCTCGTCCCATCCCTCCCGTGCTGGGTGTCGGCAGCAGAGCCCCCCCGGCCCTGCAGCTCTGCACCCCCAGCAGTGCCTGGGGACAGGGGCCATCCCCGGGGGACACACGGGCAGGCTCAGCGCCCCTCGGGGTCTCTGCTGCTCCTGCCAGGAGGGGAGCAATGCACCCTCCAGACCTGCCCTGCAGTAAGCGCCCTGAAATTCAATTTGCCTCCTGCAGAGAGGAAGAGCTGAGTCAGCCCTGGCTGGATGTTTTCAAGTGGGTAGAAACGCTGGGATGTATTTCAGGTCTTGTGCCTCCGCAATGAATTATTTTTTAGCATATACCTGAAATAAATTATTGTTGAAATGTTACTTGAAATTAATTATTAATTATTTTTTAGAATATACTTGAAATTAAAAGTAGTTGGAGCAGACGTCACAAGAGCAGGAATTACGCATCCATTGGCTAAAGGTGAATTTGGAAGTTAGCTTTTATAGTCACATTTCTTCACTGGTCTGAAAGCTGCCAGTGGGTTTTTGCAGAGGCACGAAGGGGCCAGAACAGCCAAAGCAGCCGTGCTCATCCTCGCTGCTGGTGTGTCCGCTGGGAGCAGAGGGCTGAGGAGATGAGCTGGAGCACCGGGAGCAGCACAAAGGCTCCATCTCCACCCGCAGCCACCTCATGGAGTCTGTCCCTCCTTGTCCTGGTGCCATGGCAGATGCCAGTGCCACCATCCCTTGTCACCAGACAGTGCTGCAGTGCTGATGCAGCTCCCAGGTGGGACAATCGGTACTTTGTGCTCTGGGCACAGACAGCAGCAGCCAGGACTTGATGTCCTGGCACTGCACTGCCACTATCCCGTGCCACCGGGGATGCCAGGCTCCCTGGTGTGGGAATGCCCTCCCTGGCAGAGCCCTGTGTGGGGAGCATTCACTCGGGGGAAGGAAAGATGACAGGAGAAAGGTGCGAGGAGAGCACGGGGCAGAGGGCAGGGCAGGGCAGGAGCAGGGGCCGCCCCGCAGCCCGGGAGCGGGGCTGTGCCACAGCCCGAGGGCTGGAGCCCAGAGTCCGCCCCAGATCAGCCTCTGCTGTGCGAGAATGAGCCGCTGCCTTCCCCCTCCGGGCACCTCGAGGCGGGCGGGCTGTGCCGGGCAGCTCTGCCCCCTGAGCGGCTCAGGCAACGCCGAGCGGGGAAACGCAGCTCTTGGGGAGAACAACCGAACCCCGGGGCGCTGGAACTGAGACTCGCGACCTCCTTCTCTTCCCTGGGCAGCAGCAGCAGCAGCAGCAGCAGCAGCTCTCCTTTCCCTGTGTCCCTGCGGGCTCTCCTTTCCCTGTGTCCCTGCGGGTTCTCCTGTCAGTGCTGTCCGTTCGGGCTCTCCTTTTCCTGCTCTCCCTGCGGGCTCTCCATTCCCTGCTGTTCCTGCGGGCTCAGCCCTGTCGGGGAGGGGTTTCGCCGTGCCCCGACACCTTGAGCCAGCTCTTGTGCCTCTGTCTCGCAGCCTCCCCGTTCATCATCGCCATGCTCCTGGCCAGCCTCAACAGCTGCTGCAACCCCTGGATCTACATGCTCTACACCGGGCACCTGTTCCACGACCTGATGCGCCGCTTCCTCTGCTGCTCCACGCGCTACCTGAAGTCGCGGCCGGCCTGCGAGCTGAGCAAGAGGAGCAACTCCTCGTCCTTCGTCCTCAGCTGCAGGGCCACGAGCCACCGGAGCTTCGTGCAGCCGCCCCCGACGTGAGGCCACGGCCAGCCGGACCTTGTGCCTCTGCTGCGGTGCTCCCCCGGACAGGAGGGGTCGGTGCACAGGTGTATATATGGCTGTAAGCAAGTACAGGGGCGTTATTTAACCGGGACGGGAGTGGGCGAGGAATTCTGCGTCCGGCTTTCAGGGCTGCCTGGGATTAGACAGCAGGAACCCGTTCCTGAGCCCCAAACCTGACTTCAGTGGCTTGTGGATGCCACCAGGAGGGACAAAGGACGCGGTGCAGCTGGGGCAGGTGCGATGGAAGCAGAGGGAGATGGGTGTCGTCCCCGGTACGTGGCTGGGCACTGTCCCACCCTGCCTGCAGCAGGATCCCGCTCTGCGCTCTCAGCACAGGAGCCCTCGCTTCACTTGCAGCCTGTGGGGCAGAGGCAGCCCCGTCCCTGCAGCCCTGCAGCCCTGCACCATGCCAGTCCTGCAGCTCTGAACCATGCCAGTCCTGCAGCTCTGAACCATGCCTGCAGCCCTACACCAGGCCAGCCTTGCACCATGCCAGCCCTGCAGTTCTGCAACTCTGAACCGTGCCAGTCCTGCACCATGCCAGCCCTGCAGCCCTGCGGCTCTCAACCATGCCAGCCTGCACCAGGCCAGCCCTGCTCCCCCTGCCTGGGGCACAGACAAGGGCATTCCTGGGGTCAGCAGGGACCAGCCTCCAAGGGACAGTGCTGTGGCCTGGGTGTCCCCAGCCCAGCTCTGTGCCCAGTGAGGCTGGGAGGAGCCTGGGGCACAGCTGGGGCAGGGATCGGGATCCGGGCAGTGACCCTGGCCAGGTGTGCCCAGCAGCTCCTGCCCGGGGCTGTGCGGGGTCTGGCAGTGACCCTGGCAGAGGGTGCCCAGCAGCTCCTGCCCGGGGCTGTGTGGGATCGGGCAGTGACCCTGGCAGAGGGTGCCCAGCAGCTCCTGCCCGGGGCTGTGCGGGGTCTGGCAGTGACCCTGGCAGAGGGTGCCCAGCAGCTCCTGCCCGGGGCTGTGAGGGGTCTGGCAGTGACCCTGGCAGAGGGTGCCCAGCAGCTCCTGCCCGGGGCTGTGCTGGATCTGGGCAGTGACCCTGGCCAGGTGTGCCCAGCAGCTCCTGCCCGGGGCTGTGCTGGATCTGGCACTGATCCTGGCTCCAACAGGGACGCTCCTGTCGTGTCCCCGAGCCAGGCTCGGCCCTGGCTCACCGCAGGTCCCAGCAAGCCTCCCACCGCTCCGTGCCAATCGCCTGCTCCACGGCACAGGGCACGCTCACCGCATGGATTTTTATTGTAAACAAATAGTGTAAATAAAGTTTTCTGACTGCGTCTGGTGGAAGGCGGAGGGAGGCGCGGGGGGAGCTGGGCTGAGGGGTTGCAGGGGATGGATGGGAAGCACGGAAAGGCCGCAGCCAGCCGGGCTCTGTCCCCGGCGCGACACAGCTGGCTGCGACACGGCCCCTGCACGGGGACACAGCTGGGGCTCCCAAAGGCCGATGTGATCTGGCCTCTCATGATGGGAATGAACATGAAAAATGCATTTAAATGTGTCCTTTATTTCTTCACAGTGGCCAGCAGGTCCGTTTGCACCTTTCCTATCCTGACATTCCTTTGATTTTTTTTTTTTTTTTGTGGGAGCTCCAAGTGAGCTCTCAGCACATTTGCTGACTGGCCGAAATCCTCAGGACACCATGGAGCATTTTCTTCCCACGTTCACCTTCCCTCTCCTTGAGAGCCACACACTCCTGCACCAAACAAGGGAGGAGGGCTGTCCCTTTCTGCAGAGCCTGAGGTGCATCCCCTGCCAGGGAGGAACGGGAGCTGTGGATGTTACCGGGACAGAGGCACGGAGAGGGGAGGGAGCTTTGGGACTCGCAGGGAATTCTCTCCAGCCCCGGCTGCAATTTCTGGAGGTGTCTGGGGGTCAGGCAGGGCCGTGCCCCACGCCTGGAGGTGCTGCAGCCCAGAGGGGCCGTGGCTGAGCTCCTGCACCGGCCCCAGGCTGTGACAGAGCGGGGACAGTGAGAGCAGCTGGGGAGTGCCCCCGTGAATGCTCTGCCAAAAACTTTCCAGGAGCAAAAAGTGGAACAGAGGGGCTGACAGGTGAGCAGGTGTGCCCGGGTGATGGGAGCCCAGGGAGCAATGTGGTGGGGACATCAGCATTTCAGGGTTTTTTGGGTTCAGGCAGTGAACTACTAGAACAACAACAACAACAACAACAACAAAGTCGTATAAGCCCATTATACAATTGATTTAAATTATTTTTATTCTCACAAAAAATGAAGGTTTTTTTGAGACTTTCCCCCACGTCCCTATAATTACCTAAATATATTTGTTTTTCTTAATCACTCCATCCTCCTTGGGCCCTGATGTTGCTGGAGCTTGGGTACCCCATTGCTGTGGAATAACAGCAGTATACAATCCCAAGCCCTTGGAAGAGCTCCAGCAGAAACCCTGGCTCTTTCTCGTCCTTGGCGTGGCACTAGAGGAGTCTTTGGCTCCCAGTCTTTGCTGGAATCCAAGGGGAAGGCGCACATGGAGACAATTGAGAGCAGCCTCTGAACAAGGAGACCTCCTGGGCCCTGGTTCAGCAAAGCACTTAAGGCTGGAGCCAAAAGGGCGTTCAAGGGCCTCAAAGTGAAAGTGCAGCTCCGTGGAAGAGGGACCGAGCAGTTAATTGAGAGTACAGGGGAGGAAACAGCTCTGAGCTGCACCTCTCACCCCTGGCTCCTCTCTCCCTGCATCTGGAGCAGCAGGGTCCTAGCAGAGGCTCCCTCTTCTGCTCTCCCCGTCCATCGGGGGGGAGGGACAGACCTGGCCTGTGGGATGAACACCCCGGGACAGCCCTGGCCTGTGGGATGCACACCCCTGTGGCTGGGTGGGATGCACCTCCTGTGGCTGGGTGGGATGCACACCCCTGTGGCTGGGTGGGATGCACCTCCTGTGGCTGGGTGGGATGCACACCCCTGTGGCTGGGTGGGATGCACACCTCCTGTGGCTGGGTGGGATGCACACCCTGTATGGCTGCATGGGATGCACACCCCTGTGGCTGGGTGGGATGCACACCCCTGTGGCTGGGTGGGATGCACACCCCTGTGGCTGGGTGGGATGCACACCCCTGTGGCTGGGTGGGATGCACACCCCTGTGGCTGGAGCTGCCTGAGCGTGTCTCATGGAGATGGCCTGAGAAGCCAAGCCAGGCTTTGCTCAGAGCCCAGCTTGTCTCTCAGCTGGGGCTCCCCAAAGCTCCCTGTCCCCCCTGGCCACGCTCAGGGCTGGCTCCCACCGTGCTCTCCTGCCCTGGGCGCTGCCCACGGCACTTAACGATGCTCCACAATTAATTACATAATTGAGCCTCAGAGTGCCAGGGGCAGGCTTGCAGCTGGCCCAGGATCAGCTCACGCTCTGGGAGCAGACACAACATGTCATGCATGGCCTGCTCTGGCTCTCACAGCTTGGCTGAAATGCAAGTAGGCATGAAAAGCGTTTGCTTTAGCTATTCTATCCCTAAAAGCTTTGTGCAGCGGTTTAATGCAGAAGCTCCCACCACAGCAATTGTTTGCCACAAACAATAACTCCTGTGGGGGAGTTTCTGTCAGCACCAGGCCAGCCCCAAGGGATGCAGGGGCAGGCAGCAGCTTGGTTGGTGGCCAGCAGCAGCTCTGCAGCCCCTGTGCTCGCCCAGCACCTGTGGACAGACAGCACACGGACAGACAGCGCTGTGCCCAGGGCTGTTCTCCAGGAGGGGCTGCCATCCCTGTCCCTCCCAGGAGCTCTGGGGCCTGCAGGGCACAGGGACCCCTGGGCTGTTCCCTGGGCCACAATGGGCTCCCTTCTCCTGAGGCTTCTGGCTTTGGGTGGAGTAAGGAGCAGCCTGGCCTGCCTGCATGAGCAGAGAGCATCCCTGAGAGCCAGCTCTGCTGCGGGGTCCTGCCACGGCTTCCTGTGCCACAGGGTCCCCGTGTGGATCCTCACTGGGCTGGGGTGTCCTTGGGCAGGTCCCTCACTGGGGTGTCCATGTGTGGGTCCCTCCCTGGGCAGGGGTGTCCATGTGTGAGTCCCTCACTGGAGTGTCTGTGTGCAGGTCCCTCCCTGGGCAGGGGTGTCCATGTGTGGGTCCCTCACTGGGGTGTCCATGTGCAGGTCCCTCACCGGACAGGGGTGTCCATGTTCAGATCCCTCACTGGACCGGAGTGTCCGTGTGCAGGTTCCTCACTGGGGTGTCCATGTGTGGGTTCCTCACTGGGGTGTCCATGTTCAGATCCCTCACCAGACAGGGGTGTCCATGTGTGAGTCCCTCACTGGAGTGTCTGTGTGCAGGTTCCTCACTGGACAGGGGTGTCCATGTGTGGGTCCCTCACTGGGGTGTCCATGTGCGGGTCCCTCCCTGGACAGGGGTGTCCATGTGTGGGTTCCTCACCGGACAGGGGTGTCCATGTGTGGGTTCCTCGCTGGGGTGTCCATGTGTGGGTCCCTCACAGGGGTGTCCATGTGTGGGTTCCTCGCTGGGGTGTCCATGTGCAGGTCCCTCACCGGACAGGGGTGTCCATGTGTGGGTTCCTCACCGGACAGGGGTGTCCATGTGCGGGTCCCTCCCTGGACAGGGGTGTCCATGTGTGGGTTCCTCACCGGACAGGGGTGTCCATGTGTGGGTCCCTCACTGGGGTGTCCATGTTCAGATCCCTCACCGGACAGGGGTGTCCGTGTGCCCGAGGGCAGGCAGCCTGCACAGAGGGGGTTGTGTGAGGGTGCTGGGGCAGCTGCCAGGACCTAAGTCTCCTTCCGGACAGCAACTCTGATGTTGCTGCAGATCTTGGCGAGCGCCTCGAAGAGCGGGTCACAGAAGGTGTGGATGCACAGCGAGTAGATGCGGCTGACACACTGGATCTCGATCAGGTAGCTCTTGATGCAGGGCACCACGGCCCAGATGTGGCAGAAGGAGATGAGGGCGAAGAGGAAGCCCCAGAGGACGGCCAGGGGGATGCCCAGCAGGGCGGAGAGCAGCCGGTAGCACCAGTACTTGCTGACGGTGAAGGTGGTGTAGCTGCTTTTCCACACGCCGTCGAAGCTGTAGGTTCCCACGGGCTCTGCTATCACATCCTCAAAATCCACCTGGGGGAGAGCAGGGGACACAGGGCAGGCCTGGGGGTCAGCAAAGGCCCTGACGTGAGCACGAGGGGAGAGCAGATCTCGAATGGAGGGACCTGGGGACAGTGGGGACAGGGCTGGGGGGGGTCCCTGCAGAGCTGGGAGAGGGCTCAGGGCTCCCAGCACAGCCCGTGGGCAGCAGGGCTGGCTCAGCCCAGGGCTGAGGCCCCAGCAGGGGGGTCACAGTCCCTGTGCCAGCCCCCGATCTGGGGAGTCAGGTGAGGCCGGGCAGGAGCCCCTGGAGCAGGAGCTGTGCGTGGGAGTGTTGGCTGCAGAGGCAGCCAGAGCCCATTCCTGCCCTTTTTTAGCATTCAGGGACGTGGCTGCCCACTCGACAGGAAGGTGTTTGTGCTAATAAAGACCCAGCACCCTCTGGATTTATGGATTATTTATTTATACCCATAGGATGAGGTGCTCAGTGCTGTCTGTCCATGTTCCTCCTGGGAAGGGAGCTGGGGCTCAGCCCTGCCCTCGCCATTTGTGCAGGCACTGGGAGCGTCTCAGAGTGACACACACTCCCCAAAACTCCACACAGAGATCCCCTTGGGGTGTAACTCACTTCCAGGGAATACATGAGCTGAGCTATTTGTCTTGAAAACCAGCCCAGCCTCCCCTCCAGCAGCTGACGTGTCTGTACATTCGTGTTAAATAACAATATTCATTCTGCTTTTGGAAGCACTTGGATCACAAAATCACTCTGTGTCATCTTTAATTTCCTGGAGTGAGCAGGGGGTGCTGACAGAAGCATTGACAGTGCAGAGACAGCAGCCCTGGGAGCTGGCCCTGAGGTGCCATCAGCAGCCCCCAGGAAGCCCAGGTGTGCTGGGGACTGGCCCAGGTCAGTGCCCAGCTGCCTGACGAGCCCATCAGGACCAATTGATGCAGGGAGCAGTGGGATATAAAGCAGAGGCTCTGCCCCATTGCTCCTTCTGCTGCCCCCACACTGCAGTGGGCCTGGAGGAGCAGAGGGGGCTCAGGCTGAGTCTGGATCCTGCTGGAGGTGCTCAGGGAGCAGCACGTGCAGGTACTGTCCCTTTACAGAACCGAGGAACCTTGGGCTGGGAAAGCCTCACCCAGTGAGCCTTGCCCTGCTCTGGTGCCGGGCTGGAGGGGGTTTGTGACAGGCTCTGTGGGCAGTGCCACCTCTGGCACCTGATCCCAAATTCTGGCTGCTGCTCTGTGGTGCTCAGATGTGTATCCTGGGCCAGGTGAGCCCCTCCTCCCGGGGCACTGCAGCTGCCCTGCGTGCTGGGATGGGACAGGGACAGACACAGAGCAGGGTGAGCTGTGCCCCTGCCCGGGCTGCTCTGTCCTCCCTCCCCAGCCCTCCCGGGCTATTTTAGGGTGGAGGAATGCTGAGCTCTGAGTGCTGAGCTCTGAGCTGAGCTCCGAATGCAGGACCAGCAGCGTAGCCATGGCAGTGGGTGAGCCTGGATGGTCTCGTCAGGCTTTGGAGAGTCTGGAGTGGGAAAGGCAGGGAGGGGCTGGGGAGAGGGGCTGGTGGGGGCTGTGATGGCTGGGACAGTGCTGGCACTGTCACCCAGGCGTGGCTGCAGCTGCTCCCAGGCTGGGGAGCCCCGAAGTGCTGCCTGCCCTGGGGTGAGCGGGCTGGGGGCTCTGCTGGTCCCTGACCGTGGCACATGGGGCTCCCCTGGCCTGGCACCTGCCCACCCCTGCCCAGGGCTGTGGGTGCGCTGAGGGAGTGGCACGGGTGATGCTGAGGTGTCAGCAGCTGCCAGGGCAGGTCTCAGTGCCAGCAGGAGCCCAGCGATGGCTGTCACTGTCACTGTCACAGCTCATCCCATCTGACCACACCACGGCTGCAGCTCTAATGGTGTTTTCATGCCCAAACTGAGGTTTGTGTTTCAGCAGTGCTGTCAAGGTCACAGCCTGTCACAAAGCCTGTGTGAGCAGCTCTGTGCCCACTGTCCCTTCTGCTGTGACAGTCACAAACACGGTTTTAACAAAACCCTTCCACCTCCTCCTGTTCTCCCTTGGGCTGGAATTATCTTTGCTAACAGAGACAAATTTTGTTTGCAGTTCTAACGGAGTCTAGAGGAAGGCCAAGAGTTAGAATGGGAATTCCCCTTGGTCATAAAGAAGGGGAGGGAGCTGGGGCTGCTGCACCTCTGGGCTGCCTTGGGGAGAGCAATCTTCCACAAACATGACAACACACCTCAAACAATAGGCACTGACACTGTGGTGCCTTCAAGGCCAGCAGCCTTTCCCCAATATTTCCTTAAACTGGTGATATTTAATTTCTGTGTTATTTTTGGCTGCCAGCTTGCTGGTGCAAAGGAAGGCATCCCCATAACTTTTCAAGCCACAATGAAACTGGAGAGCCCATTCGAGGAATGGGAAATGTGGCATTAACTGGAGCCAGGCATGCACCCGGTCAGCAGGGCTGTCCCCTCCCCAGCCCTGGGGACAGCCCTGGGGACAGCCCTGGGGACAGCCCGGCCACATGGACAAGGAGCTCGGGCAGGGGCTGAGCGGAGCCAGCACACCCCGAGGCGTGACCCTAACGCCGATTGCTGCTGCTGGGGCACGGCCCTACCTTCACCACGTCCTCGTTGATGTGCTTGGGGTCTCTGTTGACCAGGTCGATCTCCTTGGTGTGCTGGTCCTTGATGATGATCCGCTCCTCCAGCTCCCCGTGCTCCTCGGCCATGGCTCGGGACTGGGCAGCGCTGGGGACAGCGACAGGGGACAGGGACAGGGAGGCGCTGGCCCCGCCCGCAGCAGCTGCCCGTGCCCCTGGCACTGCTCCAGGCTAAAATTAATGTCCTGGCTGCCGAGGCCGCCCTGAAGTGTCCCTTAAAGGGGCTTTTCTGGGCCGGCCCCCGCGCTGCCACCTCAGGTGCATGGCATGTGCGTGGGCGGCTGTGGCCTCTGAGCCAGGGCAGGGTGGGTGTGCAGCCCCCAGCCCAGCTGTGCTCTGGGATCTTATCCTTGTGTGGGAGAAGCAATGCCCAAATTGGGGCAAAATCCTCAAAAGCCTAAAAGAAGTAGTTATTTGTGAATCTAAATGAAGCAGCTCGGGGATTCAGGAATTGTGTCTGTAAATATCACCCGGAGATGCCCCCCTGTCCTGGGCTGGCCAGAGCTCCTCAGGGGCCGTTCAGAGCCCAGGAGAAGGCTGGTGGTGCCAGCCTGGGCTCCTCAGCTTCTCACCCACAGAAACTCGAGGAGATCCAAGATGGAACCACAGAACTGTAGTGTTGGAATATCTCCTCCAGGGATACGTGGTTAATATTTATTTAACCTGGGCTGTACTTTGCTAATCCTGCTCAGTGTGAGCTCCTGGCTTTCTGATCGGAGGATTTGTTTAAAAGTGGTGGTTTTGTGAAAAAAGCCCTTTACAAGGAGGGGTAGCAAGGGGGCTGGAGGTGCCCAGGCAGGTGCTGGGTGTGGAGGTGCCTCTGCAGGGCCCCGAGCGGGGCTGGCACTGCAGGGCAGCGATTTTGTGCCCCGGTGTCCCGGCCCCGGTGTCCCTGCCCCGTTCAGGTGTCCCGGCCCCGGTGTCAGAGCGCCCCGCGCACCCAGGCAGTAGCGGCAGTGGCAGGGGCAGTGGCAGTGGCAGGGGCAGTGGCAGGCCGTGAATGTCTCCCTCCCTCCCTCCCGCAGCCGGCAGAGGCACGGGAAGGCTCCTGGCACGGCAGCTGCTATAAATAAATGCATTTCCGAGTACTTCCAGGCTGTGGACACGGAGTGAGAGCAGAGGGACACACACCCGGGGCGGGGGACATGCTCAGCGCTGCTCTGCCCCATCTGCTGCACAGACCTGCCCCCGATGGATGCCAGGGAAGGTTTTTCACTGAAATCCAAGCCTTTCCTTGTGAGAACATTTGTTCAGACCCTGGTGGCACGTTTCCCCTGCAGGAACAGGCAGTGAGCTGCCCCCAGCCTGAGCAGCCCCTGGGTGCTCTCAGGGCAGCGCTGCTCGTGGAGCAGGACTGGGCACATTGTAGGACTGGGGCTGGGGGCCTGGAACCTTCTAGAAGTCAGGTAAATAACCTGCTGCTGGGACCCAGCAAGCAAAATGGATTTACTTCTCTTGAGCAGAGAAGAATAAAGCAGAAATAAAGCTCACTGAGGTCAAAGCTCCTGTGGAAATGAGCAGACCAGAACTGCAGTGAAGGAATAGTAAAGAAGGAGAAATTGGGAGTGTGGCTCTCCTCCCCATCACCATCACTGTGGGCTCCAGCCTGGCTGGGTTCGTGCCAGAGCCCTGGGTGGAAGCCCTGCCTTGGGCAGTGCCCTGGCCCTGAGAGGAGCATGGGGCTCCTGTGTTTGGGTGGTCCCTGAGCCCTCCAGGACTGGTGGCACAGAGGCTGCTGAGGGCAGGGATGTGTTGGCATCAGCCCTGCAGAGGCAGCGGAAATCGGGGCTGGCAAATGGGAGTTTGAGCAGAAGCTCTGTCATGTTTAATATCAATTAAAATTAAATTTCACAGAGGAAGTACAGAAGAAGGGTGATTTATCATTCAAGCTGCTGTCCTAGTTTGTTTCTATACAAGGAGTCTTGCCCTTTAAAACAGGGAGAAAGTCTATGAATATCAGATTCCTGCCCCTGTGATACACAAGCACCAATCTCTGCATGCTGGTCTCGCTGTGAGAGCTGCAGAGGAGCTGGGGATCCTGGTGGGGAGCTGGGGCTGGTGGTGCTGCCTCTCTGCAGGCATGAGCCCATGGGGCGGGGAATGGGCTGTCCTTGTGCAAATCCTTCTTTATTTGTTCTTTTTTTGAGTTCTTTATTTCCTCTGAAGCCCCCAGTGTAGCTCAGCTGTGACACCCTTGAGGCTGCATTTCATCCCATGGCCCACGGTCAACAGCTCTTGCTTTTGTCTTCATCTGACCTCCGAGCTTCTTTCTGCTCTGGACACCTTTCCTCTGGGTCCCACCAGGGACTGTGTGTGCCTGAGGTGAGCTGGGAGGAGATGGAGCCCCTGGGGCAGCCAAGGGCTGTTTGATGGCACCACAGAACCCACCTGCAGCTGCCTGTCCTGCTGTGCAGCCCCTTCAGCCTCGGACACAGCTGAGGGCTCTGTGCTCTGCCAGCCTAGGGAAGGCTGCAATGGAGGTTGGGAGGGCATAGCACAGGGCTGTGATGAGGTTGATTAAGAGAGGGCAGTTAGTCATGGGAGATGGTTTGGGTTAAGCTAGGGAGAGGATTTGAACCTGAGTTAAAGGACTTAAGCCTTTTGCATTTTCTGAGCTCTGCCACGCTAGCTGGTCCTGTTCCTGGCCGTGGTGTGGTGTGACAGCCTTTTGTAATTTAGTTGGTTCTCCCACAGGCCCCTCTGGCTCTGGGCTGAGCTGGTTCCAAAGGCTGGACATGTCTGTCCTGCTGGGTGTGGGGATGGAGCTGTGCTGGTGCTCAGGAGCTGCCACCCCTCTGGCTGCTGCTGCTGGGGGTGTCCCCAGCAGTGGGGTCTCACCAGCCCCAGCCCAGCCAGGGGCTTCACCGCCCTGCCCTGGGTTCTGCCAGGGCTGCTCTGGCTGGATCCAGCTCTGGGCAGCTCCTGGGGCGCTGCTGCTCCTCTGCTGAGGGCACAGGACAGCTCTGGAGAGGCCTCTTGCAGTTTGTGTCACCTCCTAATCTCAGCTCTTCTCTCTCCCACTCTGAATTCCTCTGCATTTTCATTTTAAAATAGCCTCACTTGGCTTTTCCTTATCAAGAGACAGTCTTGCCTTGATTTATCCCTTGACATAACCAGCGGGGTATTCTGAGATAATCAGAGTTAACCAGCTGTGCTGCTGGTTACAGCAGGGCTCCCAGCCTGCTGCTGGCTGTGGTTTACCCTGGGGGTGTTTGTTGTCTCCTGGATCCAGAGAGGCAGCAGTCCAATGATGCTTTCCCTCTCCCAGGTGCCAGGGCACTGCCAGGAGCCCAGCCATGGCTCAGGAAGGCTCCCAGGGCACTCCAGGAGCCCAGCCATGGCTCAGGAAGGTACCCAGGGCACTCCAGGAGCCCAGCCATGGCTCAGGAGAGCTCCTACCCAGCTGCACTGGGTGAAGGGGGTAACCAGGTGGTTAAAAGCGTCTCACTGAGGAGGGAATGAGCACAAACAGGGTTTTGTGGCACAGGTTTAAGGTCCGGAGGGAGGGGCCCCGTGTGCCCAGCCTGCCCCGTGTGCCCTGCCCCGTGTGCCGTGCCCTGTGGCTGAGATGCACGGCGGGGTTGGGCATTCCTCGGCTGTGGCACAGCCTGCACATACAATCCTTTCAAGGCCCGGGGCAGGGTGGGTCTCCAGGAACCCCGCACCGAGCAGATCCCGTTTCCAGCGCCGGGAGCTTTGCACGCAGATCCTTCAGCTGCTGCTCCCCTCCTGCAGTCCCGAGCTGCTGTGTTCTCCTCTGTGTGGCACTGCCCGCCAGGGCTGAGGGCTGGGCTGGGCTCAGGCTGCAGTGGGCTGCTGGGCCCCTTCCCCTGCCAAGGGGCAGCTGTGGAGCTGGCAGGTGGCAGATGCCCAGGCTGTGTGTGGCACTGCTGCTGGGCTGGGGGTCCCCGAGGGCAGCACTGGCCCCCGCGTGCCAAGGTGGGCACCTTACCCAGAGTCAAAGCTGACGAGTTTGTGAGCACCTGAGATCCCAGCCTGGCACGCTGCCAGCTGCTGGAGACCGGGGCTGCGGGCACCAGGTGAATACAGCAGCAGGGAGAGACATTCCTGTGTGCCCCCCGTGGGACCGGGGGGAATGGAGCCTGGTGGGGTGAGCTGAGCCTGGCTGAGCTGAGCCTGACTGAGCCGAGCCCGGGGCTGAGCCTGGCTGGGCTGAGCCGAGGCAGGGACTGTGCCCGGCTGGGCCATGCCCAGCTGTGCTGAGCCTGGGGCTGTGCCCGGCTGAGCTGAGCCCATCTGAGCTGAGCCCGTCTGAGCTGAGCCTGGCTCTGCAGCCCTCCCTGGGGATGCTGAGCAGTGGTCGCTGCCTTGTCCCCAGCCGGGCTCTCCTCCCCTCTCTGCCTTGTCCCCAGCCGGGCTCTCCTCCCCTCTCTGCCTTGTCCCCAGCCGGGCTCTCCTCCCCTCTCTGCCTTGTCCCCAGCCGGGCTCTCCTCCCCTCTCTGCCTTGGCCCCAGCCGGGCTCTCCTCCCCTCTCTGCCTTGGCTCCCCCTCCAGAGGCCGTTCCTCTCCCAACAATGACCAACACCAAGAGGAAGCATTACCTCCACTTTTTTATTTTTTATTTTTTTTCCCCTTCTAGACTTTATTTATTGAAAGCAAACAAACCACGTGTCTTGGGCAAATATTGTGACATTTCATTATTCACACTTGGTGTGATAAGTGAGCTGGTTTAGGGGCTGTGGTTGATGATTTATTTGGTTTGGATGTGGATATAAATCCAGTCTATGGAGGAAGCACTGTAACTCTGCAGGAATGCGGATGCTCTCGTGTCCACTGGAGCATGGCCAGTACCCAGGGCCTAATTTGTGGTGTTTTAATGCAAACAGGGCACACAAACCCATTTGTAATGTTGTTGGAACCAGGTGATTTCAGCAGTGTCCAAGATCTGAGTAGTGGAAGGTGCCTACTGGCTTAGTAGATGGAGAAGGGAAATTCAATTGAATATAAACATTTATTTAGTGTATAAAATTACTGATTGCTCTGTGCAGGATAAAAAAGAGAAATAGAATAAACACTGTTTGTTCTGTCCCATTGCCTTTACCTTGCAGAGAGGCTTTGGGGGTTTCAGCTGGGGCTGCCCATGTTCACACAATGAACATCCATGGCAGAGGGGGTCAGGCACAGGGCCTGGCTGGGGTGGTGACAGTGACAATCCCAGTGCCTCTGGGGCTGCCTGTGTGGGCACAGCCCTCTGGGGTGCTCTCTGTGCACAGGTGCCACTCTGGGACCAGGGCAGGACGTGCCCAGGCCTGGCACAGCTCCTCCTCCTGTGCCTCCTGCCTGTGCCTGAGATGGAATTTGGCTCCCTGGGCTCTCTGGGGTGGGTAGAGCTGCTGGGTGTGCCAGGCTGTGCTCCAGGAGGTGAAAGGCTTTAGCTGCAAGGCAGCTGCTGAGGGCTGGGAATGCCAGCAGGTTCTGGTGCCCGCTGGGCAGGGCAGAGCTGGGGCTGGTCCTGCTGGGGTGAGGCTGCCCAGGGAGCCCAGGGGCTGGGCCCTGCTGGGAGCCTGTGCCAGCTCTGTGCTGGGGCTTTCCAGGAGTTAACACTGCACTGTGGGAGTTTTTATGGGTACTGCTGACTGGGACTATTTATGGCAGAACTAAGGGAATTAAAATTCATCACTTGCCCCGACTGGGCTGTGTAAATCAGCAGTGGCTGTCACTGAGGGCCCCTGCTCCAGCCACGGCGTGGCAGAGGCTCAGATGTGGCTGGACAGTCTCGGTGCACAAATTAAAGCTTTTGGAAAGGTCTCTGCCCCTGCCAAGTCTGTGTGGCTGCAGGACACCTGCAGGTGATGGTGAGCTCACCCCGTGGGCAGGCACCGATGGGCAGGGGGTCTCTGGGCTCTCCAGAGCACACCTGGACCCTCCCCAGGGCCTTCCAGCCCTGCAGAGGGGCTGTGCAGCCTGGCATCAGGGCTGGGGTGTGCTGGGATGGGCACTGTGCCAGGGGATGGCACTGCAGCATGGGGATGGGGGCTGGAAATGGCACCAAGGCCCTGCCAGAGCTGTGACAGGGCTGAGCCCCCTGAGGTGGCACTGCAGCACAGGGACAGGGGGCTGGAAATGGCACCAAGCTCCTTCCTGAACTGTGACAGGGCTGAGCCCCCTGAGGTGCCAGGGCAGGTGCCAGGGGAGGCAGAGGGGTGGCAGAGCTCCCAGCACGCTGCTCAGGGTGCTGTGAGCAGGAGCGGAGTGTGCAGCACTGCTGTGGCTTCCTGGGCATGCCCAGGGCACGAGGGGACAGCTGGACGTGTCTGGCTGCAGGGACAGGGATGTGTCCCTTGCTCTGGGGCTGGAGAGCCCCCATGGCCCCGTCTGCACCCAGAGAGGGGGGACAGGCTTGGCTGAGCCACCCTGAACTCGAGGGAAAGGATGGCCAAAGAAGGAATAAGAAAATTAATTGCTAATGGTATAATAGATGGAGGGAAAATAGAAGAGGGTCAGCAAGATCCCAGCTATGTCAGAATCAAAAGGGATTATGTTTGTGTGTGTAAATCCCCCACTGGAGCTGGATTCCATATGTGGAAGAAAAACAATGCTGCTCTTGTGCTGCCACACACTATTTCTGGTGCTCTCTAAAGCCATGGCCCCAGACTCGATGGCATTTCATGAAGAACCTGCTCAGCCTTCAGGGCAAGCAGTGCCAGAGTCCAGAAAAACAGACCCTGTAAGAACCACGTGATTGAACAAATGTTATTCTTTCCCTTGGTTTTGTTATGAGAAAAAGCATTTGGCAAGCAAGCCCCATCACTGAGAACACTGACATCCTCCATCATTTCAGCCCCACCTCTTAGACAGGGGAGGGGAACTCCCATCCCTGGAGGGAAGCCAAGAGTGCTGGGGGCCCTGGAGAACAGCCAGGGAGAGGGGAGAGCCTGGGGGTGTACCTGGATCACCTGAACCATGGGCAGAGCCTGGGGCTGAGCCTGGATCACCTGAACTGTGGGGAGAGCCTGGGGGCTGAGCCTGGATCACCTGAACCATGGGGAGAGCCTGGGGCTGAGCCTGGATCACCTGAACTGTGGGGAGAGCCTGGGGCTGAGCCTGGATCACCTGTCCTGGGACAGCCTGGGGGCTGAGCCTGGATCACCTGAACCATGGGGAGAGCCTGGGGCTGAGTCTGGATCACCTGAACCGTGGGGAGAGCCTGGGGGCTGAGTCTGGATCACCTGAACTGTCCATGGCTCACCTGGGGGCTGTGTCCCACTCACCTGGGGGCTGTATCCCACTCACCTGGGGGCTGTGCTCAGCTCACCTGTCCCATGGAGATGCTGATGTCCCTGCACTGGGTTCAGTGGCCCTGCCTGGCCCTGCTGGGCACACCTGAGGGGTGCAGGGTCCCATCCTCACTGTCCTGCCCCTTGAGGAGGTGCCAGCACGAGGAATGGTGAGTTCAACCAGCCCTGTCCCCAGTGCTGAGGAGCAGCCTGAAGCCCCACTGTGATTGCTCATTTGGAGCCCTTTCCTGGGAAAAAACAAAATGATTTGTCCTCAGGACACGGTGGTTATAAGCAAAGGACAACGCTTTCCAACATTCTTTTCCCAGAGAAATATAAATACACGTGAATATTTTGTGTGCTTGTGCCTGGTTTGACACGATCCTGGCTACAAATGCCCTTCCCCACTGAACCTGAGCAATCAGAACCCCAGACTGACATTTTCCACTCAATTTTCCCATTGCTGCTGTGTGAGTGCCCTGAGGATGGAGGCTGTGTTTGCACTTCTGTCAGCAGCTCCAGCTTTGCTGTGGCTCCTGGGCAGCTCGAGGGGCTCTGCCCCAGGGCAGGGTCTGCTCAGAGCCCTTTGCTCCCTGGGTTTCCCCGCTCCCAGGGTGTTTCCACCCTGCCCTCCCATGTCTGAGTACAACAGGGCCCCTGTGGGCTCCCTGCTGCTGGATGTGGCTGGCACCTTTGGAGCTGGGCTGTGGCACCACCAAGCCCCAGGCTCTGGAGCAATTTCACCTTCCTTGGGGCTGTCCCATGGACACGGCTCCTCTTCCTTTCAAATGCCCTCAGTGAGCTTCATATCCCCAGGAACTGCAGGGTTAAATCCCTCCTTAAACAATGGCTGGGCATCTTCTGATGGTGTGGAACACAGAGGAGGAGGGAAGACAGATGTAAGCACTCCTGGCTTTATTTTGTACAGATTAAATGCAGCAGTGGAGTGATTAAATGGAGCAGGAGTCTAGAAAATCTCTTTGTGCATGTGCAGAGTAAGGGCTGGGAGTTTAAACTTTATCCTTTGTAGAGCTCTGTGAAATCACATTTGTTAAAAAAATAGTTTTGTATAGAACCTTTAAAGTAGGTGAAAGAAATGCTTCATAGAGATGGCTGGAGAGCAGATCTGCTGGGAGCTTTGGGTAAAATATGTATGTTGCAATCAATATGCCAGCCTTGAATATTTTATCAAAATGGAGTTTTTAAACTACACTTCTGATTCGGATCAATGGAGTGTGGAGGACTGCAGGGGCCGGAGGAGGGATTTTGGTGCTACTGAAGCAGGCGGGAGGGGGAGATGCTGTCGGCGCTGTTGCGCTGTCTCGCAGCACCATCTAGTGAGGGCTGCATCCTCCTCCTCCTCCTCCTCCTCCTGCACCGCCCGGGCCCGAGCGCAGCCTCCCCCCTGCCCGGTTCCCGTTTTGCTCGGGGCAGGTGGGCTCTGCTGGGGCTCTGCTGGACCTGCCCCCGGAGGGGCAGCCCGGGGCTGCTGCGGTTCCTGTGCCCGGCAGGGATGGGCTCCCGGAGAGGAGCCTGAGCCTGCCCGGGCTCAGCGGGGAAAGGTGGGAAGGTGGCAGCGGCTCGGGGGGGGGGCTGCACCTGCCCCTCATGGGCTGGGGGTGTGTGCAGGCAGGAAAGGGGGAGAAAGCAATTCCCGAGCTGCGATCATCCCAGCCCCATTCCCGAGCTGCCATCATCCCAGCCCCATTCCCGAGCTGCGATCATTCCAGTCCCATTCCTGAGCTGTGATCATTCCAGCCCCATTCCTGAGCTGGGATCATTCCAGCCCCATTCCTGAGCTGCGATCATTCCAGCCCCATTCCCGAGCTGCCATCATTGCAGCCCCATTCCTGAGCTGGGATCATCCCAGCCCCATTCCTGAGCTGGGATCATCCCAGCCCCATTCCCGAGCTGGGATCATCCCAGCCCCATTCCCGAGCTGCGATCATTGCAGCCCCATTCCCGAGCTGTGATCATTCCAGCCCCATTCCTGAGCTGTGATCATTCCAGCCCCATTCCCGAGCTGTGATCATTCCAGCCCCATTCCCGAGCTGTGATCATTCCAGCCCCATTCCTGAGCTGGGATCATTCCAGCCCCATTCCCGAACTGCCATCATTCCAGCCCCATTCCTGAGCTGTGATCATTGCAGCCCCATTCCTGAACTGCCATCATTCCAGCCCCTCGTCCCTTCTGCAGGTGAAGGTGCTGAAGCTGAGGTGAGCACACACCTGGTGAGGATGCTCCCTTCAGAGCCCCAGTATCCTGGAGGATATTTACTGTTTGTATGTGTTTGCCTTTGTCCCCTCTCCCTGCAGCAGGATGGAGAGAAGTCCTGTGGGTCTGGAATGGTGGAGCCAACCCAAGCCCCAGTGCTGGCAGGGGTGTCCAGCCCAGGAACTGCCCCAGGGCAGAGGCAGCTCTGGCCCTCAGCAGGTGGAGAATGAGGGGCTCAGGAGGGGCTTTACCAGGCAAGGACCTTGTCCCTGCTCATCAGGAATGGCTTTACCAGGCAAGGCCTTGTCCCTGTTCATCAGGAGGGGCTTTGGGAGGAGCACACCTGGCTGTGTGTGGGATCAGAAGTGCCCAGGGCAGAGCATCCCTGGGCTCCTCAGGGCTGCAGAGGCCCTGCCAGGGGTGCCCTCTGCTCTCTCCTGCCCTGCCAGGTGCCCCTGGTGGTGCTCACCAGTGGCAGTTTGTCACTTTGGGGTTTCTCCTCTGAGCCCCTCTGCCACGCCTGGCTCTTGGCAATATCCCGATATTCCAGCTGCAAATGCCAGAGCACACGTTTGTTTAAACCTCACTGGACTGTTGTTTGCAGTTCTGTATTGCTGGGGAAAGTTTCTGCTCCGTGTGCCTGCTCTGCCAGAGTTATTTTTACTCATTAGAACAAGCAGTTATTGGTGCACTTTTATGTTTATTGCTTCTTTCCTTCATGGCTCAATGATAAGAAAAGATAACTCTGGCCCTGGCTTGAAGCTCTGCTGTTGTGCTTGGACTAATAATTGTGTTTTAATGGCAGATAAAGGATTAGCACTTGCTTTTGGCAAAGAGCTGCTTTTACTGCTTGAAATAGTCTGGACTGTGCATTTTATATGGGCAAGTGCCATTAAAAATTATTTGTACCCACCCAAAGGAACAAACCCCAACTATTCATACTCCTGGGGTAAGTCATCAAGAAGTGTGGTGCTAGGACAAGGAGTAATGGGCTCGAGCTGAAAGAGGGAAAATTTAGAAACTCCTGGCAGTCTGTGGCTGCATGGTGAAGGCACCTCAGAGTCAGGAGAGCAGCTGGGCTCTCGTGGGGCTTTGGGCAGCCTGGTGCCCTTTGGGTGGGAGGCACTGAGATGGAAAGATAAGCCAGCCCTGTCACTGGGCAGGTTGGAGTGCTGATGGCTGGGCAGAGTGCTGGACGTGCCCGAAGCTCTGTCATGTGAGGGGCTGCTGAGGTGCTGGTAAGGGCTGCTGTCAGCCAGCTTGTGCTGGAAGTGCTTCTCCGTGTGTGTAAATATTGATTTACAGAGCTGTCCATCTGCAGCCAGCCCAGCGCTGGGTTTCCAAGCATCCAGAGAGGTCAGGCCGGGCTGTTTTAGTGCTGTGTTTGGATGAGAGGGTGTTTGTCAGCCATTCACAGGGGTGGGGGTCGGTGCCACCGGGGGTGACATCTGGCACAGGGGAGGGCTCGGCAGAGGGACCAGGGAGAGGTGGCAGCGCCTTGTCCCCTTGTCCTGCTGGGTGTGAGTGGCTCCTGCCTGCCCTGGGATGCTCCTCTGGGCAGCACGTTTGGAACAACCTGACCTGGGAGCCCCAGAGCCTTGTTTCAGCTGTTATACCACAAATCCTTCATTTTTATCGCCTGGCTGAATGGATTTCAGGTTTCAGGAGCCACACTGGGCAGGTTCATCCTGTCCCAGGAGAGCTGTCTGAGCTCTCCCAGCCCTGGCAGCAGAGCCATGGCACTCCCTGGGTACAGGACCAGGAGAAATGGCCCGGGCTGGTGATGGTGGCAGGGCTGGTTCTGAGCAGGAGCAGCTCTGGTTTGTGGCATTGCCCGTGTTGGTGATGGTGCCAGGGCTGGTTCCGAGCAGGAGCAGCTCTGGTTTGTGGCATTGCCCGTGTTGGTGATGGTGCCAGGGCTGGTTCCGAGCAGGAGCAGCTCTGGTTTGTGGCATTGCCCATGGGCTGGGCTGGGTCTGAGCAGGGGCAGCTCTGGTTTGTGGCATTGCCCGTGTTGGTGATGGTGCCAGGGCTGGGTCTGAGCAGGGGCAGCTCTGGTTTGTGGCATTGCCCGTGTTGGTGATGGTGCCAGGGCTGGGTCTGAGCAGGGGCAGCTCTGGTTTGTGGCATTGCCCGTGTTGGTGATGGTGCCAGGGCTGGTTCCGAGCAGGGGCAGCTCTGGCCTGGCCTGACAGCCCCAGCAGTGCCTGACCCGCTGTGCCCATCCCCAGTCCCTCGGGTTAATGCTGCCAAGCATAACGAATTATCCTATTCCACGGAGTCCAGACTTCCCTTCGCTGCTGGTTTGGGGGGTTTTGGTGGCTTTTTGCAGTGAAAGGGAAAAGGTCGGGCACACTGCTGTGGGTTCCAGCAGGTCCTTTTGTACAGTTTTGTGTTCCTTTGTACCGCGCTATTAAGGGTGTGAACGCTCCCGAGCACTCACCGTTTGAGCTCTTTAGTGTCATTCCCGGCAGTTTTAGCTGTGTTTTCCACACATCTCAGAGCACAAAAATAGAGGAGAAGCACTTTCCAAAAGTGTCTCCAGCAAAACAGGGCGGCAGCAGCAGCGAGCCCCTGGCAGTGCCATGCGGGTCTCTGCTGGTTTTGTGTGCTTGTACTGCTCAGCTGAGCGATCCATGAGCTGTGTTTTAAAGCAATTGTTAAAAAGAACCGTTTCCAGAACCAAACTCTCTCTCAGCAAGTGTCAGTGCATGGGCTGGTCAGTCGGTGTGTGTGGGAGGGGAGACAAGGGCAGGCCCAGGGCTGGGACCTGAAGGTGTCACACATCGCCCAGGGGTCCCAGTGCATGTGGGACCTCAGCCCTTCCAACCCAAACCAGATTCCCACGTCTGTGAACTAATTCCCAAATGGCCTGAGACGGTCTCCCCGCCCCTGGAGGACGGTGCTCCTGTTTGGTCTGGACATGATTGAATCCATCACTGATTTACTTTCCATACAAACTCCTGCTCCTTGCTCAGCAGCCCTTGGGAACCTGTGCTCCTCCAGCTCGAGAACAGCCTCTCCTGCACGAGGGATGTGACATTTCCAGGGGAGCCTGTGGGGTTTTATTTTCATAGGAAGAAATAATGGAGCGATTAATTTTGCTGCCCCTGCTCTGAGAAGCAAAGTGCAATAAATCAGCAGGTGGATGCCACCCCGAGTCTCCCTGTGCCGTCACACCGGGAGCTGTGGCCAGGCTGGCATTTTCTGGCTCCTCGCCGTGCTCTTTTCTTGCCTGGATGGAATTTTTTAATCTGCTGCAGTATGAAGGTCACTTTCATAGGCTGAATAACATCAGGGAGTTTGGACATCGGGAGGACTGATTGTTCCCAGTGGTTATTTTTAGAGTGATACCTGAGGAAACAAACAGCCCTTGTCCCACGAGCAGAATGAAAATCAGCTGGAAGCTTGGTGAGGAAAAGGCCACAGAGCCGGGGCCCTGCCCCTCACCTCCAGGGTGCCCTGGCTCACAGGTGTGTGCAGGGCCGGGCTGGCAGCCTGTCCCTGCCCGCGGGCACAGTCTGGGGCTGGGAGGGCTCCCGGAGCCTTTCCGTGCCCGGTGCCCAGCGCTGGGCTCGGCTCTGTCCATCCCAGCCCCGCTCCGGGTGCGGGACCTGCGGGTGTCCCGGTCACGCTCAGCCCCGCCGGGCTCGCGGCGGCCCTGCAGGGCCCTGCCGCCCACACCGGGGGTCAGTGTTGCTCCACGGCGGGGACGGCGGGGACAGCGGGGACGGGACAGCGGGCACGGGACAGCGAACCAGCCCTGAGCAGGGACAGCGGGCAGGGACATCGAACCAGCCCTGGGCCGGGTGGTGGCCCCGGGCACCGTGTGCCCCCTACGGGCACTGCCCGCGGCTCCTCGGGCACCGCTGGCTGGAGGGGCGCTGGCCAGAGCCGGGATGGCCCCTGTGCCCCTGGCACGGCCGGGGGACCCTGAGGGTGGCATGGGCAGGGGTGAGAGCAGGGCACTGGCTGCTCGGGCAGGGCACTGCTGTGGTGGCACTGTCCTGCTCGGGCAGGGCACTGTCCTGCGGTGGCACTGTCCTGCTCGGGCAGGGCACTGCTGCGGTGGCACTGTCCTGCTCAGGCAGGGCACTGTCCTGCGGTGGCACTGTCCTGCTCGGGCAGGGCACCGCTGCAGCTGCACTCTGGCGGTGGCAGCAGCTGCCCAGCCGGGAGGTGCCAGGTGAGGAGGCCAGGGGGCACCTGTCAGTCCCCTGGCACACATGCCAGCCCCACGGCACACCTGCCAGTGCCATGAACCCTCCCTCCTGCCTGCTGCCCGTGTGTGCCCGGCTCCCGTGCCCTGGGCTGCTGCTCCTGCAGACAGATGTTTTGGGAGGGGACTGGCTGTGCCATCTGGCCGTGCCTCTCCCTGCTGGGGAAGTCACCGAGCCCTCGGGCACCCGGGGAGCTGCCCCGAGCAAAGGGGGGAACCCTGGCACCAGCCCCCGGCTCCTTGGGGTGGTGATGGGCACCTCACTGCAGTTCTCATTTTCTGGCTTTTTCCTCCCTATGTGCCAGGTAAAATAGTCAGAGATCTCTTCTTCCTGTTGCTTTTTTCCTCTGTAATTTGACAGCAACTCTTCCCACAGCCTTATCCAGAAGCAGTGCTGGATAATCTTTCCTCTTTCAAAGGAAATTCCTTTTCCGACATTAGCAGAACATTTGTTTGTGTGACGGTTCCCATTTAGCTTTTGACAAGCTGGGTAGCTGGTCAATTTATTTCACCTTTTAAGTGAAATAATTAATAAAGGGAAAAAATTGCTTTATTTTGCCAGCCCTACAGAGACATTCGCCTTTGTGAAATAATTTTATTTATGACTCCTTTAATGGTTGTGCAGCACAAGTTTATGGCTTTGGATTGTGTCCCGTTAGGAGCAGGATTTTGTCACTGAATTTAGATGCAGGAAGTGTGCGTGTGCATAATGCAAGATATCCCAGATCCCCGGCAGCTCCTGCTGTGGGATTGTCACATCTGTGCCACAGTCCCGGGGCAGGAGGTGCTGGGGACAGCCTGAGTGCCCCTGTTCCTGCAGCTCGGGTTCCATCCTGAGTGTTCCGATTCCTGCAGCTCGGGTTCCTGCAGCTCGGGTTCCTGCCTGTCTGCTCCTGCTCCTGCAGCTCGGGTTCTCCTCTCTCTGTGCGAGCTCTGGGCAGCTGCAGGTGCCGGCTGCTTCTCCCTGCCCTCATCTCCATCCCCCCGTGCCCTCTCCTGTTCCCGGCCGCTGCAGGGACTCGGAACAGGAGCAGAACTTTCCTTGGCACAGTGGGAATGAGGCAGGGCTGGGCAGGGTTGGGCAGAGCTGGGTTTAGCTGGGCAGAGCTGGACACGGCTGGGTTTACCTGGGCAAGGCTGCCCGGGCAGGGGGTGCCGAGGCCGGGCAAGACAGAGCTGGGCAGAGCTGGGTTTAACTGGGCAGAGCTGGACAGGGCTGGGTTTAGCTGGGCAGAACTGGGTAGGGCTGGGTTTACCTGGGCAGAGCTGGGTTTATCTGGGCAAGGCTGCCCGGGCAGGGGGTGCCCAGGCCGGACCCTCGCGGTGCAGCCGCAGCCCCGGGGCCGCTCCCCCGCCGGCTCCACAGCGCTCGGAGGCTTCACGGCCAGCGGAGCCGGGAGAACGATCACCGCCCTCTGCTTTATCCAAACAATGATCTTTAAGGCAGGAAAAAAAAGAGAAGAGACTGTTCTAAAGCCGCTTTGTTTATGCGGCTCCATTAAGTTTGGAATAACAGAGATGGTATCGCGTAACCGAGGCAGTCACTCTAAAGCATGAATCCGCTGGGGCTAATGATGGCTTGAAGAGCCTCAATGAATCAGTGGCTAACTGTGCTCACCGCCGGCTGCCCTGGGGATGCTCCTGCATCCTCCCGAGCCCGGGCATCCACCCCTGAGCGGGCACTGCGCTCCTGCAGGGCAGCGGGACCGCCAGATGCGCACGGACATTCCTGGGCTAATGCCGCATTTACAGTTAGACTCGAGGCTGGCACGAGTCGCTTGTTTCCCCTGTAAACGCGGTGCATCCCTCTGGGCAGGGCCGGGGGTGACGATGAGCGGTGAATGCGCCATCGCTGCCTCCTGGAGCTGCGCACCCCCGCCCGAGGGAACCTCCGCGGGGCTCCGGGGGCGAGCGGGGCTCCAGTCCCCCGGGAAATGCCGTGTTCGTGCTCCAGTCCCACGGGAAATGCCGTGAGCGTGCGGCCAGAGGGGCGGCACCGGGCCGGCCGGGCTTGTGCCACCCGCCGCAGGGACGGGCAGCTCCAGCTGCGGTGCCCTGCTCGGGCAGGAGCCCAGGTCAGCGCTTTCTATTCCTGCTCTTCCTGGAAGGCTCAGGAGCTCAGCTGGGCTCCCCGGGGGAAGCTGGGAGGGATTTACTGCCCTGGGTCTGTGATTTTGCCTTTACTGCCCTGGTCAGTAATCTGCCTTCACTGCCCTGGGTCCCTGATTTGCCTTCCCTGCCCTGGGTCAGTGGTTGCCCCCAGCAGGGCCTTGGAGGGGCAGCTGTATTGCTCAGTGTGGTGGTGGGAGCTGGGTGGGCTCAGAGCTGGGGGTGGTTTAGGTCAGGCAGGAGCTCGGGGTGGAGCTGCAGCAGCTGAGCCTCTGCCCAGCTCCATTCCCAGTGCCAGGCTGAGGTGGGGCAGTGCCCAGGATCCTTTTCTGGGGTTTCAGTGTCAGCTGCTGGGGTGGTTTTGCTCAGGCATTTCCACTGGGGAGCTGCAGGGCCAGAGATCACAGACATGGAGGGGGCATCACAGGGTAGAGGAGTCCTGTGAGGTTCAGCAAAAAACCATTTCTGTCCTGCTGGGTGCCCCCCAAGCACTTCCCATTGCCAGAAATCACCTTCAATGACTGTGTGAAGGCCTTTGTGTGCCAAAACACATCTCAGCCATCCCGAGGGACAGGAAGGGTCCAGCCATGCCCAGCACACTGCTGGGGCACTGGGGATGCAGGGCCTGGGCTGAGCAGCTCTGCCAGAGGAGACTGCAGCTCCCCTGGGGCCACCAGGCACAGCAGGTGAGGGGCAGAGTGGGTCCTGAGCCTTTGGAAAGGGAGCACAGCTCCTCTCCTGCCTTTGGAAAGGGAACACAGCTCCTCTCCTGCCTTTGGAGAGGGAGCACAGCTCCTCTCCTGCCTTTGGAAAGGGAGCACAGCTCCTCTCCTGCCTTTGGAGAGGGAGCACAGCTCCTCTCCTGCCATGAGGCACAGCCAGCTCTGCAGGTGATGGGGCAGAGTGGTTCCTGAGCCCTTGGAAAGGAAATACAGCACCTCTCCCACGGCCAGGCACAGCCAGCCCTGCAGGTGAGGAGCAGAGTGGGTCCTGGGCCTTTGGAGAGGGAACACAGCTCCTCTCCTGCCTTTGGAGAGGGAGCACAGCTCTTCTCCTGCCTTTGGAGAGGGAACACAGCTCCTCTCCTGCCTTTGGAAAGGGAGCACAGCTCCTCTCCTGCCTTTGGAGAGGGAACACAGCTCCTCTCCTGCCTTTGGAGAGGGAGCACAGCTCCTCTCCTGCCTTTGGAAAGGGAGCACAGCTCCTCTCCTGCCTTTGGAAAGGGAACACAGCTCTTCTCCTGCCTTTGGAGAGGGAACACAGCTCCTCTCCTGCCTTTGGAAAGGGAGCACAGCTCCTCTCCTGCCTTTGGAGAGGGAACACAGCTCCTCTCCTGCCTTTGGAAAGGGAACACAGCTCCTCTCCCACTGCCAGCAGTTAGTAGGAGGCTCTGGATCCCTGTGGAAATCTCATTTTGGGACTGTTTGTGCACTGTTGTCTGTTACAGGGTTATTAGGAAGGTGATGTGGGAGTGCACATAAATTAGGCAGGATTGGTTATTGTCCTTAGAAATTAGGGAGCATTTGAACGTGGCATTGGGAACTCAGGCATTGAATAGGGCCTGGAGGCCGTTCCAGAGGGTTTGAAAGCCTTTGGATTGAGCAGCAGGAGAAGCAGCTGCTGGGGAAGGGGCCAGGGGATCCTAGTGGGGCACACAGAGCAGAGCATTTGTACCCCGAGCTGGGGAAGGTGCCCGGGGCACACACAGCCAGCAGAGCATTTGTACCCCGAGCTGGGGAAGGGGCCAGGGGCACACACAGCCAGCAGAGCATTTGTACCCCGAGCTGGGGAAGGTGCCAGGGGATCCTGGGGGGGCACACACAGCCAGCAGAGCATTTGTACCCCGAGCTGCCAGCCAGGGCTGCAGCCTCTCCCGTGGGGCTGCATTTGGCTGGGCTGGGTCAGTTTTCCTCCCAGAGGTTGTTGGGTTTGGATTGGGATAGAGGCACCCTGAGCATCCTGCACCACGGCAGCACCACGCTCTCCCTACAGCCTGAGCCTGTTTGGGGCACGTCTACACAGGGATGGAGAGGGATGGGCACCTTTGGGTCTTGGAGCTTTGCATTTATTGTGAGCATTGCCCAGGTCTCCTTGCAAGAGGGTAAGCACAGGAAGATGTTGAGAACACTCTCAGATTAAATTTTTTATTTAGACTTTAGATACTTGGCAAATGAAAAAGAAATTCTAATTATCAAAGAAATCTCAACTACCAAATGAAATACCAGCAGAATAATTTTTCAGAAATGTATTGAAAGATGAAGGTGATTGGGGTTATTATTGTCCCTTTTGCATTTTCAGAGCCCAGGCAGACATTATTTATTAGCACTATTTTTACCATAGTAGTTAATTTTGGGTAAACATTAGGATTCTACTCCATGTGATCCTCAGTGGAGTGTTGCAGTCCCTGTTGCTGTGTTATAAATGTGACTGCAGGTGCAAGAGCTCAGCAGAACATACTGTCTGCACCCACAGGAGAGAGAAGCCTTCACAGGAGCAATGCCAGCAAACCAAAGACCCAAATAAGCTCCAAGGTGCTTTGATTTTCTGTGTGGTCTGTCAAAACCAATTCTTTGACCGATTTCTGGCTTCCCCTTAATTGCAGGCTCTGCCATCTGTGCCCTCGTGGTGCTGAGGGCATTGAGGAGCCCCTGCAGCCACGAGGGTTGAGCCAGGCAGGGCACAGGAGACCTGTGTCACCTTCCTGATGTACCCAGAGCCCTGTGCCACCTTCCTGGGGCACCCAGAGCCCTGTGCCACCTCCAGAGCCCTGTGCCACCTCCCTGGTGCCCCCAGAGCCCTGTGTCACCTCCCTGGGGCACCCACAGCCCTGTGCCACCTCCCTGGGGCACCCAGAGCCCTGTGCCAACTTCCTGGGGCACCCACAGCCCTGTGCCACCTCCCTGGTGCCCTCAGAGCCCTGTGTCACCTCCCTGGCCCTGTGTCACCTCCCTGTGCTGTCCCTGGGGTGGCAGCCCAGCCATTCCTGGCAGGTTTTAACAGAACCAGCTCTATTTAGCTGAAAACCAAACACACCCTTGGCCTGCCCAGCCCGTGTGATGTGGTGAGTGGCAGGAGCTCGGGCACAGCCCACTGCCCCCCTGCTGGGGCTGTGCTGGCCCTGCCTGTGCTCGGGGTGGGCACTGCAGAGCCCGGGCAGTGCTGGCAGTGCCAGTGCCCTCAGCCTGCCCTGAGTGTGTGTTACCAGTGTGCCTGGCACTGAGAGCAGCCTGGGCTGTGCCACCTCAACCTGGGGGTCTGCTGGGCCTTGGCATCTCCCTGGCAGGGCATGCTGGGCCTTGGCATCTCCCCGAATCCTCCTTGTGCCAGGAATGCCCAGAGCCTGCCCCTGAGCCCTGCCACCCGTGTGCTGGGCAGCTGCAGGGGCACAGCTGGGGCACGGCTGTGTCTGTGGTCAAACTGGTGCCACCCCAGTGCTCCAGGTCTGAGCAGGGCCTGCTGAGGCCCCAGGGAGCAAACGCTGCTGGGGGAGCCCAAATCTTCCCTCACCACCTCCCTGGACCTGGGTCTTGGGGGGTTTATAAACCAAGTTCAATCTTCTGATGCTAAATTCAATTTTATCCAATAAATACAAAAACCCAGCAGTGCCCGGGCTGCTAGCTCAGCCTCCTGCTCGGTGCCAGGGCAGTGCAGCCCACAGGGGGAGCTGGGCACGCTGCCAGGGGGTTTGGCCGGGCTCCCCTGTGCAGCTCCTCCTTCCCAGGGTGTGAGCACGGCAGGGCACCCCGAACACCCCAGGGCACTCCAAACACCCCAGGGCACCCTGAACAAACACTTCAGGGCACCCCAAACACCCCAGGACACCCAAACACCCCAGGGCACCCCAAACAAACACCCCAAGGCACCCCGAACACCCCAGGACACCCAAACAACCCAGGGCACCCCGAACACCCCAGGGCACCCAAACACCCCAGGGCATCCAAACACCCAAACACCCCAGGGCACCCCGAACACCCCAGGGCACCCAAACACCCCAAGGCACCCCAAACACCCCAGGACACCCAAACAGCTCCCCCATGCCAGCAGGGTGTTTGAGCCTTGCCCTGGGCCCAGCAGCTCCTGCCCCAGCCCCGGAGTTTCCCCTTGTGCAGCAGGTCCAGCTCCCTCCCTGGGCCTCAGGCCCCTCTGAGATCCCACTGCTGCCCAGCCCAGGCTCGTGGCTCAGTGCTGGGAAGCCAAGGTGGTGCTGAGGGACTCCCCAGAGCAGTCCCTTCCCAGCACAGCAGTTCCCATGGCTGGTGTGTCCCCCTGGGTGCCCCCCTCGCTGCCCCCTGGCCCTGTGGGGTTTGGGGGGAAGGAGCTCTGGCCTGGGCTGCTTTCCCTCATCCATGCCCGGCTCCTGCAGGGATTGCTGCAGCCCTGGGCCCGCAGCCTCTGGGCTCTCAGCATGGAAATCTCATCCCTGTGCTCGGGGCCTGCTGGCCATCAGCTCAGCTCCCATTTTAGGACATATTTTCCCCAAATCGCTGCCTTATTTGGCCTTTCCCCCGTGGTTCTGCTGACATCACCCTGCAGGCAGTCGGGCCTGGGGCCACCACCCTGGGGACCCCATGAGGAGCCGTGGGCAGGGTGGGCTGGGGTCCCCCCAGGGACAGCAGGGCTGGGGCTGGCAGGGGGCTCTGGGCCTTCCCACGGAGGGGACAGCTGCTCTGGGGGGCAGGGGACAACTGCTCTGGGTGGCACGGGGCAGGGGACAGCTGCTCTGGGTGGCACAGGGCAGGGGACAGCTCCTCTGGGTGGCACGGGGCAGGGGACAGCTCCTCTGGGTGGCATGGGGCAGGGGACAGCTCCTCTGGGTGGCACGGGGCAGGGGACAGCTCCTCTGGGTGGCACGGGGCAGGGGACAGCTGCTGTGGGTGGCACAGGGCAGGGGACAGGACCCTGCCCCATGCCAGGGACAGCACCCTGCCTGCTGCCAGGCACCGGGGGGTTTGGGGGTCACCCACGGAGCCTGGCCCTCCTGTCTGTCCTGTCTGTCCCTCCTGTCTGTCCCCACGGGGTGTCCCATCTCGCAGGCAGCTCTGTGCCAAGGGGACACAGCTCCTGAGGAACGGTGACAGTGACACCCCACTGTGTCCTGCCTGGCATTCACCCCTGGGAACAGGAGCTCTCCCTGCCCTGACCCTGCCCTGAGCCTGCCCTGACCCTGCCCTGAGCCCTGACCCTGCCCTGCCCCTGCCCTGGCACCAGCAGAGCTCTTCCCCTGCCCTGCTCCCATCCCCTGGCCCAATCAACCCCCTTGATTTCCCTGCTCTGGAACCTTCACCTTGCCATGTCTGAAATTCCCAGCCCAACCCATCTCCTTCTAGTGGAACCCTGCTATAAAAACTTCTGTGCCAAAAGCCAATTAGAAATAAAAAGACTTATTTTGAAAATCAGATGAAGGGGATATTTCTGGATTAGGGATATTTCCTGACTGAATAAAAGCAAACAAACCAAAACTGGCATATTACTGGTTCTTCAGAGATAACTCAATTTATTCTGCTGCATTTAAGAATGAATCTGAGTCATTCTTTTATCAGAAGTGGTGCTGCCAGCTTGTGCTGCTGGTATTTCTGGGGACAGAATGGCTGAGCAGTGCTGGGCTTTGGATGTCCATCAGCTGGACCAGGACAGGGCCTTCACTTTCCAGGGTAAGCTGCTCTGAGAAGTGATTCATAATGAGAACTGATTCAGAATGTTAGATGTTATTTTTATTTTTAATTTTCTATGTTGTTTATGTGGAAAACCATAATGAAAATCTCTGTCTGAGGCAGGATTCCCAAAGCAGCAGCAGGAATTGTGCTCAGCTCTTTGGTAGCTCCATGGGGATTGCAGTTCCCTTGACTCTTGCATCTGTTTTTGACATGGAACCGCTCAGATGGTGAAGACATCAGTTGGCCACGCTCGTCCTGCACCACAGAAAATGAGAAATGGCTCCTCCATGTGGGAGGGGAAGGAGAAATGGAGTCACACCCTGCAGGTGACTGCATGGCACCCCCAAAGGCAATGATCAGCACTGGCACATGGCTCCAGCAGCCTGAACAATCACTTTGTTATTCTACACTTATCAATAAACCCACTGCCCTCAGAGGCAGTCTGATACAGGTGGATCCAACAGTCCCTGAATCCAAACCCTCACCAGTGGCCAATTCAGACATCACCCCTTGGTGAGCAGATCTCCAGAACACATTGCACGTGTGCCCAGCAGCAGGGGCAGCAAGTGGAGATGGGAATTGTGTCTCATCCTTTTCTCTGGGCTTCTCACAGCCTTCCCCAGCACAGGGCTGGGAAAGTTGTGTTTCCTCTCTGTGGCCAGAGAGCTGCTGCCACAGGTACAAGAGTTGTTCAGGCACTAAGAACGTATGAAATGAGCTGAATTGCATTTTGGGATTAAGGAGGAAAATCTAGGGAGGCCCTGAGACAAATTTGAGGCCATGTGAGAGCTGCAGTGAATTGAAGTGTCTCAGATGTGGTTTTTTTAAACCATTTGGAATTTGTTTTCCCAGAACTGGGATCTCTTTTGGAGAGCTGTGACTGGGGCTCACACACATCACTTTGAATTTGGTACTTCAAAACCAGCTGGGTGTGTGCTGGATGCCAGGAAATGTGGATTACTGTCAGCCTTGCATTTCCCCAGGGCCTGCCTGCGTGGTCTCCTCCTTCCAGCTCCTTCCCAGTGGAACAAACATGGGATCCAGAGGGGCCCCAGGACACAGAATGCTGAGGGTGCAGCACGTGCAGCTGTTACTGCTGAGCCAGATGTTCCACAGGGCTCACAGCATTGCTCTGCAGCCCCTGGAATGGCTCAGAGAGGGACACTGCTCTGCACAGGGACCCAGCCAGCTGAGCCAGGTGTTCCACAGGACTCAGAGCATTCCTCTGCAGCCCCTGGAATGGCTCAGAGAGGGACACTGCTCTGCACAGGGACCCAGCCAGCTGAGCCAGGTGTTCCACAGGACTCAGAGCATTCCTCTGCAGCTCATGGAGAGGCTCAGAGATGGACACAGGACACTGCTCTGCACAGGGACCCAGCCAGCTGAGCCAGGTGTTCCACAGGACTCAGAGCATTCCTCTACAGCCCCTGGAATGGCTCAGAGATGGACACTGCTCTGCACAGGGACCCAGCCAGCTGAGCCAGATGTTCCACAGGGCTCACAGCATTGCTCTGCACCCTGTGGAATGGCTCAGAGAGGGACATTGGCTCTGCACAGGGACCCAGCTGAACGAGGCACGGGCCAGTGAGCAAAGGTCTCTTTTATGACCCAAGGCCATTCATGCTTTGCCAAGGTCTTCCCTTGAGATGCCTGAATAAATTCCCTGGGATTGACAGGGCCTGCAGAGCAGCCCTGTGAGTGAGAGGGACCCTGCTCAGCTCCTTCCTCCCGGGTGTGCAGCTCTGCATTCACTCGGGCAGCAAAGGTCATTTTTCAAATCCAAGGAAAACTTGTTGCAGCAATTTTTCTTTTCTGGTGACTTTACAGGGACTGAACATATTGTGGAAATCTCCAAATCTCCAAGTGGACTTTATTAACTAATCTTGATAAACTGACTGTGCCTAATGCTGGGGATTTCCCAAAGTCCCTGGGCTCTGCAGGGTGAAGAGCACAGGGCAGTGACAGCAGCTCTGCTGGCAGGGTAGAGATGGGATCCTGGAGCCACAGCAGGGTTCTGGCTGGAAAGGACCCTGGAGCTCACCTTGGTGTGGGGCTACAGCCCCTTGTGAGGGGAAAGAGCCCCGGAGCTCTCTCTGTGCTCCTGCAGCCCCTGCACACAGCCTGGGCCACAAACTGAATCTGAGCCTTTTGTTCCTCTGCCTGGCATCCCCCTGCCCTTCCTGCAGCTGCAGGGGCTGCGGTGGCACAGACACTGCCCGGGCTCCTTCCTGTGGGGCTGTGCCAGGCCTTGGTGCCAAACCACAGCTCCTGGTGAGAGCCAACAGTGGGGGACAGGACGTGAATGTGGGGACAGGATCCAAACTGAGGGGGACAGGATCCAAACTGGGGGGGAAAGGACCCAAATTAAAGGGACAGGACCCAAATTGAGGGGACAGGACTGAAACCTAGGACAGGACCCAAACCTGGGGGAGACAGGACCCAAATTAAAGGGACAGGACCCAAATTAATGGGACAGGACCCAAACCTGGGGGGGACAGGACTCAAACTGAGGGGGACAGGACCCAAATAAAAGGGACAGAACCCAAACCTGGGACAGGACCCAAACCTGGGACAGGACCCAAATCAAGGGGACAGGACCCAAACCTGGGATAGGACCCGAATTAAAGGCACAGAACCCAAACCTGGGGGACAGTGTGGCCCCTGCCCTGTGACTCAGGGTGTGCTGCCAGAGGGAACAGGGCTGGGGGCACTGGTGCTCTGAGAAACGCCCCCCTTTTGCCCAGCCTGGCAGCCAGGCTCCTCTCTTTGGGCACACAGGGGAGTCCAGTCTGATTTCCCCCTGCCAGGACTGGCAAACCACGGCCCCCAGCTTTGCCAGCCTTGGCTCAGTGTGCTGACAGGAGAATGGCAGCCTGGACTGCAGGGGGGAACAGCTGGGTGGGAACAGCTGGGTGGGAACAGCTGGGAACAGCTGGGTGGGAACAGCTGGGTGGGAACAGCTGGGTGGGAACAGCTGGGTGGGAGCAGCTGGATGGGAGCAGCTGGATGGGAACAGCTGGATGGGAGCAGCTGGATGGGAGCAGCTGGGTGGGAGCAGCTGGGTGGGAACAGCTGGATGGGAACAGCTGGATGGGAACAGCTGGGAACAGCTGGGTGGGAGCAGCTGGGTGGGAGCAGCCTTCCTTCCCCCCTGCCAGCCAGGGCTACCTGAGGAGCAGCAGAGCCCCAGGAATATTCAGAGCACAGCTCATCCTCAGGCTCTTTCTTTATTTTTGGGACAGAAAACAGCAGTATGTGCAGAGCCCCTCTCCCAATACTGTGCCTGACCAGCCTGATTGTTTTTCTCCTCAGCCCTCGCTGGCCCTGTGCTGTGGGCAGTGCTCAGGCACTCCAGGTGCAGATATTCAGTATCCCATGTGTTTTGTTGGAGTCCCCGGGCTGGTGTCAGCCCCGAGCCCTGGCAGGGGAGCCGGGCAGTGCCTGCAGGCTGGGCAGGGCTGGGGCACAGCCAGGGCTCTGCTGTGCAGCTGTATTGAGCACTGAGCCGGGCAGTGCTGGGTGTATTTTAACTCTGTCCAAACATTAACTCTGCCCAGAGGATGTGGAGGTGTTTCCTTGACACGGCAGCATCCGGAGCAGGAGCTGCCAGACACAGAATCTGCTCACAGCTCCTTGGAGCAGCCCTGGCTCTGAGAGAGGGAACAGGCAGGGCAGAGAACAGGCAGGGGCAGAGAACAGGCAGGGCAGAGAACAGGCAGAGCAGAGAACAGGCTGGAGAGAAAAGGCAGCAGAAGAGGAAAGGAAAGGCAGGAGCAGAGGAAAGGCAGGGGCAGAGGAAAGGCAGGAGCAGAGGAAAGGCAGGGGCAGAGGAAAGGCAGGAGAGAAGAGGCAGGGGCAGAGGAAAGGAAAGGCAGGAGCAGAGGAAAGGAAAGGCAGGAGCAGAGGAAAGGAAAGGCAGGAGCAGAGGAAAGGAAAGGCAGGAGCAGAGGAAAGGCAGCAGAGCCCCTGGGACAGGGGAATTCACAGGACACGCTCCTGCTGCCACCCCTGGGCCAGCACAGCCACAGTGGCCAGGCACTGACACAGGGCAGTGTCACAGGGCATTGACACATGGCATTGACACAGGGCAGTGTCACAGGGCACTGACACAGGGCAGTGTCACAGGGCACTGACACAGGGCACTGACAGGGCACTGACATGGCATTGACATGGCACTGACACAGGGCAGTGTCACAGGGCAGTGTCACAGGGCACTGACATGGCACTGACGTGGCACTGACACAGGGCAGTGTCACAGGGCAGTGTCACAGGGCACTGACACAGGGCACTGACATGGCATTGACATGGCACTGACACAGGGCAGTGTCCCAGGGCAGTGTTCCAGGGCAGTGTGAGCTGGCCCTGCACCAATCCTTCTCTGAAGCCACATTAAACACAGTTCCAATTTTTCCTGGTTTGCTCCAGGTGATGTTAGCATTTTTTTTGGTAACATTTTATGAAATCAGGCAACAATCTGCAAAACCCTCACTGTGGAGAGGGTGAATTTTGGTGATTGGGCTGAAAAAAGGGAGTTGGAAAGTAAACTCAAGTTCAAATTAGATTTATATAAACACAACCTCACTTTTTACAGAAGAACACCCAGCACAGGGGCTTTCTTTAGCTCTGCCCTGAAGCAGCAGCTGCTGCAGGTCTCAGGAAGTTTCCACTGAAATGCACCCTCACTTCATGAATAGTTGCTTTTCCACCTCTGCATTTTTCTCTCTGGGGCTTTTAAGCAAGTTTTATTGTAGTGTTTATACAGCCAACTCACTCTGCCCTTGGTTTATGTTTTTCTCGCCTGCAGCCACTGAATTTTGAGGTTTATTAGTTACAGGTATCTGAAATCACATTTTTTTAGAATTGACTGCCTAATAAAGCCCCTTAAAAGTTTCTGTTTAAGGCAATTGTCCTCCACCCCAGGATCAGGTTCTCACTGGGTTACACCCAGGATCAACAACTCCTTCATGGTTGTTTGTTCCACCAAGGCAGGGAGCAGGGATCCCCTCCATTGCCATAAATCAGGTGTGCCCCAGTTCATTGGGGTACCCGGCAGGGAGCTGCCTCTGACACGAGTGTCACTGACATCCTTTGTGAAAAATCCTTTCTTAGGATGTTTCCTGCTAGAGCTGAGAGGGTGACCCATGTGCAGCCACTGCCCCTGGTGCTTCTGCCCTGCTTCCATGTCCCCATCACAGGCAGACAGGCCCTTTCTGTGCCCAGAACATTTCTTCAGAAAAGGGGGACCACAAAAGAGACAGCACTGCAAATATTTGCAGATTCAGAGCAGTTAAGCTCTGAAAAACTTCAGCTTGCAACACATTTGCTGAAATGTGGCTTCTGCCCAGGCACTGGATATTTGTCTGCAGGGAGCCTCTGCCCTCCCTCTCTCCCACCCCTGCTCCTGGCTGGGTCGGCACTGGGGGAGCTGCTGAAGGATTTTTGTATCCAAAATACTTTATTTAAAGCTTCAGGAACATTCAAATGTACTGTCAGTTGTATTTAGAACAGCTACACAGAATGCCTGAGTTTAAATTGGAGCTGGATGCCCACACAGGAGGCACAAATCGCCTGTGCTGGCTGCCCTGGCCATGCCAGGACAGGGAGGGCTGTGTGCCCTGCAGCCCCCAAGTTAAAATGCTGTCTGTCCGTGCTGGGGGAGGATCAGCCCATGCCCACCCTGAGTCTCAGCCCCAGTGTCAGCACTAAAGGCTCCCATGTGTTCTGAGCTGTTTGATGCATTCATTTCACGCTTCTGCTCCCGACACTGGAGAGGCACAGGATTTTGTTAAGCTGTTTAATTGCAGTAAATTTCTTTAGCAGACAGTATTTTACGAGCTGCAGAAATACCTGCAAGGCTTGAGCAGTGCCAGCAGTGCCAAAGCCTGAGGGCAGTAAGTGTGTGCTGGAGCAGGGCCCTCACAAATTACAATTCTAGATCACAAAATCACAGCTCAGGAGATGCTGCACTGGGCTGCCCCCACGCCCTGTCCACAGCCCCTCTGCAGCTCTCGTGGAGCCCCTTTGGGTGTGGAAGGGATCTGCAGGGTCTCCATGGAGCCTTTCACTGTGCAGAAGGTGAACGTGGCCCTGCTCCTGCCAGAGACACCCAGGGCAGGGAGGGCACTGGGGGTGACCCAGCCCAGGGCTGTCCCCAAAAGGGGACAAGGGGAGGGGCCAGCCCAGGGCTGTCCCCAAAAGGGGACAAGGGGAGAGGCCAGCCCGGGCTGAGTGTCCCCAAAAGGGACAAGGGGAGGGGCCAGCCCAGGGATGTCCCCAAAGGGACAAGGGGAGAGGCCAGCCAGGGCTGAGTGTCCCCAAAAGGGACAAGGGGAGAGGCCAGCCCAGGGATGTCCCCAAAAGGGGACAAGGGGAGAGGCCAGCCCAGGGCTGTCCCCAAAAGGGGACAAGGGGAGAGGCCAGCCCAGGGATGCCCCCAAAGGGGACAAGGGGAGGTGCCAGCCCAGGGCTGTCCCCAAAGCCCTGCTCTGCCCGTGCCTCTGCTCTGACATTTGCCCAAGCTCCCACCTGCATTCCTCTGCAGCCTGACACCCCCTCTTCTCCATGCCCCCCCCGAGGCTGGCTGGCCTTTAACCCTGCCTGGGCTCAGGGGATCCCCTTTTCACCCAGAGCTCCCCAGGCAGGGGACAGGAGAGTGGTACCCCAAAACCAGAGTTCTGCTGAAAATCCCAGCTCTGAAGTGCTCGTGTGTCCCTGTGGGTCCCCAAACGCAGCAGCAGTGCCACCCACGGGGGCTGGCACAGAGCTCAGCCCTGTCTGCACCTCAGCCCCTGGCCCTGCTCCCTCCCCTGGCTCCTGTGGGACCCCAGAGTCCCCAGTAGGACCCCGGTGTCCCCAACAGGACCCCGGTGTCCCCAGTGCTCCCCATGCAGGAAGGTCCAGCTGCCTGGCACCTGGGAGGGTCACTGAGGTATTGCAGGGAAGAAGTGGCATTGCAGCATCTCAGGGACACACACACACACACACACACACACACTCTCTGCCCCCAGAACGGCTGATTAAGCTGTTTTCCACAAAATTCTTCACATTCCAGTTCCAGGGTGGCAGCTCCAGGGGCTGAGTCAGCCTGCCCTGCCCTCTGTGCCCACTCCTTGGTTCATTTTGTTGCACAGGACAAAGCCCCAGCTGCGTGTGGCTGCAATTTTACACCATTGCTTTCAGCAAGCTGATCACATTCCTCAAACCCACTGCCTTGGCACAGTGGCAGCAGCCTGTGAGCCTGACTCCAGTAAGGATTTAAAAACCACAAACACCCCTTGTTTTTGACCACAACTGTAGGTTTAGTATGCCAGAAGTTACTGTTGAGATGTGTTATTTCCAAAAGACTATTGCAAGATCTCAGTCATAAGAAGGTTGGACGGAGTTGACAAAAGCCAGCAGAGCCCAGCCCCTCCTTTGCTTTGCCCTCCAGCTCCTCCTGGCAGGTACAGTGGGCACCCAGGGGCTCCCTGGCAGATCCCAGAGGGCCCCAAGGAAACCCCTTCCTCACGCTGTGCTGGATGCCAGGGCACATGGGCTGCTTGCAAGTGAACAGTCAGACTCTTCAATTTGGTAACCTTGCCCTTGTGCTGCTCCCCAGTGCCCCCAGCCCGGGTGGGAGCCCTGCTGGCCCTGCTCAGGCCCTGCTCTGGCTGCAGGTGCTGCACAGCAGGCTGGCATTGGCCAGGGTGAAGGGTTTGCCCGTCAGCAGCGTCTCACACTCCAGGCAGGCAAAGTGCTTGTGGTGCCAGGCCAGCCCTTCCACCCTCTGGTAGTCCTCCGAGAAGATGATCTACAGGACAGACAGACAGATGGACAACTGCTCATTTCCACCACCCCCCCGAGCTGGAGTGTGGCAGGAGCAGGGAAAACCACCCCACACCTCCCACCAAGCTCATCAGCTGTGGAGCTCAGGAATGGGCACACAGAATAATCCCAAGATGGTCTGGGCTGGAAGGGACCTGTGAAGGTCACCTTGTCCCACGCCCCTGGCCAGGACAGGGACACCTTCCCCTGGCCCAGGCTGCCCAGAACCCCTGACTGAGCTGGCACTGGCAGGAGCAGAGGGCCACTGGTGGTTCCCACCCAGCACAGAGGGGATCAGAGGGTCTGCAGCTGGTCCCCACCTGGCACAGGGGGTCCCAATTGCTCAGGTCACTCCCACCCTGGCACAGGGGATCCCAGGGGCTCTGGTCACTGCCCAGCTTGGCCCAGGGGGTCGCAGTTGCTCAGGTCACTCCTCTCCTGGCCCAGGGTCCATCCCAGTTGCCCAGGTCACTCCCCCCTGGCACAGGGTCCATCCCAGTTGCCCAGGTCACTCCCCCCTGGCACAGGGTCCATCCCAGTTGCCCAGGTCTCTCCCAGGTCCATCCCAGCTGCCCAGGTCTCCCCCCTGGCCCAGGGTCCATCCCAGCTGCCCAGGTCTGCCCCCTGGCACAGGGTCCATCCCAGTTGCCCAGGTCTCTCCCAGGTCCATCCCAGCAGCCCGGGTCTCCCCCCTGGCCCAGGGTCCATCCCAGCTGCTCAGGTCTCTCCCCTGGCACAGGGTCCATCCCAGTTGCCCAGGTCTCTCTCCCCCCTGGCACAGGATTCATCCCAATTGCCCAGGTCACTCCCAGGTCCATCCCAGCTGCCCAGGTCTCTCCCCTGGCACAGGGTCCATCCCAGCTGCCCAGGTCTCTCTCCCCTGGCACAGGGTCCATCCCAGCTGCCCAGGTCTCTCTCCCCTGGCACAGGGTCCATCTCAGTTGCCCAGGTCCCCCCTGGCCCAGGGTCCATCCCAGCTGCCCAGGTCTCTCCCCTGGCACAGGGTCCATCCCAGCTGCCCAGGTCTCCCCCCTGGCCCAGGGTCCATCCCAGCTGCCCAGGTCTCCCCTGGCCCAGGGTCCATCCCAGCTGCCCAGGTCTCCCCTGGCACAGGGTCCATCCCAGCTGCCCAGGTCTCCCCCCTGGCACAGGGTCCATCCCAGCTGCCCAGGTCTGCCCCCTGGCACAGGGTCCATCCCAGCTGCCCAGGTCCCCCCTGGCACAGGGTCCATCCCAGCTGCCCAGGTCTCCCCTGGCACAGGGTCCCTGCCAGGCCCGTACCTCGTCGCAGCCGGCGCAGCGGGGCCGGAGGCTCTCGCAGTAGTGGCGCCCGCACCAGGCGGCCCCGCTCCTCCAGAAGTAGATGAGGTCCACGAGGGGCTCGCTGCAGCGGCAGCACACGAAGCAGCCCGGGTGCCACAGGCGGGCGTAGCCGGCGCGCTCGGCGTACACCACGGGGCAGTCCCCGGGCACCGGCTGCTGGCACGACTCGCAGCGCTGCGCGGAGGGACGGCGGTCAGCGTGGGCACGGGGACACCCACCCTGCTGGGGAGCTCATTCTGAGGGGCCTGCGGGACCCTCCCAAACCAAAACCTCCACCAAAACACACAGGTTCCCCCAGAAGAAGCTAAGAATTCCTATAATGCAGCACATCAGAGATGGAAATTTGAAAAGAGATCAGGAGCTTTGGTCTTTTCTCATTGTTTTCTGTCTGTGCCTAACTCAGCTGTCACTCCACAGATTTCAGCAAGTGTTTTCTATTTCTAACAGGCCAAAGAGCCAGAATTAGATGTGATTAATCTCAAGATTAATGGCATCCATGCACATTACACACCAGACCAACTAGGTCTGCTCTTTATCTGTGCCTGCAGAGCAATGCTGTGATTAGTGAAGAGCCAGCCTTAAAGCTCCACTCAGAGGCTGGCAGGAAGTTGTTCCAGCTCTCACTGAAGCTGGGAGCAGCCTGTGTGTCACAGGGGCTGGGGTTACACTGCTGTGCCCCATCAGAGCCCTGGCACAGCAGTGTCCCCTCCAGGTGGCACAGGGGCAGGGACTGGCAATGGGCCTGGGATCAGATGACAACTTACAAACACCCCCATTGAAGTCAACAGCTTCTAACAGGTAAAGTGACAGAGCCACAGGATGGTTTGGGTTGGGTTCTCCCAGGTGGGGCACTGACCTTCCTGCACCCATCAATCACACCCAGGGCTCTGCACCCATCACACCCAGGGCTCTGCACCCATCAAACCAGACCCAGGCCTTTTCCCTGCGTCCCCAACACCTCCCTGAGACACCAGAGCTGGGTCAGCCCAGAGCCAGAGCCAGAGCCTGCAGCTGCCTCTGCTCTGCCAGCCCCAAGAGGCCACAGCCCCAACAGCCCAGCCCTGCTTATCTTGCAGGATCTAAAGCAAGAACAAACACTGCAGCTTCCAACCCTGAGCTCAAGTTTCTTGCCAGCAAGAACTGTTAAAAAAACAACTTATTTTGCTGTTTCTCTCTATGGAAATTGTTCACAGGAAAAATCTATTCACAGGGCTTTTCCCAAGCATTGTATAACCTCCACATCCTGCTATTTACACACTGCAAAGAGGTGATCCTTCAAATTTGAGGTGGGATTACAGCTTGGTGCTCCTACATCTCCATCATGCAGGCAGAGGAGTGAACACTTTACTAGCTGAGTTTCCAGAGGTGTTGGCCAAAAAAGTGTCCTGTTCTCCTAGGCTTTCCCATCCTGCTCATGCCCAGCTCCTGCTCTGAGTGCCAGCTCCCAGGGAAGGAGCTCCCACACACCACCAGCACTCTGAGCACTCCCTGCATTGCTGGCCTCAAGCTTTTGGGAACAACGATTAATTTGGATCAATTGCCTCAGGATTTGATTTGATTCCAGGGCAGGAATCAAACCTTGTAACACCAGAGGAGTCCCCAGTTCTGGGGGTCAGGATTCCGTGCTCTGTGGGAACACCCCTCCCGTGGGACAGACTTGCAGCAGGGATGTGGAGGCAGATGAGGTCAGTGCCCAGCAGTGTCCCCAGGGCTCCCCGGGTCTGCCATGCCCTGGGCTGCACAGCGTGGCTGTCCCAGAGGATCTGCCACTGCTCTGGAAGCTGCTCCATTTTTCAGCTGGTGCCTTGTGAGAAATGATGCTTCAAACTAAGGAGAATAACATCACAGTTATGTTATTTATTTATTGGAAAGGACAAACTCGCAGTTTAAGTAAACCTTCATTGCTAGGATGACTTATTGATATGTTTAAAGGAAATCTTCCTTTTTTGGCTATTTTTTATCTTAAAATTCAGTGTTTTGTTGCAATAGTGAAAATCCTTACCGTGCCATTGGATTCAAAGTCAGAAGTACTTTAACAGGCCATGGCAGAGGGGAGACATTACCCAATATGGACTGAAAATGAAAACTGCTCTTTCATGTACAACCTCGGTGCAGGAAGGGCAGGAAAGAATCTCCTCTTAAAACCACTTGGACACCAATTGTTTTTTCAGCTTTAAATCCTCTGCTGCAAGTCACCCTCACAAGGACCAGGACAAGGTATTTCCACTCACCATATTTTATGATAAGCATCTGCTCAGCAGCACTCCAGACAGCGCTGGGGGAATATAAATCTAAAAGGGTGTTGAGGAATCTCAGCCATTTCTCTGTGGAAATGTATTTGCATGCCCAGGGACCCAGGGCAGCTGTTTCCATTTCCCCAGAGTGATTACAGCCCTGGGAACACCATCTCCACGCTCACAGCCCTGTGCTAACTGGACAGAGCCTTCACCTCCTGTCATCTGAGGTCTTTCTGGGTAAGAAGCCTACTTGGAAATACTGACTTGTTCACAGAATGGTGAAGGTTGGAAAAGACCTCCAAGATCATCAAGTTCAGCTTTCAACTGAAACACTGCCCATCTCATCCAGGAACATGTCATGCCCAACCTTTCAGAGCTGCCAAGAACCCTGAGCTCAAACCAGTTCCCACAGTGAGAATTCCCTGACTTTGGTGGCCCAGCAAGGTCTTTGCCACAGAGAAAAGAGAGGAAGAAGAGGAGAACGCCCCTCATCAGCCCTGCCAGATGGACCCTTGTGCTCAGCAGGGCTGGCTGGAGCAGAGGAGCCCTCCAGGCCCTCACAGTGCTGCTCCAAAGCATCGTGATGTGACTGAGCCTGCAGCAGGAATGGGGAATGCCCTGGGAGCAGGATGGGGACAGGGCACAGATCACCCTGCCTGCTGTGAGATTTTGCCCCTTGAGTTGAGACCAAATCTATTGCTGGTGACTCCCTGAGCCTGAAGCAGCCCCAGTGCTCCCATCCCATCCCATCCCATCCCATCCCATCCCATCCCATCCCATCCCATCCCATCCCATCCCATCCCATCCCATCCCATCCCATCCCATCCCTCACTCACGTAGTGCCCGGCCGTGCCCTCCAGGGCCCCGTTGGGTGACTCGGGGGCTGTGCTGGGGTCAGTGTTCTTCTCCTGGGCCTTCTCCTCCTCCTTCCCGCCGCCGCCCTGGCCCGGCAGCGCCACCTCCCCGACGCCCAGGGCCTCGGCCTTGTACCTCGTCACGAAGTCGTGCATGAGCTGCTGCTCGCCCTCGGCGAGGCCGCGGCACTGCGCCGGGTCCTGGTCGTGCAGCGGGAGCTGCCGTGCCAGGCGCCGCCGCCGCTGCCAGGCGCCCTCCGTGCCCGCCACGGGCTGCAGCTCCTTGGGCACCAGCTCCATGTACTGCATGGCCTGCAGGGGACACACAGACTGCGTATTGCATGGCCTGCAGGGGACACACAGCACTGCTTGTACTGCATGGGACACACAGCACTGCATGGCCTGCAGGGGACACACAGCACTGCATGGCCTGCAGGGGACACACAGACTGTGTATTGCATGTACTGCAGGGGACACACAGCACTGCTTGTACTGCATGGGACACACAGACTGTGTATTGCATGTACTGCAGGGGACACACAGCACTGCTTGTACTGCATGGGACACACAGTACGGCATGGCCTGCACGGGACACACAGGCCAGGCACTGCACGGGACACACAGGATATGAACTGCACGGGACACACAGGCCATGCACTGCACGGGACACACAGGCCATGCACTGTACGGGACACACAGGCCATGCACTGCATGGAGACACACAGGCCATGCACTGCACGGGACACACAGGCCATGCACTGCACAGGACACACAGGCCATGCACTGCACGGGACACACAGGCCATGCACTGCACGGGACACACAGGCCATGCACTGCATGGGGACACACAGTACTGCATGTACTGTATGGGACACACAGGCCATGCACTGCACGGGACACACAGGCCATGCACTGCACGGGACACACAGGCCATGCACTGCACGGTACACACAGACCAGGCACTGCACAGGACACACAGGCCATGCACTGCACGGGACACACAGGCCATGCACTGCATGGGGACACACAGGCCATGCACTGCACGGGACACACAGACCAGGCACTGCACAGGACACACAGGCCATGCACTGCACAGGACACACAGGCCATGCACTGCATGGGACACACAGGCCATGCACTGCACAGGACACACAGGCCATGCACTGCACGGGACACACAGGCCATGCACTGCATGGCCTGCACAGGACACACACGAGCTGCTGCAGCAGGAGGCACAGCCTGCCTGGGATATGCTCCACTTGTGCTGTGGAGCAGCAGCAGACAATGCACCCAAACCCTCCCTTCTCCCTCTGAAGGGTTTGCACCCACACTGCAGGAATAAAAGGCTGGACTGGCTTAGATGCCAGGGGTAGCCAGGCTGTTATAAATCCTTTCATCCTCAGAAAACAGACTGGGTGTTTTTATGGTGTTTTAGATTACTTTTTGTTTGTTTGTTTATTTAAATACAAACCCCAGTTTGCCCAGGAAAGCAAAGCAGCACAGACTTGCTTTGCACAAAAATCCCAGCACACCCTCCGTTGCTGGCACTACCCTGACACTTTTCCGTGAAATTTGATAACACAGCTGCTGGAAAGACTAAAAGCTCATAAACATCAAAACCCATGAGCAGCTCTCTACTGCCTTGTGCTGGGACAGGGAGAGCTGCAGGGAGTGAGGCCCAGGCCACACTGAGCACCCACAGCCCACGGGGCTGTGTGCCCAGCAGCTCACAGCAAACAGCATCCTTTATCAATTAATGAAATCATCATAACACAGGAAAAATGCAGCTGGCAGTTGAGTCTGTGACCCTGACCAGTTCCTGACTGCTGATCTCACAGCAGAGGGAAGGTGTTTGGTCACCGATGCCCTGTGACACAGAAAGGAAATGCCCAGAAAGTGCCCAAAATGAAGGCTCTGATTTAACTGGCCAGGACCTCAGCAGCAGAGTGAACCCCTCCCAGTCTGAGGCTGGGTTAGTGCCCGTGGGCCACGGGGGCTGCACACTGAACTGCTCCTGGCCTGAGCAGGGGAAGGGAGTTTCCCACTCCGGCATTTTCCTATTGTAGTGTGAAGAGGGACAGGGCAGCCAGTTGGCTCCCTGCCATTCCCTGCCAGACCAGCATCCAGCTGCATTAGATTTGCTTCTCACTGGGCCAGCACTTGAGAACTCTAGCTTAAAAAACTTAGCAAAGAGATTTAACTGTTTGTGGCACACAGGCTGGTTCAGGCTGGGCTTTTCCACACAGAAATGCTTGCCCAGCACTGAACTCTTCAGCACGTCATGAAAAACTTCCAAGTGCCTTCCACCTTGGCTCCTCTGCGGCAGAGAGCGCTGCAGGGCGGAATTCCTGACAGGAAATGTGGAACAGCAGCAGAGAATGATTCCATGGGAGCAGGGCTTCTTCCCCAGCCTTGGGGTGCAAGTTCACATCACTGCACACTGGGATATCAGACATCAGCACCTGGTCCATCGTGCCCCTGGGCAAAGGGGGGCTGATGTCCAGTTTCCTGGGAAGGTTGCTGCCCTGTGGGACAAGGTGGAGTTTGGGAAGAGCTGTTTGGAGAGCTGTGGGATGCTGGGCAGTGACCTGGTGCACAAATGGCTTTCACAGACCTGAGGAATCCCAAGAGGAATGAGGAGAAGGAGACAAGGATTCCCTGACTGCTCCTCACAGGCACTGCCTCACAAGTGGACAGGAAACAACTGAACTGATGCTGTGAGAGCAGGAGCACCAGCACAGCAGAGCTCCAGCAGAGCAGCAGCGTGGGGAGAAACCTCAACCCACTGATGTGCCCAGACTAATGAACATTTACACCAGAGCAAGGGGCCAGCACAGCACCTGGAGCCTCCTGGTCTGCCCCACCTCCAGGATCTCCATTCCCAACACAAAGTGTTTGTGCTGAGAGTGAGGAAAGCAAAGCCTCAAGGCTTTTTTAAAGGCTTACTTAAAGCTGCTCAGGGGCAGGTTTCAGTATCTGCCCAGACAGGCAGTGAGATTTCACTCCCTGACCATGGGAATGCTTGAAGTTATAATTGCAGATGTCAATAAAAATGTGTCCAGAGAAAAGATTGAGGGAAAAAAATTCCAAAAAGTCCAACCTGACACCAAAAACTGCTGTGAAAAATAAGAAAAAGTTGCTACATCTGCTGCTATCACTTACTGTTATGGCCAATGCTACACTATGCTGCCTGAGTGCAGGTAATTTGGAGGAAGAGCATTTTAGTTTTCACTGCTCACCACTGGATCTTGGGGCTATTTTATGATCTGTTCTTTTCAGTGTCTCCAAGGACCTAAGTATCTGCTTCATGACTTCTGCAGGCACGGCTTAACAAGAATGCTCTGAACTTCCTCCTATTATTGACCGTCCACTTCAGCAAAACAAGGTTAAAAGGCATCCCAAGTGTCCAGCCTGCCTTCAGGAGGAAGCCCCTGGAGCCAGGCTGTTTGCACTAACAGCTTTCTGGCCCAAGTCCCTTTGAAACCCTCCCGAGAGTGGCTGACATCCAACACTTCTCCCCAAAGCCTGTCAAGCTGATCTGCGAGCCAGAATTTATCAAGGTTGTCTCCAAAACTCCTGCTCCTTGTTTACTTGAACCAAGAGATAGTCCAGCCTGTCCAGGCACTATAAAGAGATCAAAAACTTTCAGAGAGGTTTTCAACTTCCCCCATCAGGAGGTGGGACTGGGCTGGGGGAAAGGCAGGGAAGGGAAGGGAAGGGAAGGGAAGGGAAGGGAAGGGAAGGGAAGGGAAGGGAAGGGAAGGGAAGGGAAGGGAAGGGAAGGGAAGGGAAGGGAAGGGAAGGGAAGGGAAGTGCCTTGATGAAGCATCCCCAGCTCAGCCCCAACCCAGCCTGTCCAAGCCCTCAGGACAACTGGCTTTAAGCTGAATAACCACTCTGGCTCCGGGGGCTGCAGCTCCACTTTCACACCTGTATCCCAAATTCTTCTTTAAAAAGGTCTCTGGTTGCATTTTTGGCAGCTTTTTTTGTTGATTGGCATCAATAGCTTGCAGCTATTTGTTTCATTTGAGGAGCAGAAGCTCTTCACTGTCCACTCCTGACAGTGGCACACAGAGGGTTTTACACCACAGCACAGTGAAAAGCCAGCTAAAGGCTTTCCCACAAGAAATGCTCTGCTGGCTCACACTTCCCCACGCTGAAAACCACTTCCACCCCTTCCCACACAGCTGGTCCAGATGCAAACCAGGCACGGCAGGGAGATGGAGCTGGGCTGGGGGCTCGGTTTTGGATCCAGCCCTCGGAAGGGGACCACACTCCCTATCTCACCTTTTTACCCTGGGGTCTCTTTAAAATGTTGTTTTTATTTGGACCAGATTATGCTTAAACTGTAAGGAAGAAATCCCCAGCTCCAGAGCTGAGATGAGAGCGTTCTGCTGGCAGCAGCCGTGGGCAGAGCTGCTCCCACACAGGCAGGAGCTGCGGGCAGGAGCTCTCAGGCACTGAGCTCAGCCCTCGCCAGGCTCACCCGGGCACAGGGAGCCCTGGACTCCTGCTCCTGGGGACAGGAGGCTGCTCAAGGCTGCTGGAACAGGGGTGGGCTGCTGTTCTTCATCACAGGGACTGTGAGGGACCCCGGGAATGGGCCTCTGAGCCCACTCTCCAGGCAAGGACTCCTCCAGCAGCACAGGGAGAGGGGGAGCCCTGAGGCACAACCACCCAGCTGCCCACCAGCCCCATTCCTGCTCCTCTGCTTGCCCAGCCCAGACAGCCCCAGAAGGCCTGGAGGAGTTGTTCTTACATCCAACCAGGCTGGGGCTTTGGAGCAGGCATGGGCTGCCCAGGGCAGCAGGACATCTGGGATGGGATCTCTTCTCAGCTGTGCTTTTACTGCAGATGGGCTTTACCAAAAGACTAAGAGCTTTCCAGTTGTAAAAGCCATTAAAACTTCTCCTAGAAATGTAAACAAACCCATAAAACACAAAGGCATTCCATCCCCCTCTCCACCCACTCTGCTTACTGCCCGTGCTCCAAACACGAGTGCCCTGTGCCCCTCTGCTCCCTGGGGCACACACGGGTCCCCGTTTGTCCCCATGACCCCATTCCAGAGCACGGCTCTGCCCCAGCCCCCCTGTGCCCTTACCAGCTTCTGGGTGAGCCCAGGGGGCGCCCACTCGTAGGTGATGGTGTCGAAGGTGGGGTCCTTGCCCGAGATGTTGGGGTTGGTGACGATCATGCGGTTCCTCTTGTAGACGCGGGCGCCGTCGCCGCCCTTGAGCCGCGCGGTGAGCGAGGCGTGCCGGGAGCCGGCCAGCAGCCGCCCGATCTTGCGGTCATCGTCCAGCTCCGAGCTCGGCCCGTGCTCCTCCTGGCTGCACTTGCACGACTTGCAGATCTTCCTGGCAAAGCCCGAGAGCGTCCAGGGGGTGAGCTGGGCACGGGCTGCCAGCCTCTGCCCAGGGGCACGCACAGCCTGGGCTCGTGGCACGGACAAAGGGCTCGGGGGGGAACGGGATGGGTTGGGTTGGGAGGACCCAAAATCCCACCCAGGGTCATCCTGCCATGGCAGAGACACTTCCCACTGTCCCAGGTGCTCCCAACCCCAATGTCCAACCTGGCCTTGGGCACTGCCAGGGATCCAGGGGCAGCCACAGCTGCTCTGTGAATTCCATCCCAGCCCCTGCCCACCCTGCCAGGGAACAATTCCTAATTCCCAAGATCCCATCCATCCCTACCCTCTGGCAGTGGGAAGCCATTATCCCTTTTCCTGGCACTACAAAATCTGCTGCCTCCCACCCACAGGAAACTGCTGCTTCCCCTGAACTCTGGAAACCCCTTCAAGCATCACGAGATTGGAGATAATTCTCCTCACCAGATTCCAGCAGACCAGCACCAGCCTTGCCTATTATGAATCTTTACATGCCATTAAAAATGTGACTGCTGGAAGGAACTGATGCTTAATTGACTGTAATTTGAATGATAATAGGTATAAATCACACAGACAAGTGTCTAAGGACACTCTGGTGGCCAGCACTGCCATCAAACACTAATAGCAGAAGGGGCAAAGTAACTCTGACACAACCCCGAGGATTTCAGCAGGATCTTGGAATAAGAATGAGTCCAACCAGCCTTTAATGGAGTCAATAAAAAAAATGGTTGTGCTTCCACCAAATGACTGCTTTAAAGGTTGTATTTCACACAGCTGAGGTATCACAAGGGGAGCCGAAGGCATCCAAGGCATTCCAGCTGCAGCAGCACAGCTGGACCACAGCCTCCCTGCCCCACCACCACGGGCACAGCACCCTGGGGAGCTCCCCAGGAGCACAGAGGAGCCCAGTGTTTGTGAGGCAGTTCAGAGGGCAATAATTCTCTTTTAACGAGCGACATCTGGATGTCTGCATTCCATTGCACAGCCCCTTTGTTGTCCTGCTGGGGCAGGGAGCAGCCCCTGCCCTGAGCTGGGCACTGCCCTGGTGTGCTGCTGCTATCAGGGGCTATTTACCCGAATTAGTGGTTTTAAGAGGAAAAGCTGGGAATGAAGCATCGACAGCGAGGTGCTGTGCCAGCAGCAGGCCCGTTTCAGGCAGGACCGGGCGGGCCCAACGTTACCTCCAGGAGTGTGGCTCAAAGCCCGTGCACAGCCCTCGGCAGCGCAGGCAGGGCGCGCCTCTTCCCACCTGCGGCTGGCTCCCCGACATCTGCAAAACAGCAGCACACAGCTGGGGGGATTTATCCTCGGGGCTCCCTGGGACAGCCCTGACACTGCCCTTCACACAGCCATCCCCTCAGCCAGCCCCTGTGCCCCATGAAACCTCAGATCTCCCAACGCCACCTGACCACGTCCACACAACCCTGCTGCAATTTCATCGAAGGATGCTGGGTGAGGGCTTTCCCTTCAAAGTGAGGGAAGGTGGAGGGGCTGGCACATCAAACCCAGGGAGCACACCCACACACTGGGCAGCCACCTTCACCCCATCCACAGAGAGCTCAGGTCCCGTTTTGATCCAGTTCACTGAGTTCATGTACTGCACGTGGATCTGTGCAAGCAGAAGGTCAGCAGGGGACACGGAGGTGCACTGCCATAACCTGATGCTGAACTTGCTTTGCTGCACCTTGGACCTCCTTGGTGTTTCTCCAAGGGTATTTTGGGAATGTGGCAGGTTTCCATGCCTCTGGCACTGGACTTTAGGGGTGGTTTCCACAGTGAACAGGAAATACAGTGGGAAATGCTCTGAGGAGGACAAGGGGTGGTAGAGTGACGGGGGGGCTGTGGCTGTGCTGCACTTTTTGCTGCTCACTGAAAACAGACAAAAGTCACCCATCCTTGGGTGTTCACTGCTGCAGAGACATCCTAATAAACTCCCAACAGGACAAAGATGAGCAAAAACCCACACCAGGAGCCCATAACATTGGAAAACAAACCTATTTCCTGCCTGCCCCATGGATTTATCAAACACGGCTTTTTGAGCGTGAGGAACGCAGTGGGATACAGCAGGAGACAAAAACAAAGAGCTGCAGGAGGCAGCAGGGCAAGGTGACACCAGCAGCCGCTGGATTTATCTCAGCCTGGATGTTTACACAGGAGCTGTCAGGCTCCTGCCTGAAAGACAGGCTTGTTCCCTGGAAAAACGAGCTGAGGGGAACGGGGACAGTGCCAAGCGCAGCGGGAGCAGGGCAGCACCAGGGCAGCGCCAGCCCAGCTCAGCAGCTCCGAGCCCCTGCAGTCAGGGCTCAGAGCCCACGGCCTCCCCCAGCCCCAGGAGGCACAGCCAGGGGTCAGGGCTGGGCAGGGTCTGACCACTGTGCCCACCACAGACTGCCCTTCCCATCAGGGCTGTGGCACACACGGGTCCCACAGCTCCCAGCCTTTCTGGGGCCATTGATCAGGTTTTGTGAAAGGTCTTTATCTCTCTCGAGGCAGGAGCTTGTTCTAGGACCTGACTCTTCAGATGTGCACACACACTGAGAGCCTGCCTGACTCACAGAACATTTGCCCTGGGAGGGACCCACTGGGATCCTCCTCCAGCTGGCCCAGGAGAGGCTCAGGGCTCAGCCTGGCAGAGCAGGGCTGAGCTGTGGAAGTGCCCAGAGTGGTACCTGCCCATGGCTGCAGTCCCTGCACGTCTCTGCCCTGCCTCAGTCCTGCAGTGCAACATCATGCACTATTTAAATCACCCTTTGGCACCTCACAAGAGGCTGGCCTTGCCAAAATCTATTTTCAAAGGGAGGCACCAAGAGCAGTGAAAGGACTGAGGCAAAAGAGCCAATGCTGCTCCCCAGCAGGGACCCAGGGGCCCTTGGGCTGACCCAGGCTGTGCTCAGCAGCTCCAGGCTCTGAATTCTGCTCAGAGGCAAACCCAGTGACCCTGCTGCAGCTCTTCCTCCTCCTGTGCCAGCTGCCCAGGACAGACAGACACTGAGGATTCCCACAGACCACTCCCAGCCCTGTGCCAGGTACCAGGAACTGCTGGGGTTTAGCTGGCTCAGATCTTAGCCAGTCAAACAGGAGCTGAGCTTCAGCAAGGGACTGCAAGTGGTGGTTTATCTAAAATACAAACATCTGGATTAAATAAACTCCTTTGGAAAAGGCTCATTCACTCAAGGGGAAGGGCACAGGGAGAAGTGTGGTCAGCAGCACAGGCAGCTCCCCAGACAAGCTGGCACTGGGAGCCCAGGGCGGTGCCAGGGCAGGAAGTCACAGCCCCAAGGGTGCCCAGCAAGCTCAGAGCCTGGGGCCAGCAGCTCTGGAGGCTCTGACAGGCCAGGCAGGCTCTGTCTGGAGGACAGTGCTGCTCCTCACTGCTCCTCACTGCTCCAGAGGCAGAGGGAGAGCTGAGCCACGCTCACTCCTGTCCCTGTGCAGGGCCAGACTCAGCAGGCGCCGGTGCCCGGGCACTGCACGTCCTGCCCAGGCACTGAGCTGCTCCTCTCGCTCTGCTGCAGCTCCTCACATCGGCATAAAAGGAGATTTCTTTGCAAAAATTATGCAAGACACTGTAAAAACCCCAAAGCCGGTGAGATAATGTGAAACAAATGCTCTGACTGGCCCGGGCTCCACCTATGCCCAAGCCCATCCGAGAAGTGCAGCTGAACTTTGGCATCACCTTAAGATAAAGGGTTTGGAGACATTTGTAATGCTTTAAAAAAGCGCCAAAACCCCAAAACCAGGCCTCTGTCAACAAACTGGTTGAAGAAAAGCAAATCCTGCTCACCAGGACTAGATAGACGCTCCTTGCAAGATTTCTGTTTTGGCTTTCTGTGCCTCACAGCATTCTTGCTGCTAGAAGACAGAAAGCAAGTCAGGGCAGAGGAAATTCTTGGGTAGTGAAATGATAGGAAATCGAGGCTGTTCTACCCACAAAAACATTGCAGAGCAGCGTCAGGAGCACACCAGTACTGCCATGGGCTGCTGTGACACCGGCCACAGGCACGGCCCTGGGTCACTGAGCAGCTGGGAAATGGAGAGCCTGGAGGGACAGGTGACAAGGAAAGAACCCAAACACGGCTCCAGCTTGCTCCAGAGCTTGAGGACTCCTCTGGAAAGGAGCACTGAGCTTCCCTGGCAGGTCTGGTGAGATGGACTCCTGGCCAGGAGCTCTGAGCAGGTCTCTGTTTGCTGCTCAGCTGAGCCCCCACAGGGGTCTTGGTTCTGTCACCTTCTGGCCAGCCCAGCACACCTTGGCCAAGGACCCTCTGCCAAAGGCTCTGCTGAAACCAGTCTGACAGCTGGGTTTGCTGCCAGGGACTGTCCCCAGGGGCAGCAGAACCTGTAGAACTCGGGCCTGAAATCACATTCAGAGTTTCAGTAAGCTTGGCCAGTGTGGTGGTAAATCCAGGACCACGGAGGACCCAGAACACCCCCAGCCCAGCACACATCCCCAGCACACATCCCCAGCACACCCCCCCAGCCCAGCACACCCCCAGCCCAGCACACATCCCCAGCCCAGCACACATCCCCAGCCCAGCACACCCCCAGCCCAGCACATACCCCCAGCCCAGCACACACCCCCAGCCCAGCACACACCCCCAGCCCAGCCCAGCCCCGGGGGCAGCAGGGGACAGGCAGGACTCGGCTCTCTCTGAGTGCTGTGCTCGGTGCCAGCAGAGCACGAGTGACACCAGGGCAGGTCCTGGCAGGGTGAAGGGTGTCCCATGGCAGTCACCCCTCCTGGCACTGCTGCCTGAGTCACCCTCGGCTCTCCAGCCCCCAGAAGGCTTTGGGGACACAGTTCCACAGCCACAGGCCCAGGAGGGGCTGGCAAAGGGGGCCCTGCTGCCTCCACAGAGGCTTCTGGATCCCAAAAGCATTTGTTGCACAACACCCTATTTGGAGACCGAAATGGTGCTGGAGACACGTAACCACCTCAAGTATGTTTTTCCCTCCTTTTTAGGGAGGGAAGAGGAAAAGCTGGTTTCCAAAAAGTTACTCCAAGTTCACAACAGCCCTTCAGAGCTGAGGTCCTCGTTTCACCTCTCCCCACAGCCAGTGCTCCCCCGTGGCCAGGCAGGCTCCATCCAACCCCTCCTGCAGCATCAGACACCCTGCCCTCGATCCCAGCATGGCAGACACAGCTCCAGGGAGGCTGAGAGACCTCCAGAACCCTTTGGGGAGGTTCCTCCAGCTGCAGTGAGTTTTGAAGATTTACAGCTAAGTCTGAACTAGACCCATGAACAAAGGAATGGGGAAAAGCCACACAATATCACATGGGTGGGACCAGTCTGCTCAGCACAATTGCTGAGGGATAGGATGGATAGCAGATCATTTGTTGTCATGATTGGACTATAATAGAGCTAAGCTTGCATAATACCAGCGGGCTAGCTCAAACTTCCTGATGGATTTGGGGCTGGCTCAAACTTCCTGATGGATTTGGGGCTGGCTCAAACTTCCTTAAGGACTTGGGGCCAGCTCAAACCTCCTGATGGACTTCCAGTAACTGGAGGGTGCAAGGGTTTACATCCAAGGGGAGAGCTGCATGCTCCAGTTCACACGTTGGCCATTTGCTAAACTCTTCCCTTTCTGCTGATGACCAGCACACAGAAGGGTTTGGGTTGTAAAGGACCTTGAAGCTCAACATCCTCCTTGACTGCACCCAAGGTCTGGTGAGGTCCAGCTCAGGAAGCAGCTCCCAGTCCTGGCACAGAACAGCCCAAACATCCCCTGAACCTCCTGCAGGGGCAGCTCAGTGGGACACTGGGGCTGTTCTGGTTTCAGGAGAGGCTCCTTGACTGCAAGGGGAGTAGGTCTGAGCAAGGCAAGCAGCTGCCCTCAGAAGTGCATTAACCAATGAACACAGTCACCACTGCAGTTCTGAGAACAGCAAAGGGATGTTTTGATTTATTTTCTTCTCATTTTCATAGAAAACATCCATTGTAATCATGACCTGCAAGCAATTTGTTTCCCTGCCAGATTCCAGGCAAGCGTTATCCCAATTACCACACTCACAGGAAAAAAATTCCCTTACAAAAGGCTGTCTGTCATCCCAAATTCTCTCTATTGGATTTATTTCAGGCATCAATGAATGGGTTGATATCATCTGCAATACTGGAAGCACTTATTGTATTAAACTTTGCAGAGTAAGAAGTTTGCTGCCTTTTATTTTAGCAATATAAAGAGCAGGTAAAGGCACTGATAATGAAGGAAACTATTTCAATGGAGCTGCCAGATCCCAACCCACAGGATGACAGAGCTCCAACAACCAGGGCCTCTGCAAATAGCTCCCTCTTCCAAGAGCACATAGCTGGCAGCATTCCTTTCTTCACTAACAATGTGTGAATTAATGATAAGAGAAGGGCAAATGCTGAAAAATCTGATTTTTTCACAAAGCCAGACAGTGCTTCAGATACTTGGACTTAATTATAAACCCAAACCAAGATGTGAGGAAGTGTCTGGAATAGGAAGAACCCCCCAGAGCTCATTAAACAGCAGATGTGCTGAGTTCAGAGCACTCAGGTGAGGCTCTCAGGGTGATCTCCAGTGACCTGCCCAGAACCAGCCGGGTCCTCCCATCTCCCACATGGGGAGAAGGTTCTGGATGCCACTGGGAATGGGGAGCCCTCAGGACACTGACAGGAGCTGCTGCCATCAAATCTCCGTGTAACAGCTGATCTAGGACTAAATATCCTCTCAGCAGCAGGAGGAGGATCTGTGGGGGAGGAAACAGGAGGCAGCTGAAGGTGGCACGAGGGCAGGGCCCTGCCTGGGTGCCCAGCCCTGTGCCCACCTTCCTGCACTGCAGCCTGCCTGTGGCAGCCCCGAGCCCCACAATCTCAGCTGGGGAACAAAGGGAGGAGGGTTGGAGCAATGCCTGCAGGTGTGCAGAGGAGCACACACAGGTCCAAGTGAATCTTGTGGCTGCTGATGCCCTGAACACAAGGCAGGAGCTGCCTTTGTGCCACCCCAAGCACTGGCAACCACCAGGATGCTTTGGAGAGGATTCACCCTCCTGTGCCCACCTGATGGAACCAAGCCATGGAGTCAGTGCTGGGGGCAGGTGAGATGGCACAAGAGTGGGGAATCAGGCTGGTACCAGCACTAGGAAACTCCAGCTCTCCAAAAACTGCAAACAGCTGCCTGGAAATGCCCCCCTTCCTCTGAGCCCCATCTCTGAATGGAACAGTGGCTCCAAGATGGGACATCTGAGCACTGCCTTTCCTGGATGGCTGGAATACAGTATTTCCTCCTCCAAAAAAAGGAGAAAAACCCCAGCCTAAGCAAATACTCCAGACACTGCCTCTCTGCAGGACCAGAGGGATTTTGTAATTTGTAAATTGCATTTCATTGCACTCTGCTTAGCTCTCAGTCCAAGTCCCAAAATAAGTCTTTAACCCCTGTGCTGCTTTATGATCCCATGTCTATAAATACTTGCCCAGAGCAGGTTTCTCCATTAAGATCCACATCTGCTTCCTCCCCTGGGCTGCAGCACAAGGACTCTGCTCTGGGAGCAGGGGTCAGTGCCCTGAGGCCAAACCAGCCTTCAGGGCAGTCACAGCCACCTCCCCAGGGGTGACCCGTGCCCAGCCCTGGGGGCAGCTCCTCATGCCCAGGGGTGGCTCTGCAGAGACAGTGCCAGCTCTGTAATGAAACTGAGCTTCTGCAGAGCAGACACGATGAGCATGGGAGCTCTGCAAGGCCCAACCCAGTCCTGGGGTGGAACTGGTCAAGGTCTGCTGCTCCAGCCCCACACTTGGGGCCGAGATGAAGCTGGTGATGAAGATGAAGCTGGTTTCTGCAGCCCTGACAGGGGTTATACAACGGAGCAGCAGCACCTTTGGGGGGCCCAAGCACAACCTCCCCAGCCCCTCACTCAGCATCCTCATCCTCACCCACCCAAACTGCTCACAGAGCTCTGGGACACCACAGAGGCTCTCAGATGTGTCCCACAGGAGTCTCTGGGCAGAACTGCTGTTATCTGGGGGCTGAGCATCCTTCCCACAGAGCCAGGCTGTGGGAACTGCTCAGGCTCAGCCCAGGCACCCTGCACACCCTGACCAGGGCACCCACACCATGGAACCATGAGGGACAAAGCTGAGTTTCCAGCTGGGATGAGAAGTTTTGAAAAGTTCCCAGGTTTTGGACTTTACCAATGCAAGCTGCCAGTCCCAAGCAGCACTCCCAGCCACATCTGCACACACCTGCAGAGGGCTCTTCAAGCACCCAGAGTCTGCTGATGGAGAGGGAGCTCCTGCCTCTCCCTGAGGCACCAAGACCCCCTGATCATACCCTGGAGCTCATTTAGCCCTGCAAGAGCAGCCCGTCTCTGTGTGCTGCAGGATGCTCTGGATGTTTGCCAGTCCCACGTGAAGAACTCAAGGAAGAAAAAGTTAAAGAACCAAAATTTGTGTTAACTGAGTAAACTTTACCTTGGCTTAGACGGGTGCTTTTAGCTTGGTGGGTTATTTTGTTCTGACAAGAGGGACAGAGTTTAGTGAGCACAGCACACAGGCCCAGAGGCTGCCTGGCCAGCTGGGCCCGCTCCAGCCCTCACGCCGTGCCAGCCATCGCCTTCTCCCTGCTCTGAGCTCTAGCTCTCCACTCAGAATTTAATCTAAACAAGCCCTGTGCCAAACAGAACGCTGTCCCACTCATGCTGCTTTAATTTCCTCAGAAAGAATCCCAGAATACTCTAGGCAAGACATCAACAATAATTAAACCCAACAGTGATTGAAAATCAAATTTTCGGGGCCTCGCGACAAGCTCTAATGAGTTCCAGACTTGCCTTCCCCGACTTGCTCAGACTGGCTGTGTGACACTGCCAAGCTAAATTAAAATTTGACAGTATTCCACACCATGCCCAGAAAAAGTGCCCGCCTTAGGATTCAGGAAATGAACCAGCCGTCTGCTGCAGAGACACCCGTTAATGCTGGGACGTCGATTATCCAGGCACTGGTACAGCGTCTGCATTGTTCTCCTTCCTTGTTTGCATTATGTCATTTCATATCCCTTTGAAGTACAAACTAGCTGGCATGTCTGTTTTCCCCCTGCAGCGCTCAGGTGAGAGGGCACAGGCAGCAGAGCCTGGGCATGCCCTGCCCACAGCGAGGGTCCCAGCAGAGCTGCACCTTCACTGCGCTCTGTGCCTTTGATTTAAGTGACATCAAAGGTGACATCCTGTCCTTGGCCCTTCCCCAATGGGAGCTGAGCGTCCAGCTGCACATTTTGGGAAGTCTCTGATGCTTTGTGCATTCACAAGCCTTTTTGGGGTGCACTGTGAGCCCTCCCTGCTGCATCCCCTGCAGGTGATGCTTGAGAAGCTCCTGGGAGAAGGCTCCAGTGCAGAAACAGCTTCACCAGGGCTTATCCCCCAGCAGGGATTTGCTCAGCCCTCCCTGCTGTCCAAAGCCAGCCCTGCTCCTGCAGCCCCCTGAGGGACTCTGAGCTGGGCCCTGCTCAGAGCCCCCTTGTCCAGACAAGGCAGGGATTGAGCTGCTGGCAGGGCCAGCCTGAGCACAGCCCAGCAGCAGCCTCGAGAAAAAGGCCCCATTTCCACTCCTGAGGGATCCATCCCCACTCAGCGCCTGGCAGGAGCTTCCCGAGGGCTCCAGCTGGCACCTGAAGTGCCCTCCCACGGCAGCCAGGAGCCGTGCACATGGCTGAGGTCCCTGCTGGGAGAGGACATTGCTCTGAGTCTGGGATGACACAGCAGCAGGTGCCACCAAACCCTGACCACTCCTGCCAGGACAGGGCCACCCTGCAGGGCCACACCAGGGGTGTCTGCCCCTGCCAGCCAGCAGAGATTGTCCCCATAGGGTCAGCACGCAGGGAAGGAGGAATCCTGAATGCCCCAGTCCCACCTCGAAGCATCATGTATGTCAGGACAGCAGGGCAGGGGGATGCTGAGGAACCCAGCCCAGCATCTGTGGGTCACCCAGACAGCAGCTCCTGCTGCCAAACACCAGCCTGTGCCCGGCTAGCCTGACAGAACAGCCAGCTCACAGTACACCGGGTAAAGCTCACAGTACACCGGGTAAAGCTCACAGTACACCGGGTAAAGCTCACAGTAACACCGGGTAAAGCTCACAGTAACACCGGGTAAAGCTCACAGTAACACCGGGCAGAGCTCACAGTACACTGGGGTAAAGCTCACAGTAACACCGGGCAAAGCTCACAGTAACACCGGGCAAAGCTCACAGTAACACCGGGCAAAGCTCACAGTAACACCAGGTAAAGCTCACAGTACACCGGGTAAAGCTCACAGTAACACCGGGCAAAGCTCACAGTACACTGGGCAAAGCTCACAGTAACACCGGGTAAAGCTCACAGTAACACCGGGCAAAGCTCACAGTAACACCGGGTAGCTCACAGTACACCGGGTAAAGCTCACAGTACACCGGGTAAAGCTCACAGTACACCGGGTAAAGCTCACAGTAACACCGGGCAAAGCTCACAGTACACCGGGTAAAGCTCACAGTAACACCGGGTAAAGCTCACAGTAACACCGGGTAAAGCTCACAGTAACACCGGGTAAAGCTCACAGTAACACCGGGTAAAGCTCACAGTACACCGGGCAAAGCTCACAGTAACACCGGGTAAAGCTCACAGTACACCGGGTAAAGCTCACAGTAACACCGGGCAAAGCTCACAGTAACACCGGGCAAAGCTCACAGTACACCCGGTAAAGTTTTCCTTGGGATCAGCAGCAGCTCAGCTCGAGCCCAGCGGGACAGAAGGTGCTACAGCTCAGCAACAGCCAGGCTGACCCGCCCAGCCTGCCAGGCACGGTGGGCCCCCAAGGCCAGCACTGCCCAAAGTCCCCATGGCAGAGGGCAGCGATCCCCACAGGGCAGGGTCTGGGGTGCCCCAGGGCACTGCCCAGGGAGGTGGCATCACAACAGGCTGACATGGGCTGCTGAACTCACCCCCGAGCCACGCGGGGACAAAGGTGCAGAGAGGAAGGTGACGGGAGCAGCTGCTGCCATTCCACACTTTGCTCTGGCCCGGCAGCCAGAATCCCTTCGAGAGCCCAGTGCCACGGCAGCGGGAAGGGCCGGCATCGCCTGGAGCCAACACTGCCGAGGGTCTAGAAGGGGACAAGGGACTCCCTCCCTCCCTCTCTCCGTCCGTCCCTTCCCCAGAGCGCAGCCCAGCCCAGCTGTGCCGCACGCGGGTTCATTCACACAACGGAGGCTGCCTTGCCAGCAGACGCGTCCCTGCAGTGATTCTGGCACTGGGATGAGCCCCAGGCAGGCACCGAGCGCTCCGGGTGCCCCCGAGGGGCAGGGAGGAGGGCACAGCGGGGGGCTCTGTGCCCCGGCTCGCACGGCGCGGGCAGCAAAGCCGGACATGAGGGATACCGGGAATAACCCCGGGCTGCCTGAGCCGTGCGGGGCCGCGGCGCACCCGCCCTGCCGGGCACCTCCGGGCGCGGGGATCGGGACCGCCGTGCCCCGGGACAGCGATCGGGACCGCCGTGCCCCGGGACAGCGATCGGGATCATTCCCGGTGTGCCCGGGCTGTCCCGGGACAGGGATCGGGATCGCCGTTCCCGGGCTGTCCCGGCACGAGGATCAGGATCATTTTCGCGGTGCCGGCACGGGGATCGGGATGGTTTCCGCTGTTCCCGGGCTGTCCCGGCACGGGAATCATTCCCGCTGTCCCGGGGCTGTGCCCCGAGCTGTCCCGCCGTCCCGTCCCGGGGATCGGGATCATTCCCGCTGTCCCCGAGCTGTCCCGGCACCAGGATCAGGATGGTTCCCGCTGTACCGGGGCTGTCCCGTCCCGGGGGTGGGGATCATTCCCGCTGTCCCCCGGGCTGTCCCCCGGGCTGTCCCCCGGGCTGTCCCCCGGGCCGTCCCCCTCACTCACCTCCGGCCGCTCCGCCGCTCCCGCGCCGCCGCCGCTCGCGCTGCCCGAGCGCCGCCTTTCATTGGCGGGCGCGGCGGCCTCGCGCCGCTCTCAGCCAATCCGAGCCCGCCCCGAAACTTTTCTGGCCAATGGCGAGCGGGGGAGCGCGAGGGGGGGCGTGACCGCGGCGGGGACAGCGGGACGGGGACGAGGGACAGGGGAAAGGGGACAGGGATGGGGACCGGGATGGGGGAAAGGGGACAGGGATGGGGATGAGGAAAATGGCCTCAGAGAAGGCGCGGGGAGATGCGACACTGCAGAGGAATTGTCCCTTGGCAGGGTGGGCAGCCCTGGCACAGGTGCCCAGAGCAGCTGTGGCTGCCCCTGGATCCCTGGCAGTGCCCAAGGCCAGGCTGGACACTGGGGCTTGGAATAACCTGGGATAGTGAAGGTGTCCTGCCCATGCCAGGGAGGATGGAACTGAGTAAAGGTCATCCTGTTCAATAATCAAACCATTCTGGGATTCTGTGCTCGGACAGCACAGTCCCTGGGGCAGAAAAAGCAGCAGCCCCAGAAAGGGCTGTGGGCAGGGACGGGGCTGATGGTTTGGGGGTACCCAAGCACTGGCAGCCCCTGGTGCTCCAGCCAAGCTGCCTGTTGTGGCTGGCCTGGGACTGTCCCTCTGTCCCCAGTCCCTGTGTCCCTCTGTCCCACCACGCTCCCATCCCAGGCATGGCTGACACCGAGCACAGGGAAATGGATTTCCGAATCAGGCAGGAATGTGCTGGGCAGTTTATCACAGCAGACAGACACGAAATGTTTTTAGCAGAAGAAACTGTCCAAAACCACGTTTCTCTTGTTATTTCAATGCATGTTGAGCACTGAATGACAATCTATTGCCTTTTATATTTTGGGTTTTTTTCCTTCACCATGGATTGGTGAGGTCTTTACTGCTTTAGCAAACATTCCTGCCTGCTCCAACAGACATTCCTGCCTGCCCCTGCTGAGGCCAAGAGGTCCAGCACAAAGCCCCTTTGTGCAGGTGAGGGAGGGAGGGCTGCACATGCTCCTGCTCCCTCCCCTGGCTCCCAGTTCCCACTGATCCCTTCTCCCTTCTTCCTTGTGCCTGAGTCCAGGAAAACCCTGGAATAACAGAGACCAGGCTGCAGCTGCCTGCTGTGATCTGTGATCCAGGAGCACATCCCCAGCTCGGAGCTGGCTCCTTAGAGCTGCAATCTGAACAAAAATCCTGAACTCTCCTTGATTTAATTTCTCCCTTGTTGGTACATTTTTTCCTGAAGTTTCTCGCAGCATTCCTGCAGAGAAGGGGAACAGGGAACCCGACCTCCCAGGGCCATGTGGAGCTGGAGATGCTTTTCCAGCAGAAAGGCCAAGGGCCCTGGGGCTGGCAGCCCCTCTGGACAGCAGGAATGTGCCCCTGAGAGAATGCATGAACACAAGAGATATTGGAACATCCGCAAAAAAACTGGGTTAAAAAGCAATGGCAGAAGAGAAGTTCTGGAGGGATAAAGTCCCTCCAGGGAGGGCATTTGAACCTGACCTTCCAGAGGCATCTGGGAGTGAGCACAGAGAACAAACAGCACAGGGATATTGTTTCTCAAGCTTCTGAAGGGCTTGGCAGTCCTGGAAAGGTTTGGCATGGCAATGGGGTGACATTATCTGCCTTTCCCAGGACACACACGCACGTGGGACATAGGAAAGAACTCACCCAGGGACTGCAGGGCGCCAGAGGCACGGCTGACAGGAGCAGTGGCACTGCCACTCTGCCACCAGCACAGGGACACTGTGGCAGGGAGGTCCCCACGGGGTGCCAGGCTCACAGGGAACCCAGCTCATGCCTTGGACAGGCGTGGAGGGAATGGTTTTTGTGTGTGTGGGGAATCCACCTAGCAGGGGATGTTAGAGGTGACAGGGACAGCTTGGGGTGGGGATTTGTTGGTTGGTTTTGTTTTAAGCAGCAGCTGCAGGGCTCCAGGTGATGAACAGGACTGAGCACTCCCTCTGCAGCCAAGGCTTTCCAGCAGCACAAACCCAACACTGGAATAAGAGTTAAACCCTTCTAGAGGCTTCCTTTTACAATAAAATTACATCTGGAGCAGCTGTAATTAATGCTAGTCCAAATAAATGAGGGCAAGTGATGGTGCCACAGGGCAGAGTGTGATGGTGACCCAGGGAAGGCACCCAGGGCCAGGTGACTCCCCAGGTTCAGAAGCTCCTGGTGCTGGGAGCTCTCTGGGGTGGGAGCACAGCCAAGCTGTGTTCTGCACAGGCCCTGGTTCAGTTTGCAGGTTCCTGGAAGGTTCAGCTGTCAATACACAGAGTAAAGAGCTGTGAATGCTGTCCCTGGGGGTGAAATGAGCTGCAGTGTCCTGGCAGGCCTGCAGCAGAGCAGGTGGCAGGGAGAGAGGGAAGTGACATCCAGGAGAAGTGAGATCCAGAGAGGTGAGATCCAGAGAGGTGAGCTCCAGAGAGGTGAGCTCCAGGGAGGTGGAGGTGCTCTCCAAGAGGCGGAGGTGCTCTCCAGGTAAAGGTGCGCTGCAGGTGGAGGCTCTCTCCAGGTAAAGGTGCGCTGCAGGCGGAGGCGCTCTCCAGGTAAAGGTGCGCTGCAGGCGGAGGCTCTCTCCAGGTAAAGGTGCGCTGCAGGCGGAGGTGCTCTCCAGGTAAAGGTGCGCTGCAGGTGGAGGCTCTCTCCAGGTAAAGGTGCGCTGCCGGTGGAGGTGCTCTCCAGGTAAAGGTGCGCTGCAGGTGGAGGTGCTCTCCAGGTAAAGGTGCGCTGCAGGTGGAGGTGCTCTCCAGGTAAAGGTGCGCTGCAGGTGGAGGTGCTCTCCAGGTAAAGGTGCGCTGCAGGCGGAGGCTCTCTCCAGGTAAAGGTGCGCTGCAGGTGGAGGCTCTCTCCAGGTAAAGGTGCGCTGCAGGTGGAGGCGCTCTCCAGGTAAAGGTGCGCTGCAGGTGGAGGTGCTCTCCAGGTAAAGGTGCGCTGCAGGCGGAGGTGCTCTCCAGGTAAAGGTGCGCTGCAGGTGGAGGTACTCTCCAGGTAAAGGTGCGCTGCCGGTGGAGGTGCTCTCCAGGTAAAGGTGCGCTGCAGGCGGAGGTGCTCTCCAGGTAAAGGTGCGCTGCCGGCGGTTCCCAGAGCAGCCGGGCCGGGCCGGGCCGGCCGCCAGCCGGGGATCACGGCTGTAACGAGGCTGGGCTAAACTTAGCTCGGTGCTAGGAAGAGACCGGTCGTGCTGTGACTGAACACGGCTGATTGCTGCGGGAGCCACCCCCGGCACTCGCCGCCAGACGGGCAGGGATGCTCGCTGACGGGAACCGGGATCGCAGCGTCCCGCTGCTCCCCGGGCGGCTCCCACCGACACAAAGCTGGCCCGGCAGCGCTCAGGGGTCACCGGCCCCTCCCCAGGTGCCCCTGGGCTCTGCGGACAGCAGCCTGGCCCTGGCAGTGCCATTTCTGCTGGCATGGGCAGGGGGTATGCCCAGGCTGCTCCTGATGGGCTTCTGGGTGAAGGCAGAGTGCCCTGTGCCTCTGCTGGGGTGATGGCAGAGTGCCCTGTGCCTCTGAGCTCCTCTGGGCTCCTCTGCTGGGTGGTGGCAGAGTGTCCTGTGCCTCTGGGATCTGCAGGGTGAAGGCAGAGTGCCCTGTGCCTCTGCTGGGGTGATGGCAGAGTGTCCTGTGCCTCTGGGCTCCTCTGAGCTCCTCTGGGCTCCTCTGGGCTCCCTTGGGCTCCTCTGGGCTCCTCTGCTGGGCCCACGGGCTCGGAGCTCGTTGGGTCCCCGAGGACAGGGCAGGAAAGGAGCTGAGCTCACCGGGAGCGGCGCTGGGCTGTTCACAGCTCCCCGTGCCCTGGGGGCTCCTGGTCACGCTGGCACCTGGGCTGCCCTGCTGGCACGGGGGCAGGCTGGGGGCAGCGGGCATGCACAGGGCAGGCAGGAGAGCCTGAAGGAGAGACAGAGAGGGGGCACACAAAGAGATTGTTGAGGATTTTGTGATTTCTCAGGAATCCCCCGTGCAGGAAGGGCCAGACCCCTGCCTGGAACTGAGGCTGACCTGCTGTGCTGAGAGGAAATGAAGGCAGCGGTGGAGAAGGGGATGGAGCTGGCAGCTCAGGGGGTTGGTGGTGCTCCCCTGCAGGCTGAAGCTCTGAGCTGACGAGCCCAGGGAGCCCCGGTGCTTCCCGGGCACATCCACACCAGGAGTGCCCGTTCCAAAGGGCTGCGTGAGAGGCTCCTTGACTGATTCCTTGGCAATCTGGCCACAGCCAGCAGACATGGCTGGGCTGGTGAATATCAACAGAAATGGATTAATTCACGTGAAATCTGGCCACAGACAGCAGACATGGCTGGATTGGTGAATATCAACAGAAATGGATTAATTCACGTGAAAATCTGGCCACAGCCAGCAGACATGGCTGGATTGGTGAATATCAACAGAAATGGATTAATTCACGTGAAAATCTGGCCGCAGACAGCAGACATGGCTGGATTGGTGAATATCAACAGAAATGGATTAATTCACGTGAAAATCTGGCCACAGACAGCAGACATGGCCGGGACTGGAGAATATTCCTGCTGCTGTGGGTGGGTGAGGAGGCAGCCAGCACACCCCAAGGTGCCAGCAGGGACCACCCCAGCATCACCCTGGGACGGGGCTGCCCCTCTGAGAGCATTTGTGAGCTGCAGGAAGAGGGGCTGGAGCTGTGCTTAAAGGGATTTCTGCAAACTCTGCCGTGTTTTCCAGGAGGGAATCTGTGGTATTACATTCTTGGCTAATTTTCAATTTTTCTCCTTTGTACAAACATAAAGGGATAAATGAAGTAGAAAATACAGCTCTGCAGCTGCTTTCAGTTAAGTGTTTCCCCCTTCCGTGAACGTAGTAGTAAAGCTACAGATTTGGTTGAAATATTTTGGAAGAAATTTTCATCTCCTGGATCCCCAGTTGGAGCAGAGCAATCAAAGGGAAATGACAGCAAAATAAATGGAAGAAACTAATCAAAAAGGCAGACAAAGGCCAGTTAAATCCAGGAAGCTCCTTTTCTATTAAATATTGAATAAGATAACCTAAATTTTTGTATGGGCTGCTTTTGCCTGTGGCTGATTTACAGAGATACAGGATTGAAGTAGGAAGGAAAGAAAATAGTGCATCAACTCTAAGAAATATTTTGTGGGGACACACACACAGAGTTTTTTCACTGGCCATGATCAAATGAGTCATCCCGTTTGTAGTCAGAAATAGACCCAGTGATGTAGATTAAAAAATAAACCAGCAATACGTGTGGTTTTGAGCACAGCTGTTATGGGAGGGCTTTCCTAATTTGGCCATATTCGTGCAGGGTCTTTCTTCCAAAGTTTACGCAGTTGGTTTCATCATCAACAGATGATTTGTAGTGAGTGAAGGGCCTGAAACCACAGAGCAGTCAGAGGCTGGGACTCTGTGAGCCTGTCTGTAGAGTGACAATGCCATACAGTGTCCATGCAGAAAATGGATTGCCTTGTGCCCTTTGGTTTCCACTCAGGAGCTTCCTGTGCTGCAGCCTGGGCTGAGCTGCTCAGGGGGAGCTGCTCCTGTGCTGAGGCACCTGGGGCTGCTGGGGTGGCCAGCCTGGGCTGCCTAAATCCTGCTGGGGCTGCTGGGGTGGCCAGCCTGGGCTGCCTAAATCCTGCTGGGGCTGTGGGACCATCCCCAGGCTGCTGTGGGACCATCCCCAGGCTGCTGTGGGACCATCCCCAGGCTGCTGTGGGACTGTGGGACCATCCCCAGGCTGCTGTGGGGCTGTGGAACCATCCCCGGGCTGCTGTGGGACCGTCCCCAGGCTGCTGTGGGGCTGTGGGACCGTCCCCAGGCTGCTGTGGGGCTGTGGAACCGTCCCCAGGCTGCTGTGGGGCTGTGGGACCATCCCCAGGCTGCTGTGGGGCTGTGGGACCATCCCCAGGCTGCTGTGGAACCGTCCCCAGGCTGCTGTGGGGCCACCCTGCCCTGACATGGGCAGAGCTCTGTGCTGGCACTGGCCTTGCCCGGTGTGAGAGGTTCCAGGGCTGCCATCTCCAGCACAGGGCTGGCATCCCCTGTCCCGCTGGCCTCACTGCCAGGAGGGCAAATCTGGGAAGGGGGGACACTGAATCTGGAGGATTCCTCACCAAACCTCTCAAGAAAGCCGTGGGTGCACACAAAGAAAAGAAAGGGATGTGCCAGAAGGGGCATCCCAGGGTGAAGGGTGCTTCAGCCCCTGGGCTGCTCAAGGACAGCAGCTGCTGCTGGAGGGCACGGGCCAGTCACAGGGCTGGAAGGTGCTGGGGATGGTGAGGGTGATGAGGATGGTGAGGGTGATGGGGATGATGAGAGTGATGGAGATGGTGAGGGTGATGAGGATGGTGAGGGTAATGGGGGTGATGAGGGTGATGGGGGTGATGAAGGTGCTGGGGATGATGAGGGTGATGGGGGTGATGAGAGTGATGGAGATGGTGAGGGTGATGAGGATGGTGAGGGTGATGGGGGTGATGAGGGTGATGGGGGTGATAAAGTGGAGTGGGATTGAGGTGCTGGAGTGCTGGAGGCAGAGGGGGTGAGCAGGGTGGGTGGGAGGATGGAGATGGAGGCAGAGGGGGTGAGCAGGGTGGGTGGGAGGATGGAGATGGAGGTGCTGGGGGTGAGCAGGGTGGGTGGGAGGATGGGGGTACTGAGGCAGAGGGGGTGAGCAGGGTGGGTGGGAGGATGGAGATGGAGGCAGAGGGGGTGAGCAGGGTGGGTGGGAGGATGGAGATGGAGGCAGAGGGGGTGAGCAGGGTGGGTGGGAGGATGGGGGTACTGAGGCAGAGGGGGTGAGCAGGGTGGGTGGGAGGATGGGGGTACTGGGGCAGAGGGGATGAGCAGGGTGGGTGGGAGGATGGAGATGGAGGTGCTGGGGGTGAGCAGGGTGGGTGGGAGGATGGGGGTACTGAGGCAGAGGGGGTGAGCAGGGTGGGTGGGAGGATGGAGATGGAGGCAGAGGGGGTGAGCAGGGTGGGTGGGAGGATGGAGATGGAGGCAGAGGGGGTGAGCAGGGTGGGTGGGAGGATGGGGGTACTGGGGCAGAGGGGATGAGCAGGGTGGGTGGGAGGATGGAGATGGAGGTGCTGGGGGTGAGCAGGGTGGGTGGGAGGATGGGGGTACTGGGGCAGAGGGGCTGGGCAGGTGGCAGGGCAGACCCAGACCAGCTGTGGCAGACATGGCCTCGGGATCCAGCTCTGGGGGAGCAGTGGGGTTTGTGCTGGGGCTCTCCATCCTTCAGGCACAAATGGCAGAGCCCTCCTGACCCAGCACTCCAGTGCCTCATTGGGCACTGACAGTACAGGTCAGCAAAGCCGTGGCCAAGTGTCTGTGCCACCTCTGTGTGTGTCTGTGCCAGGTCCTGCAGCTGTCTTTGAAGACTGAAATGTTTTGACATTGGGAACTTTACTACCAGGAAGAAATCTTAGAAATGCAAGAATGCAAAAGCAACAAAAGTAATTTTGGAGATCGTTGCAGTTAAAAAATAGAACCATTAGTGAAGGAGGACTAACCTTATCTGATGCTCCTCTTCAGAACCTGGCATGTAGCTTTATGGATTGAGCTGTTTTTCATTTTGACACTAAGAGCCTTCTTTTAACTTTCCAAAAGGCACATCTGAAAACAGCTCAGGAATCTCAAAGAGTTGAAAACAAAGATTCCTCCTCTGCAAAGGCTCTTCTTCATTGAAACTTGGCCACAAAGCTCTGTCTGCCAGCTGCAAACCCTCCTGTGGAGGAAATGACGAGAGGCTTTTACAACAGAGCAGCCCTGTCTGCCCCCACCACGGCCCTGGGATGGAGCAGGATGGAGCAGGACGGACCAGGATGGACAAGGATGGACAAAGATGGACAAGGATGGAGCAGGATGGACAAGGACGGACCAGGATGGACCAGGATGGAAAAGGATGGACAAGGATGGACCAGGATAGACAAGGATGGACAAGGATGGACCAGGATGGACCAGGATGGACCAGGATGGACAAGGATGGACAAGGATGGACCAGGATGGACCAGGATGGACAATGATGGTGCAGGATGGGGGAATTCTCCCCATAACCTTCATGAGGAGCACATGGATGTTCATTTTGGGGCTGTTTCCCTCTTTCTGGCCGTTCTGCTGCTGCTGGCAGTGAGTAACCAAGGTGCCTCACCTGGGGATTGCCCGTGTGCCAGCAGGGCCATGGGAACAATCTGCTGCTGCTTGGGAGAGGGTTCAGGGACTCCTTTCAAAAGGCTGCCAGATCACCCCCATTATTCACTGCAGAAGGGCCCATTGTGGTTTGATAGGAGGTGTCCTGTTTCCTTAAATTAATGATACCCTGCAGGGCTGCACCATATATTTAAATTGCCATTTACTGTAGCAATAAATATTAATCATCCTGTAAGAGAAGAAATGGGCCATTGTCAGAAGGAAGTAAAGGAACATTTCATGTTACCCCAGGCTGTCTCGTTTCTGCAGGGACACAAGAAAAATTGTGTTTATCATCTGGTATTTCAACAGAAAAACACTGTAGGGCCTCTCTAAATCCATCCAGCTTAACTGGCTGCTTGCAAGTTCAGAAAACAACTATGGATTTTAAAGAAAGCATTTATTTCCCTATAGTTTAGCTCCAGTTTATCAAATGTTCTTGCAGGCTGATGGAGCATGTGGGGGTGAAGGGCCTGGCTGTGCCAGCAGTGGCAGTGGCAGCTCCCAGGGGCTCTGCCATCCTCTGCACCCAGAAATGTCACCCTGAGGTGAGCCCAAACTGAGCCCAGACCTGCCCCTGCCTGCATCCTCTGCAGCTGAGCCTTCCCAGACCTGCCCAGCAGCAGGAGCAGCCTGGTCAGCAGGAGCAGCCTGGTCAGCAGGGCCACCCTGGTCAGCAGGGCCACCCTGGTCAGCAGGGCCACCCTGGTCAGCAGGAGCAGCCTGGTCAGCAGGAGCAGCCTGGTCAGCAGGGCCACCCTGGTCAGCAGGAGCAGCCTGGTCAGCAGGAGCAGCCTGGTCAGCAGGAGCAGCCTGGTCAGCAGGGCCACCCTGGTCAGCAGGGCTCAGCCTGGTCAGCAGGAGCAGCCTGGTCAGCAGGAGGAGCCTGGTCAGCAGGAGCAGCCTGGTCAGCAGGAGCAGCCTGGTCAGCAGGGCCACCCTGGTCAGCAGGAGCAGCCTGGTCAGCAGGGCTCACCCTGGTCAGCAGGAGCAGCCTGGTCAGCAGGAGGAGCCTGGTCAGCAGGGCTCACCCTGGTCAGCAGGGCTCAGCCTGGTCAGCAGGAGCAGCCTGGTCAGCAGGAGCAGCCTGGTCAGCAGGAGCAGCCTGGTCAGCAGGGCTCACCCTGGTCAGCAGGGCCACCCTGGTCAGCAGGAGCAGCCTGGTCAGCAGGGCTCACCCTGGTCAGCAGGGCTCAGCCTGGTCAGCAGGGCCATCCTGGTCAGCAGGGCTCAGCCTGGTCAGCAGGGCTCAGCCTGGTCAGCAGGGCCATCCTGGTCAGCAGGAGCAGCCTGGTCAGCAGGAGCAGCCTGGTCAGCAGGAGCAGCCTGGTCAGCAGGAGCAGCCTGGTCAGCAGGGCTCAGCCTGGTCAGCAGGGCCACCCTGAGCAGTGAATTCCTGAATTCCCTTCCTTTCCCACCCATGGCAGGGCAGAGCAGAGCAGATCATTCCCCTCTGGGAGCACAGCCTGGGTTATGGCTGGAGTTCAGGGTGGGTAGGATGTCCCAGGCCTGCCATGCAGCCCTTCCTCCATGCAGCCCTTCTGCCATTACCTGGACCTGCCCTGGATTTCTGTCCATCCCTCCCTTATTCAGTGTAAATCCTGTTTATTACCTGCTTGTTGCCCCTCAGCAGCTGCCAGCCCGTTCATCTCCCCGGGCTCCACCCAGAAGCTGCCACTGTTTGATTTCAGGGCTGGAACTCTCCTGTCTGGGCAGATTCTCCCTCCTTTGGCTCCGTGCTGCCCGAGGTGCTCTGCTCTGCTCTGCCCTGGGATGGAGAGGTGCCCAGAGGGCCTGGGCAGCTGGAAAGGGCACTGGGCAGCTGGAAAGGGCACTGGGCAGCTGGAGATGGCACTGGGCAGCTGGAAAGGGCACTGGGCAGCTGGAGATGGCACGGGCAGCTGGAGATGGCACTGAGCAGCTGGAGATGGCACTGGGTGGCTGGAGATGGCACTGGACAGATGGAAAGGGCACTGGACAGATGGAAATGGCAGTGGGCAGCTGGAGATGGCACTGGGCAGCTGGAGATGGCACTGGGCAGCTGGAGATGGCATGGGCAGTGGAAAAGGGCACTGGGCAGCTGGAAATGGCACTGAGCAGATGGAAATGGCACTGGGCAGATGGAAATGGCACTGGGCAGCTGGAAATGGCACTTCCCAGCAAAGGGCCCTCCTTTTTTGGTGAATTCAGTGGCCCTGGGGGTGCCCAAGGGTCAGGATCAGGCTCTGCCCCCCTGCTCTCACGGTGGCAGCCCCCAATGGCCCAGGGATGCTCCTGTCTCCCTGCAGCCAGGCTGTCCTGGGGATTTTGGGGTGATTCCCTCCCTGAGCTCACCCCGGATGGGTGCTGCTCACTGGGCAGCACAGCAGGGCCACGCTCTGGGGAACAGAACTGCTCCTTAAAATTATAAACACTGGGGAAAACTGCACAGGGAGGGAAGGAGAAAGAAAGAAAAGAAAAGAAAAGAAAAGAAAAGAAAAGAAAAGAAAAGAAAAGAAAAGAAAAGAAAGAAAAGAAAAGAAAAGAAAAGAAAAGAAAAGAAAAGAAAAGAAAAGAAAAGAAAAGAAAAGAAAGAAAAGAAAAGAAAAGAAAAAGAAAAGAAAAAAGAAAGAAGGAAGGAAAGAAAGAAAGAGAGAAAGAAAGAGAGAAAGAGAGAAGAAGAGAGAAGAAGAGAGAAAGAAGAGAGAAGAGAGAAGAAAGAGAGAAAGAAGAGAAGGAGAGAAAGAGAGAGAGAAAGAGAGAGAGAAAGAGAGAAGAGAAGAGAGAGAAGAGAAAGAGAGAAAGAAAGAAGAGAAAGAAGAGAGAAAGAATGAGAAGAAAGAAAAAGAAAGAAAGAAAGAAAGAAAGAAAGAAAAGAAAGAAAGAAGAAGAAGAAAGAAAGAAAGAAAGAAAGAAGAAAGAAAGAAGAAAGAAAGAAAGAAAGAAAGAAAGAAAGAAAGAAAGAAAGAAAGAGAGAAAGAAAAGAAGACAGGCTGGCACTAGCTGTCGAGTGCCGCACGCTTGTGTGTGCCCATCCAATCACAGCCTGGCACGCTCTCACATTCACAACATGGCTCTGGAATGTGGCTCCTGGCCCCAGACGAGCAGATTTACAGCTCTGAGCTCCACAGCAGCGTGTGGAGGTAAATCTGGGCAAAGGAATTTCCTTGTACCTGTCATTGTAAAGATTTCACACAGCGCTGCTCCAGCAGAATTATTTATCTCTGCAATCACAGCAACAAGGGAGGAAACAGCGTTATGTAAGGGCTGTGCATGGGTTTCATGTGAGAACAGGATAATGGATCTGGCACAGCACACAGGGATTCATTTCCCACCTTCCCCAGGGGGCAACAAGAGCTCCTCAGCCCAGGAGGCACAGCTGGGAGCAGGGGGAGGGAATGCCCAAAGGAAGGATGCCCAGCACACAGGGTGAGGGAATGCCCAAAGGAAGGGTGCCCAGCACACAGGGTGAGGGAATGCCCAAAGGAAGGATGCCCAGCACACAGGGTGAGGGAATGCCCAAAGGAAGGATGCCCAGCACACAGGGTGAGGGAATGCCCAAAGGAAGGATGCCCAGCACACAGGGTGAGGGAATGCCCAAAGGAAGGATGCCCAGCACACAGGGTGAGGGAATGCCCAAAGGAAGGATGCCCAGCACACAGGGAAGTGGGGAATGCCCAAAGGAAGGATGCCCAGCACACAGGGAAATGGGAAATGCCCAAAGGAAGGATGCCCAGGACACAGGGTGAGGGAATGCCCAAAGGAAGGATGTCCAGCACACTGGGTGAGGGAATGCCCAAAGGAAGGATGCCCAGCACACAGGGGGAGGGAATGCCCAAAGGAAGGATGTTCATCAGCCCAGGACACAGGGAAGTGGGGAATGCCATTTCTAGGTAGGAAATGCCATTTATTTTTCAGAGGTGATAAAGCAGGAAAAGAAGTGACCTCACCAACCTTACCAGCTTGACCATCATTCTAATTCCTTTAGAGAATGAATCTTCTGCCTTTCAATGAGTTCTGGTCCTTTGGGTTAAATTAGGGAACCAGTAAATGGTGATTAAATGAAGGACAGTCCTAAGTTACTAAATAAGAGAAAATGGGACCAGGGAACCCAGGGAAGCAGCCCACACGTGCTCTGTAAGGAATATTCTCACTGCCAGGGCAGGAACATCCTCGGGGTGCCCAGGTGCCCCTGGCAGCCTGAGAGCTTTGGGGGCTGCCCAGGGTCACTGAGCCCCCCATGGCTGCATTTGCTGCAGGAGGAGGAGGAGGAGCTGGGCAGCCTGGGGGACAGAAACAGGGAAGCAAACAAACTCCAGTGTGAGTTACAGCTACCCAGGGATTTTCTAACTCATTTCTGGCCCCAGTCAGGGTTGATGTGTCTCTGCCCTCCCGGCAGCCAAGACAAGCAGCCCTTGCCATGGACAGTGCCTCTCACCCTCCAGAGATGCCCTCGGAGGTGCTGGTGCCAATCAGCCCCAAACCCTGGGCACACGAAGGCCTCCAGAGGAGCTGCTCCCTCACACAGCCCCTGCCATGGACAGCTTTATTTTAACCACTCCCAAAGGGTGAGAGAGCTGGGCCCAGCCCGTGGGGGTGATGGATTTCCCCAGGGACAGTCTGTGCTGGGAGCAGTGTCTGTCCCCCCACCCTGAGCTCATCCATGAGTGCTCCTGCTGGGAATCCCAGCCCAGCCCCATCCCAGACCCAAAGACAAAACTCCTTTTTTAAGGTTCCCCAAGCCCGTACATACCATATTTGCAAAGCAGTGTCTGCATAACTCATTGCTGTGGAAAGAGTCATCAGGATGATGCATTGAAACCCAGCCATCTCCATTATGGTATGCCATGTATGTTTTTAGAAGCTATTTTTAAAATTAATAGTACTCTGTAATGCTGATAAAGTAGAAAGCATTTATAATTTGTTGCACTCCCAACCTCTTTCTAAGCCCACATTAGTTCACTTTCCACTCGACTGGAGGACAATTTTTTAAAGATATGATGGTTTGGAATTTGTTAATAGTGTATTAAGAGAAAAAACCCTTTGTTATTTAATGAGTACATGGCTCTGAAGTGTTCTATAAAAGCTGTTGTGCTTCCTTTCCACCCTGATTTACGTCTCAATGTTTCATGGCAGCGTTCCCAGCCTCCTGCCACAGGAACACTCCTCCTTATCTCCCAGGCTTCGGGCTCTGGGTCAAGGCTGGGTGGGGTTTGGAGCCAGGGACAGTGACAGGGACAGGAGCTCTGGCTGCCCCAGGCCCCAGGAATCCACACACCTGGAGGGGATGGCAAGGTGGGGTTTGGAGGCAGGGACAGGGACAGGGACAGGGACAGGGACAGGGACAGGGACAGGGACAGGGACAGAGATCTCTGGCTGCCCCATGCCCCAGGAATCCACACACCTGGAGGGGATGGCAAGGCTGGATGAGGTTTGGAGCCAGGGACAGGGACAGGGGCTCTGGCTGCTCCATGCCACAGGAATCCACACACCTGGAGGGGATGGCAAGGCTGGATGAGGTTTGGAGCCAGGGACAGGGACAGGGACAGGAGCTCTGGCTGCCCCATGCCCCAGGAGGAGCACACACACCTGGAGGGGATGGCAAGGGGAGGTGTTCAACCCTGCTGAGGAGGCTTCAGGACACAGCCCTTTGCAGGACCCTGAACTTTATGCACACAAATGGAGATCCATGCCCAGATTTGTTCCACCACTGGGTTCAAGAGCCCTGCACTTCCAGGAAACTGAGATTCTGGTGGTGTCCTCTGGAACAGGCCTCTCCCTCTCTCCCAGGACAGGACCTCCAGGCAGTTTCCCCCTTGTGCTGAGCCCCAGCTGCTGCAGCACAGCCCGGGCAGGGCAGGCTGGGCTGGGGCAAAGCTCCTCCCCAGGAGGTGACACCAGGAGCCACCAGGACAGGGCCAAACCCCCCCTGGGCTCTGCTGCTGCCAGAAGCACACCGTGCAGGACCCTGGTGCACTTGGACAGGGACTGGGGCATAAACTGAGTCTATCAGAATTATTGATGGTGTTTTTCTAACCTTTTTAACAAGGAGATGCTCACTTCCAACAGCACTGCCAGTGTTGGCATCCTTGAATTTTTTTCTTTCCAAAGTGGTTTAATTGAGCTAGGTATAAATAGCATATCAGTAAACAAGACCTTTTGGCTCTGTGAATCATGTCTAAAATATTTGAAGCCCTCCACAGCCTCTCTAATGGTGAAGAATGTGCTCATTAGGCTGGTCCAGATGCGTTCTGAAGGCAGAGAGAAGCTCAGTGTGCAGCAGATAAATCACAGCAGTGCTCATGCTCCTGTTCAGAGCTCTGGCACCCCTTCCAAGGACCTGGGCACGGGTGGCTCTTGGGCCTTCCCAGATTTCCAGAGTTTCACCCCAAAACAGTTTTGACACAAGAATTGCAGTTTATTTAATTCCACTGACTTCACCCCCTGCCTCAGAGAATGCCAGAATGACTCTAAAAAACCCATAAACAATCCTGCACTGGAAACAGAATGGACACTGGGAAAAAGAGCAACTTTTGTTCTGAGTTTACTTTCCTGGGAACTTCTCAGCTGAGCATTTACATGACAAACATCTCCAGTTAATCTGGCCTGGGTGATGTAAGGGAATGGTCCCATCCTGCCCAGGAATGCATTTTATTTTCCCTCAGTAATCTCCATGGTATTAATTACGTCTGGTTCAGGGTATGTGGAAGAGTTTGTAGCAGCAGAAACTTTATTTTTAAAGTCACTCTAGACCTACAAACATGTGTACACGTGGATTCACACCTACCCCCACCCAAATCACTGCTACAATTATAGCACGGGTGGAAAGCTGGAGCCCAGAGGCAGAGAGCAAATGCCTCTGAGGTGAAGGGCACAGAGGGTTGGCTTGACCTGAATAACAAAACTGAAATGCCCAGCTCTAAAAATATCCAAGAACACACTTAGCTCCAAATTCTTCAAATTTCCTTAAAATGCAAATATGGGGATTGGAACTTTTCTTATCTCGCCCGACGCCTCTCGGAAATGGAATTTGCTGCATTTATAGCCTGCTTTTATCTGAGAGGCTCAAAGCCCTCTGCTGATCTCAGTTCAGACTTGGATGTGGAGCTGGGCGAGGCTGGGAACTCCTGATGGAGGTGAGGAGAGGAACTGCACTAAAAACAAGAGAGGAGAGAAGCAGCCCCAGGGCTGGCAGCAGGGCAGGGGCAGAGCCGGGTCCTGCCCAGCACCGAGGGCAGCTCCTCTCACCCAGCAGCAGCAGCAGCAGCAGGATCCCAGCCCCTCCTGGGGCTGTGGGCAGGGAACCAAGCCCTGGGCTCAGTGGGGCTCTGCTGGTGCTCCTCAGCCTCCCTGGCTGCTGCTTCAGGTCCCCTGGGAGCCACACACAGCACAGAACAGCAAATGCATTTATGGAGCTTCCCTCCCTTCTCAGAGCAATTGCACTGCTACATCTGATGTTTAATCACTGTTACATCTGATGTTTTATCACTTCTGCTGGGGATTTAATAGAATAAAACTGAACTCATGCATGCCATGGGATTATTAATAGAGTGACACTGAGCTCATGCTGCCCTGCAGGGTCAGGCATCTGGGGGTGATTGTGCCCTGGACTTTTCCATCCCTGTGCATCTCCCCGTGGTGGGGAAGAGTGGACACACTGACTGGGAGGGTCAGGGCTGGGCTCCACGGGCCTCAGCCCAGCTCTGTGACACAGCAAGGCTCAGGCCATAAATATTTCCTGTTATTTTCCAGCCACCAGTGTCTGTTCTAGCCCAAATCCACGCCAGGAGTCCTTGCTGTGCTCAGGGAATGCACCCCGAGTTCTCAGGGTGTGAAATGTGCTGAGCTCACCCTGGCACTGCTCATCCCCCTTCCCTCCTGTCAGCAATTAGAGCCAATAAACATCTCAGCCATAATGAATGGATTTATTATGGTTATCTCAGTGCTAAGTAAACTCAGAGATAAGAAACACAAGATGGTCCATCATCTTAAACTGCTCATTGAATTACTATCTTAAGTGTTTTATAGGCTGAGGAGAGGAGCAGCAGCTCCCAAAATTGAATCCTCAGAGAACGACCTGGTCCAGTGGAAGGGAACTGGAACTGGCTGGTCCTTTAGGTCCTTTCCAACCCAAATTATTCCAGGATTCCTTGAAAGATTGGATGGTTGGGCTCAATGCTCTTAGAGGGCTTTCCCCACCCAGATGATTCAGTGAAAGAAAGTCAAGCACAGGCTGCACTCAGAACCACGTGAAAAGGTCCCAGGTGAGCTAAGGCTTGCTTGTTCATAAATCCCAGCTTATATTTGCTGAGATTCTCATTTGGGAAAAGCAGAAAGATTGAGAAATCCCCTTTTGACCGTGTGATATTCCCCTGGTGTCTAATTGCTGGTGACAATGTCCCCAGTGTGCCCAAGGCCAGGCTCAGGGTGACGCTGAGCCCTGCAGGAGGGCTGGTGGCCCCAGTTTCAGTGCAGAAAGGTGAATTCCTGTGTATTACAGCACTTCAGAGGTGTGGCACAGGGCAGGTGTTAGTTTGATACTGTGTGATCTTTGAGTGCCTGTAATTGGACAGGATTAAGTGCACATCTTCGTGTGCCACTTTTAAAACTCATCAAATGTTCTTCAGTCTCTTGCCCGTTTCCAGGCACTGCAGCTCCCCATGCTGGGAAAGCTCACATATCCCAATGAATCACACTCCTTTTCTTGTCTAATCACCAGATCCCTGACCTGGCACAGCAGTAACAATTCACTTAAACTATTTGTAATGGTGAGCAGTGTCTGTAAATCAGCCTCTCTCTGCTGACTCCGCTGCAGCCGCGTGGATTTACTCCAGCTCTGGATCTGCTGTGCTCATTTTTTAAACTGAACCTTTTCCTTTATTGATGTGACATCTGTGAAGGTCACAGATATGTCTGTGTGATGCCATATGAAAGGAGACAGTACAAGGAGATGCTGTTCATCAAAATCCAGACAGTTCATTCCTGTTGATGCAGAGAAATTCCCAGAACTGCTCCACATCTCTCTCTCCCAGTCCCGCTCCATCACTGGAGCCATCAGCTGTAAATCTGTGAGTCCAGCCATGGTGTGGGAATCATTCACCCCTGGGTAATTCTGCTGAAAGGCTCAGGAAACGCAGCTGGGGCCCAGACTGTGCTCCTGCCTTCTGGGATTTGGTCTCGGGGCTGTTGGGAGCCTCTCACTGGCTTTGCTTTCATACTTCAGCAGTACGGGGGTTCTGTAAACCCGGAGAAAACAGAGGTGGGGCAAATGTTCAGAATGTGGAAATGGCATTTCCTGAAATCCCTGGTGGTGCTCGAGGTCTGGAGAGCTCTGGGTGCCCCCGCAGTGCTGCTCTGAGGGTCCAGGGCTGGGCATGTGGGGTCTGGCTGAGGGGGCACCCCCGGCACCGTGCCCAGCTCTTGAGCATCCTCAGCATCCTCTGCATCCCCAGCACTCTCAGCACCCCCAGCCCCGTGCCCAGCCCCGTGCCCAGCACCATGCCCAGCCCTAGAGAATCTCCACTATCCCCAGCTCGCCCAGCCCCGTGCCCGGCCCCGTGCCCATCCCGCACCAGCCCGGCCCGGCAGCCCCATCGGCTCCTGCTTTAGGGCAGGCGGCACTCGCCACCTACGGAGCCCGCCGGGAAATGCAGCAGCGGCAGCAGCAGCAGCCCGGATCCCATCCATCCATCCGTCCAGCCCGGATCCCATCCAGCAGCTTGGATCCCATCCAGCAGCCCGGATCCCATCCATCCATCCGTCCAGCCCGGATCCCATCCAGCAGCTTGGATCCCATCCTGCAGCCCGGATCCCATCCTGCAGCCCGGATCCCATCCATCCAGCCCGGGTCCCATCCAGCCCGGGTCCCATCCTGCAGCCCGGATCCCATCCATCCATCCAGCCCGGATCCCATCCTGGGAAGTGACATTTCCACTCCAGGCACAGAATCCCAGAGGAAAAGCCCTCCAGGATCATCGAGTCCCAGCTGTGCCCGATGCCCACCCTGTCCCCAGCCCAGAGCCCTCAGGGCCACCTCCAGGTGACACCTGCAGGGATGGGCACTCCAACCCTCCCTGGGCAGTGCCAATTCCTGAGCACCTTTCCATGGGGAAATTCCTGTCCACCCTGAGCCTCCCCAGCCCGGCCCTGAGGATGGGCCCCCATCCCTCCTCCCCATTGCTGACCCTTTGTAACCTGATGTGGCTTTTTCTCCATCTAGCTGTGTCCATTTCTTACCATCTTGAAAAATAAACCCTCATGAGATATGGGGCAGGAATTGTTCCCTGTGAGGGTGGGCAGCCCTGGCACAGGTGCCCAGAGCAGCTGTGGCTGCCCCTGGATCCCTGGCAGTGCCCAAGGCCAGGTTGGACACTGGGGACAGTGGGAGGGGTCCCTGCCATGGCACGGGTGGCACTGGAGGGGATTTAGCCATTCTCTGGTTCTCTGATCACTGGAAATGATGAGATGCCAGGTGGGGATATGAAAGGTGGGAGTTTATTCCTGTGCAGAGCCCAGCTCCAGCCTCAGCCCAGCAACACCTCGACCACCACTACAGCAAACCCGTGAGAAATTGATTCAATACATCCTGCCTCATTTTCTTTCACAAATTGCCAGTATTCACTATTCACTTCATCACAAAGTAATTCTGGCAGACAGTTCTTGATCTGAAGTTCATTTGTAGTTCATCTTCAGAATTAATTTCTTTTTGTTGGACACATTAATGGCATATTACTGGTAATGCTTCTAATGAGGCTTCCAGCATGAGCACTCACATCTGCAATCTGAAATAGGGTTTATGAAAATATTCCCCACTAGGTTCAAATTGATTTACAAAAGAATGTCCGAGTAAATTGCTAAATATTCATGAGCACTGGGCATCAAACACCCCTGAGCAAGAGTGGAAACTCCTGAAGCTGTTGGGGCTCCATGTCTGGCTCTCTGTGAGGGTTTCCCTCTCCCCGTGTGTCTCTGGTGCTGTTGCTGTTCCAGCTCCGGGCACTGGCAGCTCCTGCTCAGCCTGCAGGATCCCCCTGGACAAACCCATCCCAACGCAGCCAGGGAAGGCTCCTCCTCCCTCTGTTCCCCAGGAACACTCTGGGCTACACGTTATCTCTTAGCAGACCCGCAGTTAAATGCTTTTAAACTTTATCTCTGATTTCTCATTAAAACTTGCCTGCATTGATGTTTTAAGCTGTGCTGTCAGAGACGTTGCCCTCTCTGTGTTAAACACAGAGTTAATGAGCAGCTTCTGTATTGAACCTTCTTCACTTTTTTTTGGTTCAAAATCAGAATCAATAATCCGTGATCAAGAACACGGAGTTATTAAAAACCCCCTTGTCTCTGGAATTAGAAGTTAATTTTGGATTTTGCAGCGGAACATAAAATATCTGGGGAGGGAAAGCTTCTCAGCAGAGTGGCCCATGCAGAGCACAGCTGAAGCTGCCCAGAGCAGGGAAATCTGCTCCTGCAGGAGCTGCCTGGGCTGGAATGGGCTGGGCTGGGCAGGAGCCCCGGGCAGTGCCTCCCTCTCCTCTGGTGGCACTGCCAGTGACAGAGGGGGCACCAGGCTCTGCTGCTCTGCCACCACTCCACATCTGGAAATAGTAAATCAGCTTCACAAATGTTCTCCTAGTTGCTGAACAAATTCAGAGCTGGAAACATTTAAAGGAAGGAGGGAAGGAGGGAAGGAAGGAGGGAAGGAAGTGGCGGAAGGAAGTGGCGGAAGGAAGTGGCGGAAGGAAGTGGCGGAAGGAAGTGGCGGAAGGAAGGAAGTGGCGGAAGGAAGGAAGGAAGTGGCGGAAGGAAGGAAGGAAGTGGCGGAAGGAAGGAAGGAAGGAAGGAAGGAAGGAAGGAAGGAAGGAAGGAAGGAAGGAAGGAAGGAAGGAAGGAAGGAAGGAAGGAAGGAAGGAAGGAAGGAAGGAAGGAAGGAAGGAAGGAAGGAAGGAAGGGTGATACTGGCACTGAAATTTTACCCACGTTTCTTTGAACAGCAGCACATTTACTCCTGTTGTTATTTGCCACATGGAAAGGTAACGAAATGTGGCTTCAGCCATTCTGGGATTTGTGGCTTTTTGGCCCTTTCACTGCAGGTTAATAGTCTGACTGGTAACATCTCTGTGTCACTTCATGCAGGCACATGAATCCTGCTCTGATGCTGCAGCCTGCACATCCCATCCCCAGAGAAGTGTCCGAGGGTAAAAGCAGGGACAGAGCCACACAGGGACAGAGCCACGCAGGGACAGAGCCACGAAGGGACAGACAGAGCCACGCAGGGACAGACAGAGCCACGCAGGGACAGACAGAGCCACGCAGGGACAGAGCCACGCAGGGACAGACAGAGCCACGCAGGGACAGACAGAGCCACGCAGGGACAGAGCCACGAAGGGACAGACAGAGCCACGCAGGGACAGAGCCACGCAGGGACAGACAGAGCCACGCAGGGACAGACAGAGCCACGCAGGGACAGAGCCACGCAGGGACAGACAGAGCCACGCAGGGACAGAACCACGCAGGGACAGAGCCACGCAGGGACAGACAGAGCCAAGCAGGGCTGTCCCCAGAGCTGTGACTGCCTCAGCCACTGATGTCCAGGCAGGAGCAAAGGGGGCTGGATTGCTCAGATTTGTACCTACAAATCCACAGCGGGGATAAAGAGCAGACAGACTCGTGGGGAGATGGCATCTGCGTCTGGAACACCTGAGCAGAGTTAATCTGATCTTTTATTAAACTCTATTGAATTTATCCATTAATAATTTACCCTGGACACGAGCCCTTAGCAGTTCTGAGCACTGTGAGACACAGCAGGGGCAGGAGGGAGGTGGGAGGCTGCTCCTGCTGCTGCTGCTGGGCCCTGTCCTCACACCACGGGCAGGATCTGGGGTTTGGGGTTTGAGGTTTGGGGTTTGGGGTTTGGGGTTTGGGATTTGGCATTTGGGGTTTGGGATTTGGGCTTTGGGGCTTGGGATTTGGGGTTTGGGATTTGGGATTTGGCATTTGGGGTTTGGGGTTTGGGATTTGGGATCTGGGGTTTGGGGTTTGGGGTTTGGAGTTTGGAGTTTGGGGTTTGGGGTTTGGGAATGTCTGTCATGGAGCAGGAGGTCCCTGAGGATGCTCTCTGCCTCCCCCAGGCTCTGGAATGCCCTGGGCCAAGGCCCAGCACAGCTGAATGAGGATTTTGGCTTTGAATTCCTTTTTGCTCTCCCTGTCAGACTGCAGCCCCTCACAGGCAGGACCTGTTTATGTCACATTTGTATTTATTTATTCTCACTACATGTTAAATGCTAATAATGGGGACCTTGAGGACATACTCTGTTGGTTCTTATTTGCTGCTCACATTTCAAGGCCTCCTCTTAGGCATTATCTAAATTAATTCTTTATTCTTTATCCAGCTGTGATCACGGATGTTTCATGGAGGAAACCCTGGAGCAATGACCTGAGTCCTTTTCAAATCAATGAGAGAACTCCCAGAGAATTAAACCTAAACTAATCTCTACATAAACTCCCTCCATAGTCTTAACCACAATTAGGGCTTGATTTACAGCCTGAGGGCTGAGGTGTTTCACCTCCTTGTGTGGCTGCTCACAGCACGGCCCTGCTCCTTGCACAGACACAAAATCAAGACTTTAAACACTGAAATATCTTGAAATCTTTGTACAATTAGGGTCTTGATTTTTGTTGGGGTTTTTTTTCCGTACTTACCACTTACCTCCTCTTACAGTACACAAACACTTCTAGCACGCAGATACTCAGAAGACTCGCCCCCTCTCAGCCCCGTTATTGTTCTGCATTTCCAGCACCGAAAGCAAACCCGTTTGTTTTCAAATGTAAATGCTCTGTTAAAAGCCGTAATGCTAACGGGAGACGTCAGAAGTTCCCCTGGCAGCAGCAGGGCAATGAATGTCAGGGCTTGTTCAGCATCTCTCTGTCTCAGCATCCCAGGGGACCCTGCATCAGTGCCCTGCAGAAGCTTTTGGAGCCAGAACAAAATAACAGCTGGTCCAGAGCACTTCACAAATCCCATTCCAGATCTGCTTTCCCCTAAAGCCACGGGACTGATTTGCCCCCCAGAGCTGAACCAAGCCCTTGGTTTACTTTTGGTCCTTAGAAAAGAGAAATGAATTATGATCGTTTTTCTCAGCACCTCTTGTGCAGACCAAGTTCAGACCTGCCCAGAGATCTGCCTGGCACACAGGGAATGAGGCTGGGCCTGACACACAGCCTGGGCACAAACACTGTGCCAGGTTCTGATCACAAACAGTCCCAGAGTTCTGGGCACAAACACTGTGCCAGGGTCTGATCACAAGCACTGTGCCAGGTTCTGGGCACAAACACTGTGCCAGGGTCTGATCACAAGCACTGTGCCAGGTTCTGGGCACAAACACTGTGCCAGGGTCTGATCACAAACACTGTACCAGGGTCTGGTCACAAACACTGTACCAGGTTCTGATCACAAACACTGTGCCAGGGTCTGGGCACAATCACTGTGCCAGGGTCTGGTCACAATCACTGTGCCAGGTTCTGATCACAAACAGTCCCAGGGTTCTGGTCACAATCACTGTACCAGGGCTCTGGTCACAAACACTGTGCCAGGGTTCTGGGCACAAACAGTTCCAATCACAAATACTCTTCCAGGTTGTGATCACAGTTCTGATCACAAATACTCTTCCAGGTTCTGTGGCACACCTGGAAATTCCAGGTAAGCATTCCAAGGCTGCAGAGCCTTGACAAGGCCTCATCATCTGAGTGAACCTGAAGAGATTTGGTGACCTGATGAGTGGCAGTACAGGACAGCCCCCAGCCCTGCTCAGTCCCTGTTCACACAGCCCCAGGAGCAGAAATATTGATATAAATTGCTTTGTCCCTGTGGTGTGAGGTGCTCACAGCTCAGGTATTTGACAACTCTTGGAAGCTGCCAGCTGAAGCTCCCAGCTCTTTTGGGTAACACAAAGGCAGAAGAACATAAAGTTGTGCCAGAAGCACAGAACTCTCTCAAGCCTTTGAGGGGAACTTGCAGAGTGCTCTGTGCTGCCAGTCACAGGGTGCATGAAAGGAGATGGAGGATGAGAGGCACAGGGGTGTCTAGGAGGGGATGGGAGGGGGAGGAAAGGGAGCTTGATGCTGAGAAGCAGGACAGAATAGGAATTATGTAAGCAAAACTGGCAGAAAATGAAAATAATGAAGAAAAGGCTGGCAAAGTTTCCTAGAGCTGCTCTTTCTGTTTCTGCCTATTTTACTGCTGCTGCTGCTTCCCAGAAGGCACAGGTAGGGTGGGTGCAAATCCCTCCATCCTGCCTGAACGATTCACAGCTTTCAAAGGCAGCCTCAGACCCAGCAGCACCTGGCTGAGAGTGTCCCTGGTGCCCAGGGTGAGCCCCGTGGCTGCCAAGGCAGTTTCCATCATGAGGAGGGACAGCAGAGGCAGCTGGGGCTGGCAGTGTGTGCCCTGCAGTGCCACCATCCCTGCCAGCTGCACAATTGCTCAGATTGCTGGTAGCAGCTCAGGCAGCGAGGCTGGATCCCTGCAGACAGCAAACCCAATGAATTTGGTTTTCCTGGCCCTTTTCCCTCCCTGGCTGCTTTTAATGTGCCCGAGGCAATGCAGGGAATGTGCTGGGGGCAGGAGCTGCTTCAGTCGAGGTGCCTGCGCTGCTGCTGCTGCCTTTGAGCCGAAATGAAAGTCATCTTCCTGCTGTCCTTGTGCATCTCAGAGCCTGAGAATCCCCCAGCACTGCTCCGGGGAGCAGCACATCCTCCTGCTCTGTGTTGTCAGGGCTCAGACACCTCGTTCTGCTGCAGGGGCTTTTGCCAGGGGCCTCTCCTGGGAGCATTTCCACTCTTGTTCCTGCAAACCACAGCAGCAGCAGCTGGAGAATCAAAGCCGAACTCAGAGGGAGCAGCAGAACATGACTTAGCCCAGTTCCTACTGGGATCACCTAAAGGATGAAACTCTGCTCAGTTCTGCTGAAATCCTGGTGGTTTCCAAAGGATGTGGTGATATTTGGGCTCAGGTTGGATCCAGTTCTTGGGGCAGGGATCTGCTGGCAGACAGGGATGGGGCACAGCTCAGGGAGGGCCCAGGGCCAGGGCACTGCTGCCCAAAGATTTCCTTGATTCCCAAACTGTTAACTGTGCTTTCAGATTTGAGGGAAAGAGACCCAGGAGATCTATGTGGGGTTGCTTTGTAATTTTTAATCATTTTTTTTAATATTACACTTGTCCTTATCCACCTTCTATGAGGGTCTCAAAATAGCACCTATGCCCTGAGCTGGTTCAGCTGTGAGGAATAAGGAAGAGAAACATCTTGGAAGGCTCAGAGAAAATGTCCATGTGATGGTGTTGTACTGCTTCTAATGACAGCACTGTGTAGCTGCACACTGGGCTGTGCTCTGAGGTGTTCTGCCAGCAGACCTGTGCCAGCTGGGCAGGGCTGGGCAGGGCTGGGCAGGGCTGGGCAGGGCTGAATGGGGCTGAACAGGGCTGAGAAGGGCTGGGCAGGGCTGAGAAGGGCTGGGCAGGGCTGGGCAGGGCTGAGAAGGGCTGGGCAGGGCTGGGCAGGGCTGAATGGGGCTGAGCAGGGCTGAATGGGGCTGAGTAAGGCTGAACAGGGCTGAGTAAGGCTGAACAGGGCTGATTTAAAGGAATTTATTCAGGCAAGTTACTTGTGTGAGAGCACGCTTTGGGGGATAGTTGCTCACAAGGCTTTGGAAGGGCTCTAAAGGCTGCAGCCACTTGAATCCTGTTGAAATTCAGTAGCTGTTGGTTCCTTCTGTGTTTGCATTCAAATAGAGCTTCCCGTTTTATCTCCCTTCCTGTTTAAAATGCACCAGCTGTGCCTGACCCTGTGGATGATGATTTCTCCTGGGCCAGGGTGGATCTGCAGCTCACCCATGGCTGCCCCAGGCCCTGCTGCTGTTTGCTGGACCTGGCAGGTCTGCCCTGGGAGTATTTCAATCTCCTCCTGCAGAGAGGCCTCGGATGCCCCAGGGACACCTTTTGCTGGGGTTTGGGCTCCCCGAGCTCCCTGGGGCTGCTGCACTCTGAGATTTCCCTGTGCAGGAGCTGCTCTGCACAGCCCAGCCCTGCCCAGAGTGTCCCGGGCTGTGCCTGTCACACCCTGCAGCAGCTGCAGGAGCTTTCTGTGGCTGAGGAGGGCAAGGACAGGGGTTTATCCTGGCAGCAGCCACGGCTCCCACAGCTCAGGTGGGGTTTGGCTCCTTGCAGACCACAGCAGGTTCTCCCGAGGTGGAAACCCCAAACACTCCCAGCCCGTTCCCCTCCTGCCTCCCCAAGCACTCTCGTTGTTCTGCCTCTGGCCAGCACTGCAGCTCTCCCCTGCCTCCCACATGTTTGACTAAAGATCAGAAAGAGCTCAGAGTGTGCCTGGAGCCACCTGCTGAGGCTGGCAGAGCCAGCAGGGCTGGGCTGGAGCTGTCCCTGGGCTGTGGTCACTGCTGGGGCTGTGTCCCTGTGCCAGGGACACCCAAAGCTGCACAGGGAGGGACACCTGAGCCTGGGGAGGCTTTTACTGATGGCACTGAGGTCTGGATGCCCAAAGACCCACGCAGCAATGCCCAGGCAGCAGTCCTGGCTGTTCTGAGCCCGTTTCACCCCAGGATGCCCTGAGCCCTGCCCTCCCTGCCCAGGCTGGTCGGTGGTGTCACAGCTCAGTTCAATTACAGATATTCACAACTCCCCTCTCCTGAGGATCTGCCCTTCCTGTGGTGGGGACCCTGTGAGCACAGACAGTGACCCTGAGGGCTGGGGATGCACACACAGCCAGGAGAACAGGCTGAGAGCTGCTCTGGGGACAGGAGCCCAGCAGGGCAGTGATGGCCCCCATGCATCATGCATGCAGACATTTCCTGCAGCCATTATCCCTTCCCCAGAAGATTTTCTGTTTGCTCCAACTACAACATTTAATTTTTAAAACATAAGCTTCTTTCACTTTAATATTAAAGATCAAGTCTCCACTCTGTTGCAATTACAGGAGCAATTACAGGGACTCTGCTGGGAGAAGCAGATCTGTCTGTCTGTCTGTCTGTCTGGAACCTGGAATCTGCCATGGTGATGTAATGATGTCCATGCAGCAAACCTGGTGGGTATCATGAAGGGAATTTCCTTTCTCCTCTTGAAAGGTGGAGAGCACGACTGGTTCCTTCATCTACTGCGGGTTTCCTGACTCGAGAAAAAAAAAAAAAAAGAGATTTTTTCTCTTTTTTCTTTTTTTCTGTGAAAAGACTTCCCTATGTAATAAAAATGTTCTCATGCCTAGAAAGAGGAGCTCAGCTCAGGGTTGTGCTGCTTTTCTCCTGAACCTCTGGAGCCAGCAGGGCAGGGCTCATGTCCCCAGGAGCAGAACCCTGCTCCCATCACAGTGTGGGGACAGGCCCAGACACGGGGGGACATCCCCACACTGTCCCCAGCCCCCAGACACGGGGGGACATCCCCACACTGTCCCCAGCCCCAGACACGGGGGGACAGCCCCACACTGTCCCCAGCCCCAGACACAAAGGGACAGCCCCACACTGTCCCCAGCCCCCCACTGTCCCCAGTCCCACACTGTCCCCATCCCCCCACACTGTCCCCAGCCCCTCACTGTCCCCAGCCCCTCATTGTCCCCATCCCCACACTGTCCCCAGCCCCTCATTGTCCCCATCCCCACACTGTACCCATCCCCACACTGTCCCCAGCCCCAGACACAAAGGGACAGCCCCACACTGTCCCCAGCCCCACACTGTCCCCATCCCCACACTGTCCCCAGCCCCTCACTGTCCCCAGCCCCTCATTGTCCCCATCCCCACACTGTCCCCAGCCCCTCATTGTCCCCATCCCCACACTGTACCCATCCCCACACTGTCCCCATCCCCACACTGTCCCCAGCCCCTGCAGCCACATCCTGCCCTGCCCAGGGCTTTGAATGACAGAAAACCACAAACATTGAGGAAATCCTACAAGACAAACCCTGCTCTCTACAGAAGCACATCCCAGATGTTTGAACTTGGGAAGTGCTGCTAGAAATCCCAAACAAAATGTCTGTTTTTAATGAGTGCCTCAGCATTTGTGCACAGGCTGGAGGGAGCACGAGGGGTAAGGGCTGCCAAGTGCAGGTTCTGCTGTCACCTGCTCTGCTCTGTGTGTGTCATTTGTGGGATGCTTGGATGCTCCAGAGCACTCTCAGTAGCAACAGTTTATTTGTTCCATTCTTGTGTGTCAGAGAAATGAATAAATACATCTCACACTTCACAGCCACCCAACCCTCCTGTTCTGGGGCATTTTAATTCTCGTGCTGTGCAGATGTGTGGTTAGAAAACAACAGGAATGCTCTCCTCCCAGTGAGGGATTTTCCAATGAGACCTGGGTGTGAAAGCGAAAGAAATGCTAATTATTACATTATTTTTAATTTCAAATATATCAATAAATTATCCAGTTATTTCAGTCCCCATTTCTACTCCTTATAATTCATCCCCAGACAGAAAATGAGCAGCTCATGTTCAGTTGCAGCTGGTGGCAGATCCTTTGCTAGAGCAGGAGCAGGTTTGGATGAGAAGAGGCTTTTTGCATGCAAATGTTCCAAATCTTCCACGCAGCTCTGGAGCCCAGGAACTGGGCAGGTCCTCAGCACAAACAGAGCTGCTGGCAGCACGTCCTGCCAGCCCCCAGGCACGGGGTGTGAGCATGGGAGATGGCTTCATCTGCTGCAGGCAGCTCAGGGGCTGTTATTTGTTTAGTTATTTTTATTTATTTATAGATTATTTATTTATCTATTTATTTATTTCTCTATTTATTTATATATTATTTATTTATTTATAATTTATTTATTTATTTATTTATTTATTGGTTGCTTTGCCACCGCCCTGCTGGGGATCATTGCCTGTTCTCCTGCAGAGTGAGTGGGGCTGTGGAATGAGCCTGGGCAGCAATAGCAGGGGGATGCTGCCCTCAGGAGTGTTCTGGGGTCACCAGGGGATGAGGGCATCCCTATGAACTGCTCCTCTGGGGTCACAGGGATGAGGGCATCCCCTCTGAACTGCCCCTCTGGGGTCACAGGGATGGAGGCATCCCCTCTGAACTGCCCCTCTGGGGTCACAGGGATGGAGGCATCCCCTCTGAGCTGCTCCTCTGGGGTCGCTGGGGTCCCTGAGCCCCTCTGTGTGCCCCAGTCCCAGCTGTGCCCAGGGCTGACTGAGCTCCAGCCCAGGAGCAAAGGCTCCCCCCAGCAGGAGGCACAGCAGCTGCTGCTGTTCCACAGACATTGCCCTGGCTCCTGCACTATTCAGGAGTTCCCAATCTTTAGATTTCTCAGTGCTGTAACAAACCTTGGCTTTGATAACCTTTGGCTTTGGATAACACTGTTCAGACTGCTCTGTGCAGAAGAACTCTGTGCTGTCCATTAGCAAGCTGGACTTCTTGCAGCATTGTTCTCTTTTTTTTTTAATTTTCAGGCTCACAAGATAAATGGCATTTTTATTCTATTTTAAAGCCATGCCCCAGTTTCAGACAGGGTCTGTCATGCCCCACACCACCGGGTCTGAGGTACCCCAGTGCCCTGTCTGCCCTCCCTGCTGCAGCTGTGCTGCTGCTGGATTGTCCTCAGCTGTGCTGGGAGCCGGGCTGGACAAAACCCGCCCGGGGCTGGCCCTGCCCTCCTGGAGGGTCCTGGGCTCGGGGGGCACCTGCAGCCCTGCCCTGCATCATCCCCTGTCCCGCATCCCCCCCTGCCCCGCATCACCCCTGCCCTGCCCCGCATCACCCCTGCCCCGCATCCCCCCCTGCCCCGCATCACCCCCTGCCCTGCCCCGCATCACCCCCTGCCCCTCATCACCCCTGCCCCGCATCACCCCCTGCCCCGCATCCCCCCCTGCCCTGCCCCGCATCCCCCCGTGCCCTGCCCCGCATCACCCCCTGCCCCGCATCCCCCCTGCCCTGCCCCGCATCACCCCCTGCCCCGCATCCCCCCTGCCCTGCCCCGCATCACCCCCTGCCCCGCATCCCCCCGTGCCCTGCCCCACATCCCCCCCTGCCCCGCATCCCCCCTGCCCTGCCCCGCATCACCCCTGCCCTGCCCCACATCACCCCTGCCCTGCCCCGCATCACCCCTGCCCCGCATCCCCCCCTGCCCTGCCCCGCATCCCCCCCTGCCCCACATCACCCCTGCCCCGCATCCCCCCCTGCCCCACATCACCCCTGCCCCACATCACCCCTGCCCCGCATCCCCCCCTGCCCCACATCACCCCTGCCCCGCATCACCCCCTGCCCCACATCACCCCCTGCCCCACATCACCCCCTGCCCCGCATCCCCCCCTGCCCTGCCCCGCATCACCCCTGCCCTGCCCCGCATCCCCCCCTGCCCCGCATCCCCCCCTGCCCTGCCCCGCATCACCCCTGCCCCGGGGGCTCAGCCGGAGCCTGGAGGAGCCAGGTGGGAGCTCGGGGACCCTCCTGGGGGGGTTGGGTTTGGGGTTTGGGTTTGGGATGGGTGCGGGGGGACTGTGCATGGCTCTGTACCAGCCCAGGAGGTGCCCAGGATGGGTCTGGGGGCTCTGTGCCAGCCCAGGGTGGCTGTGGTGTGCCCTGGCACAGAGTCTGCCCCAGCCCTGTTCCACCCTGGCTAAGGCACCTCTCCCAAACAGGGTCAGAGTGCAGAGCCATGGATTCACACCTGCAGGGCCAGAGCACCCAGAGAACTCCTGAATTAACTTCCCTGGAAGGTTTTTGGCAGGTAAGAGCAACTTGGGTTTTCTTGTAACACCCAGAGGGACAAGGGAGGTAAATCTTTGTACAGGCTCAATTCTGCAAGAAGGAATCAGTAGTTTGGGACTTTAATCTCTGCTCCCACCTAGAAAATGAGAGGACAAAGGCAAGTTGCTGTGTGATGTGAATGAGGACCTTGGCAAGCAGCATTTTTTTCCTGCTGTTATCCTGGCCTGTAGAAGAGCCTCAGAAAAAGATTAAGAATGGGGAAGGAGTCATAGATATCAGAGTTCTCATTGCCAGTGCTTGAAAGGCCCCAGGGAGAAGTAATTGGAAAATGCTTAAGATGATATTGTTATAAGGCAGCCACATTTTGCTTTAAAATTGTAGTGCAATAATCTTCTTTACTGATGGCAGGGAATGTGGTGAATTTAAGATCCCTGGTGAGGAGCAGGTGGGCAGGGCTGTGTTGGCAGTGCTGTGGTGCAGTGTGACTGTCCCAGAGGGTGCTGCAGCACCCCAGAGACTCCTGAGCCCCAGCCCTGCTCTGCATCCCCGGGCTCCAGGTGCCAGTGCCTGCCTGTTCCATGGGGTTTCCCTAAAGGGGTTTAAATCATTCCTTCTCTTGCACTGCCATGAAATGTGCTGAGTTGGCCTCTCCTTCTGTTTCCTGATGGGTGCTTGGTGTCCCAGGGCTCCCCATGGAAGGAGACAGAGAAAACATAATTTATTTATTTATTTTTTTGGCATGTTATTGGATCTCAGATTCCCAGGAGATGTACAGAAGGAAGAGGATAGTGACAAACCAGGAGATGTACAGAAGGAAGGGGACAGTGACCTACAGGAGATGTACAGGAGGAAGGGGACAGTGACACACAGGAGATGTACAGGAGGAAGGGGACAGTGACACACAGGAGATGTACAGAAGGAAGGGGACAGTGACCTACAGGAGATGTACAGGAGGAAGGGGACAGTGACATACAGGAGATGTACAGGAGGAAGGGGACAGTGACACACAGGAGATGCACAGAAGGAAGGGGACAGTGACCTACAGGAGATGTACAGAAGGAAGGGGATAATGACAAAGCAGGAGATGTACAGAAGGAAGGGGATAAGGACATACAGGAGATGTACAGAAGGAAGGGGATAAGGACATACAGGAGATGTACAGAAGGAAGGGGACAGTGACATACAGGAGATGTACAGGAGGAAGGGGACAGTGACCTACAGGAGATGTACAGGAGGAAGGGGACAGTGACCTACAGGAGATGTACAGGAGGAAGGGGACAGTGACACACAGGAGATGTACAGAAGGAAGGGGACAGTGACACACAGGAGATGTACAGAAGGAAGGGGACAGTGACATACAGGAGATGTACAGAAGGAAGGGGACAGTGACACACAGGAGATGTACAGAAGGAAGGGGACAGTGACATACAGGAAATGTACAGAAGGAAGGGGATGGTGACATACAGGAGATGTACAGAAGGAAGGGGACAGTGACACACAGGAGATGTACAGAAGGAAGGGGACAGTGACACACAGGAGATGTACAGAAGGAAGGGGACAGTGACACACAGGAGATGTACAGAAGGAAGGGGACAGTGACATACAGGAAATGTACAGAAGGAAGGGGATGGTGACATACAGGAGATGTACAGAAGGAAGGGGACAGTGACACACAGGAGATGTACAGAAGGAAGGGGACAGTGACACACAGGAGATGTACAGAAGGAAGGGGACAGTGACATACAGGAAATGTACAGAAGGAAGGGGATGGTGACATACAGGAGATGTACAGAAGGAAGGGGACAGTGACAAACAGGAGATGCACAGAAGGAAGGGGACAGTGACCTACAGGAGGGTGAGGGCAGAGCACAGGAAGGTGATGGTTTACACCACACTCCATGTGAGAGGGAGGGCACAGCTGCTCCTGCACTGCAGACTGTGATGCAGCTGTGGGCTTGGGAGGCTTTGTGTGCTGTTCCTGTGTTCCTCACAGATATTTTGTGTTCTGGTGTGAATTCCTGAAGTGCTGAAGCAAATCAATTCATTATCAGTTTTGATATATGATGAGTTGCTTACACATGGTTTCTGAACACCTGTGCCACGTGGCTTGGCAAACACCACGATTTGGGAATGTTTCCATGAGCAGCATGGGAATGTCAGAGCAGATATTGTTCATTTTCCACAGCTCTGTCTTTGCTCTGCTCACTGTTTCATTACCACTTCTAGGTCATTAGTGAAGTGACACCCGAGGGGGAAGAGAGAAATCAAATGACAGTGTAGGTGATGTCTGACATTAGCCAAATGTCAGCCTTTCTGATGGAGGCATCAAAATTAATCTGAAAATGTTACACCATTTTAGTCATTTTCCTCAGAGATTGCAAATACGAGAGGCAGGCTGATGACATTTTGATTATAGTTTCAAATTGCAAAGACCTTGCAGAACACACCTTCTTCTCTCCTCTCATGTAATTAAAACCTGCTGTCACCTTGATCTTTATTATATTTTTCCATGTCCTGGCAGGTCTCTGGAGCAGTGTGTGCTATTGATCCTTGTTGTTTGAGCAAATTCAACATGTCAATATTGCTCAGATGAGCAAAAGGCTCTGGTGTTTTGTACTTGAGGGTAAAGATGAGAGGAGCAGGTGGCAGAAGCAGCACAGTGACAGTATCAGTAACAGGTGCACAAAAAGGTGCAAGAAAGTGAACTCAAGGCTCAGGAAAAGCTTCAAGTCCTCGGACTGTCCTGCTGAGCTGACCTTGGCAGGGCAGGAGAAAATTTTTTATAGATAAGGAACAATAAACAACCTTGAGACTGAGAAATGAAGAGCTCTGACTGCTTCTCTAAGTGCTGGGCTGGGAAAACAGACTTGGGAACTTTTCTGGGGCTCACTCTGCCTGCCCCCGGGGTGGTGTTCTGTCTTTATACTAAAAACAATGTGTACAATATTTAAAATTCCTTCCCAATACCCATCACCTGTGTTAGACAGTGAGCTTCTACTCTAAACCAATCTGTGAGTGCCACCATCACAGCAGGAGATGGAGGCCAAGAAGAAGAAGGAGAAAGGCTGGACACACTCAGTTCCCTCCATCTTGCCTCCTGAACCCCCATTCCAGAAACCCCAAAATTTACTTTTCCACCCTGTGATAACTTCACTAATATTCTACTTAAACTGTTGTGGCTTGCAGATTTTTATCTAAGGTTGGTAATTTGCTCCACGGGCCATAATCAAACCCACAGGGGCATTGTGGGCTCTGTGCCAGGATCTGAGCCCCCTGGCAGGGTCTGGGCTGCTCAGGGCACCAGAGGGATGTGCTGGTCCTGACAGGTAACTGAGGTAACTCCAGGCAGGGTGATGCCCAGGGATCCCTGGAGCTCTGCTAGACAGGAATGGTGTTTGTAGGGCCACGGTGGGACAGAGGCTGCCCTGTCCCCAGGGCTGGGCTGGGCTTTGGGCTGGGCCTGCCCACCATCCCTGGGCTTTGGGCTGGCAGCCCCTCCATGCCCACCTGAGCTGGGCTGGGCTTTGGGCTGGCAGCCCCTCCGTGCCCACCATCCCTGGGCTTTGGGCTGGCAGCCCCTCCGTGCCCACCATCCCTGGGCTTTGGGCTGGCAGCCCCTTTGTGCCCACCATCCCTGGGCTGGGCTGGACCTGCCCACCATCCCTGGGCTTTGGGCTGGCAGCCCCTCCGTGCCCACCATCCCTGGGCTGGCATTTCTGTGCTGTAAATGGTGGCAGGGTGTGAAAGCCAAGTGTGTGCAATGTAGGAGTGTTCTTAAAGGAGATTGATTATTGGCTGCAAATCTGATTTTTGGCAGTAAACTCTGCTGCAGAGGGAACTCGGGGAGACTGCCCCATGAGGTTTTTCTGGAGTGCCTTAACCCAAAGATTTGCACAGGGTTTCCTGTCAATAGCTTTTATTTGCTGGTGCTTCTCCTGACAAATGCCTTCTGAAAGGCAAGTGCTCTTTAACTCAGCTGTGCTCAAATTTGCATTCTCTTAATGCAAAGCAGATGCTCTGATATCACCAGTGGCAAGGAGATAAGCTCAGTCCAGAGTTTTCTCAAGGAAATTAAAATGTTATGGAAGACAAATGCCCAGACAGGAAAAATCCCACAACAGCCCTAAAGCAATCAGGGAAAAAATTATGTGGATATTTGGACTTTACATTTTAATGAGACTCTTTGGAAACATTAAATCCATTTGCTTTTCCTTTCCTAGGCTTACAGAAGGGACGAGACAATGACTGTAAAAAGAAAATTTGGCATTAATATCAGTGAAGAAAAGGGTTACGTTCAGTATTAAATTCCTTCGCAGATACCTTCAGCATATAGTGAATAAGTAGAAATAGATTTAAGAAACACTGTAAAATTAAACTTTATAAGATTACTTTTTTATAGAATATGCAGTAGCTGCCACATAGAATAAATGTATGTTTTTCATTATATTTTTATTATGCATTTAAAGCACATTAAGGAGCAAACAACCATCAAAGAAAAAGAAACTTATTAGATTTAGCAAGTAATCATATCAGTTTTATGTATGGTTATATTTTGTGGAAGAAGGGAGAGATGCATGTCAGGTGTCCTTTCAGGCTATTCCGTGAGCCATTTTTCTTTGCAGAACAATATTAATGGCTGTTTGGCTCTGTTCCTGCTGGATTCCACCAGCCTTTTGTCTTCTTTATTACAGCTCCTCATAAGAGTGCCATTACAGCTGGAGCAGCCAGTGGAGCATCTGGAGAAATGGATTGCTTTGATTTTGGTCTCTAAGTGGGCCTTGGTTTGTGTGTGCTCCTGATTTGTTTAAGCATTTTGGGGAAGGTTTGTGGCTGTGAGCAGGGCTGAGCTGCTCAGGCTGTCCCCCAGAGCTGTGGTGGGGCAATCACTGCTAACCCTGTCCTGTTTGCTGATCCAGGGCTGCCTTTGTCCTTTGGGTTCTCTTTGGTGGGTGATGCCCCTTGTCACCTTTGTGCCCTGGCTCCTGGTCCCTCCCAGAGCAGGGTCTGCTCTCTGCTGGCTGTGCCCAGCTGGCACTGCCCCAGCTCAGCAGGACCCCCTGCCCTGCCCTGCCCGGGGTCTCTGGGCTTTGGGAGCTCTGTGGGTTCTCCAGGCTGAGTTTGTGACAGCCCGGCTGGCCTGGACTGTCCTGGGCAGGGAGGGGCTCCAGGGGCTGCTCAGCATCCTGAGAGTTCCTACAGGGACCCTGGGTGGGTTCCTGGGCAGGGAGGGCTCCAGGGGCTGCACAGCATCCTGAGAGTTCCTTGGAGGGGCTCCAGGGGCTGCACAGCATCCTGAGAGAGTCCCTGCAGGGACCCTGGGTGGGTTCCTGGGCAGGGAGGGGGTCCAGGGGCTGTGCAGCATCCTGAGAGAGTTCCCTGCAGGGATCCTGGGCACGAGGAGCTCCAAACCCTTAAGAGCTGCACAGCATCCTGAGAGAGTTCCTGCAGGGACCCTGGGTAGGTTCCTGGGCAGGGAGGGCTCCAGGGGCTGCACAGCATCCTAAAGAGAGTCCCTGCAGGGATCCTGGATGAGGTGTGCTGGGCAGGAGGAGCTCCAGACCCTCAGCATCCTGAGAGAGTCCCTGCAGGGACCCTGAGCAGCATCCTGAGCTCCTTGTAGGGACCCTGGTCCAGGTTCCTGGGCAGGGAGGGGCTCCAGAGCCTCAGAGAGCTCCCTGCAGGGACTCTGGTCCAGCCTGTGCTGGGCAGGGAGGGGCTCCAGAGCCTCAGGAGCTGCTCAGCATCCTGAGAGAGTCCCTGCAGGGACCCTGGTCCAGGTGTGCTGGGCAGAGAGGAGCTCCAGGAGCTGCACAGCATCCTGAGTTCATTCCCTGCAAGGACCCTGGTCCATCCTGCCCTGGGCAGGAGCAGCTCCAGGCCCTCAGCCGTTTCTCAGCATCCTGAGAGAGCTCCCTGCAGTTCCCTGGTCCAGGCTCCTGGGCAGGAGGAGCTCCAGTGCCCCCAGGTGTGCCAGCTCCTGAGCTGGGCTGCCCCACCTGGCTGCTCCTGCTGGGCTCAGCCAGCCTGGGCACGGGGCTGGGCACGCTGGGGGCAGGAGGGTGGGCATGATGGGGGCAGCAGGGTGGGCACACTGGGGACAGCAGGGCGGGCACGCTGGGGGCATCAGGGGCTCCTAGCTGTGCCCAGGGCTGTGCTGCTGTCCCAGCCCCTCAGCCTCCCTGGGCTGGCTGGCACTGGCTGTGGCAGCTGGGATCTGGGCTGGGATCCGGGCTGGCTCCCATGAATTCCCTTGGCTGGCCCTGGTGGTGGCACTGCAGGGGAGTTAATGTGGGTAATGAATGGGCACTTGAGCAGAGCTGCTGAAAGCCAAAAGGGCAATGCTTGTGTTCATGCTGAATCACTACAGTAAATTTAGCAATGAGACTTGACATTCTCTGCCTAATAAGAGCAATTTTTATGCTCAAATTGTGACTCTCTTTATATAAAAGGAAAATAACATTAAGCAGTACTGTATAGCTTTAGTGGTGTCACAGTTTCTATAAATGTCAAAGTACTTATTCATTTAGTTGACAAATGTCACTTCAGAAGCAAATTATTTTTCTTAGTGGCAACATGATTTATGTATGCAACACAGTCCATTTTTTGAAAAAGTGGGTTTATTTTCAAGAGCTATTAATTACAGATTATTTTCAATAATTATTTTGAGGATTTCATATTTTCATAACACTTATTAGAGCAACATCTCTGAATTTTTATTTTTTGTGGAAGAACCTCATACACCACTTTTCAGTTGTGTGTTAAATGTAGGTTTATTAATCCCTAGATGATTGCAGGAAAATTGAGTATTCAGCAAGAGAGATCTGGGGGGCCCTGGAGGAGATGAAGCTCTGGTGCCCCAGGCAGGGATGCAGCTGAGAATTGCATTTGAAGCCGTGAGGAGGAGGAGGAGGAGGAGGAGTTTGGCACCCAGCAGGGGAGGATGTGGGAGCAGGGCTGAGCTGCTGCAGTTTTGCTCAGGGCTCTGTGCTGGGTGCCCTGTGAAAGCCAGGCCAGGTTCTCACTGGTGTGTGCAAAGGTCCCCGTGCATCCCAGGCTGGCTCTGAGCTTTGTGCCCCTGCACGCCCTGGGCACATTTCATGTGCTGGGAGCCAAATTCATCACCAGGAAAGCATCTGCAGCACTGGAGCAGCAAGCTGTGAACACCCCCCAAACCTGAGGGATGGCCCCAAAAGATATAGGGAAAAAGAGTAAAAAAATGTTAATGGGCACAGAACTTCCTAAAGCACCAGTGAGGGGTTTCACCTTTTGTATTTGCTTGGAAAAATGTGATCCAAACACTGCTCCAGCAGGGAGGAATGGGTGCCTGCCTCAGCTGCAGCCCCTTTCAGAATTTCAGTCTCATTCTGATGAAGACTCAGCTGAGTTTTTCCTGACACAGGTGAGCCTGCTTTGAGACCACGATATTTCATGTGGCTTTGGACTGATGAAAAAGTGCAAGTGTTTTATTCTGGCTTTGCTGTGGTTCATGGAGAATAACAAAGGTTTGTGTTTAATTTCCAAGTCAGTGTGATCTCCCATAGACACTGTTTATTTAAGCATAATTTCACCTCAAATACAGCCATTCTTTGGAGGTCTCAGCCTCAACAGAGGCAGAAAATGTGCTCCAGGTTTATATCAACATTAGCTGGGGTTTATTTTCTGTCCCAGAGGGGGGATAGTGCAGGTGTGTGCCTTTGTAGAAATAGTAAAAGATTTAGCAAGGAATGGATTTAAAATTTAATCTGTGCAGTCTGCTGCCTGAAAATCAACTTTGTGCTGCTGTGGAGAGGCTCCTGCTCTGTCCCTCCCAGCTGGAGCTGCTGCAGGGTGGGACATTGTGTGCTGGGGCTGTGGCAGGGCCTGGCAGCCTGGGCTGTGCCTGCCCAGGGTCTGCAGGGTTTCCCTTCTCTCTGCCTTGCTGTTCCTGACATTATTTTCCCATACTAAGCATCTGTATTTTTAAATACAATTTTCTTGAATAATTTGAATTAATGTTCAGGCAATTACCAGGCTCTTCATGTACTTAGGGTACATATGTAATTGCATCATTTGGACAGTTAATTGCCCTGTTTAATGATGTTACATCAATTTCCTTATTAAGCATAATGAATCAAATGCCAGTGCTGTGCACATGGGGTTTTGAAGGAGCAGTTTCTCACCCGGTGCTTTCACAGCAGGGGAAAGCCTGACAGAAATGCCTGGGCTGGACTGCAAGGTGCTTCCCTCTGCTTTGATCAGAGATGCAAACTGAGCTTTGAAAGAGAAAACCCTTCCATTGCAGGATTTTGGGGTTCAGCACCAGTTTCAAACCTTTAGCACGGAGAGAAGACCAAACAAAGTGAGCTGTACAGGAAAGGGGGGGCAGCTCCTGTGCTGGCAGCTGCTGCTGTGGGACTGGGCTGAGTGGGGAATTGAAACCTCTGGGGTGTGAGAAATCCCACACTGGGGCACCCTGGGCTGGCAGGGGGAGCCCTGGGCACTGCCTGGCACTGCCTTGGCTGTGGGGCTGGCACAGGCTGTGCTGCCCTTGGGGCACAGCTCTGCTCCTGAGCTGTGCTGGGGAACACTGCAGGAATTGAAACACTCCCAGCGAGTGGGAGAGCAGGAGGAACCCAGGAGCTGTGCCTGAGAGCTGAGCTGAAACCCTGGGCAGGGAGCAGGGAGGCTGAGAGCCCCAGGGGCAGCGAGCAGCAGGGCTGGAACCAGGGGAGCTGGGAGGGACAGAAACAGAAACTGCAGGGCAGGGAAAGGTTCTGGATTGCTCCCTTAGGTTTATTAGCAGTAACATTTCCAAAAGGTTACGCTGGATTGTGGAAATGAAGACTAACAGTGTTTGTGGTGCATTTGAAAAGTGACCTGCCCTGATGAAGAATTCACAGCCCATTTCCCTTGGTCTGCAGTTTTTACACTGATGATGCATTGTTGCAACACTAATGCCAAAACACTCCATGAATGTCTCATAACTGCTGAGAACTCTTTTTGGGGGATGCTAGTGCTGGTTGTTTCCCCAAATCCTGCCCAGAAGGAATCTTTGCTCAGCTGAGGCGGTTTGGGTGCACATAGGAGTGGCCTGGTGTGACACCTGCAAGGGCAGGGGGTGCCTGGGCAGGGGGTGCCTGGGCAGGGGGTGTTTGGGCAGGGGGTGTTGGGGCAGGGGGTGCCAGGGCAGGGGGTGTTTGGGCAGGGGGGTTTGGGTGTTTGGGCACCATCAGGGCCACCTCAGCCTGTGCAGGGAGAGCCCCAGGAGCTGCTGAGCCGGGCTGGAACTGGGGCAGGAACCTTCCCCAGGCTGTGCCCCAGGGAAGGGAAGGGGTTTGTGCTCACCCTGGTGGGCAAAGGGCCCCTCCTGCTCAGGAGAAAATGTTTGGTGGTTCTGGAGCTTGTTTGGAACCACAGGCTGCTGTGGGTGGGAAGGGACCTGTAAATCACCTGCATGGGTGGAGGGAGGCACTGCTCCATCCTCTTTGGATGCTGCTTTAAACTCTCCTTTCTAAAGCTGAGCCAGGGGTTTCATTTCCAATTATTCTGGTGCCCAGGAGCCAGGGCTGTTACCTGGTGCCCTGAGCCCCTGGCAGGGGCTGGGCAGTGCCTGCTGCAGGTGGGAGCACTGGGAGGAATCCAGCAGGTGAATGTGCTCAGAGTGAAAGAACATCTCCTGTCCCCAGGCCCTTGGGTCACAGAGGGAGCCCCATGTGCCTGAATGCCACCCTGGGCTGGGCAATGCCCCCCTGCCCTGGGGATGGCACCTCCAGGCACGGGGACCCTTGGAGGGCTGGGGTTTATTATTTGGTGGAGGGCTGGGGTTTGTTTGGTGGAGGGCTGGGGTTTATTATTTGGTGGAGGGCTGGGGTTTATTTGGGGGAAGGCTGGGGTTTATTATTTGGTGGAGGGCTGGGGTTTATTATTTGGGGGAGGGCTGGGGTTTATTATTTGGGGGAGGGCTGGGGTTTATTATTTGGTGAAGGGCTGGGGTTTATTTGGTGGAGGGCTGGGGTTTATTTGGTGGAGAGTTGGGGTTTATTTGGTGGAGGGCTGGGGTTTATTTGGGGGAAGGCTGGGGTTTATTATTTGGTGGAGGGCTGGGGTTTGTTTGGTGGAGGGCTGGGGTTTATTTGGTGGAGGGCTGGGGTTTATTATTTGGTGGAGGGCTGGGGTTTATTTGGTGGAGGGCTGGGGTTTATTTGGTGGAGAGTTGGGGTTTATTTGGTGGAGGGCTGGGGTTTATTATTTAGTGGAGGGCTGGGGTTTATTTGGTGGAAGGCTGGGGTTTATTATTTGGTGGAGGGTTGGGGTTTATTTGGTTTTGGCCTGACAGAGCAGGTTTGAGAGTTATCCCTGTGTGAGAGCTGGGGAAGAGTCTCCCCTTCAGAAACCCCTGGAGTTGGCTGCCAGGTGTGAAGGGGGCTATGAAATGTGTTTTGTGATGGCAAAACACATTGCCATCCATGGGAGGATGGAGCTGATCCTGCCAGCCATGCTCAGCTCTTGTTCCAGGCCTGCTGTGGGCTTAAACCTGGGGTTTGGGGTGGAAAAACTGGAAATTATTCCTCTAAAGGTTGAACCCACAGATCCCCCATGCACCTGGTCCCTGTGCACAGAATATTGAAGGATTTTGGTGCTGGTTTATGATGTCTAATGAGGGAAACACAGCAGAAGGAAAAGGGAACATTTTGTGTTGCTTTTAGAAGCCAAAATATGAATGAATTTTCTTCTACCCTAGGATCAGTGTGCAAAGCAGTTACCAGAGGCTTCCATGCAATATTATAGGCACAAACAGATTTGACAGGGTTTTCTTTTCCCTGTGGAATTTCTAGTAAATAGAGATAAATTATCTCATCTGTTTTCTGTTTATTAGCTGGGACTGTATCAAATTAAGTGCCTGCAGTGTTGCTGTGAGATGGAGAAATAATCACTGCCCTCTATTTGATCATTTCTGTGCCAACAGGAGCTCGTGGCAGTGGGACTGGAGGAATTTGCTGGCCCTGCTTGGCCACGTGTGTGTGCATGTGCTGAGGGGCTGCTCAAGGGAAATACCTGGAAATCCCTGCCACAGGCTCCCTGCTCCTCCTGCTGCTGCTGTTCCTCCTCCTGGTGCTCCTGGTCTCTCACCAACAGCTTTGACTGTTTGTGACCAGGTAAATTTGCCACAACACAATCGTTTATGGCCAGCTGAATGTTTCCTGTGCAGAGAACCTTTTTTTTTCTGAAGCAAAATATGGATTTTTGTGTGAGTGAAGCCTTGGAGCTGGGGCACAGGTTGGAGTGCAGCTCTGCAGACTGGCTGGGCCCCCTCGGGCAGGAAAAACCAATTTAAGGTTGCACCACTTTGCTTGGGGTCGCCTCCACTGAGCTGTGAGGCTCTGCAGGCTCAGGCAAAGCTGAGTGAAAGCAGCATTGCCTGTGGGAAATGTCATCCAGAGAGTGGGGAAACTCCCCAGGCCAGGTCAGGAATGCACTGCAGCCTCCTCGTGTTATCCTGGGGCTCAACAGCCTCCCCTGCTGCTGCTGCTGCTGCTGAGGATAAATCTGAATAATGTGAACGGTGTGTTTCAGAAGGCAGGTGGCACTTGGAGGGTCCGTGTCCTCAGCCTGGTTGTTGATTTTTGTCTTGTCTGCAGTCACTGTTACCCTGCAGTAACACACAGCGTTCAAACAGTGCTTTAGTTGTGTTTATGGGGCAGATTGAATTGGTTTGAGTGAGCTGTAATTCTTTGTTCCAAACCTCTCCAAACCACCTTTATTGCCTTTCCCACTCCACCTTTGTGGAGGCTGCATTAGCATTTAGAAAATGGCTTTTCATGGCAGGCTGTCCTCTCGTGCTCCCCTCGGCCTGGGAGGGCACAGCAGGTCTGGGATTGCTCACAAATGTCAGCTTGGGCACCCCTCAATGGCATCCCACAGCCCCGGGTGCTCAGGAACACTCCTGGGTGACAGGAATGTGCCCAGGATCTGTTTGGTGATTGGGCTTTTCCTCCCCCAGCCCCTTTGTTCTCTTCAGAGCCAGCCCTGTCCCAGCACAGGGCCTGTCCTGGCACCCTGGTCACCCTCGCTGTGCCAGTCCTGGAGCATCCCTCCCTGCCTGCCCCAGGCCAGGGGTGCCAGCCCCTGAACCAGGCACACTGAGCCAGCTCATGTCGTTCTTTGCAGAGTGGGACTGGCAGGAGCTCCTGGGCACTGCAGTGAGGATGATGAGGGTTTGCTGCTAAGGCCCTTCCAGAAAGCAGCAAGCAAATTCTGTGCAGAACTGGGGCTCTGAATGAAACCTGGGGCCTCACTCAAGCAGGTGGCACCACTGCAAAGCTTGGCTGGATTATCACAACATCTGGGGTGCTTCCTGTGCTCCACTGCAGCAGCACAGAGGGCAGAGGGTTTCAAGGAGGCAGCCCAGTGTGGGGACCCTCACTGTCACCCACATCAATGCCAGGGCTCCTGCTGCCTCCAACACTCAGGAACTGACATTGCCAGTAAAGCATCCCCAGCCTGCCCCTCACACTGCACAGCTGCTGCTGAATCTGGCACAGCAGGGTTCAAACCAGCCCCTCAAACCAGCTCCTCACTGCAGTGCTCAAACCAGCCCCTCAAACCAGCCCCTCACTGCCCAGCAGGGTTCAAACCAGCCCCTCACTGCCCAGCAGGGCTCAAACCAGCCCCTCACTGCCCAGCAGTGCTCAAACCAGCCCCTCACTGCTCCCCTGCTCAAACCAGCCCCTCAAACCAGCCCCTCACTGCCCAGCAGGGTTCAAACCAGCCCCTCAAACCAGCCCCTCACTGCCCAGCAGGGCTCAAACCAGCCCCTCACTGCAGGGTTCAAACCAGCCCCTCACTGCAGGGTTCAAACCAGCCCCTCAAAGCAGCTCCTCACTGCTCCCCTGCTCAAACCAGCCCCTCAAACCAGCCCCTCACTGCCCAGCAGTGCTCAAACCAGCTCCTCACTGCTCCCCTGCTCAAACCAGCCCCTCAAAGCAGCCCCTCAGTGCTCCCCTGCTTGGGTGCAGACTGGGGGGCAGAGGGGGGTGATGGAGATGTGCTCTGTGCCCTGGGCAGAGAACACAACAAAAACATCAAAGGGGGGTTTGTACAGCTAATAACAGAAACTCTGAGTGGGAGGGAGCTCAGTGCTGCAGTAAATAGTAAATATTCTCTGGGTTTTGCAGGGTCCCTGTACCTCCCTGTCCGTGGGGTTTGGGGCACAGAACACCTTGTGCTGGCACAGCTCTATGGTCGATTCTGCCTTGTGCCAGTGGCATGGACTGGGGGAGTGCTTTAGACTAATTTTTTATGATCCTAGGACAATTTGTGCATATCAGCCCAGCAGAAATTCTTGTAGGAAGTGATTTCATGTTGGGGTTTTTAATCCCAGTCACAGCTAATGAGTATCCAGAGTGCTTCTTGTACATGTGCTCTGTTTAAATAAAATGTTCTGTGGTGTTGGCTTGTTTTACCTGAATCCATTCAATATTTCTGTTGTTACTGATATTGGATTTTTTTTGTCTGTACGTTTTGTCAGGTACTGAAATGTGATTTAGCAATCCAATAACACTAATGTGCTGCAGAAATATGGCTTTATCCACTGGCCACGAGTAACCACTGAAGTACTGCTGGAGTTTTAACGCTGACCTTTTCTGTTATTTAGCAGAAAATCCACAATTGCAGAAGGAAATAGAGTTTTTCCTTTGTGGGCAGGACGTTTTCCTTCAGGCTGGGAAGGACTGAGGGGCTGGGCTGCATTCCCTAGGCAAATCCAACCAGAATAAAGACATTTTTGGTCAATAAGCCATGACAGTGCCAAGAGGGGTCAGGATTGCCATGGGGTCGTGGAGGGGACTCAGAGCCACCCCAGGCTGGGCAGGGACCCTTCCCCAGCCCTGGGCTCTGCAGGGACACCTGGGGCAGTTTTCTCCCTCCCAGCAGCTTTTCCAGCACTGTGGGCAGCAGGTGCCATCACTGCTGACCCTGGGATTGTCCTGCCAGGGCTCCCCTCTGACCTGGTCATTCTGGGATTGCTGCACAGCTTTCAGCTGCTGGATAAAACTGTACATGCTCCTGGTGAGATTTGTGAGGAAAAAATATGGAGCCCATTCTGGGAGTTTTATAAGGAGAGATGTGTTCTTATAGAACTCTGTTCTCTGCTCTGAAAGGGCCTTTCAAATCAGGGATAGCTTTATCACCACTGGGCAACTTCTTGAAATCATCCTATAAAGTTTAATAAAAACCCAACGTGTCAAAGAAATTATGCAAAAGGATGCAAAGTACTCTGAAAGAGAGCTTCTCTTTTTCTGCTAAATGCAGTATTGAGAACTTCCAAGTTCCCTATAAAAATATGCTGATGTTCTTTTATAAATATATGTACCACTTTATAAATATTTTATGAAAAATATTAACACTTTGCTTCGGAGGAAAGCTTTTGAGGCTTTTAGGCACATCACAATTGCTTTCTCCAGTCCTCCCACACTGCATCACTTTCCCCACTGCTTTTGTCCTAATGCAGAGTGTTCCTGAGCAAGCAGAGGTGGCCTAAACCTCTGCAGGAAATCAGCTGAGGGCAGAACTGGTGAGGCTGGAAAAGACCTTTAACATCAGCAGGTCCAGCCAGCAGCCCACCAGCATGGTCACTGTGAAATGCTCAGCAATGAGGTGTCCCCAGTGCCACAGCCAGGGGGGCTTTGGGGTGTCACAGCCAGGGGGGCTTTGGGGTGTCACAGCCAGGGGGGTGCTGGGGTGTCACAGCCAGGGGGGTGCTGGGGTGTCACAGCCAGGGGGCTTTGGGGTGTCACAGCCAGGGGGGTGCTGGGGTGTCACAGCCAGGGGGGTTTGGGGTGTCACAGCCAGGGGCATTGGGGTGTCACAGCCAGGGGGCATTGGGGTGTCACAGCCAGGGGATTTGGGGTGTCACAGCCAGGGGGGTTTGGGGTGCCAGTGCTGCCACCAGAGGCTGTGGGCACAAGGAATAACTCTGGATCTCCTTTGCCACCAGAGGCTGTGGGCACCAGGAATAGCTCAGATCTCCTTTGGTCTGTGAGGTGCCCAGTTAATCACTGCAGCAGTGTGCCCAGGGGGATGAGCTGCTCTGGCAGGGGCTCCTGAGCTCTTTGTGTGGCTGTGTTTGGGGCACTCACACACTGGGCTCTGCTCTGTGGCTGTGTTTGGGGCACTCACACACTGGGCTCTGCTCTCTGGTTGTGTTTGGGGCACACACACACACTGGGCTCTGCTCTGTGGCTATGTTTGGGGCACACACATGCTGGGTTCTGCTTTATGCTCTATTTGGGGCACACTGGGCTCTGCTCTGTGGTTGTATTTGGGGCACACAGACACACACTGGGCTCTGCTCCATTGCAGTGTTTGGGGCACACACACACACTGGGCTCTGCTCTGTGGCTGTGTTTGGGGCACACACACACACTGGGCTCTGCTCTCTTGCAGGCTGCTGATGGCAGTGAAGGCTCTGTGCTCCAGGAGTGCCTGCTCTGGTTGGCTTCAGGCAGTGATGAGCAGTAAAGGCTGCAGGGCTTCCCCTGCTCTGTGCATGAATGGCAGCCCAGGTGTTGTCCCTGCAGCCCAGGTGTTGTTGGTCCCTGTGGCCCAGGTGTCCCTGCAGCCCAGGTGCTGTTTGTGGTGTGATGAGCACCCTGAGGCAGGAGAATGTGGGTTCCTCGTGTGCCTTGGGCTGTGTCCCCGAGCATGCTGTGCCCAGGGTGTGATGAGCATGCTGTGCCCCAGGGTGTCCCCAGGCTGTGGCATCTCTGTCCCTGACCCCAGCAGCCAGCCCAGGGGCTGAGCTTTGCTCTCTGCCTCCCTCAGTGTGGGGCTGGGTCAGGAGCAGGGGATGAACAGAGCCACCCCCGTTCCAGGGCTGGGCACCTCGAGTGGCACTGCTGGTTTTGGGGGGCTGGCACAGCCTGTGCATGGCCTGTCTGTGATTCCTGCCTCCTCAGCATTCTCCCCAGAGCTGTGCTTCATGCTTCTTCTCCTTTGGGTTCCTGCACTGCCCAATTTTTATCTTGAGGTGTTGTTTTGCTTTTATTTTTTTTCCTTGGATGAAGGATTGAAGGAAGGACACCTGAGTGATCCCCCAGCCCCTGGGGCAGGGCCCTGTCTGTCCTCTGGGCACAGGGAGAGCTGGGGGACAACGGGGGTGGGATAACGAGGGTGCCCCAGCCCGGGTGGCTCTGGCAGTGCCAGCACAGCCTGGGGTGGCTGCAGGGGCAGTGCCCCAGCCCGGGTGGCTCTGGCAGTGCCAGCACAGCCTGGGGTGGCTGCAGGGGCAGTGCCCCAGCCCGGGTGGCTCTGGCAGTGCCAGCACAGCCTGGGGTGGCTGCAGGGGCAGTGCCCCAGCCCGGGTGGCTCTGGCAGTGCCAGCACAGCCTGGGCTGGCTGCAGGGGCAGTGCCCCAGCCCGGGTGGCTCTGGCAGTGCCCCGGGGCTGCAGCAGGTCCCTGTGCTGGGGCACAGCTCAGAGCAATCCCTGCAGGTTAGGGCAGCCCTGGGCAGAGCTGTTCACTCTGTTCCACCCTGCCTGCCAGGAGGGCAGTGCCAGCCCCTGCCTGCCTGTGTGTGGCTGCTGGCACAGCTCTGTGCTGCTGTTCTGTTCCTTCTGGGCTCCCAGGGCAGCAGCAGCACTGCTCCAAATGGCTCATTATGGGTTTGTGTGTGTTCCTGCACCTGCTGAACTCGGGGTTTCCTTAAGGGTTTGGCCTTTTCTGTTGTAAAGTTTGACAATGTAACCCTGCTAATTTCAACATAAATGGATTTTTTTATTTTTTTGATGACTAAGCTTACAGTTCACTTTGCTGGCAGTCCCTGATGCACAGCCCCACTGGATATGGTGCTGTCTGCTGTTTCTGTCTCCCCTTGCCCTTTTCCCCCTTCCCACACTGTGCCTTCCAGCCCAAAGGCAAAGCCCAACCACCCCTTCATCATCTGAGAGCCTCTCATCCCCCTCTGGCTGCTGCTCTGCAGGAGAACTCGTTCCTGCTGCTCATAATGAGCTTTCACTCAAGGGGCTGATCAATAGCAGAGCCCAGCAGGTCTGTCTCCATTGCTTGTTTTCTCTATCTTGAATCTGCCAAGAGAGATTAGACCATGGCCAAGGTCACTCAATAGGCTGTGAGTGAAGGGAAAGATATCTGGCTGACTTTTCTAGGACAGGCTGCAAAAAGGCAGCAGTGGAGCTACAACAGAGCACAGGGACAGATCAAACCTGCCCCAAGGGCACCCAGGGGCTGCTGGGGCGAGCCCGGGACAGACACACAGCCCTGCCAGGGCAGCTGGGCACCCTGAGGTGCCCGGGCAGCACTCGGGGGGCAGCAGGGGCACAGCAGAGGTGCAGGGGCAGAGGTGCAGGAGCAGAGCAGAGATGCAGGGGCAGAGGTGCAGGAGCAGAGCAGAGATGCAGGAGCACAGCAGAGATGCAGGAGCAGAGATGCAGGGGCAGAGATGCAGGAGCACAGCAGAGGTGCAGGAGCAGAGATGCAGGGGCTGAGGGTGGGATCTCAGTGCTGAAATTGTTAGCATTCAAAAACACACAATCATATAGTGATTCTATGTGGTGCTTTTTATTAAGAGCTCTGGGAATTGGGGTATTACAACCCAAATCTGATTCTGACCATACACTGGAGGTGAACGTGTTTTATACTCTATCGTTACATAACTTTCATATTAATTATTAAACTTACATTGTTCTATTGTATACATAGATTTCAGCTAAACATAGCCCCCGTTAAATTTCCAACACAGTTTCTCATGATTCTTCTTATGGTTATGTAATAATTATACTTAATTACTAAACAATCATCACATCTAACAATTATATCATTTATCACACTGCTTGCACAGGTGCAGTGATCTGAGAAAACACAAAGCCTAACATTTTAGAGTTCTATCTTGAACATTTTCAGGGCTCCACTATCAAACTCAGGGGGGCTGTGCAGGTTTTTGTGGGGCACAGATGGGGCTGTGACTCAGGGCCCTGTGGCTCCTCTTGCTGGCACTGGGGACCCTGAGGAGCCCCAGGACCTGCTGAGCACTGGGCTCTGTGTGCCTGGGCTGCAGCTGCCCCTCAGAAATGGAGAAATGGTATTAAAAAAACAAAAAGCAGGAATCACTGAAAGTTTTTAGTGTTGCCAGTGAGTGGAATGACAGAGGGGAGCCCCTAGGAAGAGCTGGAATGTGTTTTATGGGTCTGGCTGCTGGCACAGGGACAGCAGTCTTTGTGGCTGCAGTGTCTGAGAGCTTGTCCTGCTTGTTCCCCCAGGTGCCAGCAGCTGATCTAATAAAACACACTGTCTGAGTAAATCCTGCAGCCTCAGACCATCGTGTCTGCCTCAGAACAGCTGACAGAGCAGCAGACAGAGTCCCCCACCACCCTCACTCATTTGATGGCCACTCCACACAGACCACACAATGCTCAGGAGCCTTGCACAGAAAACTCTGAGGTGTGGCTTCACCTGGCTTTGCAAATAAGACTGAAATAGCTGCTTCCACAATAACAACAATTAAAAATCCTCTCCACTCTCTTTTCATTCAAACTTCTCCTGAGTTTGAGGCCATTTGATCTGCAGGAGACAAACCCCCTTCCTGTGCCCTGGGGGAGATGTGCCCAAGCTGTAATTCTGCTGTTGTACCTGCTGGATTGGTGGCTTGGTTTCATTTCAGTCTGGTTATTCCTGAGCTCTTAAGCAGCAGTGAGCAGTTAATTGCTGTTCTGGCCTGGGAGCAGAGCAGACAGGACAGCTCTGAGCAAGGAGCAGCACTTGTGGGGTTTTTGCAGGGCTTTTGTTGATCAAGGGACCCTTTGGATTTCCTCTGCCTCCCCAGGGCCAGCAGGGTGAGACCATGGTGCCAGTGATGGCAAGGGATGGAGGAAGTTGTGTTAATTCCTTGAACTGTGAGGGACAATCTCATATAATTATCTGTGGGAGAAAGCCAACAGATAATTCCAAACTGCCTCAGCTCCCACTCAGAGTTGTTCTGGGTGACCTAAAGGCTCCAAAGCCTGGAGATTTAAATGATGTGAGTGGGCTGACTCCAGAGTGACCAAACTGGGCTGGAGCCAGGCAAACAGAGGAGACTCTGGCTGGGAGTGTGCCTGTCCTTATCCCACAGCTCTAGCTGGGCTTCTAATTGAATTTTAAAGGTGCTGATTATAGGCTGAGGCTCCGGCCCAGATGGAGAAGGATCAGTGGCACTGAGCTTGTCTGGAGCTCCTTTTGGCTTTGGAACCCTTGCTGCTCTCCTTGCCAGGGCTGGCCAGGCCGGGGCTCCAGTCTGTGCCAGGTTTGGTGCCAGCTTTGGTGCCAGGGCTCAGCCCAGGGTGTCCCCAGGGTGTCCCCAAGCTGCAGAACTGCCCAGTTTGCAGCTCTCTGGTGGCTTCCCAGCAGTGCCAGGTTTGCCCAGCTGTGCCCTCCCTCTCTCCCTCTCTCATGTCTCACCCTCTGGGTGTTGGTGTTTCAGTTTCAGGCCCAGTTTGGCACCGGGTGAGGGAGATGCCAAAGCTGGTGGGGTCTGTCCCTCCCTCATTTGCTGGGGCTGGGAGAGCTTCTCCTGCCTCTGCCACAGGATCTGGACTGAAACCAACTCAATTTGAGGAGAATCTCTGCTGTTCTCAAAGCCCTGTTTGGAGCCAATCCTTTCCTGCTGCACTGTGGGATTTGTGCAATATGAAGACTTGACACAGGAATGTCCTGTGGGTGAAGGCTGGGCCAGAGCTGGAAAAAGGTTCAGGAAGGGTTTTTGTTTGGCTTTGGATGTACCTTTGGGTTTTCCTTGCCACTTAACCTCCTGTCTGTGCTGGGGGAAGTGATTCCACTTGCCTTAGTGGGCTCCTCTAAGAATATAGAAGAATAGAAACATAGAATATATTTCTATACTTAGAAACTCATGAGAAATGCAAATTGTGGGGCTGTTCCCTGGCCAGGAGCACAGATGAGCACCAGAGATGGAGATGTTCCCTTCCCTGTACCATGGCCTCAGCTTGCAGAATGACTGCACCTCAGCTGGTTATCCTTCCTCTATTTACTGACTGCATCTCAGCCCTGGGCTGGTTATCCTTCCTTTACTGACTGCACCTCAGCCCTGGGCTGGTTATCCTCTATTTACTGATGACACCCTCAGCCCTGGGCTGGTTATCCTTCCTTTACTGACTGCACCTCAGCCCTGGGCTGGTTATCCTCTATTTACTGATGACACCCTCAGCCCTGGGCTGGTTATCCTCCCTTTATTTACTGACTGCACCTCAGCCCTGGGCTGGTTATCCTCCCTTTATTTACTGACTGCACCTCAGCCCTGGGCTGGTTATCCTTCCTCTATTTACTGACTGCACCTCAGCCCTGGGCTGGTTATCCTTCCTCTATTTACTGACTGCACCTCAGCCCTGGGCTGGTTATCCTCTATTTACTGACTGCACCTCAGCCTGGGCTGGTTATCCTTCCTCTATTTACTGATGACACCCTCAGCCCTGGGCTGGTTATCCTCTGTTTACTGACTGCACCTCAGCCCTGGGCTGGTTATCCTCTATTTACTGACTGCACCTCAGCCCTGGGCTGGTTATCCTTCCTGTATTTACTGACTGCACCTCAGCCCTGGGCTGGTTATCCTTCCTGTATTTACTGACTGCACCTCAGCCCTGGGCTGGTTATCCTTCCTCTATTTACTGACTGCACCTCAGCCCTGGGCTGGTTATCCTCTATTTACTGACTGCACCTCAGCCCTGGGCTGGTTATCCTCTATTTACTGACTGCACCTCAGCCCTGGGCTGGTTCTCCTTTGTTTACTGACTGCACCTCAGCCCTGGGCTGGTTATCCTCTATTTACTGACTGCACCTCAGCCCTGGGCTGGTTATCCTCTATTTACTGACTGCACCTCAGCCCTGGGCTGGTTATCCTTCCTTTATTTACTGATTGCACCCTCAGCCCTGGGCTGGTTATCCTCTATTTACTGATTGCACCCTCAGCCCTGGGCTGGTTATCCTCTATTTACTGACTGCACCTCAGCCCTGGGCTGGTTGTCCTTTGTTTACTCATTTGTCTCGTTGTGTTGCATGCCATGAAATCAGTTGAAATGTGATGGGATGGGATGCACTGAACTCCAGGTCTGTTAACACAATATGGCAGCACGTTTGGATGCATTAGTTTCACTCCATGGAAGCACAACTGGCTCTGACAGTGGTGGAGCTGGTGGAGGCTGGGACAGGGCACAGCACAGATCCCACTGCCAGTGCATTTGGCTAAATGAGCCCTGGCATCATCCACAAATGCTTTAAAAATAAATCTAAATTTATCTTGTAGAGTGCTTGAGGAGAAAAATGAAGTCCAAATTGAGTATCATTTTTCCTCCATTTTCTCTCTTGAAGCAGCAAAACCTGCTGGTTTAATTTAATTTAGGTTCCCCAGAGCAGCTGGGGCTGCCCCTGGACCCCTGAACTGTCCAGGGCCGGGCTTGGGGCAGCCTGGGACAGGGGAAGGTGTCCCTGGATGGGCTTCAGCACCCCTTCCAACCCCAAACTTTGTATAATTCTGTAATTCAAGTCACTTTTCTATGACTGCTCTGGCAGCTTTGGGGCAGGCAGCAGTTGGGGATGGTTTTGGTGCCTCCTCTGGTGATCTCTCTGTTTTTTCTGTTGCCTGTGCTTTGTTTGATGTTCTCAATGTGTTTCAAATGGATCTCTCTGCTGCAAGGAGAATAAACACTGCCCTGGATGAGGCTGTATCAGTGTTTGGACAGGTGTGAGCAGGGCTGGAACTCAGCCTGGGTGCCTGGGAACTGTGGGTTCTGCAGGGAATGCCCTCGGGAAGGGCTCAGGGCTCTGTTCTGCTGAGGAGGGCAGGGCAGGGCAGGGCTGGGGCTGCTCCAGACCCCCAAAGGGAGGACAAGGCTCTGCAGCCCCTGGGGCAAGGCTGGTGACACAAACAACTCTGCCTTTCAGCTCCTATTTGCTTCCTTCCCTTTTGCCCAGCTGAGATGTTATTAACTCTGTCAGCTCTCTGCAGATTAATTGGAGCTGTAAACACTGGAATTACCCTTGGGTTTGAGGAGTGAGCTTATTCAGACCTTGAGGAGGAGAGGGGAGCTGTCTGAACATTGCTTGGCTTTGGATCTTTGCAGATGGAAAACCCTGGTGGGAGTGAATGAGTGGAGCTGTTTGTCTGTTCTCTCCTGCCTGTGTCACTGAGATGTTGAGCTGCTTTGGTTTGAAGTTCCATCATTCTGTGGCCTTGTAGCAGTGGAGATCCCAGAGCTGCATTATGCTGGGTATGAAATGCTGGGTGCTGTAGCAGCACCTGCAGAGCTCTGTGTGAGCATTCCCTGCTCTGGAGATGCTTTTGCAGGGCTGTGATGTGCCATGCCCCATCCTGGGCAGGAGTCTCTGTGCCCACCCTGTGCCAGCAGCAGCTCAGGGTGCCAGCCCTCACCCAAGACCCTGATGCTGTGCTGACCTTGCTCCTGTCCTTCCCGTGGGTTCTGCAGTGAGCTGATGGAAAACAAGCACATGTTTAGTGTTCAGGAGCTTTTCTACCCTGAGTTTCTTTGTGTAACTCACTGCAGCTTGTCTTTGCAAGTGTGATATTTTCCTTCTAAAGGGCTCTGCCTGTGTATGGATCTGCAGGGGATGTGAGTGTGCCAGAGCAGGAGCACTCAAATGGAAACACAAATGGAGGCTGGGGCTGGAGGCAAACTGGGGGCACTTGGGCCTGCTGCAGACTTCAGGAGCTCATTATTGAACTGTTGATTTCATTAGAGCAAAACCAATGGTGTCTGGATAATTCAGAATTTGCTTTGTTGGTGGCACATTTTGTCTCCCATTGATCCATTTACTTTGAATTGCCTGAGTGCATTTGGGGGGGTCAGACCTGTGCTGTGAGATGGGGCTCTGTCCTTGTTGGGCTCTGTCCTGGCTGGGCTCTGTCCTTGTTGGGCTCTGTCCTGGCTGGGCTCTGTCCCTGTTGGGCTCTGTCCTTGTTGGGCTCTGTCCTGGCTGGGCTCTGTCCTGGCTGGGCTCTGTCCTTGCTGGGCTCTGTCCTGGCTGGGCTCTGTCCTCCCTGGGCTCTGTCCTTGTTGGGCTCTGTCCTGGCTGGGCTCTGTCCTCCCTGGGCTCTGTCCTTGCTGGGCTCTGTCCTCCCTGGGCTCTGTCCTGGCTGGGCTCTGTCCCTGTTGGGCTCTGTCCTTGCTGGGCTCTGTCCTGGCTGGGCTCTGTCCCTGTTGGGCTCTGTCCTCCCTGGGCTCTGTCCTCCCTGGGCTCTGTCCTCCCTGGGCTCTGTCCTTGTTGGGCTCTGTCCTGGCTGGGCTCTGTCCTTGCTGGGCTCTCTCCTCCCTGGGCTCTGTCCTCCCTGGGCTCTGTCCTGGCTGGGCTCTGTCCTTGCTGGGCTCTGTCCTTGCTGGGCTCTGTCCTGGCTGGGCTCTGTCCTGGCTGGGCTCTGTCCTCCCTGGGCTCTGTCCTTGTTGGGCTCTGTCCCTGTTGGGCTCTGTCCTCCCTGGGCTCTGTCCCTGTTGGGCTCTGTCCTCCCTGGGCTCTGTCCTTGCTGGGCTCTCTCCTCCCTGGGCTCTGTCCTGGCTGGGCTCTGTCCTTGTTGGGCTCTGTCCCTGTTGGGCTCTGTCCTGGCTGGGCTCTGTCCTTGTTGGGCTCTGTCCTTGCTGGGCTCTGTCCCTGTTGGGCTCTGTCCCTGTTGGGCTCTGTCCTTGTTGGGCTCTGTCCCTGTTGGGCTCTGTCCCTGTTGGGCTCTGTCCTGGCTGGGCTCTGTCCCTGTTGGGCTCTGTCCCTGTTGGGCTCTGTCCTGGCTGGGCTCTGTCCTGGCTGGGCTCTGTCCCTGTTGGGCTCTGTCCCTGTTGGGCTCTGTCCCTGTTGGGCTCTCTCCTCCCAGGGCTCTGTCCTGGCTGGGGGCTCTGTCCTTGCTGTGCTCTGTCCTTGCTGGGCTCTGTCCTTGCTGTGCTCTCTCCTCCCTGGGCTCTGTCCCTGTTGGGCTCTGTCCCTGTTGGGCTCTGTCCTTGCTGGGCTCTGTCCTGGCTGGGCTCTGTCCCTGTTGGGCTCTGTCCCTGTTGGGCTCTGTCCCTGTTGGGCTCTGTCCTTGCTGGGCTCTGTCCTGGCTGGGCTCTGTCCCTGTTGGGCTCTGTCCCTGTTGTGCTCTCTCCTCCCTGGGCTCTCTCCTCCCAGGGCTCTGTCCCTCCTTTCCCAGGTGTGCCCATGCCCCTGCACACTCCCTGCTGTGGCTGTTGTGAGTTCAGGGAGCCTCGGGTGTGTGAGCAGCTCCTTCCCCAGGGTTTGCTCTGCTCTGCAGTGACACACTTCCCCTCCCAGAGCCTGCCCAGGTTTAACGTCCCTGGGGGCTGAACAAACTCCTCCTTTATGTTTCAATATAAAACAATGTCCTACAAACCCAGGGAGAATATTTCATAAGAATATAAAGGTGTACAGTAATAGAGGATTTATGCATTTTTATTGGGTTTCCTGGTGCTACAATAATAGCCATCATTTTCTGAATGTGTTTTCTTGTAGTGGGCAGAAATTGTGAGGCTGAATCTTGATTTAAGGTGGGTTCCTCAGAGCAAGCTGGGCATTCCCAGCCCTTGCCCTGGGAAGGTGTGCCCCTGTGTGCCCATCCCTGGCACCCTCAGTGCCCTTCCTGAAGGACAGGACCTGTCCCTGCCCAGGGGCTGCATCCCCACTGAGCTCTGTAACCCTGCAGGACCTGTCCCTGCCCAGGGGCTGCATCCCCACTGTAACCCTGCAGGATCTGTCCCTGAGTTTTGTGACCCTGCAGGACCTGTCCCTGAGTTTTGTGACCCTGCAGGACCTGTCCCTGAGCTCTGTAACCCTGCAGGACCTGTCCCTGAGCTCTGTGACCCTGCAGGACCTGTCCCTGCCCAGGGCTCCATCCCCACTGAGCTCTGTAACCCTGCAGGACCTGTCCCTGAGCTCTGTAACCCTGCAGGACCTGTCCCTGAGCTCTGTAACCCTGCAGGACCTGTCCCTGCCCAGGGCTCCATCCCCACTGTAACCCTGCAGGACCTGTCCCTGAGCTCTGTGACCCTGCAGGACCTGTCCCTGCCCAGGGCTCCATCCCCACTGTAACCCTGCAGGACCTGTCCCTGAGCTCTGTGACCCTGCAGGACCTGTCCCTGAGCTCTGTGACCCTGCAGGACCTGTCCCTGAGCTCTGTGACCCTGCAGGACCTGTCCCTGCCCAGGGCTCCATCCCCTCTGAGCTCTGCTCCCCTGCCCTGGGAAGGACAGGAGGGGTTTGTCCTGCTCACACCAAAAGGAGCTGCTGAGGATGAGGCTCTGCAAAGTCAAACTCAGATGAGTGCAGGATAAATGAGGATGTGACTTTGTGTCTGGTTTTCAAGGCAAATGAAAATTGTGATGTGGGAAGAAGGAAATAAGGGAGCTGCACCCCATCATTGTGGAACAGAAATTTGTTCTGTGGCTGAAAGGAGCAGTTTGAAAATCCCTGTTTTTCAACACAAATTGCTTGGGAGCAGCGAGGGAAGCACAAAGTTAACAATTATAAATGGTAACCTTTAAAAACAGAGCCATATTCCCTAACAAACAGCTCCTCTTCATTATCAGACACTTGTTAACTGAAATATTTATTTGGGGTTCTGGGATGTTTAAAAATGCAGCAGCTGCTCCGTTTGCTCTGTCCCTGTCTGTGATTTATTCAGGGCTGGTGCCTGTTCAGCTGCAGGAGAGAGGGCAGGGCAGGGCTGCTCCCTGAGGCTGCTGGGGGCTCTGGGGCAGCACAGAGGTGTGAGCTGTGCCAGGGGTGTGCCAGGGGTGTGCACACAGCACGGAGGTGTGAGCTGTGCCAGGGGTGTGCCAGGGGTGTGCCAGGAGTGTGCACACAGCACAGAGGTGTGAGCTGTGCCAGGGGTGTGCCAGGGGTGTGCACACAGCACAGAGCTGTGAGCTGTGCCAGGGGTGTGCCAGGGGTGTGCCCACAGCAGAGAGGTGTGAGCTGTGCCAGGGGTGTGCCAGGGGTGTGCCCACAGCAGAGAGGTGTGAGCTGTGCCAGGGGTGTGCCAGGGGTGTGCACACAGCAGAGAGGTGTGAGCTGTGCCAGGGGTGTGCACACAGCACAGAGGTGTCACAAACATCCTTTGTGAAAAACCCTTTCTGTAGGATTTTTGCTGCTGGAGCTGAGAAGCTCAGCAACAAATGTAAACAATTATTATCTGCTGCTGTGGAATGCAACAGGTCCACCTGTGACTGGTCCCCTGTAGATGTTTGGATTCACTGACCACTCACAGTGGAGCTGCTCTTGCTCTCTGCAGACACAGACCTTTGTTATTATTCTTTCTATTCTGTTCTTAGCTTAGCCAGGTTCTGAAGAAGCTCCTTTCCTTTTCTATTTCTATGTAGTATTGTTATAATGTTATATATATATCATAATATAATCAATCAAGCCTTCTGATCATGGAATCAAGATCCTGACTCTTCCATCCTCTAAAAACCCCTGTGACCACCGTCACAGAGAGGTGTGAGCTGTGCCAGGGGGTGTGCACACACCTGCAGCTGTGGGCTGTGCTGTGAGCTGTGCCAGGGTGTGTGCCAGTGTGTGCACTCACCTGCAGCTGTGGGCTGTGCCAGGGGGTGTGCCAGGGGGTGTGCACACACCTGTATCTGTGGGCTGTGCTGTGAGCTGTGCCTCAGTGTGGCACACACCTGCAGCTGTGGGCTGTGCCAGTCAGGAGGTGCCTGCCCAGGTGCCCCAGCCTGGCAGGGAGGTGCCTGGGCTGTCAGGGCTCTGCCAAGCTGTACATCCCCAGCTCTCACATGAGCTGAGCATGAACATGAACCTGTCAAAGGCCACCTAAGAAAGAAATGGACCTCGTTTGCAGATAGCTAGAAGGAAATTTTTTTCTGAGGCTCACAATGTTATGAACATTTTTTTGTTCATAGAAGCCATCAAGTGTGACACAAACTTTACAGATGTAGGGAAAAAATCACTTCTTGTCATTTAGCTCACGTAATTCTTCCATTTTCACTCCATCAAAATGTGGGAGGGACAGACCAACCCTGCCTGCCCCATTCATGGCTGGCTTTGGGGGGTTTTGTAGGCAGAGGGTGCAAACCAGAGCTGCTGTGGTTGGCATTGCCCAGGTGGGCCCTGGGTACCCCCAGTTCCAGCTGCAGGTGGCACTGAGCCCATCTGGGTGTGCTCAAATCCCCCCTGTGCCAGCCTGGGAACAGACTGGGACACCCCCCCACCCCCTGTGCTCCTGGGGCACCGAGTGACCTGGCAGGGCCAGGGTGAGGTGCCCTGGGTGTCCCTGGGGCTCAGAGGTGCCAGCCCTGCCTGGCAGGGTGAGGGTGAGGTGCCCTGGGTGTCCAGAGGTGCCAGCCCTGTCCCTTCCAAGGCACACAGGCACGTCCTGCTCTGCTGCTGGAGCTCCAGGGGCTCCCTGGGGCAGCACCCAGGGCTGCCCTGGGTCACTGGGTGTCCCTGGGTGTCCCTGGGTGTCCCTGTGCTCCCATCTGAGGGGATTCTTCCCCCTGCCCCGGAGTTCTGGGGTCTCTGGGTGCTGCTGCTGCTGATCCAGTGCACCATGAGAGCCCCAGTGTGCTGGTGCCTGTGGGATGGTTGCTAAGGTGACACAAACAGGGTTTTGCTTCAGCTGCTGCAGAGGACAGTTCAGCAGGAGGCGTTCCAATGAAGCTGCATTCTGACAGTTTTGCATTCTTTCACCCTGAAGTAAAAACCAGTTTTGGTTCATGGAGGTTTTGGGCCCCCTGAGCTGGGGTCGTTGCTAGGCCAGGCAGAAGCATCATCCTGTGTGTGTGCAAGGATGTGTGTGCTGGGGAGAGGAACAGGAGTCTGGCACAGGGATTCCCCTTGGAATCTGTGTCTCAGAGCTCACTGGGCTGCTGCACAGTGTATTCCCCTTGGAATCTGTGTTTCAGAGCTCACTGTGCTGCTGCACAGTGTATTCCCCTTGGAATCTGTGTTTCAGAGCTCACTGTGCTGCTGCACAGTGTATTCCCCTTGGAATCTGTGTTTCAGAGCTCACTGTGCTGCTGCACACATTAGTGCTGGGCTGGAAGGTTTCTCATGGCTGAGTTTATCAGAGATCACAGCAGCAGAGCCCTGATGATCCCTCTGTGCTGTGTTACTGCTCAGCTCTGCCCTGTCTGCCCGTTTGAGCTGTAAATCAGTGTTCTTGCAGCACTTGCATGGATAAATTTGCCCCGAGCTTTGCCAGCAGATCTTTGTTTGTGCTGCTGTGCTCGGCCCTGCCCCTGTCAGTGCCAGGGCAGTGAGGAGCTCCTTGCTCTGCAGGGGCAGCAGGAGCAGCCCTGGGCCCTGGGAGCCTCCTCTGCTGCTGCCCCCTGCCCTTGTGAGCCCTGCTTCCCTTTGGGTGCTCCAGAGGCTGCAGCCTGGCCACTGCACTTCATATCCACACCTGGGGGAGCCCAGGCTTTGGGGGCTGCAGGGCTCTGGCCACGGTCTGCGGGTTCTGCAGGGCACTGCAGGGACCCCTGGGTGCTGCTGGCCCTGGGCCCCTGGGTGGTGGCAGTGACCCCTGGGAGGTGGCCATGACCCCCTGGGCACTGCAGGGACCCCTGGGTGCTGCTGGCCATGGGCCCCTGGGCACTGCATGGACCCCTGGGTGGTGGCCATGCCCCCCTGGGCACTGCATGGACCCCTGGGAGGTGGCCATGACCCCCTGGGCACTGCAGTGACCCCTGGGAGGTGGCCATGACCCCCTGGGCACTGCATGGACCCCTGGGTGGTGGCCATACCCCCCTGGGCACTGCAGGGACCCCTGGGTGCTGCTGGCCAAGGGCCCCTGGGTGGTGGCACCTACACACCTGCCCTGCCCTATGGGTTATCCTGTCGCTGACACCTTTTGTGAATAAATCCTTTCTTAGGATTTTTCCTGCTGGAGCTGAGAAGAAGCTCAGTAACAAATGTAAACAATTATTATCTGCTGCTGTGGAATGCAACAGGTCCACCCGTGGTTGGTCCCCTGTAGATGTTTGGATTTACTGACCACTCATGGTGGAGCTGCTCTCGCTCTCTGCAGACACAGACCTTTGTTATTCATTCTTTCTATTCTATTCTTAGCATAGCCAGCTTCTGAAGAAGCTCCTTTCCTTTCTATTTCTATGTAGTATTGTTATAATGTTATATATATATCATAAGATAATAAATCAAGCCTTCTGATCATGGAATCAAGATCCTGACTCTTCCATCCTCTACAAACCCCTGTGACCACCATCACATTATCCCTGTGCTCTGCATGGAGAGAAGGATCAAACCTCCCTCCAGACCTGCCCTGATGGGACAGAAGGATCAAACCTCCCTCCAGACCTGCCCCTGCCCTGATGGTTTCTCCTCCTGCCCTGCAGCAGCCCCTGGGGCTCTCGTGGCCCCACTGGCAGCAGAGAAATTTGCTTTATTTATGTCTTGGCTGTGAGACCCAGGGACTCTGTGGGTTTGCAGTCTGTCACACAGAGCCCAGAGTCAATAAATCCCCTCACAGTTAATCATACACTGGACACAGATCGTTCACAAATGCAAACAGAACGTTCCTTTTTGGAAGGTTTAGCAATGGGTGCATTTAAAAGCAGAGTATTTGAGCAGAGTGTCAGGTTTAATTTTCACTTACTAAGAATATTAGTTAGGATGCTATTTACTTAAGAAATTTGCCATTAAGAATTTATCCCTAGCAAATGCAAGCATCTCTGAAACCTTTGTTCTCAGTTGAAACAAAATGCTTTGTGGGATTATTAAACACTGCTCTGTGAACTTTGAATTTCAAACAAGAGTTGGGTTCAAAAGGCTCCCAATGGATTGAGGAGATGGAAGAGACCAGAGGGGACCCAGCTCTGGCCTTGAAGGAGAGCTGACACTCCAGTTGTGCCTTGATTTGTGTGGGCAGATATTTGCACTCACTGACCTTAGAAAAATTGTAAATTGTACAAATGGAGGCAGAATTAATTGTTCTGCTCTGCAGCAGGATTTCAGAAGGCTTTGTTTGTGCAGCAGCAGCACACAGGGCCCTCCTGAGTCAGGGCTGGGCCTGCCCTGGGGTGGCTGGGCCTGACCCTGTCACACCTGATGTGCCTGTGCTGGTTTTATTCCCTTAACCTCCCTGATGTCCCTGTACTGGTTTTATTCCCTTAACCTCCCTGATGTCCCTGTACTGGTTTTATTCCCTTAACCTCCCTGATGTCCCTGTGCTGGTTTTTATTGTTTTAACCTCCCTGATGTCCTCTTGTGCTGGTTTTTATTGTTTAACCTCCCTGATATCCCCATGCTGGTTTTATTCCCTTAACCTCCCTGATGTCCCTGTGCTGGTTTTTATTCCCTTAACCTCTCTGATGTCCCCATACTGGTTTTTATTCCCTTAACCTCCCTGATATCCCCATACTGGTTTTTATTCCCTTAACCTCCCTGATATCCCCATACTGGTTTTTATTCCCTTAACCTCCCTGATATCCCCATACTGGTTTTTATTCCCTTAACCTCCCTGATATCCCCATACTGGTTTTTATTGTTTTAACCTCCCTGATGTCCCTGTGCTGGTTTTTATTCCCTTAACCTCCCTCCTTTCTCCCTTCTGGAAGCTGTAGGAATAAGGGCACAGTTGTAGGAGGTTGGACACAATTTGTGAAAGCAAAGTTGTGTTTTTAAAACCTGGGTGCATTCTTGGTGTTGAATCTGTTTCACCTCGTGGGTTTGCACCTCAGCCACCTTTATATTAGAGTGCCACCAGCAATGGAAGGAGCTCTCCTCCCTCTGCAGGGTTAGTTCAATTCTCCATGTGCTGGTAGGTTAAATGGGTATTGAGCTGTTTCACATTAATTAAACAGCCAAGGCTGGGGAGTAGCCAGGAGCACACTGGCCAATTAAAGCTGTTGCCTCTGTGAACAGCTGCCCATAAATCAGCTCCTCTTGTACACATAACAATTGTTAATTGAATAATTGCTTAAAATTAATCTCTTAATTTTTCCTCGGGAAATGCACTGCATTGACTTGGAAACATTGAATTTTTGAGCAGGTCTTGATTTACCAGAGCTGAGGTGCAACGTGTGTGTTAGCAGGGCAAAGAGCTCAGGCTGAGGAACAGCACGAGGGACAGGAGGGTTTGGGGTGTGGACAGGAGGGTTTGGGGAATGGACAGGAGGGTTTGGGGTGGACAGGAGGGTTTGGGGGAATGGACAGGAGGGTTTGGGGTGTGGACAGGAGGGTTTGGGGTGTGGACAGGAGGGTTTGGGGAATGGACAGGAGGGTTTGGGGTGTGGACAGGAGGGTTTGGGGTGTGCACAGGAGGGTTTGGGGTGCACAGGAGGGTTTGGGGTGTGGACAGGAAGGTTTGGGGTGTGCACAGGAGGGTTTGGGGTGCACAGGAGGGTTTGGGGTGTGGACAGGAAGGTTTGGGGTGCACAGGAGGGTTTGGGGTGTGCACAGGAAGGTTTGGGGTGCACAGGAGGGTTTGGGGTGTGCACAGGAGGGTTTGGGGTGCACAGGAGGGTTTGGGGTGTGCACAGGAGGGTTTGGGGTGTGCACAGGAGGGTTTGGGGTGTGCAGGGCTGTCAGGAGCTCTCTGGGAGCCCTGTGCAGGGGCAGGGGCAGGGCAGTGCTGTGGCTCTGGTCCTGGGGCTGGGCTGCATTTGGCAATCAGGAGCAGGAGCTGCTGGAGTCTCCTGCTGGTGCCAGCAGTGGCCGTGCCCTGCCCTTGTCCCCAGGGCAGCCCTGGGCCCCTGCAGAGGCTCTGGGATGTGCAGCTGCTCAGGCAGGGGCAGGGGCTGCTCTGCTCGGGGGCAGCTGCAGTGACAGGACCAGGGACAGCCCTGGGACCAGGGACAGGCTCTCATTCCAATCCATTGTCACTTCTGCCACTGTTAACCTTTCCCTGGCCAGCCCAGGCAACACTGGGCATTGGACAAGGATCAGCCTTGTACACTTTTCTCTGCCACTGCTCAAACATTCTGAGATGTGTAAGCTCAGCCTCCAAACAAGGACTTGTCGTGTATTTCAGATTATTTTATGTGATGTGGGAGAAAAGCATCAACTCGTGTTTGTTCTGGGTGAGCTGGATGTGGCTCCCCTATGTGTGTCAGGGAGCCCTTGGCACTGTGGGGAAGAGCACCCCAAGGTTAGGAAAGCTTTTATCTGTCCTACTTGGTTTATAATATGAAAGAAAAATCTGAGTCTGCATCTTTAGCTGCTGTAGGTTTGTGAAATTCCTTTGAAGTTGGCAGTCTGGTATGCATACATAAAGAATCAGAATAATTTCAGTGAAAATCTGCTAATACAGATGTTTTCTTCTTTATAACAATAACAGTGAATTTTGATCACTCCTAAACAAGATCAAAGGCATCACAATCTCCTCTTTGTTTTAACATTATAATGAGAATACAATGATGCTTAAAACACTTGAGTGGTTGCAGGCACAGCACTGAAATAAACCTCAGTGCCCGGGTGATGCCTCAGCACTGGGCTGCAATAACCTGGATTTTCTGTGGCTGCTGGGTTCTGCTGAGGGGAGCAGCACACGTGGCTGAGGACAGGGATTCACCCGTGTGCCCTGGTGTGCACAGCAGCAAAGGTTCTCCCCTGAGGGCCCCAGCCGTGGGAAATGAGAGGATTTTTCATTTCTGATGGGGGCGCAGTGGCTTCAGGAATGAGAATTTGCTGTGCCGGGTTTGTTTGGGTGTGCTGGGCAAGGGCAGGGCCCTGGGGGTGTCAGCTGTGCCCCCAGTGCCCCTCTGCTGCTGCCAGCCCAGCTCCTGGGTGGGAGGGGAGCAGGGACAGCATCCCTGGGGCTCAGCTCCCCCCGAGCCCTGCAGCACAGCCCGGCCTTGTGTCCCTCGGGATGCTGAAGGGTTTGGGTGCTTCCCTCTGCCCATCCCAGCTTTGTTCTGCTCATCCTGGAATGGTTTGGGTTCAGGGAGCCCCAAAGCTCAGCCATGGCAGGGACAGGGACACCCCCTGAGCCATGGTAGGGACAGGGACAGGGACACCCCCTGAGCCATGGCAGGGACAGGGACACCTCCTGAGCTCAGCCATGGCAGGGACAGGGACACCCCTGAGCCATGGTAGGGACAGGGACACCTCCTGAACTCAGCCATGGCAGGGACACATTTCTGAGCTGGGCCATGGCAGGGACAGGGACAGGGACACCTGAGCCATGGCAGGGACAGGGACACCCCCTGAACTCAGCCATGGCAGGGACAGGGACACTTCCTGAGCTGGGCCATGGCAGGGCTGCAGCGTTTGGCACCTGCCAGGGCAGGCAGGGCCCCAGCTCAGGTGTGTGCATGGCCCAGGGAGGGATGGCCATGAGCAAACCCCCAGCAGCAGCCCTGCCCTGTCACACACACATTTTATGGAAATCCTTTCCTTAGGATTTTTCCTCCTGAGAAGCTGAGAGGCCTCAGGAACAAAATGCAAACAATGGTTATCTGCTGCTGTGAATGCAACAGGTGCATCTGGGATTGGTTCATGGGGTTGTTTTAATTAATGGCCAATCACAGTCAGCTGGCTCGGAGGTGGCCATTACCACCTGAGACACAAGCTCAGGTGCTCTGAATCTGAGACACAAGCTTTTGTCATCATTCTTTCCTTTTCTATTCTTAGCCAGCCTTCTGAGGAAATCCTTTTTTCTATTCTTTTAGTATAGTTTTAATGTAATATATATCATAAAATAATCAATCAGCCTTCTGAGACATGGAGTCAGATCCTCCTCATCTCTCCCCTCACCCTCAGACCCCAGTGAGCCCCATCACAGGGTGTGCCCTGGGGCCAGCCCTGCTCTGGAGCTCAGGAATGCTCAGGAATTCTCTCCTGTCCCAGAGCCACGCTGTCCCAGGAGCTCTGGTGGCTGGGTGAGCTGGCACTGCTGGGGCTGTGAGCTGTGCCTCAGGGTCTCAGGGTGTGGTGCAGGGTGAGCCCGTGGAGCAGGGCTGAGTGCCCTCTGCCAGTGCAGCTCTGGCACAGGCAGCACACAGCTCCTGTCACCTCCCAGCTGCTGGAATTGGATCCTGCAGAGGTGGTAATTACAAATCCCAGCCAGGCTGCACAGCCTCATTTGTCTCTGTTTATCATCAGAGCAAGAATATTGATCATTACTAAACCATTAAATGTCTTTGGAGAGGAAGAAGAAAATCAGATTAATAAAGGTTGACATGCATTGTGGAAGGTTCCTCTCCATGAAAGTCAGGTTTGGCAAGTGCAGGGCCAGGCCAGGCTGGTGGCCAGCTGTCCTGCAGGTGTCTGTCCAGCCTAGGAACAGAACTGACCATTGGGAACAGAACTGACCATCAGGAACAGAACTGAGCATTGAGAACAGAACTGACCATCAGGAACAGAGCTGACCATGGAGAACAGAACTGACCATTGGGAACAGAACTGACCATCAGGAACAGAACTGACCATTGGGAACAGAACTGACCATTGAGAACAGAACTGACCATTGGGAACAGAACTGACCATTGAGAACAGAACTGACCATCAGAACAGAACTGACCATCAGGAACAGAACTGACCATCAGGAACAGAACTGACCATTGAGAACAGAACTGACCATGGAGAACAGAACTGACCATTGAGAACAGAACTGACCATCGGGAACAGAACTGACCATGGAGAACAGAACTGACCATCAGAACAGAACTGACCATCAGGAACAGAACTGACCATCAGAACAGAACTGACAGAACTGATCATGGAGAACAGAACTGACAGAACTGACCATGGAGAACAGAGCTGACCATCAGGAACAGAACTGACCATTGGGAACAGAACTGACCATCAGGAACAGAACTGACCATGGAGAACAGAACTGACAGAACTGACCATGGAGAACGGAGCTGACCACAGGAACAGAGCTGACCATGGAGAACAGAACTGACCATGGAGAACAGAACTGACAGAACTGACCATGGAGAACAGAACTGACCATCAGAACAGAACTGACCATCAGAACAGAACTGACCATCTCCCAGACCACAGCCACTCCCCAGCTGGAGCTGCTTGCTCATATCTGTCATCAGCCAAAGGCTTGAACTGTGGAGCTTTAGCCCCAATTTGGTTTCCACACATGGCAATTAGGAGAACCTTGTTTTCTATGGATACAGTCTTTCCTATTTTGAAAGCTTGACAGTTCTAATGCTTTGAAATTATTGAAGCTGACATGTCTCCTCAAGAAATGTTTAATCTGTCAGATTCTTCCTTCTTCTATCATCTCAATCATCTAATGACTAAAGAAAAAGAAAAATCTCCCAACGAGTTATTTTCTACCTTTCTTTAACTTGCTGGTAATTACAGAGATTTTTACTTGTGGTAGGAATTTCTCTTTAGAAACAGAGAAGAGCTAATTAAAAACACCCAATATCCCAAATGAAGAATTATGTTGGAGTGCAGAGTGGTTTGCAGGTGATAATGTCACTGTGGGCTGGAGACATGACTTGTTTGTTGTGCTGATGCTGAAAAGAAATTCAGCTTTACACAGCCCAGAGGACCTTTCTGGATCCTTTCATTTTTCCACTGGAGTTTCTCTTCGTGTTCATACAAGCAAATCTCCCTTTTCTGGTGACAGGAATCCTGGTGATTTGCTGGGAGATGTTTGTCAGTGGAGGTCCTGCTCAGGTTGTGTGAAGGGGGTGGCAGGTTTGGCACAGCCTGGCAGTGCCCCTCTGAGGAGGGACAAAGGGGGTGCAGCAGGGAAGGCTGGGGTGGGCACAAACCCTGCAGGCGATGCTCTGGAACTTCAGAGTCTGCAGGGACTCAGGGCAGGGCTGGAGGAGCTGCCTGGGGGTTTTGGTGTGCTCTGTGCCCCTGCTCTGTGTTCCTGCTCTGTGCTCCTCTGTGTGCTCCTGCTCTGTGCTCCTGCTCTGTGCTCCTGCTCTGTGCCCCTGCTCTGTGTGCTCCTGCTCTGTGTGCTCCTGCTCTGTGCTCCTGCTCTGTGCTCCTGCTCTGTGTGCTCCTGCTCTGTGTTCCTGCTCTGTGTGCTCCTGCTCTGTGCTCCTGCTCTGTGCTCCTGCTCTGTGTGCCCCTGCTCTGTGTTCCTGCTCTGTGTGCTCCTGCTCTGTGCCCCTGCTCTGAGCTCCTCTGTGTGCTCCTGCTCTGTGCTCCTGCTCTGTGTTCCTGCTCTGTGCCCCTGCTCTGTGCTCCTCTGTGTGTTCCTGCTCTGTGCTCCTGCTCTGTGCTCCTGCTCTGTGCTCCTGCTCTGTGCCCCTGCTCTGTGTCCTGCTCTGTGCTCCTGCTCTGTGCTCCTGCTCTGTGTCCTGCTCTGTGTCCTGCTCTGTGTCCTGCTCTGTGTTCCTGCTCTGTGCTCCTGCTCCTGCTCTGTGTTCCTGCTCTGTGCTCCTGCTCTGTGCTCCTGCTCTGTGCTCCTGCTCTGTGCTCCTGCTCTGTGCTCCTCTGTCTGCTGAAGCTGCTGCAGGAGCCCTGGCACAGCAGTGGGCAGATGGTAAAGTTCCATGAGATCTGCTGAGGTGAGAGAAAAGCCATGAATGGTGATATCAGCACGATCAGTTTCCTTTCACTCCTTCAGTGAAACCAATTATTGATTGCAGTGGGAGTCTGAATAGGGGATGATGGAAAAGGGGTGGGAGCAGGAACCTCAGATTTCAGTCTTGGAGCACCAGCTCTGGTGTGCAGTGTGTTCCTCCTGCTCAGTCACAGCAAGGAGAGTGTTTGTTATTCTGTGGAGGGAAAGCAACAGGATGTTACACATTAACAGCCTTGATTCCTAATTAAAAACGAACAAGAGATGCAAACTCTCCCAATCAAAGTCTTTAATTGGTGCAGGTTTCATTTTCTGATGCTCTCAGTCCCCCACATCTGCATATATAATAGCAGGTAAATCCCCCATTGTCAATGATTGATGTGAAGATATAAACAAAAGCAGCTTTGATTTATGACTTAAGATCCCTGCAAAGGCATTTTAAACAACGGCCCTCAGCTGCCTGCTGGCCCTGCACAGCAGCACAGGAGCCAGAACCCTCCAAGTGTGGGCACTGCTGAGCCCACCTGGGGCTCTGTGCCCACCTGGGGCTCTGTGCTCACCTGGATTCAATTCACAGCCAGATCTCACTGAGTGTGGGCACTGCTGAACCCAGCCCGGGGCTCTGTGCCCACCTGGGGCTCTGTGCCCACCTGGGGCTCTGTGCCCACCTGGGGCTCCATTCACAGCCAGATCTCACTGCGTGTGGGCACTGCTGAGCCCACCTGGGGCTCTGTGCCCACCTGTGGCTCTGTGCCCACCTGTGGCTCCATTCACAGCCGGATCCTGCCCTGGATCTGCCCTGTCTCATCCCAGAGGTGTCAGCAGGGTTGATCCTGCCCCAGGCAGCTCCCCAGGGACTCTCCTGCCCTTTGAGCCTTCTGCTGGAGGATGTGCCCTGACCCAAAGCGTTTTTTCTGCTCAATCCCCCCTCATTTCTTGTTGGCTGAGATGCTCCTCGAGCTCGTTCAGCTGCAGAAGGGATGCTTCTGTGTAGCAATTAATTAATTAATTAACCTGGGAGCAACTGCACACGGGCAGCTTTCCCTTGGCTGGGCGGGCCTGGTGGTGGTTCAGGGTAGCTCAGCAGCAAGGAGGGGCTGGGTTGGTGTGGGGCAGGCCCAGGGAGGTTCAGGGGGCTCTGGGGTACCCCAGCCCCTGCCTGCAGCAGCTGTGCAGCACAGGGTGCTGTTCTAAGCTCACATTCTCGATGGGTGCAGTCAGAGCGTGCCTGGGTTATCACAGAGGCTGGGGGAGCTCACCCTGAGCAGCACAGCTCTCCCTGCCTCACCCTGAGCAGCACAGCCCTCCCTCACCCTGAGCAGCACAGCCCTGTGTCACCCTGCACAGCTCTTTCTGCCCTGTGTCACCCAGAGCAGCACAGCTCTCCCTGTGTCACCCTGAGCAGCACAGCTCTGCTCACCCTGAGCAGCACAGCTCTGTGTCACCCTGAGCAGCACAGCTCTGTGTCACCCTGAGCAGCACAGCCCTGTGTCACCCTGAGCAGCACAGCCCTGTGTCACCCTGAGCAGCACAGCTCTCCCTGTGTCACCCTGAGCAGCACAGCCCTGCTCACCCTGAGCAGCACAGCCCTGTGTCACCCTGAGCAGCACAGCCCTGTGTCACCCAGAGCAGCACAGCCCTGTGTCACCCAGAGCAGCACAGCTCTGTGTCACCCAGAGCAGCACAGCTCTGTGTCACCCTGAGCAGCACAGCCCTGTGTCACCCAGAGCAGCACAGCCCTGTGTCACCCTGAGCAGCACAGCCCTGTGTCACCCAGAGCAGCACAGCTCTGTGTCACCCAGAGCAGCACAGCCCTGTGTCACCCAGAGCAGCACAGCCCTGTGTCACCCTGAGCAGCACAGCCCTGTGTCACCCAGAGCAGCACAGCCCTGTGTCACCCTGAGCAGCACAGCCCTCCCTGCCTCTGCTGCTCTTCATCCCACAGCCTCCTCCGTGCCTGGCACTGCTTTCCTGTACATCTGTTCTTGCCTTTTATCTTGCAAATCTCCAGTGCTGGGCCCAGCTGCATCTTTGCACAGGCACTGATTTTCAAGGAATCAGGAGAGGGGTCACCTGCCAGGTGTCTGCAGGCTTTGATCAAGCTGAGGCATGGAGTGGTGGCAGCAGGCACAGGCAGGGATGTTTTACCTTGTCCATGGTGTCTGAGTGTCCTTGCCCACTACAGCCTGCTCTGTCCATCCTGCTCTCTGTCCATCCTGCTCTGTCCATCCTGCTCTCTCTGTCCATCCCTGCTCTGTCCATCCTGCTCTCTGTCCATCCTGCTCTCTGTCCATCCTGCTCTGTCCATCCTGCTCTCTCTGTCCATCCCTGCTCTCTCTGTCCATCCCTGCTCTCTCTCCATCCCTGCTCTGTCTGTCCATCCCTGCTGTCTCTCCTCCCTGCTCTCCTGGCTCCCCTGCACAGTGCCAGGGGCTGCTGGCCCAGCCCTGGTGACAGCCCCTGGCACCATGAGCAGGGGCTGATTGATGCCATCTTGGCAGATAAAGCCCCAGATCCTCTGCAATTCCTTACTCACAGTTCAGCCCCGTGAAATCAATTACTGAGAGGCAATTTAATTAAGGCAGGTTAATGCTTGATCTAAGGCACTAAACCCATAAGATGTGATTTCAGTTTACTGATCATTGTGATGCTAATGGCCATTTGACATCTGCTCGGGCAAATTGGGCCATGCTTTGGTGCCATTGCCTCTGCTTGCCCACCCAGAGCAGTTTGGGCAGCACTCAGGGAGGGAGGGCCCTGTCCTTGGCTGATCCCTGTGCTGCTGCCCAGAGCCCTGCCCTGGGTCCCTGGCACCTTGTGCAGCTCCCACTGCCCCTCACCCCAGAGCCAGAGCTGCCCTGTGCCATGGAGCTGCCCCGGGGCTTTGGGGGCTTTGGGTTCATTTGTGGTGCAGAGTCCAGCCCTGGGGCAGCTGTGCCTCTGCTCTGCCCTGGGTGCTGCTCACAGGGTCCCAGGGTGAGGGAGGGGATGAGAACCCTGACTCCGTGCTTCAGAAGGCTGAGTTATTATTTTATGATGTATTTTACATTAAAATGGTATATTAAAACTATATTAAAAGAATGGAAGAAAGGATTTCATCAGAAGGCTTGCAAGGAATAGAAAGGAATGGAATGATGATAAAATCTTGTGACTGACCAGAGAGTCCAAGACAGCTGGACTGTGATTGGTCGTTAATTAAAATCAACCACACCAGACCAATCACAGATGCAGCTGTTGCATCCCACAGCAGCAGATAATTATTGTTTATAACAAATAATTTTGTTTCTGAGGCCTCTCAGCTTCTCAGGAGAAAAAATCCTGGCAAGAGGATTTCTCATAAAATGTGTGTGTGCTCTGCCCAGGGTGTTCCCATGGCAGGGAGGGCCCAGCCCTTTGCTCCAGCCCTGGGGCAGTTGTGTGTGTGCTCTGCCCAGGGTGTTCCCATTGCAGGGAGGGTCCAGCCCTTTGCTCCAGCTCCTTGTTCTGTTCCTGGTCCTCGTGGTGCTGATGTGCCAGACCCGACAGAATTATTTTTATTCACTTTGCTGCAGCCCTCACTGTCATCTGGGATGTTTGTGTGAGTGAGACTTGGGTCTCTTCCTGGCTTCAGAAAGTTTTTCTACTGTAATTTCCAAACTGGTGTTTGTAATTAGTCCACAAAAGAAGGTAATATGTGAAAAGTGTTCGACTGCTCTTGCCAGGATAGAAAATATATATTGTAATGCATTCAGAAAACATTCCAGGGGTAGAGGATCAAGTTGTATTTGATTTTCTCATTCTCTATAATAATCATTTTTGTTGTCTTGCAAAGCTCCAGCTTTGAAGTGCGACACATAAAGATTCTGCAATACCAGCAACTGTTTCTCTTTAGCTATTTTCCAAGTGATTTGATTTTCTCAATAGCATTAACTATATGGAGGTCTAACAAGTTGTAATTAATGTATTCAGCCATTTTCTTTTGTGACAGGCTGGAATGTGAGTGACAGCATGAAGGGAAGAAGCAGAATAGAACTGGATGCTTGAGAAGATTATCATAACATAAAAACTGACAACTCTCTGGCTCTTGAATAACACATTGTGTTACTGAAAAGGGAGGAAAAAGCTATTTCACAAAAAAGCCCAATGGGGCTTAGAAATTTTTTTGAGGAGGGGAGAGAATTTCAAAAGCCTTTTTTGGTGCTGGACAGATCTGAGTACTGAAGTTCACAAACAGTTTGTCACATGCTGAAGGGTGTGCAGAGGGGTTTGGGAGCTCAGGTGGGACCTGGGGCTCTGCTGGACCTGCTGGGCTTCCATTGGGTGTCTGTGGCTGCAGGAGCTGGGGGGATTTGGGAGCTCAGGTGGGATCTGGGGATCTGCAGGACCCCCTGGTTCCCCTGGTGCCCATGGCTGCAGGAGCTGGGGGGATTTGGGAGCACAGGTGGGATCTGGGGCTCTGCAGGACCCCCTGGTTTGTCTGGGTATCTGTGGCTGCAGGAGCTGTTTCAGTTTGGGAGCACAGGTGGGATCTGGGGCTCTGCAGGACCCCCTGGTTTGTCTGGGTATCTGTGGCTGCAGGAGCTGTTTGAGTTTGGGAGCACAGGTGGGATCTGGGGCTCTGCAGGACCCCCTGGTTCCCCTGGTGCCCATGGCTGCAGGAGCTGTTTCAGTTTGGGAGCACAGGTGGGATCTGGGGCTCTGCAGGACCCCCTGGTTCCCCTGGGTGCCCGTGGCTGCAGGAGCTGTGGGAGCCAGCACCCTTGGAACAGGAGCAGGGAATCGGGTGCAGAGCCTGGCTGGGCAGTGCAAACCAGGCTCCCCACTCATCTGCCAGGACCTCAGATCTCCTGAGCTGGGAGGGACCCAGCAGGCCCAGCAGAGGCAGCTCCTGGCCCTGCACAGGACTCCCCAAGGATCCCACCTGTGCTGAGGGTCTGTCCAAAGCTGGAGCACCTGCCCAGCTCATCCCCTGGGGCTGGTTGGTGTTTGCAGGCTGGCATTCCTCCTTGGGAAGGTGCCCTGGGTGGTTAAGGAGCAGGGCTGGCACCTTTCCTCCCCTGCTGCCATCCACCCACCACAAGGTCATTTCTGAGCTGGCCCCTTCATGTTTATTTCTGAGCCAATAAAATTCCCATTTGCTCTGGTCCATTCTGTAATCCACAGCTTCCAGCCCGGGGATTGATTATCTGCATTCCCAGATAAAGCCAAAGTGCAGCACTTCAGACAGATTTCCCTCCATTATTCCCCTGAGAGCTGAAATGGTGGAACCCAGATGGAACCCAGGTGAGCTGGGGGTGGCCCGGGGCTCTGTGCCCGTGTTTGCCCCCTGGCCCGGCTGCAGCCCCTGCTCCAGGGGTGCTACTGCCCCCTGCTCTGCCCCAGCAGGGAGGGCAGGGCTGTGCCCGGCCTGGGCTGGCACCCAGCAGGGCACCTGGCTGCAGGAAAAGCAGACAAACACCAAGGGCACTGCCTGCAGCTCTGCCCTGGGATGGGGTCCCTTGGGATGGGGTCCCTGGGCTGGGGGTCCCTGGGCTGGGGGTCCCACTGTGTCACTGCAGCTCTGCCCTGGCCTGGGGGTCCCACTGTGTCACTGCAGCTCTGCCCTGGGCTGGGGTCCCACTGTGTCACTGTAGTTTTCTCTGCCCTGGGGTCCCTGGGCTGGGGTCCCACTGTGTCACTGCAGTTTTCTCTGCCCTGGGGTCCCTGGGCTGGGGTCCCACTGTGTCACTGCAGTTTTCTCTGCCCTGGGGTCCCTTGGGATGGGGTTCCTGGGCTGGGGTCCCACTGTGTCACTGCAGTTTTCTCTGCCCTGGGGTCCCTGGGGCTCTCCCCACCCCGCAGGCAATCCTGGCTGACCACCAAGGCCTGCATGGAAAGCTGCAGCTCTGGAATGGGCTGGGTGAGAAGTAAAAGGTGGGCTTGAAACAGGGGAGAATCCCTGGCAGGAATGGAGAATTCCTGTTTTCTCCACCTGCCCCTGAGATTGGATCAGGTTGTGTTCAGGGAGTCTCTGCTCAGCTGTTTAAATGTGTGAGAGTGACATTCCTAAGGAATTCAGGAAATTAAAATGGATTTCAAGGAGGATGTTAGAAATTAGGATTGAGGAGAAGTTGTTAGCACTGGTTCTAATATTTCAGTTTGGGACTGGACGACATTTCTGCACAAGATTTTTTCAATTGAAATATAAATGTAATCCCAGCATGATTTGAGGAACACATTAATTGTGAGCTATACAGCAGATGGAGGCTTTAAAACTGTATTATTTTGCTTGATTTATTGATGGCTTCTTCAGAATTTTTTAATTGCCATTTTCTTCTGAAAACCTTTAGTATCTATCACATTGATAGGTGTAAGATTGAACACTGCCAAGAGAAAAAGATATATATATCTATTTATCCTAAACCAGACATTTGAACTTTTTGATTCATCAGCATGTTGACATTTATTTTAGTCATGGTTTTAAGTTTTTTTTATTTTAAACACTTCCAGGAATGATCAGTGATTCAAAATACCTTTTCCTGTCCTTTCTACAGGAAACCAGGGCAACGTAAGTGAGTCTTTCAGTTCTGGGCAGACAGTTTTGTAATCCAGAGCATTGAGATGCTGGTCAGGGAAAGAGACATTCTCCATCTCTTTCTTGTGATATTGAAGTGTAAATTGAAACTGTGGCAACAAAGTCCAGTGTCAGTGATAAGAAATTGCAGGTGTGTGTAGCAGGGGATGGATTTGTGCTCACAGACAGATCACAGGTGGATTAGACAAATAATTGGCAAAGGAAGCTGCACCAGGCCCTCACTGCACAGAGACCCTGTAATTCCAGTGGAGTTATTGCAGGCACTCTGATTTACAGGAACCACTGAGATTAGGAGAATTCAAAACTGACTCTCAGAGCTCAAACGAGCTGCTGAAAGGTGTGAGTCATGGTGGAGAGCATCCAAACAGGAGCTGTGGCACAGGATGACGACATGTCTCCTTTGGGGATGCTTTCATCTGAATTTTGCTCCATTTCCTTTGTTCCTTGGAGTGCTGTAGTGTGGGGTGAAGCACACTCCAAGCAGCAGCATGTGGAATAACTGCATGATTTTGCAATCTCTGTTAAAGCAGCTGCATCTGTAACTCATTTCATGGAAGTTTTACTGGTTTTTTTCCTTTTACCATATCACACTCGAAGCTCAATAAAGATAAACTTCAAATAATGTCAGTATATCAGGGAAGATTCAAAGCCCTGCAGCTGAGCCCCTATTCCTCAAAGTGCCATTTATGAGCTGAGCTGCTTTAATGCAGTGCTAGAAGTAAACCCAAACATTTGGCAGTGTCTGTATTGGCACCCTTGGGACAGATGATGGAGGAGTTATTTGCTCCAGCCTTTAATCAATTTTAGGTAAACAGCACGAGGTACCTGGAGCATCCATATTTCCTAATTGGCTGTGTTCACTGAGCAGCCTGCCACAGCCCAGCAGGGACTGAGGGGAGCTCCCACCTGCAGCTGTGATGGATCTGCTGTGGCAGCCCCAGGAGCTGCAGCTCCTGCCAGAGCAATGCAGAGACCATGGCCAGGCCCCAGAGCCTGGGATGCACTGCAGAGACCATGGCCAGGAACAGCCCTGGATGCACTGCAGAGACCATGGCCAGAGCCAGCCCTGGATGCCCTGCAGAGACCATGGCCAGGAACAGCCCTGGATGCACTGCAGACCATGGCCAGGAACAGCCCTGGATGCCCTGCAGAGACCATGGCCAGGAACAGCCCTGGATGCACTGCAGACCTGGACAGATCCCATACCATGGATGCCCTGCAGACCATGGCCAGAGCCAGCCCTGGATGCCCTGCAGACCTGGACAGATCCAGCCCTGGATGCCCTGCCCTGCAGAACTGGGGCTGGTCCCATACCCTGGGATGCACTGCCCTGCAGAACTGGACAGATCTCAGAGCCCTGGATGCCCTGCCCTGCAGACCTGGGGCTGATCCAGCCCTGCATGCCCTGCAGACCTGGGGCTGCTCCCTGATTTAGCACTGCCAGCTCGGGTTATTTCCCCTGTGCTGAGCTCCTGGGCCAGTCAGTTCCTGTTACTCATGCAAGGCCTCCCTGGGGCTCAGGGAGTTTGATATCTGCTCCCTGCCCTTGGCTGGTGGAGGGTTTGTGGCCACCTCTGCAGAGATCTTGGGTGAGCTGTGAGGTGGGACAGAGGGGGATGTGGATCTTACTGTAGGGTCGTGTCCAAAATCATACAGGTGTGGCAGGACTGGGGAAAGGCACAAGAGAAGAGTGATGGTGAGAAATGGCTTTGCTTTTTAGGGCATTTGATGTTATCTGCTTCCCTTGGGGTCTCTGCTGAGCTTGGGAGCCCCAGAGTGAGCCCAGGCCCTGTGTCCACGTGCCCAGCAAGGCTCAGTGGAGCAGCCTGGGGTGGTGGGATGGGAGGGGTCCCTGATCATGGCAGGGGACAGGGGAGGATGTTCAATGTCCCTCCCAGCTCAAACCCTTCTATCCTTGCATGTTTGCTCTCCCAGCCCTCGCCTCTGGCTCCTCCTGCCAGGGATCAGTTCTGATGCTCTCCTGCCTCCCTGATTTTCTCCTTGCTGTGTCTGTGTGAGCCCCGGGGCTGTGGCACAGCTCAGTAACTCCAGGGGCTCCAGAATCCCCTTCCTGAGGGGCAGGGAGCCCTTCCCAGCTCTGGCACCTGTGGCAGCACACACACAGCCCCTAAGAGCAGCACTGTGCACAATATTCTGCATTTTCAGCAAGTTGGGGCACCCTTCGTTGAGATTCAGACTTTATGCACTGATTACTTCTCCTCTGCTACAGCTTAACTTCTCCTGCATGGCTTAACTTTAAACCCGAGTGAAAGGAAATCCAATAAAGATAAATGAGATGCCTTTAGAGGATCCAAAAGGAAATTCAGCAGTGTCAGCAACGAATGTGAAGATACAGTGGGTTGAGGAACTTGAGGATGATGGTTCTTTATGAGGTTACAGCTGTTCACAAAGGCTTGGAAGTATTTAAGATAATTAATTGCTTTAGGAGCAACACTTCTTCAAATTCTCATGGCTGTGAGTCTCTGTGTTCCTGTCTAGCCCAGAGCTGGGTGCAGAACGTGGGAGCCTGGAGCTGAGTGCAGTGAGCACTGACAAAACCAGCTCAGCTTCCTGTGGAACTCCTCATGGACAAAGTGTTTAATGTGCTTTCTGAACAACAAAATGTTTCCTTCCATGTCTCCTGGTGCCAGTGGTGAGCAGAGGTTTGTGCTGTTCCCACACAGGTAAGTGACTGAGCTGGTTATTCACTCACCTCAGGTAAGTGACTGAGCTGGTTATTCACTCACCTCAGAGACAGGTAAGTGACTGAGCTGGTTATTCACTCACCTCAGGTAAGTGACTGAGCTGGTTATTCACTCACCTCAGGTAAGTGACTGAGCTGGTTATTCACTCACCTCAGGTAAATCACTGAGCTGGTTATTCACTCACCTCAGGTAAGTCACTGAGCTGGTTATTCATTCAAAATGGGTCCCCAGGGGTGGCAGGAGCAGCTCTACAGTGCCCAGGAATGGTCACCTTCAGATGTGTTCCTGTGTTTTAAAGGAATAAATTCCTTCCAGAGCTTGGGTTGTCAGTGTTGGGTTCAGTTTGACTGCTCAGGGTGTGTGTGGGTGCAGAACCAGAGAGGTGCCCAAATCCCCTGGGTGTCAGCTCTGCTGAGCTCTGAGGGCCAGCTCAGGGGTTTGGCTCTCTCCTGATGGCTCTGAGGATGAGCAGCCCCTGCCCATGGGAGGCTGCTCAGAGCAGGGGTTTGGTGTGAGCAGTCTGTACCCATGGGAGGCTGCTCAGAGCAGGGGTTTGGTGTGAGCAGCTCCTGTCCATGGGAGGCTGCTCAGAGCAGGGTTTTGGTTTGAGCAGCTCCTGTCCATGGGAGGCTGCTCAGAGCAGGGTTTTGGTGTGAGCAGTCCCTGCCCATGGGAGGCTGCTCAGAGCAGGGTTTTGGTTTGAACAGTCCCTGCCCACAGGAGGCTGCTCAGAGCAGGGTTTTGGTTTGAGCAGTCTGTACCCATGAGAGGCTGCTCAGAGCAGGGTTTTGGTTTGAACAGTCCCTGTCCATGAGAGGCTGCTCAGAGCAGGGTTTGGTTTGAGCAGTCTGTACCCATGGGAGGCTGCTCAGAGCAGGGTTTTGGTTTCAGCAATCCCTGCCCACAGGAGGCTGCTCAGAGCAGGGTTTTGGTTTGAACAGTCTGTACCCATGGGAGGCTGCTCAGAGCAGGGTTTGGTTTGAGCAGTCTGTACCCATGGGAGGCTGCTCAGAGCAGGGTTTGGTTTGAGCAATCTGTACCCATGAGAGGCTGCTCAGAGCAGGGTTTTGGTGTGAGCAGTCCCTGCCCACAGGAGGCTGCTCAGAGCAGGGTTTGGTTTGAACAGTCCCTGCCCACAGGAGGCTGCTCAGAGCAGGGTTTGGTTTGAGCAGTCTGTACCCAAGGGGGGCTGCTCAGAGCAGGGTTTTGGTTTCAGCAATCCCTGTCCACAGGAGGCTGCTCAGAGCAGGGTTTTGGTTTGAGCAGTCTCTGTCCATGGGAGGCTGCTCAGAGCAGGGTTTTGGTGTGAGCAGTCTGTACCCATGAGAGGCTGCTCAGAGCAGGGGTTTGGTTTGAACAGTCCCTGTCCATGGGAGGCTGCTCAGAGCAGGGGTTTGGTTTCAGGTGCAGCCTGTGGGCTGTTGGAGGGGGTCCCACACTGAGGATGTCTCTCCTGTGGCAGCAGCTGCTCCCTGTGGTTATTTGAGTTCTGTGCCCAGATCCCCAGGAATGCCCAAATGCTGGGGCTCCTTTCCCTGCCCTGCTCTCTGTGGTTGTGAGGTCTGTGCTGGAGCTGTCAGCCCTGATCACAGCTTCCCTGGTTACCTTGTTCTTCCCAGTGGTCACCAGCACAAATGGCTCTGGGAATCTTAATGTGTTTCCTTTTCTTCTAATGCAGAAATGCCTGCAAACCAATCAAAACAACCATCCCACTCTGATTGTGTATTTTATTTCTGCTGAAAGGTTCAAATGTAATGAAAATAAAATGTTCAATGAGCAAACACAGATTTTCCAGAAGAAACAGGCACATTTAACTTGTTTTGAAAGATGGATGAACGCTATTAGTTTTGATATATTCTATATATATCTTCTCACTTGACAATTGTTATTTAAAGATTTAGTTCTGGGTTATTGCTGCACTTATGTTGTAGAGTTGTTTTACACCAACGCACGGATCAGTAACTTAATTAGAAATAAGTGGGTTTAAGCCAAGTGTAATGAAACAGAGTTTTCTTAGCCAGAGTGGGCCTGGCTGAGCTCTGGGGTGAGCTGGTGGCATTGGGGTGCCCCAGTGCCCACTGCCCCAGAGGGTCCTGGGGTGCTGAACTGGGCTGTGCTGGGCACAGGACAACCTGGAGACCCCAAAATCAGCAAAGCTTGGTGAGCCTGGGGTGAATTTGGGGGTGGAGAGCTCATGCTGTGCACAGCAATTCCAGGATCTCTGCCCCACGAGAGCCAAAAGGGATGCTGGGACCAAATATTGCAGGGTTTTATTTTTACACTTCATTCTTAGCAGGCAAAGTGATGGGTATTGTTCAGCCTGAGCCCCTCGATGCATACCACTGTCAATATTAATTTAAAATCCTTTCAAAACGCCTATTTTAATATTTAATTGCGAGGTGCTTTTTTTGTTTCATCTCTCTCACTTCCATCGCTCTTTATCTCAGCAAAGGAAACACTCGGGGCTTTGGCAGGGAGGGAAGGAAAGGGATTAAAAGGTGAGAGGGCAGGAGCCGCGGGTCTGGGGGCTCCCTTTGGGGTTTGGGGGGTTTGTGCAGGACCTGGGCACGAACGGGCACCCGAGGGGCTGCGCTGCTGCCTGGGCACTGCAGAGGCTGCGAGAGCACCAGCAGGGGGGGAAGGAGAGGAACCGATCTGTGTAACCACCTGGAGAGAGCCACCCGGGCTGGGGAGGGTGCCAGGTACCCACCCTGGGCTGGGGAGGGTGCCAGGTACCCACCCTGGGCTGGGGAGGGTGCCAGGTAGCCATCCCGGGCTGGGGAGGGTGCCCAGTGCCCATCCCGGGCTGGGGAGGGTGCCAGGTACCCACCCTGGGCTGTGCAGGGTGTCCAGTGCCCATCCCTGGCTATGGGGGGTGCCCAGTGCCGGGGCACAGCAGGGCACAGCCAGGGCACACCCGGGGCACAGCCAGGGCACAGCCGGGCACACCCAGGGCACACCCGGGGCACAGCCAGGGCACAGCCAGGGCACAGCAGGGCACAGCCAGGGCACAGCAGGGCACAGCCAGGGCACACCCGGGGCACAGCCAGGGCACAGCCAGGGCACAGCAGGGCACAGCAGGGCACAGCCAGGGCACAGCCAGGGCACAGCAGGGCACACCCGGGGCACAGCCAGGGCACAGCAGGGCACAGCAGGGCACACCAAGCCCTCCCTGCTCAGAGCACTCCTCCTGCCCCCGCTGATGCAGAGCTCTCCTTCCTGGAGAGGGGCAGATGACAGCTGGCCATTCATGAAATCATGGAAAAGGGGATTTCGCTCAGAAGGGCGATGGGGAGACCTCCCAAAGCACGTTCCATGCCCAGCGCTGGCACCTGCAGCAGGGAGCTCCTGGCCCTGCTGCTCTCCCCCAGTGCTGCCTCGTGCTTTGCAGCAGAGCGGGGGGACAGCTCAGTGACCCGGGAGGGACCGGGGGAGGCGGCTCGTGTGGAACGAAACCGTTTATGAGTGAAACGCTGAAGCTGCAGGGCTGCTCTGTGTGTTTGTTAGGAAGCAAGTGCAGCCTCAGCCGGGGGGCCCAGCAGGACCAGCCCTGTCCAGCAGGATGTCTGTCTGTCCGTCTGTCTATCTGTCTGTCTGTCTGTCTGTCCGTCTGTCCGTCTGTCTATCTGTCTGTCCGTCCGTCTGTCTATCTGTCTGTCCGTCTGTCTATCTGTCTGTCCATCTGTCTGTCTGTCTGTCCGTCTGTCTGTCTGTCTATCTGTCTGTCCGTCTGTCTGTCTGTCTGTCTGTCCGTCTGTCTGTCTGTCTGTCCGTCTGTCTGTCTGTCTATCTGTCTATCTGTCTGTCTGTCTGTCTGTCCCTCTGGGGACACCCAGCCCCACATGTGGGGACCTCGTCCTCTTCTGCTCTGGTGACATTCCTGCCACGTCCTGGACTGCACCTCAGGAAATCAACAGCAAGGTTTGGCTTTCCTGGGGGAAAGCTGGGCTGGGAATGGGGCTGGGAATGGGGCTGGGGCAGGGAATGGGGCTGGGAATGGGGCTGAGAATGGGGCAGGGAATGGGAATGGGGCAAGGAATGGGGCTGGGAATGGGGCTGGGAATGGGGCAGGGAATGGGAATGGGGCAGGGAATGGGGCAGGGAATGGGGCAGAGGCTGGGAATGGGGCAGGGAATGGGAATGGGGCTGGGAATGGGACACGGAATGGGGCAGGGAATGGGAATGGGAATGGGGCAGGGGCTGGGAATGGGGCAGGGAATGGGGCAGGGAATGGGGCAGGGGCTGGAAATGGGGCAGGGAATGGGACAGAGATGGGGCAGGGGCTGGGCTGGCCTGAGCTGCCTCCCTCCCACTCAAGTTTTCCTGAAAGCACTTCAGTAGTTGGGGTTAAACACCTTCCACGGGCTCATGGAATAGCCCAGGTTGGGAGGGACCCAGCAGGATCCCCCAGCCCAGCCCTGGCCCTGCCCAGACACCCCAAATCCCCCCTGGGCATCCCTGGCAGCTCCCGGAGCTCTGGGGCTGTGCCCATCCCTGGGCAGTGCCAGCTCCCTCTGGGGATGAACCTTTCCCAAACCCCAGCCTGACCAAGGGGTGAACACCAGCGTGTCATTGGCAGCAGCTGGCAGAGGGCCTGGGCAGCTGGGCATGAGCACCCAAAGGTGTTCCCAATTCCTCCAGACCTGCACTTCATCTGGAATCTGGCAGGTGCTGAGAGAAATGTCCCACTGCAGAAATGGGGAAGAGGGAAGGAAGCTCCCAGTGTGACCTCCATCCCTTGCTGGCAGTAAGAACATCCCTCATTTGTGTCTTTTAAATCATCTTAGGTTAAGCTTAGAAATGCTTAGATTTATTTTTATGGATTTCATTTTTAAATACTTTCACTTGGAAAAATTACTTTTAAATTATCATTATTTTCTGTGAAATTTGCTTTCTTCATCTGTCCCATGGTTTAAAAGTCAACTGCTTACTCAAGAGAAAACCACTTTGATGTCATGGAAGTAATGAACACTATAAAGAGACTTTTGAAAACTTTCAGTTTTGTTCTCAAAATGGCTGATAATGTCATTTATTCTTCTTCATCCCTTTTTCACTGCTGCTGAAAGTACAAAAAGAAAGAAAGGGGAAAGCAAACAATACCCTGGGAATAATAACTGAAATGTTTTTATGGGAATTAATCTATCTCTTTTCTAAAAATGGGCGAGAAAAGCAGAAATAATTCCACGAAGCCGATAGGAGAACCCAAGTGTCAGTGCCTGTCCTGTCCCTGAGCTGTCAGCCCTTGGCAAGGGGTGGAGCTGGCCCCATGTGGGATGGAGATGGACCAGTGACAGCAGTGCCTGGCACCAGGAACGCTGACAGGGGTGACTGGGGGCAGATATGGGGAGAGCTGGGGGTGGGCAGCCCTGGCACAGGTGCCCAGAGCAGATGGGGCTGCCCCTGGTCCCTGCAGGGCTCTGGGCCAGGCTGGGCACTGGGGCTGGCAGCGGCCGGCTCAGGAGGGGATCCCAGGGATGGATCCCAGGGATGGATCCCAGGTTTGGATCCCAGGGCTGGATCCCAGGGCTGGATCCCAGGTTTGGATCCCAGGGCTGGATCCCAGGGCTGGATCCCAGGGCTGGATCCCAGGGATGGATCCCAGGGATGGATCCCAGTGCTGGATCCCAGGGATGGATCCCAGGGATGGATCCCGGGGCTGGATCCCAGTGCTGGATCCCAGGGCTGGATCCTAGGGGCTGGATCCTCAATGCTGGATACTGGGTGCTGGATCCCAGGGCTGGATCCCAGTTTTGGATCCCTGGTGCTGGATCCCAGTGCTGGATCCCAGTGCTGGATCCCAGGTTTGGATCCCAGCTGGGGATGAAGGAGTAAACGCAGAGTGACACCCGGGGCTGCAGCAGCTTCTCTGCCTTCCTCCCTCTGGTTCTGGAGCAGGAATTGTCTGTGTGACTGCAGCTCTGGCTGCCTGTGCCCAGACTGCCAATGCCCAGAGAATGAAATCACATCAACAACAAAAAATCCAAATGAAAAAATTAAAAAATTAAAAAAATTGAAAATTCTTGCACAGCTGCAAAGCCTGGGAACTTGATTTACCCGTGCAAACAAGAGGAGCCCGCCAAGCTGCAGCACAGTTGTCTGATTTGTTGACATGGAGATCACAGGCAGGGTTTGTTCAGCCCGGTGCAGCTGTGTCGGTGTGACCCAGCCCCTCCCGGGCGGGCACAGCTGCTCTGAGTCCTTCCCCCAGCGAGGGCACTGGAACCCAGGGGGGTTCGCTCAGGGGCTGGGGCGGGCGGGGACAGGGATGGGTCCCTGCAGGGGAGTGGGTGACACCCAGCTGGGTCCCTGCACTGTTGGTGGGTGACATCAGCGGGGTCCCTGCACTGTTGGGGTGGGTGACATCAGCTGGGTCCCTGCACTGTTGGGGTGGGTGACATCAGCTGGGTCCCTGCAGGGGAGTGGGTGACACCCAGCTGGGTCCCTGCACTGTTGGGGTGGGTGACACCCAGCTGGGTCCCTGCACTGTTGGTGGGTGACATCAGCTGGGTCCCTGCAGGCGGGTGGGTGACATCAGCTGGGTCCCTGCAGGCGGGTGGGTGACACCCAGCTGGGTCCCTGCACTGTTGGTGGGTGACACCCAGCTGGGTCCCTGCACTGTTGGTGGGTGACACCCAGCTGGGTCCCTGCAGGGGGGTGGGTGACATCAGCTGGGTCCCTGCCCTGCTGGGATCCTTCCCAAGGAGCCCGGGTGCCAGCTGGGTCCCACTGCAGCCAGGGCACCCAGGGATGGGCTCCTGCTCTGGCTGCCTCGGCCCTGCTCACACCCAGCAGAGCTCCCCCAGATCCCCCAGGGTGTTTGCCCAGACAGGGAGATCAATTCCCTGACCAGGAGAATCTCCCTCTCCTTCAGATTTAATTGAATTTTCCTTCTTTCCCCCTTCCATGGGCTCCTGCCCCCCGGCAGGGCCAGGGCACTGAGCAAACCCTGGGGCTGAAAGCCCCCAGAGCCCCAGGCTGCTGTGCCATCCTGAGGGCACTGCTGTGCCATCTGCTGTGCCATCCTGAGGGCACTGCTGTGCCATGTCTGAGAGCACTGCTGTGCCATCTGCTGTGCCATCCTGTGAGCACTGCTGTGCCATGTCTGAGGGCACTGCTGTGCCATGGAAATGGGAGATGCAGCAGGGCAGGGGTCACTCAGGCTCCTACCCACTGCCTGTGCACGTTTCCTTTCAAGAATCGATTTCCCTGCTCAGGAAATCGTTGTGTGTACGCCCAGGTGACAAAGGGACTGCACGGGGTCATTCTGGATCAGGAAAATTCTGTTTGGCACAAAAACACCGTGACCCCAAATGCTTCCTCCTGACCTCTGAATAATTCTTGTCTCTCAGTGCTGTATTAATACATTTAAATAACTCCAACCTTTCAAAATGTGGGATGATACTGCTTAGAACTCTCTAAAAATTGCTAAATAACTCTTTTACTCTAATGACAGCTGGGAAAAGGAATCCTTTCAAAAACTCGAATATTTTTTAAAAAGCCCTGTGCCCCCTCAGCTTTTTAAATGCACAAGCAACTGAAGCCCAGAAAAGGCTTTTCCTTTTTGGATGTCCTGACAAAATCCCCTCTGTGTGGGACAGAAACACCTTGGGATGAACCATCCTGGGCTCTGATGCCTCATCCTGGGCTGGCCCAGCCTCTGCAGCTGCTGCATTTCTGTGTGCCCACAGCCCTGGGGGTCACACACACCCCGTGGGCATCCCGGGGTGGGCACAGAGGGGGTGTCCCCAGGGTGGCACAGGGTGGCACAGAGGGGGTGTCCCCAGTGTGTCCCAGGGTGGCACAGAGGGGTGTCCCAGGATGGCACAGAGGGCTGTCCCAGGGTGGCACAGAGGGGTGTCCCCAGAGTGTCTCAGGATGGCACAGAGGGCTGTCCCAGCTCTGCTCCCTGGGGCAGGGCTCTGGCCTGACTCCATCCCAGCTCTGCTGGGCTCTGCTGAGCAATTTCCCCCGGCTCCCCTGTTCCTCCTGGGCTGCCTTTGCTGGCTCAGAGCAGTGAAATCCATTTGTTCCAGAGGTGCCAGGCTGGACCTTGGTGCCTTTCCAAACATCTCTTAAAGCAGAGCCACGGCCTCTCCTCCCCAGAAATCTTCATTTGCTCTCTGGCTGGAATGGTGATGGCAGAGCAGAGTGTTTGGGATCTCCAAATTCCCTGCCACAAAGCAGGAATCAGCTAATCAGAGGGACAGACAGGCTAATTACAGCACAGAGAGCACTTCTATTTATTGCCAAGGATCTTGTTAATCAGCAATAATGGAAAAGGAAACTGCAAAAAATTACAAGGCAGTTAAGTGAGTTTGGGGTAAAATATATGTTCTTAAATTAACCTAAGTGCCTTTGAATCACAAGAATGTAATTTAATTAATCCATTAACAATATGAAACTTGAATCCTCCCTCCCCCTGTGTTTTCAGCAGTGGAGGCAATGGTGTGTGTGCTGTGGGGAGGAGCTGTGGTGCTGCCAGCCCTGCCTGCTCTAAGGTGGGAGAGCACCCACCCAGAGATTTCATTCTGGGGTCCCTTTGCTGTCCCAGGAGAGGAGAGCTGGGGCAGGGGCGCTGGGCAGTTTGCAGAGGAGGCAGATGCAGGGGTGAGCCCTGGGCTGAGGAGCTCTGTGGGACAGCAGCAGCAGCAGGAGGAGCCCAGCAGAGATGAGGGATGGAGCTGCTGGCTCCCTGTGGCTGCAGCACAGGAACATCTACAGACAGCAGCAGGCAAATAAAAGCAATTCCATGTTGGCCAGTGTCTGATCTCCCTGATGTGCAAACACCCCTTGGGGTCAGGGCTCATCATTGGGATGGGATGGAGAGCAACAGGGTCTGCTCTGCATTTGGAGTCTGTTCATGAGCACATTCAGGCTCCTGGCTGGAAAGAAACTCCCTTAAAAAATCAAACTTTGGTCCCCTCGAGTCACATAGAGACAGGCACTAACAAGCATCTTATGAGCTCAAAATTGAGTTTTACAGCATTCAGCAGAGCAGTCTTGCAAAATGAAGATGAGGTGTGGAAACAGGAGAGAGCTTGTGGATCTGTGTTTGATGTGCACACGCTGTGTGCAGCTGTGCTTTCTGTGAGTGCACTGTGCACACCTGTGCTGACCAAATCCCCTGAATTATTTCACCCTGCACACAAACAAACCTTGGCTGCAGCACACAGGACAAGAAGAGCCCAGGGAGCTGCTGGTGCCTCTTGCAGCCTCCCCTCCCAGCCACACCGAGCCCTTCAGAAAATGGTCCTTCAAATATTGATGATTTCACCTTTCCCTCCCTCCTGGTGCTGTGTCTGCAGTGTGCTCTGATGGAATCTGGTGGGAGCCCATTGCCATGGGCTGTTTGGAGCAGCACCTTGGATGGGGATGGAAAGGAGGAGGAACAGGAGGATGCTAAAGGGAACACAAACTGTTCCTGCAGGAGGGATTCTCAGCCACCTCCTCGTGCTCTGGGGACCTGCAAGCCCAGGTGTCCCCAGGAGGAAAGTCCTGCTTGTGTCCCAGGAGCCAGGGACACGTCCCTGTGGCACTGCCACCCTGGCAGCTGGGGGGCCTTGTCTGCAGGGGACAGTGAGCCAGGCTCCTGGGGACACGGGCAGTGACAGGACAGTGTCCCTGCACAGGGCACACGGGCAGTGACAGGACAGTGTCCCTGCACAGGGGACACAGGCAGTGACAGGACAGTGTCCCTGCACAGGGGACACGGGTCAGTGACAGGACAGTGTCCCTGCACAGGGCACACAGGCAGTGGGCAGTGACAGGACAGTGTCCCTGCACAGGGCACACAGGCAGTGGGCAGTGACAGGACAGTGTCCCTGCACAGGGCACACAGGCAGTGACAGGACAGTGTCCCTGCACAGGGCACACGGGTCAGTGACAGGGCAATGTCCCCTCCCCAGAGCACACAGGCAGTGACAGGACAGTGTCCCTGCACAGGGCACATGGGTCAGTGACAGGACAGTGTCCCTGCACAGGGGGACACAGGCAGTGACAGGACAGTGTCCCTGCACAGGGCACACGGGCAGTGACAGGGCAGTGTCCCTGCACAGGGCACACAGGCAGTGACAGGACAGTGTCCCTGAACAGGGGACACGGGCAGTGACAGGACAATGTCCCTGCACAGGGCACACGGGCAGTGACAGGACAATGTCCCCTCCCCAGGGCACACAGGCAGTGACAGGGCAGTGTCCCTGCACAGGGGGACACAGGCAGTGACAGGACAGTGTCCCTGCACAGGGGGACATGGGCAGTGACAGGACAGTGTCCCTGCACAGGGCACACAGGCAGTGACAGGACAGTGTCCCCTCCCCAGGGCACACAGACAGTGACAGGACAGTGTCCCTGCACAGGGCACACAGGCAGTGACAGGACAGTGTCCCTGCACAGGGCACACGGGCAGTGACAGGACAGTGTCCCTGCACAGGGCACACAGGTCAGTGACAGGACAGTGTCCCCGTGCTGACAGGAGCAGGCAGGGCTGGCACAGCACTGGCAGGGCTGGCACAGCACACCAGGCTCTGCGTTCCTCAGGGCTCACACAGCCCGGGCTCCCTCTCCTCCCGTTATTGCTCAGGACTCTCACACTGCTCGCTCTGGAGCTCTCTCATCCAGCCCTGATTGGGTTTTTAATTTCCTTTGTGGCCGAGCAGTGCAGCCGCTCTGGGCTGGAGGCTGTGGGAGCTGCTCCAATCAAGCTGTTGTTCTAGGAAAGGCTGACAGCTTCTCAAGGGCTGTTGACGTTCCTTGTATCAAGAATTGTACACAGCAAGAGCATTGACAGCCCCTGAGCAGGGGATTCCTGTGGTTCTGCTGTGCTCCTACATGGGCACTGCTGGCTCAGACAGTCCCAGAACTCATTTTGGCTGATCTGGGCTGGAATGTTTTGTTTCACTCTGAAGTGTTTTTTTTTTCCTAAGATAGAAAAAAGCTTATGAAACTTAAAGTCCATGTCAAATGGAATTTTTTTTTGATGTATTTTATCTCAATGCCACCATGGAAAGTATTGAGTGATCCACTTCTAGCTGAATATTAATGAAGTAAATTATCTTGGAAATTTCCCTACTGTGTTCAGACTACAGGAACTAACAGGCCTCATTAGATGCCTGTTGATTAGAAATGTTCAAGTGGGTTTTCTTTCTTTGAATTGCAATTAAAATTAATTTGATAGAGTTAACTCCAGCCCTGGAACGGGCTATGAGTGAGTGGTGGGAGCTGGGAGGGGAGGGCAGGTCCCTGTCCTGGGGGCTCAGCAGGTCCCTGCCCTGGGTGGGGCCCAGAGGGACCCCGAGGTCCCTCCCAGCCCAGCCCTGTCCGGGGTTGTGCCGTTTGCTGCCTGTGCTCAGTGTCAGTCCTGCTGTGCTCCTGCCCCAGCTGTGCCTCTCATCACTGCTGTCTCCCATCCTCTCTCAGCCCTGCAGCCGTGCCCCTCCTGTGCCCTGCCCCTGACCCTGTGCTGTCCCTGCACCCCGCGCAGCCCCAGGGATGCTGCAGAGGGCACAGAGCCTGCAGTGTGAGTGCAGTGTCACCCCTGAGCCCAGCAGAGCTCCCTGTGCCAGCCCAGCGCTGCCCATCAGTGCCCGCAGTGCCCGCAGGAGCCTTTGGGGCCTGGCACCAGCAGGGGCTGCAGTTACAGATGAGTTTCACCAGCAGCCCCTGTAGGGTTAACAGGCAGGGTGAGGATAACACGTGTAAGAGATTTTATCTTTCTGGGGGCTGAATCCAGGCAGATTAAACGCTGCATTCCTTACAGTTATTTCTGTTCTCAGCACGTGTATTTGGGTCAGGGAGATCCTTAATGCTGTGATGGAAATGCACTGCAGGCTCAGAGAGCTCTGGCTCTCACTGGCTCCGTTCCTCTGGGGGTGCTGCTGAGCCCGGGCCGTGCTGGGGCTGTTCTGGGATCAGGCCCGGGTGCTGTGTGCCCCTGCATGCCAGGGAGCTGGGCAGGGAGCTGGGCAGGGAGCTGGGCAGGGTCCTGCAGCCCCTCATCCTGCCCAGGCAGGGCAGCAGTGGCTGCATCCTGAGCCAGTCTGGGGCAGCAAAGCTGTGGGAGCCTGAGGGGCAAATCCTGCTCTCCCTGCAGCGAGAGGGGCAAATCCTGCTCTCCCTGCAGAGCTGGGCTGGCAGCTCTGCCAATGGCACATCCCAGCCCTGGGCACATCACTGCTGGCACTGCCACCCAGCCAGGGCTTGCTCGCTGCCCTGCCTCCCCTCCCACCCGAGCAGGAGGGCTCTGCCAGGGACAGGAGGGCCTTGGTTCCCCTCCCTGGGGCAGGGCTGGCACCTCAGACCCCAGCTGGGTTTGGTTCCTCCAGCCCAAGGAAGCATTTCCCACCCAGGAAGCACCAACTGCGTGCAGCTGCCTGGGATTCCCGAGCTCAGCAGGGATAACGCCAAGGGATGCCCCGTGTGTGGGGTGCACGAAATGGGAACAAAATCTCAGTGGTGTTCAAGCCAGAATCCTGACACTGTCCCTGCAGCCCTGGCTGGTGGCCATGTCCAGCGGGGGCTGCCTGACCCCATGTTCTGCTGGGAACGCTGCTCAGAGGAGGAGGAGCAGCTTTTCCTGCAGTCCAGGGGAGCAGCAGGCTCAGTCCCTGCTCTCTGTGCTGTTTGTCACCGTGCTCAGTGATTTATTCCTCCCTCCCCTGCCCTGCCCTGCCTCCCGAATGGCTCAATTAGGTAATTGCCCTGATTGAGACGTCAGGGAGCTCTCGGCTGTCTGAGGCCCCGGCTGGGCACCAGGCTCCTGGCAGGAGAGCAAAGCTCCTGCGGGCACAGCATGCCAGCCCTGCCCTGGGGTGGGCATCCCTGGCAGCTGAGTGCTGCTGTCCCTGGCAGCTGCCAGCCTGGCTGCTGGGCCCCTGGGCTGCTGCCATGCCCAGCAAGGACCTCTGGTGTGACAGGTCAGTGGTGACCAGGGAACCCCTGGTTTGGCATTTCAATTCTGACCAAGGAACCTCCAGTGTGGCAGCTCAACAGTGACCGAGGAGCCCCAGGTTGGCAGGGCAGTGGTGACCAGGGAACCCCTGGTGTGGCAGCTCAGTTGTGGCCAAGGAACCCTTGCTTTGCCATTTAAATTTTAACCAAGGAACCCTTGGTGTGGCAGCTCAACAGTGACCAAGGAATCCCTGGTTTGTCATTTCAGTGGTGGCCAAGGAACCCCTGGTTTGTCATTTCACTTTTGACCAAGGAAGCCCTGGTGTGGCAGCTCAGTGGTGACCTGTGGTGTGGCAGGCAGGTCAGTGGTGACCAAGGAAGCCCTGGTTTGTAATTTCAGCAGTGGCCAAGGAAGCCCTGGTTTGTAATTTCAGCAGTGACCAAGGAAGCCCTGGTTTGTTGTTTCAGCAGTGACCAAGGAAGCCCTGGTTTGTTATTTCAGCAGTGGCCAAGGAAGCCCTGGTTTGTTATTTCAGCAGTGGCCAAGGAAGCCCTGGTGTGGCTGGCAGGTCAGTGAGTCCCTCGTGTCTGAGGGAGGGAGGGAGGGAGGTGCCACCCGTGGTGCTGCTGACACACAGGACTGTGGCTGTGCCCGTGTCCCCAGCAGGGACAGACCCTGTGGTGCCTCTGGGATCTCAGAGGTACCCACAGGTCCCTGCAGTGGGCTCAGGGATGGCATTTGTGCCTGGCACTGGGCAGGGACACCCCTGGAGGGACATCACCCGTGGCAGGGCAGCATGGGCAGGGCTGGGCTGGGCTGGAGCACATTCCCTGGGGAGAAGGCTCTGAGGGATTTCCTGGCTCAGAACCAGCCCTGCTTGGAGTTTCTGGAGCACAGGGATGGTCTGGAAGGGGCTGTGGAGGGGCTGTTCCTCCCCACCCTCCCAAACCCCCTGACATTTATTGATCCTGTGCAGGCACAGCTGTCACTGCACAAACCCACGGCGTTTATTAATCTGCCATGGAAAGATTTCCTGCCACTTCTCACCATCATCAACCCCACAGCACGAGCAGTGATATCCTGCTGTGCCAGAGGAGGGGAGGGTCCCACAGGCAGCCTGGGGATGCCAGTCCCTGTGGGACGGGGCTGTGCCAGCCAGGGAGGGCACGGGACCCTGCACTGTGCCAAGGGAGAGCCCCTCATCAGCCAGCCCCGGGCCTGGGGCAGTGCAGCTCCCTCGCTGCCCGTTGGCACCTGGGCATTGGGCTGAAGTGGAGATGAATGACCCACACTCACCTGGCCTTTGCTGAGCAGGTGGGATGTGGGGCCAGGGCTGTCAGGAGCTGCTCTTTGCTCCAAACTCCAGCAAAGTGACAGGGGTGATTTCTTATTTTCATTTATTTAATAAATAACTCCAGCCATAGAAGCATTTGCCTGACTCGCTCTACCAGCATGAATTAAAACATTCAATTACACCACTGGGGGAAGTTTAAATATTTACTTATTCTTGAGGGGATTATAAATTAACCCTAAGGACCTCCATAAACCTTTGCCAAGACATTGACAAAAATCTTGAATCCAGACCTTAATTAATCTGGGGAAAACTGCACAGAGGCCCCAGAGCTGCTGGGTGGGAGAGCCCCAGGGCCCTGCAGGGACAGGCACACCCCGCTGCAGTAATTCACATTTACTGAGAGTGTGTGGGGGGATTAAAACCAGCTGTACCTGTACAGTTCATGGTGTGGGGAGGGAGCTCTGGCTGCTGCCCTGGGCTGCTGAGCAGTTTGGGATGGGCAGCCTGGCCTGTGGGGCTGGGCTGGGGCTGCCAGGGCAGGGGATGTTCCAGCAGCAGCCAGGGCTGCTCTGGCTCAGGGGGGAGTGCTCCTGAGCAGAGTCATGGTCCCCCTGCTCATGATCCCCTGCTCATGATCCCCCTGTTCATGATCCCCCTGTTCATGATCCCCTGTTCATGATCCCCTGCTCATGATCCCTGCTCATGATCCCTGTTCATGATCCCTGTTCATGATCCCTGTTCATGATCCCCTGTTCATGATCCCCTGCTCATGATCCCCTGTTCATGACCCCTGCTCATGATCCCCTGCTCATGATCCCCCCATTCATGATCCCCTGCTCATGATCCCCTGCTCATGATCCCCCTGTTCATGATCCCCCTGTTCATGATCCCCTGCTCATGATCCCCCCATTCATGATCCCCTGCTTGTGATCCCCCTGCTCATGATCCCCTGCTCATGATCCCCTGTTCATGATCCCCTGTTCATGATCCCTGTTCACGATCCCCTGCTCATGATCCCCCTGTTCATGATCCCCTGCTCATGATCCCCTGCTCATGATCCCTGTTCACGATCCCCTGCTCATGATCCCCCTGCTCATGATCCCCTGCTCATGATCCCCCTGCTCATGATCCCCTGCTCATGATCCCTGTTCACGATCCCCTGCTCATGATCCCTGTTCATGATCCCTGTTCATGATCCCCTGTTCATGATCCCTGCTCATGATCCCTGTTCATGATCCCCTGTTCATGATCCCTGTTCATGATCCCCTGTTCATGATCCCTGCTCATGATCCCCTGCTCATGATCCCTGTTCATGATCCCCTGTTCATGATCCCTGCTCATGATCCCTGTTCATGATCTCCCCTCTCATGATCCCCTCTCATGATCCCCCTGTTCATGATCCCCTGCTCATGATCCCTGTTCATGATCCCCCTGTTCACGATCCCCTGCTCATGATCCCCTGTTCATGATCCCCTGTTCATGATCCCCTGCTCATGATCCCTGTTCATGATCCCCTGTTCATGATCCCCTGTTCATGATCCCTGCTCATGATCCCCTGCTCATGATCCCCTGCTCATGATCCCTGCTCATGATCCCCTGTTCATGATCCCCTGCTCATGATCCCTGTTCATGATCCCCTGTTCATGATCCCTGCTCATGATCCCCTGCTCATGATCCCCTGCTCATGATCCCTGTTCATGATCCCTGTTCATGATCCCCTGTTCATGATCCCTGTTCATGATCCCCTGTTCATGATCCCCTGCTCATGATCCCCTGCTCATGATCCCTGCTCATGATCCCCTGTTCATGATCCCTGTTCATGATCCCTGCTCATGATCCCTGTTCATGATCCCCCTGTTCATGATCCCTGCTCATGATCCCTGTTCATGATCCCTGCTCATGATCCCTGTTCATGATCCCTGTTCATGATCCCTGCTCATGATCCCTGTTCATGATCCCTGCTCATGATCCCTGTTCATGATCCCCCTGTTCATGATCCCCCTGCAGCCCCTTCCCTCTCCCCAAGGGAACCCAGGAATTGAATTTTCCTGTCCCATATATGCACTGCTGTTCTCTGAGGAATGAAACGGAGCTGCCAGGGGATCATCCATTAACGAGATGGGTTTGATGAGCACAGCAGTGCAGGTGCAGCCCCAGCGAGGAGGGTGGGAGGGGTTGGTGCTGGCCCAGGCCCTGGAAGGGTGCTGGTCTCCAAATCTGCTCCCTGGATCCCCTGCCCGTCCCAGGCAGGCACTGCTGCAAGGCAGGAAAAGGGGAATTTGCTGGGACCCCATCCCGGGAGGCCCTTGTCACCCTCCCACCCCTGTATTCTCTGCTTTCCATGTGGTAATTGATGGTTTATTTCAGCAGAAAAGCAAAACTCTGCCTGAGAAAAGCCTGCCCCGCTTGGCCCTCGCTGTGCCTTGGGCTGCAGCTGCAATCCTGCTTGATTTGGATTTATTTTCCTGAATGATGTGACTGAGGCAGGGCTGTTTGACAATCACCTGCCCTGTGCAGATGCTCCTGCTCTCCAGACACCACTGGGCTCTGAAAGGACGCTCCCCACCCCTGCAGGGCAGCAGAGCCTCTGATGAAAGGGCTGCAAATTGGGCCGGGCTGCAGGGAAGCAGTTCCAGGGATGAAAGCAGGTACAGCAGCTGCACCTCCAGAGCCTGATTGTGGCAGCCTTTGGTGGCTGGGCACTCCTGGTGCCCGAGCCAACCTCCCCTGTGCCACCCACACGTGGAAGGTGAAACTGGGGGGGAAAGAAAGGGGCAAAATCCCTGGGGCTGGGAATGAGGAAGAAACTTCACCTGGATTTCTTGGGGCTTTGCTGAGATCTGGCTGGGGCTGGAATGGTCTTTAAGGTCCTTTCAAACCCAACCCTCTGCAGGAGCCAGGGAATAAAAATTCCTGTGGGTTCTTCTTGCAGGGGTCAGGCTGCTGGGAGAGCCTGCAGCAAAAACAAATCCCTGGATTGCTCCAGGCCAGGATTCCCCCTTCTACCTGTCCTGAACCACCCTCCTCCTCCTGTTCACACCTTCCTGCCAAGGTGGGCACTGGGCAGGAGCTGCACACCTGGCCCTGAGCCCCCAGAGCACCTGCAGGGGCAGGGGCAGCCCCAGAGCCCAGACTCTGCCCCACAGGAAGGGGTTTGGGTCCCTCTGCTCAAACCCAGCTGCCCTGCCCGTGCCAGGGCCTCGCCTGCTCCAGGAGAGCTCTGCTGAGGTGGCAGCAAGCAGAGTTTATTCATTGGGCAATTCCTCCTGACCTTGATGGAGACCATCACTAACAGCCAAATAAATAGATTAGTACCCTAATATTTCAAGGCCAGGCTTGGCAATGAATTGCATTTCTGTGGCCGGGGCTGTTTTGCTGTGGCAGTGGCCAGAATGTTTTGCACGTTTTGGTTCCAATTTGCACAGAGGCATCCATCACACAGGGACAATGCTGCACCTCGTTCACAGCAGCAAATGGGAACAATTAAAAACAACTCAGTAAAAATTATACTGAATCTTCAATTACTTGGGGAGATGAGGAGCAGGACATTCTGTAATTGGCTTGTTCATCTTCTCGTCCTCTGAGCACAGCCCTGGCCAGGGTAACTGCCAGGCTGGAGTTTCACCACTGGTTCCACTCTCTGAGCACTGTAAATCACACACTGTGGTTTCTGCTTTCAGGCTGGATGAAGGTTATTATCTGGATCTGTGGGAGAGTGGGAAGATGGAGCATTTTTTCCATCAGAAATGCAGTTTTCTTCCAGCTCTGCTGCTCCTGGTGTGCTGTGACACCTCCTGCTGACACCTCTCACACGGCTCTGGATGGGTTATTAGAGTGGGGAGAAAAGCAGGAAATGGGAGTGAGCACTGGCCTCTGACTGCAGGGCTGGGAGCTGGGGCTGTGCTGCTCTGCACTCCTGGGCTGCATCATCTGCAGGTGCACAGGGCACTCCTGGGCTGCATGGGCTGCAGGTAAACACACACCCCGTGTACACACACACTCCTGGTCTGCATGGTCTGCAGGTAAACACACACACCTGAATGGCCTGCATCATCTGCAGGTGCACAGAGCACTCCTGGTCTGCAGGTAAACACACACACCCCATTGGTCTGTAGGTACACACAGCACACCTGAATGGCCTGCATCATCTGCAGGTACACACACACACCTGTTCTGCATGGTCTGTAGGTACACACACACACCTGTTCTGCATGGCCTGCAGGTAAACACACACACCTGCATGGCCTGCAGGTAAACACACACACCTGCATGGTCTGCAGGTACACACACACACACCTGCATGGTCTATAGGTAATCCCGTGTTTCAATAAGAAGTAAAAATAAAATGCCATGAAATGATGGAAATTCTTGCCTTTGCAGATGCCTGCTTCGAAAATAAATATAATAGAAAATAAATAGAATGGAATCACAAAGGTTGGAAAAGATCCTCAAGACCATCGAGTCCAATCACAGACGTGGCACTGTCCCCAAGCACCACATCCTTTAAATACCCTGGAAACCAGATGCTGCTGGACTCCCTGTGGTAAATTCATTTCTAGCCGTGGAATGGGCACCTCTGGTGCCACTAATTACCCGGGTTCAGCTCTAATGAGGGCCCTGCTGCACGTGCTCCCCACTCCCAGCTGAGCTGCTGGCACGAGCAGCAATCAGCTGCTGCTGATAAAGCCAGGCTGTGCCCCGGGGAGGGGGCTCTGCAGGGTGTCAGTGAGGGTGGGGAGGCTGTTGGTGCTGTCCCAGCTCTCAGGGGTAGGTGCTGCCAGCCTGGCTCTCAGGGCACTGAGGGGTGTCTCCTGTGCCCAGCTGTTTGTGCTTTATCAGCCACAGCTGATAGCCTGGCTTTCCCAGGGCTGCTGAAATGCTCTGCTCCCGTGGGAGGGTGTTGCTGATCGTGTCTCAGGTGAGGGGGAAGTTTTTCTCTTGTTGCAGGCTGTCTGAAGAAAGCTCTGGAAAGCTCCTGCCCAGGTTTGGCCCTGCCACCCCTGGACTGTGTGTGCCCACAGCTGCCAGCTCTGCTGGTTTGTTCCATCTCTTCTGTTTTAGCCATGCCTGCCCTGGGAGAGGTGAGAGGAGCTTTAATTGCTGGGAGGGGACTGAGGGCCCTGCCCACGTGTGGTGGTGAGTGGCTGCTGCCTGGGATGGGGTGTTTACACTGAGTGTGTTTGCATCTTCTTTCCCTGTCCCTTTGTTCACTTCTGAGGCAATATTACAAACTTTGCATAAAAATGAGAAGCTGGCTTTGCTGTTTGATGTGCAGTAAGATGGTGTAGTCAGGAGTGAGCCCTCAGTGTGATTCCTGCCTCTGTCAGTGCTGTCACCACCAGGGCTCTCTCCTCTCAGAGCAGCCTGTGTGTTCTCCAGGCCACTGTACACACTTGCTGCCTTTGATCAATAATTTAGGGTAATCATTTTGTTCTGTAAAATTTCCCAAGTCCATATATATTGCATGAAATGCAGAATAGCCAATCTCAGGATGGATTTTTAAAAGCCTTCATGAAAGGTTTAGGGTTTTTTTAACTCTGAGGAGGGGAAAGAAGTGGGTCTAGAGATGTGAATAAATCTGTTTGTTTGGGGCCTTTGATTCCTCAAGATTTATTTTCTTAATCGTGCTGGCTAGCACTGTGGCTGTCTGCAGCTCCTCAGCACTCATTTCTGTTGCTCTTTTCTGTTTGATTTTTTATTTCAGCCTCCAGCCCCCCATGCCCAGTGAGGGGAGAGCAGTGGGGCTGGCACATCCCTGCCTGGCAGGAGGGGAGCAGAGCTGCTGTGCCCCTCCTGTGCCCCTGCCAGGGAGCTGCTGCTGGGGCACTGAGTGCCAGCAAGGGGCTCTGCAAATGGGGTGCCAGGGCAGGGAGAATGAGCTGCTCTGGGGTGCCAGGGCAGAGAGAATGAGCTCTCAGGGGTGCCAGGGCAGGGCAGAGTGTCTGAGCTCTCTGTGGGGGCACAGCAGTGTCTGAGCTCTCTGGGATGGCACAGCAGTGTCTGAGCTCTCTGGGATGGCACAGCAGTGTCTGAGCTCTCTGGGATGGCAGAGCAGTGTCTGGGCTCTGTTTGTGTGTCTGGAAAGGAGCAGGGATGGCAGAGGCAGAGTCTGCTCCTGTCTGCAGCAGTGCAGACCTGCTGGAGGACAGAGCTGGGTGGAAGGAGGAAAAATAATCAGTTAGAGGTGGGAATCTGTGCTGAACACCAGGTGGAGGTGAAAAAGGGAAGGAGAAGCACACAGCTTTACAGGCTTTTTATTTTTGGGAGTGGGGGGAGGCTGATTTATTGGCAGTGTTGGCCAAGGTGAGGGGAAACAGACGAGGAGCTGGATCTGTGCTCTGAGAAGCCTCTGCAGTGGAGGCAGTCTGAGGCTCTGCTTTATTTATGTATTTGTTTATTTTAAAAAGGAAGAAAAAATACCATTAAGCACCAGTGGGGAGAACATTCACGTGCTGCATCTATTTGTCTATCTCCACAAATAATGAGGCGTAGGATTGGAATAGGTGGGGAGTGAAACCTGACTGGAGTCTGATGTGTGGGGATTCTGGTTTCACTTCCAAGGAGGAACATTTAAAATGGCTCAGGCAGTGTGAGCTGATGTGTTTTCCCCTCAGGAAATGGGATGCAAAATCATATTTATTGCTGCTGGTAGGGGATCTGAGGGTTTCTCAGAGCAAACATCTCCATCTCCAGAGGAAGGAGGTGCCAGGGCACGTTCTGAATTCCACGTGCCTGTGCAAGGGGAGGGGGAGCCCCAGACCTCTGGCTGTGGGGCCGTTTGGAGAGGCAGCACCAGGGATCAGTGAAATCCCCCTGGGCTCTCAGAGCCTGGAGCTGCCCCCAGGGATGGGAGCTTTGTGTCCCACTGGTGCATTCCATGGGGCTGTGTGTTATCCTGGGATTTTCCATGCTCCTGGAATGAAACAAACCCACCTCTGAGGGGAGCTGAGGAAAGGAGCCCTGAGGAGCTGGGAAAGGGGCAGAGGGGAGCAAAGCCAGGGCAGGCACACCTTGGCACTAGGGGTGAGCTGGCCACAGGGAAATCTGTGTAATTGTGCCATTTCACAAATCTGTGTAACTGTGCCATTTCACAAATCTGTGTAACTGTGCCATTTCACAAATCTGTGTAACTGTGCCATTTCACAAATCTGTGTAACTGTGACACTTCCCAACATCCCACAGCACACAGAACCATCAGGCACTGAGCACACCACAATCTACACGTGGTAAAATTCCTCCTGTGCTCAGAGGGAAGGGCAGGACTGGCTGTGGAGCCAGGCTGGTGAGGAGGGGCAGCAGATCCTGGCCACGATCCCTATTTCATGAATAATCCCCATTCCATGATCCCTGTTCCATGATTTCTATTCCACGGTCCCCATTCCATGGTCCCCATTCCACGGTCCCTATTCCATGAATAATCTCTATTCCATGATCCCCATTCCATGATCCTTATTCCATGAATAATCCCCATTCCGTGATCCCTATTCCGTGATCCCCGTTCCATGATCCTCATTCCATGATCCTCATTCCATGATCCCCATTCCGTGATCCCTATTCCATGAATGATCCCCATTCCATGGTCCCCATTCCGTGATCCCTATTCCATGAATGATCCCCATTCCATGGTCCCCATTCCGTGATCCCTATTCCATGAATAATCCCCATTCCACGATCCCCATTCCACGATCCCCATTCCACAAACCCCATTCCATGATCCATATTCTGCACCACCCCTCCTGGTGGGACCTGGCAGCCCTCCTGGCACACACACAGCCCCGCTCCCTGAACTTCCAGTGGGTGTTTGCCCTCACCTGTTTTTGATTCTGGAACCTGGGAGGAAAAATAATTGGATATAGGGGGAAATGAGAGCCTTCAAATGTGATGTTACCATAATGTGCTCTGGCAGCTCGGGCAACGTGCTCACTTTTGCAATGCTGAGGTGCATGAATAACACATGAGGAGAGCCAGCTGGAATGAGCTGGAAAGGGAGCTGGGCTCAGGGCAGAGAGCACATAAAAGGTGTTTTCCAGAAAGGCCCTCCAAGCTTTACCCTGCTCAGGGCTGGGCTGGAGCCTCCCATGGCCCCGAGCAGTGGCAGCTCCCCTGGATGCACTCTTGTCTTTGTGGTGTTTATTCCTTTCCAAGGCTCAGTTCAGAGCTGCAGTTGATAAAGATATCTCATTTTATTGCCTGTTTGCAGGGCCCTGTGCACAAAGCAGCTTTGGCCTGCTCTTTGGGACTGCTCTGTGCTATTTCTGCTCTGTGTGTGTGAGGTGTTTGCAGGCAAATAAAGAGAACTGCTTGATCTCTAGTGCAGAGTGGGCTTTAGGCTTTTACATGAATTGAAGCCACATGAACATAATTCATTTTAAGTCCTTTTGTCTGCCACTTTTCTGGTTGCTACACACAAGTACCAAGACGACAAAAAATGACTTGGCCAATAAGTGGCAATAAGTAAATGATGTTGTATTGATCTGAGCAGACTGAGCAACCAGTCTGTTCATTACAGCTCTTCCAGGCTCCTTCCAAATCAGCCTTTCTGTTAAATATGAAATGTGTGTCTCCAGTGCTGGATCAGCCATTCAATTATGCTCATGGATATTAATAAAAGAGCTGCAGGCTTGTCTTTATGCAGGCAGAGAGGGAGCACCAGTTACTTGGGAAATGGGATGAAGAATATAGTTTTATGGTGCTCTTAAAATTTATTCCATTTTAAGATACGTAGCAGTGTAAGAAGTGAGAATTCTTAAATTCTGACCTTTCCACGCATAAATTGGCATTTTTGGCTTATCTTTTTTCCCCTTTACCCAGAGAATCACTGGCAGCTCCTGTTTGCTCTCCAGCAGAGGAATGGCCTCGGTCCCAGCAGGGCTGTGAGGGTCAGGGGTACCCTGAGGGGTGCTCGGGCTGGGCTGGGGAATCTGCAGGTTCTCATTTGGATCCAGTAAATACCCAGGCAGGGAGCACAGGGGAGGAGGGAGCGTGGTGTTTACAGCATTACAGGACAGCTCTGTCTGCCTGGAAATTGCACTTCCATTTCCACGATACTGAGGGAGCACTCTGGGTTTATTTTAACCCCTTCCTAGCAAAGGCCCAGCTCAGGCACAGCCCCCGGGTCAGCCTGGAGCAGGGCAGCCCGAGCTGAGGGGTCAGCAGAGCCTGAGGAATGGCAGGAATGGCAGAGAGCTTTGGGGCAGCACCCTGGCACTGTGCCTGGCATGGGGGTGCTGCTCCAGGCTCCCCCAGCCCCCTGGGAGCCCCAGGCTCTGGGAAGGGCACTCAGTGCTCCTGCTCTCTGCAGAGCCCAGCTGAAGGGCAGGGAGCAGGCAGTTATTAAATAATGCTCTGTGGCTGATTCTAACGACAGCAACTGCACTTGCAATCTCCAGGTGGATCTGATCATCCATAATCTGCAGTTATTAAGTTGCTGGGAGAGATGAGAGTGAGAGTGCAAGCAGTCCTTGCCATTTATAAGGCCAATTACCAAACCATTTCTGCCCAAGCACGGGGCTTGTGAGCCCCAGTGAGAACAACCCCACAGGGAGGAGCAGGGGGTGCCCGGGGCAGAGGCAGCAGCTGGGCACAGCTGGGCTGCACAGGGGGCCTGGGCAAAGGCAGATTGGCACCTGGGGCATCCTGGTGCCCTTGGCAGGGTGGGGACCCGGGGTGCTCCCTCCTTTCTGTGCGCTCAGCACCTGCCAGGCTCTGCACTGAAGGATGCTCAAACCTGATCTCTTCATCTTCTTTTGAAGGTATTTGAGCTTCCCTTCCCTTCAGGAAGGAAAATGTGAAAATGTCCATGGCCAGGCCACCCTGGATGTGTCCAGCTGAACGCAGCTGCTGGCACTCCCTGCTCTCACTCCTTCTTCCATTTTCCCCCCAACCTCAATTTTCCATTTATTTGAATTTCAAATGAATATGTTGTGTTTTCACAGTAATACCTTGAGATTGGTTGGGTTGTGCAGACATTTTTGTTAATCTTGGTTTTGTGGAATGGTTTGGGTTGGGAAGGAGCTTCAATCCCACCCAGTGCCACCCCTGCAGGCTCGTTCAGGCTCGTTCCCATCAGCCCAGCCTGGGAGGGCAGGGGGGGTCAGAGGTGAAGTTCAGTGTCACAGGCAATGGGCTGGGGGGGGTCACAGCCAGGGCTGCCCTGAGGTCCCCCAGGTGTTTGTCACCCCCTGCCCCCCCTGCAGGCCCAGGGGTGCCCCAGGGAGATCTCTGGGATCAGGAGGGGATGGGGATGGGGATGGGGATGGGGATGGAGAATGGGGATGGAGATGGAGATGGGATGGGATGAGATGGGAATGGGGATGGGGATGGAGATGAGGATGGAGATGGGGATGGGCAGCCCTGCCTGACTCCACGGCTCCCACCAGGGGCATTTCCCAAGGGGAGGGGCAGCCCTGCACCCCCGGACCCTCCCAGACCCAAAGCCAGCCCCGGCCACCCCTGGGGGAGGCATCCAGGGACCCACCTGGGCACCCAGGGCAGCTCCCTGACTACCAGGTCATGCTGCAGAAATGTTTTATTCACAACCCCCTGCACCCTGGCACCTGATTTTCTTTGGGCACTTACTTAACACACGTTTAATTTTCTTATTTGAGAGCACCGAGATATTTCCTAATTACCTGAAGTGCTTAAACGTTCCCACTGTTAATAATTCCTTTATTTTCAGCTGGGAGGGCTCAGCTGCTGCCAGAGCAGCCTGTCCTCAGGCTGGGCTTCCCTCCCCGGGCAGAGGCACAGAGAAATTCTGGATATTTCCTGGGCTGCCACCTCTCCCACCCCGGACATTCTCCTGCAGATGACTTTGCTCTGCTTGGCTTCTTAGGAGGATACAAATAATCCTGTCAGGGCTCTCTGTTCTACTCCATTTACCAGCGTTACTCTGAGCATTTCTTCTATAAATGTGGGGTAGAAAATTACCTCTGTGGGGTACAAATTACTTCCAACTCTGGCTTTTCCCAGAGGAACATTTTTTTGAACAAAGCAGAAGGAAGAATATTTGGAATTATTTTCTAGTGCATCTGGTTGTGGCCTTACAAATCTGAGCAGGAATAAAAAAATGTTTGTGATTCCATCCCCTGGACCCCTGGCAGTGCCAAGGCCAGGTTGGACACTGGGGCTGGAGCACCTGGGGCAGTGGGAGCTAAAATCCCACCCAGTGCCACCCTGAATGGCACTGCAGGTGGCACAGGGACCTGGCCATGGAACACCTGAATGGCACTGCAGGTGGCACAGGGACCTGGCCATGGAGCCTGGATGGCACTGCAGGTGGCACAGAGCCCTGGCCATGGAACACCTGGATGGCACTGCAGGTGGCACAGGGACCTGGCCATGGAGCCTGGATGGCACTGCAGGTGGCACAGGGACCTGGCCATGGAACACTTTTGGCACCCGGGCAGCTGCTCCCTGTGCCCTTTTTGCTGGATTTTATCTCCTTTTAGGAAATCCCTTTGTCACCCAGGCAGCTGCTCCCTGTCCCTCTCTGCTGGGTTTTATCTCCTTTTAGGAAATCCCTGTGTCACCTGGGCAGCTGCTCCCTGTCCCTCTCTGCTGGGTTTTATTTCCTTTTGGGTCAGGCCCTCTGAGGAGGCTGCAGTCTCTGTCACCAGCAAATATTTCTTAACTAGTACTTTGATTTCTCATAAAATTGTGAAGCAATTACCAAAATTAAGACAAAAGCCTGATTAATTACAGGATAAATGGCAACAGGTCCCAGTGCAGAGCCACCAGCATTCCTTAAGGGTAACTTTAAATGTTTTTGAGCCTTTTCCTCACTCGCTGCAGGGTGGATGTTCTCTGTTGCTCATTTAAAGCCATCTTCCCACACCCAAATTTTCAGATTTATATGTAAATGCGCTGTCGATCAATTAAAAGATAAACCCAACTTTTATGTGGGAATCTAGAAGGAATAAACTCAATAAAATGCAATTTTCATATCCTGATCTTTGTATACAGTGATCAGAGAGCAATTAATCAGATTCTTTTTATTGCCCAATAGTAATTTTCCACTTTGTAGTAATTTTCTTGCTCTGTAATTGATAGTTATAAAACATTTTGATATAAAAGCTGAGTTTCATGTAGGGGATCTGTTTTGATCAAAGGCAGAATGCTGAGTGGTGCTGGGAACACAGGGCAGGGTGACCCTGGTGGGGAATGGCTTCAGGAGCAGGAGGGGCCCTGCAGCTGCAGGATCTCAGCCAGGACCCAGCTGAGGGCCTGGGTGAGGGAAATTCAGAGAGCAGAGCCAGGGCCTGCAGTGCTGGGGGCACCTGGGGGCACCTGGAGGTTCCTGGAAGTTCCCAATGGCACCTGGAGGTTCCTGGAGGCACCTGGAGGTTCCTGGAAGTTCCCAATGGCACCTGGAGGTTCCTGGAAGTTCCCAATGGCACCTGGAGGTTCCTGGAGGCACCTGGAAGTACCTGGGGACACCTGATGGCACCTGGAGGTTCCTGGAAGTTTCTGGTGTTACCTGGAGGTTCCTGGAGGCACCTGGAGGTTCCTGGAAGTTCCTGATGGCACCTGGTGGTTCCTGGTGGTACCTGGAGGTTCCTGGTGGTACCTGGAGGTTCCTGGAGGCAGTTTTGTTTTTTTTTTCTAAATAACTTTACTTCCGTCATTTATCTCAACACAGAAGAACATTATAAATGTTTCTTCTTGGTTTCTTTTTATCTACTTCAAAAAGGAATTTTGTGGTACTTTATTTTTAAAACTGGGAAGTTCGTGGGAAGTGGAAATGATTTTTCATGGTGGTCTTTGGGTAGACTTTTGCTCTGTTTTTTTTTTTTTCAAATCCCTGCCTGTGGCATTTGCAGTGTTTGGTCTGGAATGGGGGTTCCAAGCCATTGGCATCTGCTCCATCCCAGCTGTGCCATCCTGGGCAGGGCTGGGGCAGCCTGGGGCTGGCTGTGCTCTGGAAATTCTCTGATTTCCAGATTTACCACAGCAGGAGGAGCTCGTGGTGAGGAGGCAAAGCCTGCAGAGCTGGGGGCAAGGGATGGAGCCCAAACGTGGGTGAGGTGTGTTTGCTTTGGGAGCACTGGAGACAACAGAACAGGAGGTTGATTTCCCAGTGCTGGAGGAAGAGTGGAAGAATAGAAAACTTTGTCTTGAAGAAATACATCAGAGAAACAGGAGGAACTGCCATGCAATCCTTCCTCCTGGCTTCTCACAGTGATATTACTAAAAGTATGAAAAAATAATAATTCTCGTGTGAAGAAGGGCAAAAATTAAAGTAATTTTTCCTGTGAGGCTTTATGATGTGTTCCACACACTCTCCAGATAAATAATTCACCCTTTGTGATGGATGCAGTTAATTTGTGTTACATTTTTGTTGCCTTTGGGCCGTGGTGTTTGTGGAGCCCAGGGCTGGGCTGTGTCTCTAGAGAAGGCAAAGCCGTGGTCTGTGTTTTCTGTGACTCCCATGGCCACAGTGCCAGTGCCATCCCTCCCCTCTGCCTGTGGAGAGCAGCAGCAGGAGGAGGAGGAGGAGGAGCTGTGCTGAGCCTGCTCCCTGGTGCCAGGGAGATGCTTCTGCTCTTTGTCTCCATGAATGGCCACATGATTTATTTGGAACGCGCCAAACACCAACAAGTGCTCATGCAAGCTCCCAGCAAACAGTGTGACACTAATCTGTTGTTTGTGCTAAAATACAGAGAGGAAATTACTGCTGCCTGTCATGAAGCTCATAAAGGAAAAAAGAAAAATGCCACCGCGAAAGAATGAGCTTCAGGAGAAAGTTCCATTATCAGTTTGTTTCATGCCTTGTAGCTCCAGCTGCAAACAATCCCTTCCACAAACACCCCCTCGAGATAAATGGCAGCACAATTCGGGTGCTAGTGGGGAGATAAAGCCACAAGTCACTGTTTGGGGGAGGGAGGATCCGCTGCTTTAGTTTGTAACATCTCATCAGCATCTCGGGCAGCAGATGAATATGTATCGTCTGTTATCTTGTCATTTTGGAGCCAAACAACTTAAAATACATTTTCTGTGAAATAACCCCGGGGATTTCAAGACCAGAATAAATTATTAGAGCAATTTGAGCTTGGAATCTCTGCTCTTGCTTGAAACGTGGCAAAACTCTTCCTGGTTTGAGAGAGCTGCTCTTGCTTAGGAAGCGAAGGGGGAAAAGAGGAAAAAGAGGAAAAAGAACCACCCAAGGCTCCTTAGCCCAGACACCTGTGCCAAAGCAGGGAACCTGTAGGGTGGGAATTGGCCTCTTCCCCCCAGGATCAGGGACAGGATGAGAGGCAATGGCCTCAAGCTGGGCCAGGGCAGGGGCAGGTTGGACATTTGGGAAAATTTCCCCATGGAAAGGGTGGGCAGGCATGGGCAGGGGCTGCCAGGGGGGTTTGCAGTGCCCATCCCTGGAAATGTCCAGGGAATTCCTGGATGTGGCACTCAGAGCTCTGGGCTGGGGACAGGGTGGGATCAGGCACAGGCTGGATGTGAAGGTCTGGAGGACTTTTCCAAATGAAATTATTTTGGATTTACACTCACAGCTGATGATGTTCAGCACAGCCCTGGGAGGGCTGGGCCTGCAGGCTGTGGGGTGTGGGGACAGATCTGGTGGCAAATACCCTGTCAGGTTGTGATGCTGATTGCCTGTTTGGTAATTTGTGCTGGGATCTCTTAAAGCTTTCTCTGGTTTCTGTTCTGCTCAGGAGGGTGAGCCCTGTGCCAGCTGGGCAGCCCCTGGGCCATGGCTCTGCTCTTGGCTGCAGCCCTGGCAGGGCCCTGGCAAAAAGGAACAATTAAATCCTTTAATGGACATGTAACTTCTACCTAAACATGGACAGCAGAGAGGACAAAGCACATGAAATAAAGATGGGCTTTTAGCTGCTGCCATTCCCTGCTGTGGCAGCTGCCTGTGTGGGCCAACCTCCACCAGGCCTGAGCCAGGAGCTCGGGCTGCTGGAGCCAAGCACTGTGACAATCCATGCAAATCTAAGCTCTAATCCTTTTATATTGATGGAAATTAAAATTTTATTCTTGCCATGGATATGGGAGCCTGAAATTCACTTTGGGAAAAAATTCAGGGTTTTATTTTTGGCTCCACTTTCACAATTACTCAGCCCAGGGCGTTTTTATGCTGCAGCTCCATTATGTGAAAATCGTGAGTAACATTTTTCTCTCCAGGACTCTACATTTACTCTCCGAATGTTTCACTGAGAATATGACATGATTTAGACTGCAGTGCTTTTAAAAACTACCCAATTTCTAGGACCAAATTGTACCTGTGAAAGTGGCTGCAGGGAGTCAGCACTGCTGTGGTGGGATGGAGCCAAGAGATGGCTGGAACTCGTTAAAGCTCTCTGCAAATTATCTCATTAAGTGCTTTCAGATCAGGAATTGTCTCAGCACTGCAGTACTGAAGAATGGATCTCTTCAAAAAGGGGATTTTTAATGATTTGGGGGTCAGAACTCCCAGTGACACCAGCTGCACCCTGGCATGCAGCAGCTGTAGGGTCTCAGACACCCCAGGGCCCCCAGCACGGAGCAGGTGGCTCCCAGGTGTTGTGTACTTGGGTTTTTGGATTTTGGGGACAGATAACCCAAATCAGATCTCAAAGCCAGTGCTGTTTGTTCTGGAGGCTGTTTGGGATGGTGGCAGTGAATGGCTGGGGCAGGACTGAGGCTGAAGAAGTGAAATTCATTAATTCTGCAATTGCCCAGTTCTGTGTGTCCGTGGGCTCGGCTCCCTCCTGCTCCTGCTCACATCCCTCGTTTCTGTGGGTGGCACTCCCTTGGCACCCCTGCTCACATCCCTCGTTTCTGTGGGTGGCACTCCCTTGGCACCCCTGCTCACATCCCTCGTTTCTGTGGGTGGCACTCCCTTGGCACCCCTGCTCCTCCCCACACACATCTCTCACCCCAGGAGGAAGGGCTGTGCTGAATAATTGAGAACATTGGAAATCTTTGTTCTGCGCCTCCAGGCTGAAGTGGAAATTTGTCTTGAAGTGGCAGCTATCTGAAATCAATAAAATCATCAACATCACCTGCTCTCACAAAGATAATATTTCCTTACTATTGCCTGGATTCAAAGGAAGAAGAAAGGCTGTGCAGGAGGAAAAGTCATAAAAAGCATTGCAGTGAAGCAGCACTAAATTGTAGAAAACTTTTCTAAGGTCACTAATTGAACTTGGTTACAAGATTTAAATGAGATATTGAAAATCAAACACGGCAGCCCAGTTTTAATTGCCTGCTGTGTGCTGGAGCACAATCTCAGAGGTGTGACCTCAGTTTGGGATCTGTGCAGGTCCAGCAGCCCTGGCAGTGGGGGCTGCACCTCCCTGTGTGCCCTGCCTTCAACAGGGCCCGTGCCCAGCACCTTCTCAGTGTGTACTGGAAAAGAAATGCATTAATAATGCTTTAAGCATTGTGGAGGACATACCTGATACAGGGACCGTGCAGTTCATGTGGAGAAGTTTTAGTGCTACTGGGTAAAAAGGAGTTTCTGGTGCAGCATCAGCCCAATAATGGCCATAATGTCTCACCTAATGGAGAAATAAACAGCTCTGGGGAAATTAAAATAATCCAACCTGTTAGTGCTGCAGGTTGGGCAGTAAACAGGGCACAACCATGGAGAACAGGACACCTGAAAGCCAAGGGGAGTTAACTCTGTCCTTCCCAGGAGCCAGGGGAGGGTTTTTTGTTTGTTTGTTTGCTTGTTTGTTCATTTTTTGTTGAGTTTTTTTTTGAGAATGAATTTACATTGAAGATTAAAATGCCCAGGAAGCTGCCTGAGCCATCCAAGTTCCTAGTGGGATCTGCAGTGCTTTGTAGACATAAAGAGATTGAAAACATTTATCTTCCCCCATGATTAATAATAAATCAAGTGTCTTATGATTCTTCCTTTAGGTTTTAATTTTAAGCAAGCTGTTGAAATACAATCTCTAAGCAAAAAAGGGTTCAGAACAGGCTTTGTTTGGATTGCAAACAGAAGTTTTGTACTGTTTGGGACATAAAAAATACAAGTATATAAAACCTCAGCCTCCTGCAATAACATATGGCTGCGAGCTGGGCTGGGTGAATGAGGAGGATTTATGGCTGCAGTCACTGCAGGAATCTGAGCAGCTGTGGGAGATGAAAAACGAGCTGAGGCACACGAGGAGGGTCCCAGGCAGTGCCCATGGAGCAGCCTGGGGTGCAGGGTGGGAATAAACAGGAATGCACCCTGGAATGTTATCCCCACGAGCTGAGGGACCCCAGGATGGCTCCAGAAGGGGATGGAAGTGCCTGGGTGTGGCTCAGCTGCCCCAGGCACTGCGGCTCTGGGTTCCCTGCAGGAGCCCCAGCCCAGGGACCCATCCCCAGGGGCTTCTTCCCAGATCCCACCCTGAGAGGGATAAATCCCCTCCTCCTCCTCCTCCTCCTCCTCCTCCTCCTCCTCCTCCTGCTGCTGCTGCTGCCAGGAGCAGCTCTGCTCTTGGATGGGATTTCTTTGCTATAAAATGTGGGAAGGATTCCGAGACCAGACGATTCCCAAGGGAATGGGGAGCCCTACATGGGATATTAGAGTGTGTTCCAACCATTCATTGCTGCTCCTCTGAGCAGTTTATTCAAAAAGAAATAGGAAAAAGGAGAAGCAGCAATAATGGCACTGACAGGGAATGGGAGGAAACTGAAAATTCTGCCTTTTGCCAGGTGAGTGAGTGAGTGGGCAGAACATCAGCTCACCCAAACCAACCCTGGCAGAGGGGCAGCTCTGGTGTGAATGGAACAATATTTCACTTCCTGGGGAAAAAAATCAGGCTATTGGTCAAGATGTTTCTATGGTAACTGATATAATTTCATTTTAGTGATGGATTACACAGGAAAACTCCAGGGAGGTTTGAGATGATGGAGTTTCACCTGACAGAGCCTGGCAGGCTTTTTCTCTGAAGTTAGCAGGCAGTTCTGGTTATGTTTTATATTTTATCCAACCATTTATAACCATATATGCTTTCTACTTTATATCTAACCACTTTCCACGGAGGAGCTGTGTGGGACAGCTCTGCACAGAGCCCTGGCAGTCCAGCAGGAGGGACCAGGGCTCTGCCCAGCCCGGGATGGGCAGGGCTGGCAGCTGCAATTTCCCCAGAAGTTTTGTGTTTGCCCATTTCTGAGCTTGGAGCCAAGCAGCACTGAGGCAGCAGGTAACAAAATTGGAGATCTTTGTTCTTAAAAGGTGTTTCTGCTGCAGGTATAAACCACAGGTACAGGTGCAGCAGGCAGAAGAAAGCTGATTTTATTCCTCTTGAGGGGATCAATATTCCACAGTAGGGGAAGTTCTGTATTCCCAGGTATCCTTTTATAAACAGCATTTCATTATGGCCATTATCATAACAGGCCTCTTGATCTCCTCTGTCAATATTTGGCTCTATCAGGCACTGTCTTATCTCGAAAGTGAGAAATCCATCATTGTGACAGAAGGGAAAAAATCCAAGAACACCCACCTGCTAATTTCTATTTGAGGCTGGAGGCCCAGAAGGGCTTTGAGGAGCTGCTGCAGGTTGGCATTAATTGTGTTTTTGAGCAGGGCTGGCAGTGCCCTTGTTGGGCTCTGAAATCCCTTGTGCTGTTCTCAGGTATAATTTGGAATATTTGCAATAATTGAGTATTTGGAATAACAAATTGAATATTTGCAATAATTGGAATAATAATAAAATAAAAAATGATAAATGTCCAGCCAGCAGCTGCCCTTGCCCTGAGGGGAGGTGCTGCCCTTGGCTCTGTGTCCTGTCTGGGTTTGGGGTCCTGTGGGCCTGTGCAGCAGCCAAGGGGTGAAAAATGAGATTTACTGGGAGTCTCCTCATGATGGCACCAGTGATGGGGTGACAGTGACATTCCTGCCTGGACAGAGACCTGTGGAGCCCCAGGCTGGCCCTGGCACAGGGTCACAGCTGGTCCTGCTGTGCTGGGAGGTCCAGCAGGGGATGGAGGAGGGCTCTGAGCAGGGCTGAGCCCCTCCCGAGGCTCCCTCAGCCCTTCCCCGCTGCTGGGAAAGCAGCATCCCATGGAAACATCCCCCGGCTGCCCGGGGAGGGGAAGGTGCTGGTGACTCAGCCATTTGTGCAGGGAAAGGCAGCCGGGGGATTTCAGCACACACCTTTCCTCCTGGGTAACAGGAGAGGGGCTTTGGTGCACACTGCAGGCTGCAGGGGGAACCAAGCCTCCAACAGTGCAGAGCAGGGCTGCAGCTCCTGCTGGGACAAGAGAAACAATTCCAGAGCTCAAACTCTGTGCCAGGGGTCAGGAATGAAACGGGACTCGTGCCCGGTGGGGACAGCAGGAGCAGGGGGAGCCCAGCCTGGCCCCAGGCGCCTTGGCTGGAGAGAAGAGGCTCAGAGCAGGTTTGATTCCCCCTTGAAAGGAGCTCTAAAGAAAAGGTGGGATGGGGTCAGAGAATTGTAGAATCCACTGAGCTGCAAGGCACCCAAACTGAGGCCAAGGCAGACTTTGCAGACTTCAAATAAATCAATAAATTCAAATTTAAATTTAAATCCTGCTCCTGTTGGGCTGCTGGGATTTCCTGGCCCCAGATCACCCGTGGCCCTGCCCTCCAATTCCTGCCTCCATCACAGCAGTGGGGATGGAAGGGGGTCATGGAGGGGAATGAGAAAAGGGGAGGGAGAAATGGAGAAAATGACTTTTGAACAATTCTTACATGCTCATGCATCACTCATCAAAAGCAGCATTTTAAAAAGGTTAACACCTTGGCAGAGTTAATTGCTGTTCTTCCTCTTAAATTCCAGTGTAATTTCTGATTTCTTCCTCTGTTGTTGATCTTTCAGCTAAGTAGATTTTAAATAAAACAAATATTTATGCCAGTAAAGCACACAAGGGCTTCAATGTTTAAGTAAAGCAAAGCAATTGAAACTTCCTCGTGTAAATATTGAAGGAAAGCAAAGCAAACAAGCCCAGAAACTCACATGGCTGAAGGAAACTGCCTTCAAAAGCCGAGGTTCCACACCTCCTCCATAGAACTTCTTTATTTGATTTTATTTTCTGTAAAAGGCACATGTGAGAGAGCAGATACAGGATTACACCAAGCGAAAAGTCAAGAGCAAGGTTCAGTGATCTCATGGTTCAGTACAGGGGAGACAGTGATTTTATAATGAAAGAGCAGAGATTGAGCTGCATTCCCCACAGATTGGCTGAGGATCTGCTCACTGGGGCTCACTGGATTGTGTGCTGCCCATTGTTGTGTGGGGTGCTGGTTCCAGCTCTGAACAACAAGATAAAAGCTCGTGACCAGGAGAAAGAGCTGCTGGCACTGCTGGGTTTAATAAAGCTGCTGCAGGGACAATGAGCCTGAGATAAACTCACTCAAAGCCTCTTGCTTGGAGTTCTTTTGGCAGGTGGGAAGGAGGACGTTGGGACTTTGTGGTTTGGGGCTGTGCACGTCTCTGGGCTGCTGGAACCTTCTGGGGTCAGAGCTGAGGGATTGGCATTGCCTGGGCACAGCCAGGGGGAAAAGGGCTGAGGGTCTGCCCAGTGCCACCCCCTGGCACCAGACAGGTGCTCAGCACCAAACAACTGGAGGAAAAAACAAAGCTGAGATCATTCTTATGGAGAAAAAAAGCAAAAAAAAAAAAAAGTATTCTTCTGGGGCGGTGTAAAATAACAAAATTTCCTGAAAATGAAATCAGCTGGAAATAAATATGTGGGTTGGAAAAAGGCCTCCAAGATCATCATGTCCAACTTTGAACCACCATGTCCATCAGCCAGATTCCAAATGCCACATCTTGTTTGTTCTACTCTTCCAGGGATGGGGATGCCATCACTTCCCTGTTCCAGTGCTTGGCCAATTTGCAGAGAAAAAATTTGTATTAATACAAAATAATCGTTGAAATTAAATACTAATTTAATTTCTAATTTCTAATTTAATGATAAAATTGAATTGTTAAAATTAAATCATGGTTACAATTACTGTTTTTTAATAATAAGTAATTGTGGCTGCATCAAGGAGAGCAAACAACCAAGGCTGCTCCCCCTGGAGCTCCCAGGGGACAGAAACGACCCTGCAAAGGCAGCCAGGCTCCCCCTGCCCCAAAACCCTTCTCTCACACTCTGAGTGATGATTGGCAGTGATTGGCAGTGATTGGCAGTGATTGGCAGTGATTGGCAGTGATTGGCAGTGATTGGCAGGCTCCCAGTGGAGCAGGGAATGGAAGTGGCAGCCCCAGATGTGGGCAGTTCCAATCCATTTGCTCCCAAGTAGAACCAAGGGCAGAGGGCCCAGCCCAGCCCTGGTGGGACTCCAGGTTTGCCACCTGCATTCAGCCACCCCACCACGCTCCCAGTTTCCCTTTTGAAGTGGTTTTGGGAAAGGCCTGGGACACTGAGGGCTGCTGGTGGAATTCTGACTCCACGGGAGCCAGAGGCAAAGCTGGATGGAAGCAGCGCCTCACCCCTCAGCTCTTATTAATCTATTAGAAATGATATTAATTATGCTGCTAGCACAAAAAGCAATTATCAAAATATTTTGCTAAACATCTTAAAAAATGTTATTTACCAAAAGCCACTCAACTGTATCAAAGCCCTGACAAAAAGCTCTCTCAGAAATTAATAAATATATTTGATTAGCACTTTCATGGAGGCACAGATTCTGCATATGGGAGCATTATAGTGCATTTAATTATATATAAAGGCAATTAATGTCACAAATTAAGACTAAGCTCTGACTCGGGCTAAATAATTGTCATTATCTATCATACAACATGCCCAGAAAGCTTAACTCTGCAATGATTTTAATGAACAATAAACTTGGCATTTACATACCAAAACAATTTGGTGTAATTCAGTCTCAATAATAAACGGCAACAAAAAAAAATCACTCCCATTCTTGGGGAATTTTCTCCTTTCACGATCACAGGGGCGTTCTTCACATCAGTTCCTCACCATGGGAAGGGAACATTTCCTGTCTGCAGCTGGGTCCTACAGCACAGCCCGAGGCCAAGGCATGCTGCAGCCCCACAGCACCCAGGGGTCACCCCTGTCACCTGGGGCTGATCACCTCCATGGAGGGGTCCACAGCACCCAGGGGTCACCCCTGTCACCTGGGGCTGATCACCTCCATGGAGGGGTCCACAGCACCCAGGGGTCACCCCTGTCACCTGGGGCTGATCTCCAGAGCAGGACAGCTCTCCATGGAGGGGTCCACAGCACCCAGGGGTCACCCCTGTCACCTGGGGCTGATCCCCTCCATGGAGGTGTCCAATAATATCCCAGGGGTCATTCCCATCACCTGGGGCTGATCCCCTCCATGGAGGTGTCCACAGCATCCCCGGAATCACTGCAGGGACCAAACCAGTACAGAAACCATGCAAGAACCAAACCAGTACAGAAACCATGCAAGAACCAAACCAGTACAGAAACTGCAGGGACAAAACCAGTACAGAGACACTGCAGGGACCAAACCAGTACAGAAACTCTGAAGGGACCAACCCAGTATCATGACACCAGTGTGTACTCAGAGGGGAATGAGATGAAGCTGTTATGGAAATAATGGTAACACTGCACTGATGCTAAGTGCAGCCAATTGTAAAATAAAAGACTCTAAATGGAGTTAAAGGCTCGTGGTTCTGTGTTTGAAAAGGAGATGTGTGGGTGTAATAGTGTGGTGCAGTTTGTGAAATAAAAATAAAAATTGATCCACAGCGCAGAGTGCAACATCTTCACCTTGTGTCAGCTCTTAAACCAGAGCCTTGCTGGGCTCAGGGACTTGCTTCAGAGTCTAATGCATAGAAATAGGGGTGGAGGTGATAAAAAAATTCCTAATACATTCATATTATTAATTAAAAAAAAATAATACAACCAACAGGATTATGTGGTGATTATCAGTTCTGTTTGTGTGGGTTGTAGCAGGATGCTCTGCCTGCAATGGGGTAAAACAACTCCAGTAAGGCCCTGTCTGCAAAGCTGTCAGTGCTGGATGAAGGGGATCAGGCTGCTTTTGGAGTGAATAATGCTGAAAGCAGCCTGACTGTCAGTGCAGAGTTAAATATCCCGAGGGGGAGTGAAGATGAGCTCGGGCCCAGCTGCATCCCAGCTCTCTGAGGAGTTTAGGAAGCTGGAGGGTCCCTTCTGCCCCTCATGATTGAATGGGTTTCCCTAAAAACTGGGGACTTTGCCTGGGGCTCCCAATGTGCCCAGGACACGTGTATGTAACACAGAGTGGTCATGTGTGTACACATACACACAAAAAGAGATTTATGGCTGTGGAGGTACAGCTCCATGAGAGCCATTAATGCACCCAGGGTCCCTCATTCCCCATCATCCCCTCTCAGCAGCACATTCCATTGTACCACTTCAGTCCCCCCTGCACCAAAATAAAGTGAAAAACAAACCAATAAACCATATTTTCCCATTCAGAAAAAAAAAAAAAAAAGAGAGTCTTTGAGCATGAAACATTTGTTTGATAGCAACGTAGTTATTTAGCCCAAAGCTGGCTCTGTCCCTGTGTTTATGGGGAAAGGAAAATGCTGCAGCACCTCTGCCTTCATTATCAGCTGGCTGGTGATTAGTTTGTTGCTAAGAGAGCCTTTACCTGGTGGAGTTCCATCTGGAGTCAGCTGCAGTTCACTGGAGGTGCAGAACGTCCCCCAGGCCGTGCAGAGCAGGCAGGCTGGGACACCCAGCTCTTCATCTCCACGAGCCCTGTCACAGCTGTCACAGCTCCTCCTGACGCTGATTAACTTCATCAGGACAAGTGATCAAGTTGTCTGCAGAAAATTGGAGGCCAAACACCTTCCCCAGGCTCCATCAGCGCAGCGGAGCCGTGGCTGCCATGCCGAAGGTGCTGCAGGTGCTGTGCTGCAAAGGGAATGAGCTTCCTCTCACCTCTTGCCTCAACTTCTCCCTTTTCCTGCCCCAGCTCACCCAGGCTGTGCCTGGCAGATTGATTAATTGCTCACCTAATTACCGTCTGGTGTGCTGCTGAACGTGGTGTCCTTCAAAGGAGCCTCAGCAGCTGACAGCAGCTTTGCAGATATCAGACACTGGCAGAGGTTGGCACCCTGGGGCTCCAGCTTGGCTTTTGGGGTTGCTACAGACCTTTCAAAGTCCCTTCCAAGCCCTCTTCCCCCTGCGAGCAGCTGCCAGCTCCCCCAGGACTTTCTCCAGACCCGCTCCTCGTGCACAAGCCTCTCTGTGCTGGCTTTCTGCATGTCTGACAATGCCATGAAATAAATGTTAAGTCACAAGGGGGAAGGGGGAGGGAACAACTGAAAAAATATATTTATTGGAGTAAATAAAAAAAAGTTAACCAAAATCCTTTATTGATACATTCTCGGATAATATCACAGGATCGAGAGAATGGAAAGGGAGGGAGGAGGTTGCGGCAAAGATTGGTTTCACTAAATTGGCACATAAGCAGCAAGATTAACGAAATTACTTATTACAAACAGTAGAAAACATACATGCTTCTGTAAGTCTTTATCACACTGGTCAATCATGGTGGGGCATCAACAAAGAAAAACCTCAAGACATGTAAAAGCCATATTCTTTCCTCCAAATATCCTAAGAATCATTGAAATTATTGCAAAATAGTCATATACCTTAAAGAAAAGAACAAAGTAGAACACAAATACAAATATCAAACATAAATTATTAACATGTACCATAAAATACATTACTGGCATGCATTCCAAAGATCAAGACCTCTACTAAAACTCAGCAAAAATCCTTCCTGCTTCCTCTGCAGCCCATCGGAGGTGTGAAGGGGGGGACAAACTTCGCCAGCACAGTTTTTGGTCTTTAAATTCTTTTTTTGTTTGTTTGTTTGTTTAGTTAAAAAAAATAAGGTATATGGATTGCAGTGATACAAGAATAATAATACAAGTCATGTACACAGGTCTCAGATCCTCAGTGGTCGGTTGGTTTGAGAGGTGCCGAGGGCACAGGGCCTCAAGGAAACTGTGCATCCAAAAAACAAACAGTGACCTCGGAACAACATGGATGGCAATATGCAAAAAATCCTCACAAACTGTACAGAGAGTTCAAAAACTTGCAGTCTGGAAGTACATAGAAAGACAGAATTAGCCCCTTAGAGTCCAGAGCAGACGAGTGCAGCCGGCCCAGGGAGCCGCTCCTGAGGCGCGGCCATGGTGGCGCTGAGGCCACGGTGGATCCAAGGCCAGAGAGGCCCCAAGGCCATGGTGGATCCAAGGCTGGAGAGGCCCCAAGGCCATGGTGGATCCACGGCTGGAGAGGCCCCAAGGCCATGGTGGATCCAAGGCTGGAGAGGCCCCAAGGCCATGGTGGATCCAAGGCTGGAGAGGCCCCAAGACCATGGTGGTCCCAAGGCCAGAAAGGCCCCAAGGCCACGGCGGATCCAAGGCCGGAGAGGCCCCAAGACCATGGCGGTCCCAAGGCCACAGTGATCCCAAGGCCGGAACAGCCTCAAGGCCATGGTGGCTCCAAGGCTGGAGAGGCCCCAAGGCCACGGTGTCCCCAAGGCCTGAGGCCAGGCCAGCGCCGTGCAGAGCCGGCAGCGATGGAGGAGGTGCCGGGAGCGGCTGGAGCCGGGCTCCTCTCGCCTCCCCCGTGCCCGGCTGCCCGGAGCCCGTGCGGGGAGCTCAGCGAGGTGGGTGGGCTGGTGGCCTGTGCCCCATGGCAGCTGGGCCTAGATCACCAGGTTGTTGTAGCTCACGTACTTCTTTTTTGCAGCAGGGCCTGCAAGAGAAGCAGACAGGGGTCAGAGCCCGCGGCCGAGCCCTCGGTGGGGCTGGCACTGCTCAGGGGGCACCGGGACGGGGACGTGCCCGGGATGGGGATGGCTGGGAATGGGGACGTGCTCAGAATGAGGACGTACCAGGAATGGGGATGTGCCCAGGATGGGGATGTGCCTCGAATGGAGACACACCAGGAATGGGGACACATCAGGAATGGGGATGGCTGGAAATGGGGATGTGCTCAGAATAGGGGCACACCAGGATGGGGACATGCCTGGGATGGGGACAGCCGGTGGCTCCCAACCCCCACTCCCACCCACAGGACTCGGGCAGGCGGCTCCCAGGCCAGCCCGAGCTCCAGCTCCAGCTCAGGCAATAAACAGAATTAGCAGGGATTGATTTTGTCAGGCTCCTGCAGTCTGGGTGACTGTGCTGCTGAGGCACCACAACCAGATCCTATTAAGATTTCTTTTTTACAAAAACAGTGACATTTCCTCCAATTTCTTAAATCTCCTGGGCTAAACTTGGCTTTTCTTTTGGATAAAGTTGATTCTTATTCAACTTTTATGACTTCTGAGAATTTTTCAATATGGGAATGAAGGTACCAGCTTTCCTAATTATGACCTTCAAATCCAATCTGTTTGCAAACAGAAGGAAATCAGACCAGTCAGAAGGTTATGAGCGCAGCTACACACTCCTGTCAGGAAAAACTGCAAATATTTAACTGCAGCTGAACACAAAGCAAAATGTTCTGCAGTACCCTGGCGACACTGACAGATCCAGGATACAGAATTGTGGAATATCCTGAGCTGGAAGGGATCACCCAGCCCCTGGCCCGGCACAGACACCCCAAATCCCACCCTGGGCATTCCTGGCAGCTCCTGGAGCTCTGGGGCTGTGCCCATCCCTGGGGAGCCTGGGCAGTGCCAGCTCCCTCTGGGGAAGAACTTTTCCCTGATATCCAGCCTACACTCTACTGAGACCAAAAAGAGTGCCTGGATTTCCAGTTATCCCAGTTTGTGAAACCACTGAAATCTAAATCCCACAGTCTTTGGGAGAATTTGGCATAACTTAAGCAGTTTGCTGAATATTTCCAGCCTGCTAAGCTGGGGCAGACTCCCCTCCCACTTTGGATGATGTTTTTAATGTGTTGTGTTTAGTTGTAGAACTTTCTCAGGAAGATTTAAGAGATGCTGTGGAAGGAGAGATGAGAACAAATATTGGATTTGTTGTGCAAATGTGCTTGTCAAACTTCATTGGGTTTGGGTCTCCTGGGGCTCCTTTCAGCCCCTCTGCAAAACCAGACCCAAACAGGACATGGCTCCCATAGGGCTCTGTGTGTCTCCCCTAAATCCCCTGCACCTCTGCCAGTCCCTGAGCATCCCCTGCATCTCTGCCAGTCCCTGAACACCCCCTGCATCTCTGCCAGTCCCTGAACACCCCCTGCACCTCTGCTAGTCCCTGAGCATCCCCTGCATCTCTGCCAGTCCCTGAACACCCCCTGCATCTCTGCCAGTCCCTGAGCATCCCCTGCACCTCTGCCAGTCCCTGAACACCCCCTGAACATGCCCTGCATCTCTGCCAGTCCCTGAACACCCCCTGAACACCCCCTGTATCTCTGCCAGCTCCCCAAGCTCCCCCAGGCCCTCAGAGACCAGACACAGCTCCCTGTGCTCCCCAGCCAGGCTGTGGTGTCCCCCTGGGGTGTCCCCCAGGCAGCAGTGTCACCAGCCAGACATCACTGCTGGCTTTTCAGAAACTCTCATGCCCAGCAATTCAGACTATTCTGAGTACAGGGTGCAGCCCAGTATCAGTATTGCCCATGGTGCCCACTGGCATAAACAAAGACAGGATTTTGTCCCAGGTATTCCCAAGATGGACATGTAGGAACCTCACAGGGAGCTGCAGCCCTTGGCAATATTATCCTGAAACCCTGATTCAGCTCTTCCCTCGTGCCCCAGACAGGAGTCAGTGCTGTCTGTTCAATCAGGGACTGATCCCACAGAGGGCTGATCATCCTCAGCTCCCATTAACTTCTCTTGCACACGAAGGTGTCCAACATCTGCCAGGATAAAACTCATTATCCTTCAAGGCTACACTACAAATACCAATAAACTGGGGAATGCTATTAAACACTGAAGAAGGGTAAAATGAGCCTGGGAAAAAAAATGTCATTATGGAACAGGTTGCAAAGTAATTCCATGTATTATTTTGTGATGCACTTCAGCTTTACCCATTACATGCTCCAATTTCAAGGAGCAGCAGCGTTTCCATGACAAATTTAGATGCTTCCACTGCAAGTTCAGGTCATGCCACCCCTCCAGGCCCCCCCAGAATTACTGGGGCTCCCAGCAAAACCAGTCCTTCTGCTGGTGAGTTTTCTCAGCAGTTCAGCCCCAGAACTCCTTCCTCACTTCCAACAGGACCGGGACCCCCCGGTGCCAAAGGGATGGAGCCAAGGGATGCTGTGGGTACCTGGATGGGCTCTGTGACAGTGACACAAGCTTGGCACGACCCTGCCTCACCGGGGTAATGGAGCTGACAAAAGCATCATCCATAATTCAGATGAAATGATCAATAAAAGCCTCGGGGTTATTTTCAGAGAGGAAAGACAACTTTCCTTGTTTAAAGGCTGTTAGGCCAGGGGGGACCATGTCCCTGGTGGCTCTGCTGCATGTCCCCTGTCTGCTCCTGCACTAATCCAGCAATCCGCAGCTCTGTGCAACTCCCAGACACATTCCAGGCCTGGCCAGCTCAGGAGACACAGTCTGCCTCCGTAATGAATCCTCCTGAGCCACAGCTCATCATTATCACCGGCAATTAGCACCAGGTATGGATTTGATTTTCCGCAAAGAAATTAATTTCCATGAAAATGGGGGACGCTAATGAACCAGCAGCGCTGCCACGCTTTAACGCAGCATCTCCTGTTCCTTACACGGGACAGATCCAGATCTCACTCGCTCCGCTGCTTTCTGCTAAAGGGCGACGGCTCCGACAGCGAGCCCGGACTGGCCTCTCGCGAACAGCATCCACATGTTCATTAATTAATTAATTACCTAATAGCCAGGAATGACGGCAGCCTCGCTGGCCGCTGCTTTGGGTGCGCTGGCAGCGAGCCGAGAGCAGCACCTGCACTGCCGGGCCGTGCCCGGAATGCCCGGGGCATCAGCGGGGCTGACCCTCGGCTTTGTCCCGGGGCATCAGCGGGGAATGCCCGGGGCATCAGCGGGGCTGACCCTCGGCTTTGTCCCGGGCCATGCCCAGGAATGCCCGGGGCATCAGCGGGGCTGACCCTCGGTTTTGTCCCGAGGCATCAGCGGGGCTGACCCTCGGCTTTGTCCCGAGGCAGCAGCGGGGCTGACCCTCGGCTTTGTCCCGGGCCAATCTCGGGAATGCCCGGGGCATCAGCGGGGCTGACCCTCGGTTTTGTCCCGAGGCATCAGCGGGGCTGACCCTCGGCTTTGTCCCGAGGCATCAGCGGGGCTAACCCTCGGCTTTGTCCCGGGGCATCGGCCGGGCTGACCCTCGGCTTTGTCCCGGGGCATCGGCCGGGCTGACCCTCGGCTTTGTCCCGGGGCATCAGCGGGGCTAACCCTCGGCTTTGTCCCGGGCCATGCCCAGGAATGCCCGGGGCATCAGCGGGGCTAACCCTCGGCTTTGTCCCGGGGCATCGGCCGGGCTAACCCTCGGCTTTGTCCCGGGCCAATCTCGGGAATGCCCGGGGCATCAGCCGGGCTAACCCTCGGCTTTAGGTGCCCGGAGCGGGGTAGGAAGGACAGATCCCGGCTGCTGCCCGCCTGTGGGCAAATAACGCTGCTGCGGAGGCACTGGCACCGCGCCACATCCTTGGGAAAAGGGGAGACCTTTCAAAAGAACCTTAAAGCACCCAAAGAAGAGGTTTCCTGTCCCAGTTAGAGACGAGCGCCCTTTTCTGCTGATTTCCCGCTAATTAGCGGTGAAGAGTGACAATGGACAAAGGAATGAGCAGGAGGGACCGCAGAGGACACAGGTGAGCACAGCCAGGACCTGAGCACAGGCACAGCTGAGCCCAGAGAGCCACAGAACCACCGGGGATGGAAAAGCCCCCAAGATCAGCGAGTCCGACCTTCAGCCGACACCAGCACAGCCACCAGAGCTGCAGGTGAAAGCAAACAACGCTCTGAGAGCACAACAATGCATTCCTTCCTGCAGTGGGGGCACTCAGAGCCCACACCCTGCCAGAAGTGAGGAACAGGATGGGAACAGCTGCATCTCCGTGCCAGTAACACATCAAAAACAAATACACAGAAGCAAAAATCCTCTTTGGACTTATGAGTTTCAGCACTTGACTGGTTTTCATTATCTTGGGCACAGGTCACAAAGAAAGGAGCTCCCACAGCACCCCAGAGCCAGGCAGAGCTGTCAATACTGACTCAGAGCGAGATGTAATCACTTGCACTTCAATTTTATGCACATTTGTAACCTCTTCCATGCTTAAAGAGCCAAGATTTACAGTGCAAGAAATGAATTTTATTGCAGCCCCCAGGCATGTGGAGCTATCAAACACATGAAACATCATCTCAGCACTCCCAGCTCTGAGCAGGGACGGACATGGGGATGGCTCCGAGCCTGGAACTCCTGCTCTGATTCCTCTGCAGTCACTGGGGCAGATAATTCTCAGCCCCTCTCTTTCATTTCCTTAATTCTGGCTTAGCAGCCCATATCATTTGTGCCAGGCAGAGCAGAGGCTGATTATTAAATCCTACTCCGAGTCCATCTAAAAGCAAAATGGAGCTGCGTGGCTTTTCCTCGATCTCTGCCAGAAAGACAGAGCTCTCCCCATGCTCTGCTGCCTTCAAATTGGGGAATTTAGATGAGAGCCAGATGAAAGCAACAGGCCTAAATGATTCTACATGCTTGCCCAAACCCCAACAAATGGAATGAAGCTTGGAGAAAATAATTTTAAATTTGGTATCTAAATGTAAATGGATTGTTCTTTCATATTTTGACATCTCTCTTGTTGTGCTGCCACTGTGTTCTGGCACCTTCTCAGGTCTCTCAGTGGCTGCACTGCACAGAGCATTGCACTGCCTGTGCTGCTGGGTCCCTCCAGCCTGGCCCTGTGGCTTTGGTACACAGGAGCAATGGAATGTCCTGTCTGAATAACAGAATGCAAGTAAATTAAATAACAAACAGAACATTAGAAAAAGTGTGTTCCTCCCCAATTGCTTCTTCTCCTAGAAATTCTGTCCTCAGCTGCCAGGCTCCAGCAACACAGCCAGGAGCAGCCTTGGCATCCCAGGTGTGGGAGATCCTCAGCACATCCCAGGCAGGGCAGGGTGCTGGAACCATCCCTGCTGTTTCCTGATTGCAGATTTCCTGGGACACAGCTGCTCGGGTGGCAGCTGGGGATGAGCTGGACAGGGCTGGATGTGCCAGGACAGGCTCAGGTGCCACAATGCTCTGACCTGGGGGCAGCTGCCCTTCCTGGGCAAAACACAGCCCTGAGGAATGTCACCAAACTCCTGTGGCAGGACACAGCCCCGTGGTAAGGGCTAAACTGCTCCTGTGAAGGACAGATGTGACAGGTGAAGGACAGATGTGATAGAGGAAGGACAGATGTGACAGGTGAAGGACAGATGTGGTAGATGAAGGACAGATGTGATAGAGGAAGGACAGATGTGACAGGTGAAGGACAGATGTGACAGGTGAAGGACAGATGTGGTAGGTGAAGGACAGATGTGACAGGTGAAGGACAGATGTGGTAGATGAAGGACAGATGTGGTAGGTGAAGGACAGATGTGACAAGTGAAGGACAGATGTGACAGGTGAGGGACAGATGTGTGCCTGCATTAATTCCCAGGGGCTGTCACCAGGGATGGGTCAGGCTGGGATTCCCCAATCAGCAGCTGTGGGGTGCTCAGTTTGTCCCTGGCCAGGTGTGAGGCACTGGGCAGGGCAGTGCCAGCTCTGTGCACACACACAGCTCACTGTCCATCCCTGCCAGCCTCCAGGGGCTGCCCCTGCTGCCTGCAGGGAGGGTCTGCAGGGCCTCAGACACAGACCCTGCTCCAGCTCCTGGGCTCAGGGATCAGGGCTCAGCTCCTCCAGCCACCCCTCAGCCTCGAGGGGTTACCAGGGGGGACCTCAGGAGATGATTCCAGAGATGAACCTCCCCACCCGGGCCACCAACACAAATGGGACTTTGAGCCACAGAACAGAGCCAGGCTGTTCATGGCCTGGAAAATCTGCAGGGTTGTGCCAGAAACAGAACTATGGGATTGAGATTTTGAGTCAGGAAATAAAACTGATAGAGGAGGATTAGTTGTACCCTGCCAAATAAAAGCTCAAATCAACGAAGCACAGCACTGCTGAGGAACATCCATCTCAGGCACCTTTGGCTGTCTCCCTATCTCCTGTTTGGCTGTATCCCTGTTTATCTCCTGGTTGGCTGTATCCCTGTTTATCTCCTGGTTGGCTGTATCCCTGTTTATCTCCTGTTTGGCTGTATCCCTGTCTATCTCCTGGTTGGCTGTATCCCTCCCTATCTCCTGGTTGGCTGTATCCCTGTTTATCTCCTGTTTGGCTGTATCCCTGTTTATCTCCTGTCTGGCTGTATCCCTGTTTATCTCCTGGTTGGCTGTATCCCTGTTTATCTCCTGTTTGGCTGTATCCCTCTCTATCTCCTGGTTGGCTGTATCCCTGTTTATCTCCTGGTTGGCTGTATCCCTCTCTATCTCCTGTCTGGCTGTATCCCTGTTTATCTCCTGGTTGGCTGTATCCCTCTCTATCTCCTGGTTGGCTGTATCCCTCCCTATCTCCTGTTTGGCTGTATCCCTGTTTATCTCCTGGTTGGCTGTATCCCTCTCTATCTCCTGGTTGGCTGTATCCCTGTTTATCTCCTGTTTGGCTGTATCCCTCCCTATCTCCTGTCTGGCTGTATCCCTGTTTATCTCCTGGTTGGCTGTATCCCTCTCTATCTCCTGTCTGGCTGTATCCCTCTCTATCTCCTGTTTGGCTGTATCCCTATCTCCTGTTTGGCTGTATCCCTGTTTATCTCCTGGTTGGCTGTATCCCTGTTTATCTCCTGTTTGGCTGTATCCCTCTCTATCTCCTGTTTGGCTGTATCCCTGTTTATCTCCTGTTTGGCTGTATCCCTCTCTATCTCCTGTTTGGCTGTATCCCTGTTTATCTCCTGGTTGGCTGTATCCCTCTCTATCTCCTGTCTGGCTGTATCCCTCTCTATCTCCTGTTTGGCTGTATCCCTGTCTATCTCCTGTTTGGCTGTATCCCTGTTTATCTCCTGTTTGGCTGTATCCCTCTCTATCTCCTGTCTGGCTGTATCCCTCTCTATCTCCTGGTTGGCTGCATCTCTCCCCATCTCCTCCTTGTCTGCTTTGCAGATAAGAACTTGTGTGTCAGGGGAAGCTGAGAGTGCCTGCCCCATCAGGATCAGGGCATGGGCAGCAGGAAGGCTGATCAACATCCCTGAAGGATGGCAGGGGGCACAGGCAGAGCTGTGCTTGTGTCCCACAGGGATGGGGACAGAAATCCTGCCCTGAGAGGAGGAGGAGGACGTGGGGATGGAGCCAGGGCCAAAGGAGCCACTGCACAACCCTCACAGCAATCCAGCCCCAGAGCCTCACCTGCACCAGGGCACGTGGAGCTGGAAAGGTGCTCAGGAGCTTAGGAAATGTGTTTCCAAATGTTTATGAGATTATGGCAGGGAAGAAACAAACCCAACTCATATTCCTTAATTGGAGCCAGTGGTACAGAAAACCTGCTAATTCCAACTCCATTTCTACTGCTGTGTGTGAGTGCTGTGGACTGCAAAGATAACAAATGGAAGCAAATTATTTTCACCTGCTTAAAACAAAGTCATTAACAGCACTTTGGTTATCTTACCTGGAAAGCCAGGCTCTGCAGAGAGCTGTTAGAGCCAAGTGTGAAAACAGTTTGCATGAAACATAATTAAAATGATGACCTGAGTGATGGCTGAAACATCCCCAAGGAGGCCTGGAGTCAGAGCTGATGGAAAACAATTCACCTCTGCCTCTGAGCGTGCTGCTGAACTGCTTCCAGGGTGTGCCCAGGGCCCTGTCCCCAACCCCTGGGCACAGCCAGGGCTCCGTGCCTGCCCTGCCCTCCCAGCACTGCTGTGGCCTGTTCCAGCACATCTCCTTTATTTCTCTGCCTTCTGGGAGCTGCTGTGGGCTTCATCCCCCTCGCAGGGAGCAATTCCTCCCCAACATCCCAGCTCACAACTCCTCCCCAACATCCCAGCTCACAATTCCTCCCCAACATCCCAGCTCACAACTCCTCCCCAATATCCAAACTCACAATTCCTCCCCAACATCCCAGCTCACAACTCCTCCCCAATATCCAAACTCACAATTCCTCCCCAACATCCCAGCTCACAACTCCTCCCCAACATCCCAGCCCACAATTCCTCCCCAACATCCCAGCTCACAATTCCTCCCCAATATCCAAACTCACAACTCCTCCCCAACATCCCAGCTCACAACTCCTCCCCAGTGTCCCAGCTCACAATTCCTCCCCAATATCCAAACTCACAACTCCTCCCCAACATCCCAGCTCACAATTCCTCCCCAGTGTCCCAGCTCACAATTCCTCCCCAATATCCAAACTCACAACTCCTCCCCAACATCCCAGCTCACAATTCCTCCCCAGTGTCCCAGCCCACCCTGCCCTCTTGCAGTGGGAAGCCATCCCCCTGTCCTGTCCCCCCAATATTCCCTCTCCCTGTTTCTTGGCAGCCCCTCCAGGCTCTGGAGGCCACAGTCAGGTCACCCTGAAGCCTCTGCTCAGCCCTGCCAGCTCTGCCAGCCCTGCCATGGTTATACAGTCATCACACAAGCAATATTTTCTTACTCACCCCCAGGAACTGCTCTCCCTTCCTGCCAGCTGGCCTGTGCCAGCTCCTTGGCAAAGGGTTGCAAGTAACAAACATCTTAACAGGAAAATCAAGAATGTTCATGAGGTGCAAGAGACTCAATTCAGTGGAAAATGTATTCCTGGTGTAAGCTCTGTTACACAGTGTCTGACAAAATTACACTCTGAGCTGCACTGTTAAACTGCCCCATTTTGCTGCAATCAACATTTAATTTTTTAGCAGAAAGCCTTGATTTAAAATACCCTGGAAATGTTTAACAGCTGATATTAATAAGAGCCCAGATTTAATGCAGGGCTCTTTATCCCAGGGACATGATAAGCATCGTGACAAGTGGTGTAACTATGGCAACTTTATCTTTGCTGCTTCTTTTCCCCCAGCAGCAGGAACAGGCACCTCGGTGGCTGCAGTGCCAGACTGCTCCCAGCTGAGAGCCCTGGGGCACTGAGGGCAGCTCGGGCTGGGCTGCCTTCCTCCCCTCCTCCCCGTGCCCACGGTGCCTCATGGCCATCACACGAGTTTGCCCTGCTCCCTTCCTGCTCCTGCATTCCCCTGGCTGGAACAGAGCCCCTGCCCCTGCTCCTGCTGCCAGAGCCCAGCGAGCCCAGCCCAGAGCCAGACTGCTCCCTGCAAGGCCAAAGGATGCTCTCTGATGAATGCCACAGCTCTGGGAGATGCCACAGCTCCTTCCCTGGAGCCAGCACAGGGAAACAGCCCCTGTGGTGTTCTCTAGAGGTGCTGGGTGTCACAGCAGTGCCACATCTCCTTCCCTGGAACCAGAACAGGGAAACAGCCCCTGTGGTGTTCTCTAGAGGTGCTGGGTGTGACAGCAGTGCCACATCTCCCTCTCTGGAGCCAGCACAGGGAAACAGCCCCTGTGGTGTTCTCTAGAGGTGCTGGGTGTCACAGCAGTGCCACATCTCCCTCCCTGGAGCCAGCAATGACAAACAGCCCCTGTGCTCCTCTCCAGAGGGGCTGGGTGTGACAGCAGTGCCACATCTCCTTCCCTGGAGCCAGCAAGGATGAACAGCCCCTGTGCTCCTCTCCAGAGGGGCTGGGTGTGACAGCAGTGCCACATCTCCTTCCCTGGAGCCAGCACAGGGAAACAGCCCCTGTGCTGTTCTCTAGAGGTGCTGGGTGTCACAGCAGTGCCACATCTCCTTCCCTGGAGCCAGCACAGGGAAACAGCCCCTGTGCTGTTCTCCAGAGGTGCTGGGTGTCACAGCAGTGCCACATCTCCTTCCCTCAAGCCAGTACAGGGAAACAGCCCCTGTGCTCCTCTCCAGAGGGGCTGGGTGTCACAGCAGTGCCACATCTCCTTCCCTGGAGCCAGCAAGGACAAACAGCCCCTGTGGTGCTCTCCAGAGGGGCTGGGTGTGACAGCAGTGCCACATCTCCTTCCCTGGAGCCAGCAAGGACAAACAGCCCCTGTGCTCCTCTCCAGAGGGGCTGGGTGTCACAGCAGTGCTGGGAGAGAGGAGCACCCAGAACCCCAATTTCTGAGTGTCTGCTTGGATTTGCTGCTGCTTGCTGGCTCTCAAAAGCCAACCCAGCCCAGGCCCCTGCACAAATCTATTGTGTCTGCACTCAGAGCACAGCCCAAGCCCTGCCTCACCCCAGTGACCCTGCAGGGACAGCAGGGCTGGGCTGTGCCTCCTTCTCCACCCTCCCCAGAGCTGCTGGGTTTCCATGTTTGCTTCCCACAAGTGACAAACACATCAGGGTTTGCACGGCTGCACCACAGGCACACAGTGAGCAGGAACTGAGATTTCTCACTGTTCTTACACAACCTGAGCAGTTTTCTCCATACTTGCAGTCATGCCCACCAAAACCTGCCTGGATTTGTGTGTTTGTTTGAGAAATTAATTTTGTGGCAATATTGCTTGAGGTTTGTTCTCCTTTTTACTCCATCATTATTAGAATTTTCTTTTTGAACTCATTTGCTAAATTTTCATTAGATCTATGAAAAAATGGCCCTTCCAGCCTCTGGTTCTGCTGGGAGCTGCTGCCAAAGCCTGGGCTGCAGTGATTGCAGGGGATGGAGGGGATGGAGGGGAGGCTGTGCAGCCTGCTCTGCTCCTTTCCTGAGGCAGGGAGGGATGGGAGGGAGCCCTGCAGCACAGGCTGAGCCCTGACATCTGCCCTGCCTGGGGGAAAGGGAGCCATTCCACATCTGTGGGACACAGGAGAGCCAAAGGCTGTGTCTTCTCCCTGATATTACAATTTATAGATGTGACAGAACCTCCCTCAGAGGATGTAAGGAGTGATAAATTAGTCAGAGGGAGAACTCAGAGCTCTGGGAGTTTGCTGAGCTAAGAAGTGAGAGGGACTGGTCCATGAGTGCAGCTGATCTGCTCACTCCTCACCAGGATCTGCCAGGAAAAGAGATCACAAAAGAAGACAGAAGATGTGGAATGAACAATGAATATTTAGACACTAACTAATCCTAATTTGTGCTCCCAGACATCCCTCTACTACACAGCTTTGAATATCCCAGGCACTTCTAGCCATGGGTGTGTTTTTATTCACACATCAGACTCGAAGGTGATGGTTTAAGTGCCCTCAGAATTTCAATTTTTAAAAAAGGAAACAGTCTGACACTTCCCTGCACATTACAATCTTGTATTGTGTACAGTCATGAGAGGTGTGAGACAGTCTGCAGATAATTAATATGGGAGCTGGCAATTATATCTGAAGTAATTATTTTTAGATGTAAAAGAGAAAGTAACATGATCCCAAATGCTCAGACAGGAGGGAATGTTCTCTCTGAGGGCTGGAGCCCCTCTGGAGCCAGGCTGGGACACCTGGGGGGGCTCACCTGGGCAGGAGCAGCTCCAGGGAGAGCTCAGAGCCCTGCAGGGCCTGGAGGGGCCCCAGGAGAGCTGGAGAGGGACTGGGGACAAGGATGGAGGGACAGGACACAGGGAATGGCTCCCAGTGCCAGAGGGCAGGGATGGGTGGGACTTTGGCAATGAGGAATTGTTCCTGTCAGGGTGGGCAGGCCCTGGCACAGCTGGGGCTGCCCCTGGATCCCTGGCAGTGCCCACGGGCAGGATGCACCTCCCTTCAGTCCTCTAAAATAAGCACATCACCATTAGAAGGAATTGGAGATGTTCAGTTTTCCAGTCAGCCATTCCAGAAGCAAAATAGATGCAGTGAGGGGCTGTCAAAGCTCTCAGTTATCAATTTTGAGTGCAAATTCTCATTTCTTAGCAGCCTCCACTGAACAGAAAATCCCTCAAGTGAGGTTAAGCACGGAGTATTTTCTCAGGCTGAAACTGGCCAGATTTAAAACAAAAATGACACTTCAATCCAGCAAATAATTATTCCATAGCACACACTGGAGGCTGATGAGCCTCAGAGCATCTCCCAGCTCAGACCCAGAGCCTGCAAAGAGCTGATTGTCCCCAGGGCCACCTGCCTGTCCCCAGGGCCACCTGCCTGTCCCCAGGTGTTGGCATGGGCTGCCCCTGGCCTGGGGCACCCTGGGCTGTGGGCAGGAGGAGAGCAGGCAACGAATAGGGGGGCACCTGAACCATGGAACTGGGGGCACCTGAACCATGGAACTGGGGGTACCTGAACCATGGAACTGGGGGCACCTGAACCATGGAACTGGGGGTACCTGAACCGTGGAACTGGGGGCACCTGAACCATGGAACTGGGGGTACCTGAACCATGGAGCATTGGGGGGCACCTGAACCATGGAACTGGGGGTACCTGAACCGTGGAACTGGGGGCACCTGAACCATGGAACTGGGGGTACCTGAACCATGGAGCATTGGGGGTACCTGAACCATGGAACTGGGGGTACCTGAACCATGGAGCATTGGGGGGCACCTGAACCATGGAGCATTGGGGTACCTGAACCACGGAGCATTGGGGGGCACCTGAACCATGGAACTGGGGGCACCTGAACCACGGAGCATTGGGGGGCACCTAAACCATGGAACTGGGGGCACCTGAACCACGGAGCATTGGGGGGCACCTAAACCATGGAACTGGGGGCACCTGAACCACGGAGCATTGGGGGGCACCTGAACCATGGAACTGGGGAGCACCTGAACCATGGAACTGGGGAGCACCTGAACCATGGAACTGGGGAGCACCTGAACCATGGAACATTGGGGTACCTGAACCATGGAGAACTGGGGGCACCTGAACCATTTCCTCCTTCCAACAGCAGCCCAGGTCAGGACTTCTCTCTCAACATTTCCTTACAGAGGAACCCAGAAACTGCACCTCTCCTCATGGGAGCTGTGCCCACGGCAGGCTGGGACTCCACAGTGGAGCTGCACAGGCTGTGCCAACCCTGGCAGTGCCCTGGCTCCCAATGCCACTGCAGTCAGCATTCCATGGTGTCTGTGTCCAGTGCCCCCAAACCCTGGAATCAGCACTGCCTGGTGTCAGTGTCCAGCCAGCCTTCCCAAACCCTGGAGTCAATCAGCACTGCCTGGTGCCCATGTTCATCCCCAAAACCTGGCACCAATCAGCACTGCCTGGTGTCCATCTCCATCCCCAGACCCTGGCACCAATCAGCTCTCCATGGTGCCCATGCCCATCCCCAGACCCTGGTACCAATCAGCTCTCCATGGTGCCCATGCCCATCCCCAGACCCTGGCACATCCCTGGCCATGCACACCCCTGCAGGCCCTGCTGGGGATGCTCTCCCTGCCCCAGCCTGGCACACGCAGCAGGAACCCAGGGCAATGCAGAGGCCAAGGCTCTGCCACAGCTGCCCAGGCCAGGGCAGGGAGGTGCTCCTGGGCCCTGGCAGCCCCAGCCCAGCCCAGGGGGCAGTGCCAGGTGCTGCAGCCCTCCTGCAGCCCCAGCTGTGACCCTGCAGAAGCCTCAGCTGCCTCCCTGCCTTGCTCACTGATGGACAATTCCTTCCCTCACATCTCACACGTGTTTTCCAAGCCTGGTATTTCCATCAGCCTCCAGCACAGAGAAGCCCCATTTGTCACTCCCAGGAAACAATTTAGAGCCTTTCAAAGCCATCTCCCTGTGCATCACAAGCAGAAATTGATACAGGCACGTCAGGGCTCAGCTCTGCTCATTCCTACTACAAACACCTTACCAGCAGAACCAGTGTCAATTTACAAGCAGGCTGATGTTTGCTGCTGGCCCAGCTTTGTTTTTAATACACTGCATTGTTTCATGCTGCTTGTTGTTTTGTATTCCTGGGAGAACAAATCAAAGCAGCAGCCAGGGCTGCAGGAGCTGGAGCAGCAGTGCTGGGATGGAAACAACCAGGAGCAGAGGAGCACTGGCAGGACCAGCACAAGCCCAGGGCATCCCTGGTTTAGGGTAAAAAGCATTTTCAAAGCTTTTCTGGACCAAATTTTACAATCTGCTTAAAGGATCTCAGTGGTCAGTTGTTTTTTATAGGACCTGGATGACAGAGTTATTTGTGTGCCTTTGCAGACAGCAATTCCTTACATTATTCCCATTATTACACAGAAATAAATTAATTTTAGCATCTGTGTGAACTCCTAATTATTTTTGTGCCATTTTAAAAAAAATGTTTTCTAGTAAAAAAACCAATTTCTCCTGAGATTTAGGTGTCTTCCATCTCTCTCTTTCTCATCTCCTTCCTTTAGCAATCTCATCTTCTCAGAGCTGCCCTTTCCTTCTTCTCTCTCATTTGCAGGAATGTTTTGAGTGTCCCCTTGTCCTGCTGGTGCTTTGTCCCATGTCCCAGCCCAGCCCTGCCCAGGGTCACCCCGGGGTTCAGGAGAGCTTCATCCTCCCCTCCTGCCAGCCTGAGCTGGAGCTGCCAGAGCGGGCCTGACTCAAACACAACCCAAACCAATTTGGGCTCTCAGGAGGACTGAATTGGTGCTGGAGCTGGGGCAATCACACCAGCCAGAGATATCGGTAATTTCTTTTCCTGTGACTCAGAGACTCAATTCAAGCAGCATTCCAACCTTTGCTGATAGAAGTTCTCACCTATTAGGGCCACGCTAAACACTCTGAAGGCTGAATACAGTGATTTTCCCAGCCCTCAGTGCACAGCAGCACAGGAACCAGGTCAGCCACAAGCTTTTGTACCTGGGCAAAGCCCCTGAGCACGCAGGGAGCTGGGAGAAATACTTATTAATGCTTGGCAATCATTGCTGTGCACTATCAAAGGCTTCCTGACCCCTGTGTGTCCCTGGGAAAGCAGGAATTCCTGCCTGCTGCACTCACAAATATCACAGGAGCTCACACATCACCAGATCACCACGAGGCAGCCACAGCACCAGGCAAAGCCAGCCCTCAAAAATTGTTCACTCGTGGTTCCACCCAGTCGTGCCACTGGGCTGCCCTGGGGAAAAGCAGATTTTCAAATCTTTTGGGGCCATTTACAGCTTTGGTGTTTGGAGGACTCAGAAAACACTGCCTGAGCTGTCAGGTCTGGGGGCCAGGATTCACTTTTGATCAATTGTTTGTTCATTTTTAAACAAATATTCCATCCCCAAAGGCTTTATCGGGTCCAGCTCCAGTGGTAGGCATGGGGAGAGCCCTCAGACTCATGTCAGGGTCTCCCCTTCCCCAAGCAAACCCCCCATGGCAGCTTTTGGTAACGGGTTTGTGAACAATTTTTAAGTTAGAGATCTCTTTGACACAGCTGCACTAATGAACATTTCTCATATAATAATGTATATAATAAAAATAGTCACAATAATCATAATCACCATCATCATTTGAGAATAAAGTAAGAAAAGCTCAGTTTTCCTTACCTTTTTGGAAAGCAGGCAAAAGCTATACAGTAGGTGGAAGAGTGTACCAAGTAACAGACTTTTGAACACTCTTTCTTACTGCTGGTATGGAGTCTACAGGGAAAGTAAATACATTGAATGTAGGATGGGCCTGGGCACAGGGAACACTCCCAGCCTGCCCTGCCATGAGCCCTGGCACTCCTCTGCCTCCCTCTGGGCTCTGGGGGCACCAGCACAGGAATCAGCACAGGAATCAGCCCTGGCAGCACAGGGATCAGCACAGGAATCAGCACAGGAATCAGCACAGGAATCAGCACAGGAATCAGCACAGGAATCAGCACAGGAATCAGCACAGGAATCAGCCCTGGCAGCCCCAAGCAGCCAGGCCAGGGGGCTCAGGTACCTCCAAGCACAGGAGCAGCTCTCTCAGCACAGCAGGGCTGGCTGAGCTGACTTTCCCTCCTCTCCCCTGAACCAACCCAGGATATTTTGGCTGCAGTTTCAGAGCCCACGTCCCTCCTCAGCCCCTCACGGGTTCCCTGGCATCACCAAGAGCCATTTGAGTGCTTTCCCCAGGAAGGGGGAAGCAGCAATCACATGTAAATCTCAGCAGAAGCTAAGGATGGGTTCTGTCCCAGTCTGACACTGCTCCTGCAGCAGAAACTGGAGCACACAGCCTGGCAGGACCCTCCACCTGCTCCACCTCAGGCCTCAGCAGAAACACCTTCCCCAAGTGTGAAATTCAGCAAAGCCACACAGGAGCACAGCAAGCTCATCCCAGGGCTGGGAGCTGCTGTGCCCCACGTCCTGCTGAGCCCCAGCAGGGAAAGCTGCAGTGAGGGACAGCAGGCACTGCCAGATGGCAAACAGGAGTCATCAGGAGAGTTCTCCTAAATGGATTGGAAGGCTTGGCCCTAATACACCCGTTCAGCAGGAGAGCCCTCCCAGGTGTGGCTCTCCCAGGGGTCCCCAGGCAATCTCACACAGCCAGCCCCTGCCCCTGTCCCTGGGACTGCCCTGCCAGGGATTCTCCTCTCGTGGTACTCAACCAGTGCCTCCCTCTGGAGTCACTCTGAGCCCCTCTCCAGGTGCTCTGCATCCTTCTGTGACTCAATCCCAGCAGGCTGCCCCAGAGCTGTGTGAGGGGTTCCACAGGATGAGCATCCCCTGCTCCTGGGCAGCCACTCAGGAGTTCAGGGAGCTTCAGCCTGACATGGACCCCTGCAGCTCACTGCCACACAGGGGTCTGGGCTGGAGGGACCCCAAATCCCACCCAGGGCCACCCCTGCCATGGCAGGGACACCTCCCACTGTCCCAGGGTGCCCCAGTGTCCAGCCTGGCCTTGGGCACTGCCAGGGATCCAGGGCAGCCCCAGCTGCTCTGTTCTTATTCTAAAGAACTCTGATCTTAAAGATCTGCTCAAACCTGGAGATTTTTCAAGGCTGTTTCTCTGTCAAACCACCCACATTTTGCCTGTGCTTTGACTGTGGCCTGTGAGCAGGACAGGCCATAAATGTGGGCTCAGCCCCACATTTCCAGTGTTTGGAGGTAGGGTCAGCCCCAGGTTTCCAGGGTTTGTTTGGAGGTCTGTGGGTCCCGTGCTGGTGCTCCCTGGGCTGGGACAGGGGAACACTGATGGAACACCTGCCAGCAGAAATGGCACCTCCAGCACCCAGCAGCTGAGCAAGCAGCAGCAGCAGCCCCGAGAGAAAGAGCAGAAAATCAAAGTGCAAACCCCACTGTACTTGCAGAGCCCAGGGCTGAGCCAGGCCAGCACTCAGCTCGCTCTGGGCACTGCTCACTCTGATCCTCTCCAGGAATTTCCCTGCTCTGCCCCCTGAGCTCCAGAGCCTTGCACGGCTCCAATGACCAAACCCTGAATTTCACAAAGAAATACTGAAAACATCCTTTGGTTTTCTTTTGAGAGAAGATATTCGAGTTATGGATGAATTAAGAATTTAAAAATTTGGGGAATTTAAAAAAAATGTTCCAAAATGCATCCAGAGCAATTTGTAATTCACATTTCCTATTTCCTAATTGGTAAAACTTGGGAAATTTCCGTATTCACAGTATAAAATATTTTTAACGTGAAATTGCTACAAAAACATCAAACCCATTTTTATGTATGGACACCATACCCAAAATTTCACTGACTATTAAGTTTGAGGAGTTTTGCTTTGATGTTATGACTTTTTTTAAAATTCACTAATACAATTTTCATTTTTTTCCACCTAAAGATGGAACTGTAAACAAATTTTATTGAACAGACCATTCAAACTTCAAAAAACGAAATTGAGTTCATTTGAACTACTGTTATAGACATTCCTGAACACTGCCTGATCAGGGGGCTGATCAATAACCCAATCAATGCCACAGCACACTAACTGCAGCAGTTACTCTGGCACTAATGCACCCCAAAACTTTTAAGTACAGCAGAAGTTTATATCATTTGATTTTCTAGCAATTGTTATGAACACACAGACCTGGGGAATGAACGAGCAGTGCTGGTGCAGCTGAGACTGTGAACAGATGGAATTCCACACAAATAATGAAAATGGTTTTAAAAATACTTATTTCACAAATGATAAAAAAGAAGGAAAAGCTTAGAAAGCAGAAAGTCAGAGATGGCACATTTCCTAACAAACACATTTATGAGCTTTAAAGTCCCACTCGGTGAAGGCTCAAGGCAAAGGTGGCACATCTGGGCAAGCCAGGGGCCTCTGCCCCTGGTGCCTCTTAAAAACATGTTCTGGTCTACAGCCCTGGCCTAAAAATGGGTGTTTGACCAGACACACGGGGCTTAGGTGAGCAGTTTTTATTTATAGTAAAATATTTCCTTCCCAAAATAAAATCTGGCTGTTCTTTGGTGGGAGGGGAGGATATTCTCAGAAGTCTGAAAGCAGCAATAAGGTGCAGCACAGGAGGATGAGAGCAGGAGGGGACCCTGGGGGGATGTCCCCAGGCTGGGCTTCCACAGGGAACATTCCAGCACCATACCTTGGGTGGTTTTCTCTTTGGCCAAGTTTTGGCATGAAATTCTTACATTTTGGGGTTCGTGGGGTTTAATTTCAGCTTAGTTGACCCAAACAGTGGTTAGTGAAGTGCACCAGCAACACAATCCCCTGCCCTGGCCCAGCTGGATTTCAAAATCTCCTTTCCTCCCTTCCCTTCCTGAAATCTGCCTTGGCAGAGGGCCCTGAGTGCCACTGGGGAACTGCCCAGGGCAGGAATTCCATTTATTTCCTCCTGCACTCGGGGCTCTGTCCAGCTGCAAGCCCTTAATTTGTGAGAGCCATTGCATGGCTCTGTCCCCGGCTCTGTCCATGGCCCTGTCCCTGTCCCTGTCCCTGTCCATGGTCCTGTCCCTGTCCATGGTCCTGTCCCTGTCCATGGTCCTGTCCCTGTCCATGGTCCTGTCCCCGGCTCTGTCCCGGTCCCTGGCTCTGTCCCTGTCCCTGTCCATGGTCCTGTCCCTGGCTCTGTCCCCGGCTCTGTCCATGGTCCTGTCCCCGGCTCTGTCCCTGTCCCTGTCCATGGTCCTGTCCCCGTCCCTGGCTCGGTTCATGGTTTTGTCCCTGTCCCCGGCTCTGTCCATGTTTCTGTCCATGGTCCTGGACCCCAGTCCAGTTTCCAAGGATGAATTTGGTTTTCCCAGCAGGAATGGATTTTGTACACCTGCATGATCAGACATCAGGGATAAATAATGCAGGGGTGAGCAGGGGGAGGAAAGGTGCAGTGTCAGGGATCTGCTGCCTGCTCCACTCTGCTTTGACAGCAGAGCTGCTGCTCCATGCAGGAATTCCAGCAGCATTAGGGGCAGGAATTCCAGCACCAGTGAGGCAGGAATTCCAGCAGTGTTAGAGGCAGGAATTGCAGCAGCATTAAGGGCAGGAATTCCACAGCATTAGGGGCAGGAATTCAAGCACCAATGAGGCAGGAATTCCAGCAGCACTAGAGGCAGGAATTCCAGCAGCACCACTGAGGCAGGAATTCCACAGCATTAGGGGCAGGAATTCCAGCATCAGTGGGGCAGGAATTCCAGCAGCATCAGTGAAGCAGGAATTCCAGCAGTGTTAGAGGCAGGAATTGCAGCAGCATTAAGGGCAGGAATTCCACAGCATTAGGGGCAGGAATTCCAGCATCAGTGGGGCAGGAATTCCAGCAGCACTGACAGCACAGGAAGTGTCAGGGATTCCAGCAGCAAACAGATCAGTGGAGCACGGGCAGGGAAAGGGCATTTCTCCACGTTCAGAGCTGGCTTTGCACAAGAACTGCAGACGTGCCCAAACCTTTGCAGCGTGCTCAGAGCTGTGCAGCTGTCTCCTTCCTCAGCTCCTTCCAGATTCAAATGCAAATCAAATTTGATGGCCCCAGTCTGTAATTTCGTGCTGTGCTATCCTCTGCTATGCACATTAAGGAAACTAGAAATGTCTTTGCCATCTATTTTCCCTTTAAATCGGTGGCAAGATTTGCATTAAGACCAGATAAAATCCCTAAATGGGAATCTTCAGGGACCGTGAGATTTTTGCAAAATACTTTGCAAGAACCAGGGTGAAAATTTGGGTTAGCAGAGTTATGGATGAATTTGGTGCTTTCCAGAGCCAGCTGGACCTGGGCTGCAGGGTTCTGTGCCCAGGGATATGCAGAATTCTATGCCCAGGGATGTGCAGTGCTCTGTGCCCAGTGATGTGCCCAGGGATGTGCAGGGTTCTGTGCCCGGGGTTCTGTGCCCAGGGGATGTGCAGTGCTCTGTGCCCAGGGATGTGCAGGGTTCTGTGCTCAGGATGTACAGGGTTCTCTGCCCAGGGATGTGCCCAGGGATGTGCAGGGTTCTGTGCCCAGGGATGTGCAGGGTTCTGTGCCCAGGGATGTGCCCGGGAATGTTCAGGGTTCTGTGCCCGGGGTTCTGTGCTCAGGGATGTGCAGGGTTCTGTGTCCAAGGAAGTGCAGGGTTCTGTACCCAGGGATGTGCAGGGTTCTGTGCCCAGGGTTCTGTGCCCAGGGGATGTGCAGGGTTCTGTACCCAGGGATGTGCCCAGGGTTCTGTGCCCAGGGGATGTGCAGGGTTCTGTGCCCAGGGGATGTGCAGGGTTCTGTGCCCAGGGGATGTACAGGGCTCTGTGCCTGGGGTTCTGTGCCCAGGGGATGTGCAGGGCTCTGTGCCTGGGGATGTGCAGGGTTCTGTACCCAGGGATGTGCCCAGGGTTCTGTGCTCAGGGATGTGCTGTTCCCTCCTGCTCAGAGGGAAAGCAGGGGGACATGAATTACTCAGAGCTCCAAACCCCTCCTGAGGCACCGCCACCAAACGGCAGCGCTGGAAAACCAGAGCCAAGAGCAGAGAATTCCAGCAGCAGCCCAGAGCTGCAGAGGCCGCGATGGAGCAAAGCAGGAGCAGCCCAGGAGCGCTCAGTACTCACTGTTGGGGTCCACGTTCTCGCACAGCTCCGTCTTGGCCTCGCCGTTGGGGCGGTCGCTGGGCTTGTGCGACAGGCGCGAGGACATGGTGGCCGCCGTCACCACCGCCTTGAAGCTGCGCTTGCGCTTCTGCACGTTCAGCTCGGGGTGGAAGATGATGATGTAAACCTTGGGCATGTAGAGCATCCCCAGCGCCACCGACGCGCTCAGGTTCATGGAGATGGTGAGCGTGGTGGTTTGGATGTAGAGCTGCGGACAACAGACACGGGTTACGTGCGGGGTCAGCGGCCTGGGGCTGCTCACACACAGACAAACCCCCCCTGGAAAGGGGTTTTAACCAGTTTCCATGTGTTACACACCAGCACAGAGCTGCAGCTCCTCACACACAGATAAATCCCCCCTGGAAAGGGATTGTAAGCTGTCTGGGTGTGTTACACACCAGCACAGAGCTGCAGCTCCTCACACACTAGATAAATACCCACTGGAAAGGGGTTTTAACCAGTTTCCATGTGTTACACACCAGCCAAGAGCTACAGCTCCTCACACACAGATAAATACCCACTGGAAAGGGATTAGAACCAGTCTGGGTGTGTTACACACTAGGGCAGGGCTGCACTGCCTCACACACACAGAAATACCCCTGGAAAGGGATTGTGACCTGTCTGGCTGTGTTATACACCATGGATGTGGGGCTGTAGTGCCTCACACACAGATAAATACCTGCTGGAAAGGGACTGTAATCTTTCTAGGTGTTACACACCACGGATGGGGCTGCAGCACCCCACACACAGAGAAATACCCGGCAGAAAGGGATTGTAAGCTGTCTGGGTGTGTCACACACCAGGGCAGGGCTGCAGTGCTTCTCACACACAGAAATACCTGCTGGAGAGAGGTTTGAACCAGTTTCTATGTGTTACACATCGGGGCAGGGCTGCAGTGCCTCACACACACAGGAACACCTGCTGGAAAGGGGTTTAAATCTGTCTGGGTGTGTCACACACCATGGTGGGGCTGCAGTGTCTCACACACACATAAATACCTACTGGAAAGAGATTTTTAACCAGTTTCCATGTGCTACACACCATGGCAGGGCTGCAGCTCCTCACACACCTGCTGGAAAGGGATTAGAAGCAGTTTCCATGTGTTACAAACCAGGATGGAAGCTGCAGCACTTCACACACTAATAAGTACCTGCTGGAAAGGGATTTTAACCTGTCTGGATGTGTTACACACCATGGCAGGGGCTGCAGCACTTCACACACTAATAAGTACCTACTGGAAAGGGATTTAACCTGTCTGCATGAGTTACACACCATGGGTGGGGGCTGCAGCAGTTCAAACATGAATACCCACTGTAAAGTCATTTTTAACCAGTCTGCATGTGTTACACATAGGGCTGGGCCAGCCTGCAGCAGTTCAACCATAAATACCCACTGTAAAGTCATTTCTAACCAATTTGCACATGTTACACATCAGGCCTGGCCAGGCTGCAGCACTTCACACACAAACACCAATTGTAAAGGAATTTTTAACCAGTTTGCATATTACACACCACAGGCCTGGCCAGGCTGCAGCAGTTCACACCCACCCCCATTTTACACCGATTTTTAACCAGTTTGCAATGCAGATGAGTGAGCTGAGATCTTTGCCCTGCAGCCACCGTGATGTCCCTGCCTGATCCACCAACAGCCTCAGTGACAGAGACTTCCAGGGGCCTTAACACAGCTCCCACAGCAAGTTCCCACGTTTAATTGTGATTTATGCAATTAGGGCACCCTGCAGCAGCCGCTGTGCCCCAGGGCTGCCCCAGTGGGGAACTGGAGCTGCCTCAGCCTTGGGTCCAACCCTTCCCCTCCAGCCTGAGCAGCAGCAGCTCAGGAGCTGGGTTTGCTTTCTCCTGCTGGGAAGGGGTTGAAGGTGAGATGATTATTTAATCAAAAGGGTCTCTGGCAACACCTCCAGAGCTCCCACCTTGCAAACGCTGATGGGAGATAAAAGGGAGGCAGAAAAGAGCGTTTGTAGAACAAGGAGGGATGAGTGACACACAAAGCTTCTCATGACAAATGGGAGCAGCCTAAAGATAAGGGAAACTAATAGATATGCTTATTATGCAGAGCCTCAGTTTTATGTGTTTTATCTCTGCTTTGTGGTTTTACCAGTCAAACATAAAAATGCAGTTTACGTGAAACTATTTCATTTCTTATTTCACTTCTTCTGATAAATTCTCGGGAAGCATTTTAGATGAATGCAAATGGGTGACTTAAAGTACAAAGGATCAGATTTAACTGACAATGGGACTCTAATAACTCATGCGTGCCTTTTACAGCTGCCTGCTGAACCTGGCAGCTCCCAAACCCGAGATTAAATTAAGAAATTAAGATGCAGATTTCGCGAGAGATGCTGGAACTTGACATGAATGAGAACTGGGACGGAGCTCAGCCAGCCTGGAGGGGAAAAGGCTCTGGGGTGACACAACTGTGGCCTTGCAGGGCCTGAAGGAGCTACAAGAAACTGCAGAGAGAGAGAGAGAGCATTTACCTGGGATGGAGGGACAGCACAGGGAAAGGCTCCCAGTGCCAGAGGGCAGGGATGGATGGGACATTGGGAATTAGGAATTGTTCCCTGGCACAGGTGCCCAGAGCAGCTGGGGCTGCCCCTGGATCCCTGGCAGTGCCCAAGGCCAGGCTGGACATTGGGGCTGGAGCACCTGGGGCAGTGGGAGGGGTCCCTGCCATGGCAGGGGTGGCACTGGAGGGGATTTTGGGTCCCATCCCATGACTGGAAGTGTTGCCAGAGGAAATCCAGGCTTTCTAAACCAATGTGGTGTTGGTCTCCCTGAACCTCTCCCCTGCAGGGTTTGGAGCCACATCTGCTGTGACAGAAGGACAAACCCTTCTGAAGGGTCACCCTCACCCAAACCTCCTCTCTCTCCAGCAGACTCTGACTTTTGACAGATCCTAACTTCACACACTGCATTGCAAATGCAGCGACTTTGAAGCCGGCACTGGAGAAAACCCAACCCCGAGGACATCATTCACATGCAAAGGCACCTAGATTTTATCATGGCTTTTACATAAGTGATTTCCATTTGAATTTTAGATTTTTGTGTTTTCCAGATTCTTGCTTTATTCATGCAAATCACAAAAATTGCCTTCCAAACCTTGAGAGAAAATTGGACTGGTCTGGAATACACACATCTAATAACGGGCAATTTTTTTAGAACAAAATACATCAATGGCTAATTTTGCATGAACTGTGGTTTCTCTGGGAAGCAGAGCACTGCAGGATCAGGCCTCTGTCTTTGCCAACCCAGGAGAGATTTCCAGCTGCTGGGCCAGAAGAACTGAGCTTCCAGTTCATAGAACAACTTAACTCAGAGCTGCAGAGCTTTGAAAAGTCCCTTTAGGAGTGAGAACCCTTTTTGCAGGCTAAAGCTTTGCCTTCAGAATAATCAGGAGCAACTGCTCCTCTTCCCTAATTCAGCTTTCTAATTATGCACTGAATTGTGTTATGTTGCAATATGGAAATAAAGTGGTAACTTGAGATATTTTTGGACTCATGCTATTACAAGCCAATTTATCCCACTTTTATATGGGAATTAAAACAAATGTTCTTACAGATGAAGTAGACAGTTTATAAATCTCCCAGAAGGCTTTTCCAGGTCATCTGAAGATTCTATCTCATTCTCTACATTATGTTGTGCAAATATAAGAATGAGAAACACTTTTTAATAAAAATTGAAATTAGCTTCCCCTGCGCTGTGTGTTTGCAAAACCACGGGAGGTGAAAGGACCCAAATGGAAAATGTGCTCTGGGAGATTTGGGGGTGCAAGGGCTGGGAGAGGGCCCTGCCCCTCCTGAGGAGCCCCGTGCCCTCCCTGGGGACCCCAAACCCACCTGCCCGTGCCAGCACCTGGGCATGCAGGGAGAGACATTATCAAATGTGCTTTGGGCCCTGCTGCTCCAGCCAAGCCAGCAGCCAGCTTGTAACCTCTGTGTGAAAAATCACAGGATTGAAAGGAGCCAGGACCACAAACAGAATGGAAGAGCCAGCACAACTAAACCAGAATGGAAGCAGTTAGCACAACTAAACCAGAATGGAAGCAGTTAGCACAACTAAACCAGAATGGAAGCAGTTAGCACAACTAAACCAGAATGAAAGCAGTTAGCACAACTAAACCAGAATGGAAGCAGCCAGCACAACTAAACCAGAATGGAAGCAGTTAGCACAACTAAACCAGAATGAAAGCAGCTAGCACAACTAAACCAGAATGGAAGCAGTTAGCACAACTAAACCAGAATGGAAGCAGTTAGCACAACTAAACCAGAATGAAAGCAGTTAGCACAACTAAACCAGAATGGAAGCAGTTAGCACAACTAAACCAGAATGGAAGCAGCCAGCACAACTAAACCAGAATGGAAGCAGTTGGCACAACTAAATCAGTATGAAAGGAGCTACACCACAAACCCTTCTGCTAAGAGAAACACTTGCACCTGTAAAAAACAAGAAATCTGTCCCATGGCAATCAGTGAATACAATATGTAAACCATCCAGAAATAGAAGCAATTGGTGGGCAGGCACAAAGGCCATTTACTGACCCACAAAGGCCATTTACTGACCCACAAAGGCCATTTACTGACACACAAAGTGAGTTTCAGTGTGTTGTTAACCAGTTAGGTTTAACACGGTGCCTTCTGATATTCCCTGTAAAAATGAGCTATGTGAATAAAGAACTGGCTATGAATAAAGAACTGGCTATGAATAAAAAACTGGCTACATGAACAAACAACTGCCTTTTCTGCATGAAGGAAGTTGTGCAAGTGTCAAGGTCTATAAACAAATCTGATCTATACAGAAATCACAGGAGTTGTGCTGATCACAGCCAGCAGAGCAGAAGCAGCGAGGCAGGCACAGAGAGCCCCTGTGGGATGGCTCAGGGAATGGGCTGCACATCCAGAATCCAGGACTGGTTTGGGGAAGGGACCCCAAATCCCACCCAGTGCCACCCCTGCCATGGCAGGGACACCTCCCACTGTCCCAGGGTGTCCCAATGTCCAGCCTGGCCTTGGGCACTGCCAGGGATCCAGGGGCAGCCCCAGCTGCTCTGGGCACCTGTGCCAGGGAACAATTCCTGATTCCCAATAACAGTTTATGCCGACAAAATGAGAATTCCTCAGACAGAAGCACTAAAATCCACCTGGCTGAGGACAGAGTCGTGTCCCAGCCCCTGTGGCAGCACCCACAGCAGGGATGCAGGGAATGCAGGGAATGCAGGGATGCAGGGGATGCAGGGGATGCAGGGATGCAGGGGATGCAGGGATGCAGGGGATGCAGGGATGCAGGGATACAGGAATGCAGGGATGCAGGGAATGCAGGGAATGCAGGGATGCTGCCCTGCAGGAATGCAGGGATGGAGATTGCAGGGAATGCAGGGATGCAGGGAATGCAGGGATGCTGCCCTGCAGGAGGATCCTGTCCCAGCACATTCCCAGCAGCAGGAGGCTCAGCCACCCCCAGGAATCCTCACTCCCATTCCCAGGGAGGCTCCCCTGCAGGGCTGCACGCAGAGGCAGCCAGCACAGGGTGAGCAGGACCAACAGCACAAATTCCCAATTGCCAGCGCCTGCAGGCTGAACCTGCTGCTCCTGATGCCACCTTGGCAGAGCCACCATCCATCCCCACGTCCCCAGAGCACCCAGCACATCAAGTGTGTCAGCTTGAGGCTCACAGCAAACGTGTGGAGGAGAGCTGGAGTGAATGTCTGTATTTTAAATATCTCAGTTATTCCAGCTAAGTATTTTACACAGCTTGTTCCCTTATATTAGGAACCTCCTTATGCAAGAAATTTGCATGCACCAAAAATAAACGTTTGTGGGTTATATCCATAACTTGTGTGATAATTCAAAATAGCAAATGCTGAATTGCTCTGAGGGTGCTGATGCAGATGCAGAGAGGAGGAATTTTGTCCCTCCAGCCTGCGAGAGAAACTCTAACAGCTTATCTGGAAGGAAATTAAATTAGCCAGATAATTGGACAGAGCAGCAATGGAAAAAAGCAAGTGCTGCTTTCGAGCAGCATCTGATGGCTGAGAGAGAGCTGAAGCAGTGTCAGAGGCAGCCCCACAAGCCACACACAGCTCTGAGCAGATTCCTCCAGTGCTGCAGAGAGAGCTGCCCTGGCTCTCTGTGCCAGCTTCAGAGCCAGCAAAGGGGCCCAGGAGCTGCCTGCAGCCACCTGGGAGCCATCACCAAGGACAGGACAGGGCCAGCAGGGCACTGAAGGGGTTTGGAGCTGCTGCCTCCCTGGAATTCACTGTCCTTGCACAGAAGAGTCAAGGATGAGCAGGAGGAGTGACCCTGCAAGGCCAGGGAGGTTTGCAGTGAGCTCTGGGCACCCCCAGCCCTGGGCAGGAGAGCAGGGGAGGTTCTGCTCCCCCTGGTCCCTCCTCCTGCTGCTGCTGCTGCTCTGTGCCCTGGCACTGAGCTCTGCCCTGCTGGGTGGGGATCCCACTGAGGGATGGGAAAATGGGATAATGGGATAATGGGATGGGATAATGGGATAATGGGATAATGGGATGGGATAATGGGATAATGGGATAGGATCCATGGGATGGGATAATGGGATCCATTGGATGGGATGGGATCCATTGGATGGGATGGGATCCATGGGATGGGATAGTGGGATGGGATCCATGGAATGGGATAGTGGGATGGGATAATGGGATGGGATCCATAGGATGGGATAGTGGGATGGGATAATGGGATGGGATAATGGGATGGGATAGTGGGATGGGATGGGATCCATGGGATGGGATGGGATGGGATAATGGGATGGGATCCATGGGATGGGATGGGATGGGATAATGGGATGGGATCCATGGGATGGGATGGGATGGGATCCATGGGATGGGATCCATGGGATGGGATAACGAGATGGGATCCATGGGATGGGATGGGATGGGATAATGGGATGGGATCCATGGGATGGGATAATGGGATGGGCTGTGATCCCTGGCCTGGCTGGTGACAGCAGAGGGACAGCCACAGCTGCAGGCCCCTCTCCTGTGCTCCTTCCCTGCTGGCCATGTCCTCAGGGATGGACACACTGCAGTGCATGAAGGACCCAGCCAGGGGCTGCTCCCCGTGCAGGAAGGTCCTGACACCTCCCAGCCCTGCTGGGGCACCCAGGGACTTCAGTCAGGGCTTGGCTGGATTTCAGGCACAGCCAGAGGGAAGAGCTCCAGAAATCCCATTATCAGTCCTCAGAACTGTCTAACATCTCTTGCTTGGCATTCCTGTTTGTGATCATAGCTCTAAAATAAGTTACACATCACTAAAGGAGACAAACACAAAGTGCAGCAGGAGTAATGTACATCCTCCACTTCTATTATTACAATAATGGCTTTTCCCTCTCTCACGGGCTGAGCACTTGGCTTTTTTGAGCTAGAAATAATTCTTCATCTGTCACTTCTTCCAAAAAACAAAAAACAAAAAGAAAAAGGAAAGGAAAAAAGAGCAAAAAGAGCAAGCCTTCATTTCATTGCTCCCCTCACCACTGCACTGCTAAATTGACTGACACACAATCTTGGCATTTTTGGGCATTCAGAGCCAGACTCTGGCTGCTGTTGTAAATCATATTTCTCCACACTTATTGCATTTTATTCATTTTATACATGACCAGAGATTAGAGTTCAAATGAAACAGATTTTGCTATCCTTCTTACATTCCAAACATCACCAGTCTAGAAATCTTTAATTTTACTCACTTCAGCTATTGAATAATTCAATATAAAAGGAGAAAAAAAACCCAACCCTGCAACCCTCAGCTCGAGATTTTGAGGAAAATAACGTCAGAGCCCAGGGCTGGGTCTCTGCAGGGTGGTGGGCACCGCACAGGGCTGGCACTGGCACAGGGCTGGATCCTGGGGCACACCATGAACCAGGGGGCACACAATGCCCCCAAGGAGCACACAGTGTCCCCAGGGGCACACAATGTCCCCAAGAGGCACACAATGTCCCCAGGAGCACACAATGTCCCCAGGGGCACACAATGTCCCCAAGAGGCACACACAATGTCCCCAAGGAGCACACAATGTCCCCAAGGAGCACACAATGTCCCCAGGGACACACAATGTCCCCAAGAGGCACACACAATGTCCCCAAGAGGCACACACAATGTCCCCAGGGACACACAATGTCCCCAGGGGCACACACGATGTCACCGGGGACACATGAGGTCCCCAAGAGGCACACAATGTCACCAAGGGCACCTAATGTCCCAAGGGTCACACAATGTCCCAAGGGTCACACAATGTCCCCAAGGGTCACACAATGTCCCCAAGGGTCACACGATGTCCCCACCAGACCAGGTTCCTCCCAGCCCTGCAGTCACCAACACGTGCCCAGTTTCATTGAGGAGCTGTGGAAGGTTCTGAAGTGTTCCATGAGATTGGCCACGGCCAGGCAGCACAGCAGAGTCTGGGCTGGGCCCTGAACATCCCAGAAACAGCCCAGGATCAAATATTGCCTGTAGGGACAGAGCCAGGCAGCCCCACACACAGACACAGACACACACATGCACACACACACAGACACACAGAGACACACACACACACAGACACACGCACTGACACACACACTCACACACACACACACACACACACTCACACTCACTCCTGCCTTAGCAAACAGCTGCACACTGAACTCCAGGCAAAGCTCCTGGCAGCTCCAGGGATGCACAGCAGGGATGCACAGCTCCTGGAAGCTGCAGGGATCCATTGCTCCTGTAAACTGCAGGATCCAGAGCTCCTGGGAGCTGCAGGGATCCATGACTCCTGGAAGCTGTCAGGATGCACAGCTCCTGGAAGCTGCAGAGATCTATTGCTCCTGTAAACTGCAGGATCCAGAGCTCCTGGGAGCTGCAGGGATGGTTGACTCCTGTACGCTCCAGGGATCCATGGTTCCTCTAAGCTGCAGGGATCCATGGTTCCTCTAAGCTGCAGGGATCCATGGTTCCTCTAAGCTCCAGGGATCCATGGTTCCTCTAAGCTGCAGGGATCCATGGTTCCTCTAAGCTCCAGGGATCCATGGTTCCTCTAAGCTGCAGGGATCCATGGTTCCTCTAAGCTGCAGGGATCCATGGTTCCTCTAAGCTCCAGGGATTCATGGTTCCTCTAAGCTCCAGGGATCCATGACTCCTGGAAGCTGTCAGGATGCACAACCCCAGGGATCCAGGCAGGGATCAGACCCTGCTCTGGCTCCCTCCGCCCGGAGCCCTGGGAGGCTGCAGGAGGCAGGGCAGGAAGCACCTGGAGCACAGGGACCCTCCCGTGAGGAGCAGCAGGAGCTCCTGCAGCCCCCGTGGGCTCAGGGCCAGGCCCAGCTCCTGCAGCAGCTCCTGATGTGCCCAGGTTGCCATGGCAATGGGAGCTGAGCTCAGCCCTGCCTGCCAGCATCACCCACAGCCCGGGCAGGGCACAGCTGCCCTGCTGCTGCTCTCCCCCTCGGGCTCTGTGCCCAGCCCGGGGTGCAGTTTGGTTTCAGTGCCCAGTCCATCACACAGCCACACGTCAGGACAGCCAGCAGCCCGCTCACCTCAGGTGCTCAGGCCTTGCAAAATTAAATCCATAATCCAGAATAAATACAACAAGCACTGCTGAGAGTCCCCCAGTCACACACAGTAAGCCAATACTGAGAAAACAAAGCAAAAGGAACAAGCCAAGCCTCAAGCCAGCCTCACAAGAGGGGCTGACCAGGCCAGCAGAGCAAGGCAGCCCCACTGCAGGGCTCCCCTGCCCGGACTGGGCAGTAACTGGGCTGTAACCCAGTGCCCATCCCACTCAGGCTCTCCTGAGCCCTCCAGCTGCAGGATGGACACTCAGCTGCTCCAGCCCAGGCCATGCCCTAACGAGAGCAGAGATCCCACAGGGGGTTCATCTTACAGAGCAAGCTTCAACTCCTTTTTTCTGTCCTCTGACTCCAATTCTGCCTGCCCTGACCCAGCCAGATGAGTGCTTGATTTATATCCAGCCAGTCTGGCCCACTTGGAAGGCTTTCCCTGAGACCAAGCTGCTCTTTTCCTGAGACACTCCAGTTAATAAATTCCCTTTGCCTCCACTTGCTTCAGCAACTGAACATCCTCCACGACCCAGCACACCAGGCTCACAAAATCCCACCCCAAACATGCCCCTACCCAAAATGAAACCTTCTGGCCTTCCCAGGAGAACAAAACTTGTTCCCCTGCACAGCTGGGAGCCAGATGTTCACTGACCACAGCACTGTGACCCCACAGCTTGGTCACTGACAGCCCCTGGATGTGAGCAGTGACCCTGGGGGCTGCAGTGACCCTGGGGGGCTGCAGTGACCCCGAGGGGCTGCAGTGACCCTGAGGGGCTGTACTGACCCTGAGGGGCTGTACTGACCCTGAGGGCTGCAGTGGCCCTGAGGGGCTGCAGTGACCCTGGCTGTGTGCAGTGACCCTGGGGCTGCAGTGACCCTGGGGGGCTGCAGTGACCCTGGGGGGCTGCAGTGACCCTGGGGGCTGTACTGACCCTGAGGGGCTGTACTGACCCTGGGGCTGCAGTGACCCCGAGGGGCTGCAGTGACCCTGGCTGTGTGCAGTGACCCTGGGGGGGCTGCAGTGACCCTGGGGCTGCAGTGACCCAGGGGGTGCAGTGACCCTGGGGCTGCAGTGACCCTGGGGGCTGCAGTGACCCTGGGGCTGCAGTGACCCCGAGGGGCTGCAGTGACCCTGGGGCTGCAGTGACCCTGGGGGGCTGCAGTGACCCTGGGGGGCTGCACTGACCCTGAGGGCTGCAGTGACCCTGCAGTGACCCTGGCTGTGTGCAGTGACCCTGGGGCTGCAGTGACTCTGGGGCTGCAGTGACCCTGCAGTGACCCTGAGGGCTGTACTGACCCTGAGGGCTGCAGTGACCCCGGGGCTGCAGTGACCCTGGGGGCTGCAGTGACCCTGGGGCTGCACTGACCCTGAGGGCTGCAGTGACCCTGCAGTGACCCTGGGGGCTGTAGTGACCCTGAGGGCTGCAGTGACCCTGCAGTGACCCTGGGGGCTGCACTGACCCTGGGGGCCCTGCCCAGGCACACAGCTCTGGGCAGTCCCTGCTGGCCCCAGCTGGGGATGGTTTCTGCAGACCCCACCCAGTTTCCTCTTGGTTTGGCCGCTCCAGGTGCCCATTTCAGGGGGCAGGAACTTCCTGTGCAGCCTGTGCCCCTCCTTGGTGGCTCCCTGGGAGCAGACTGAGGGGAGGGAGCCCCCGTGAGCCCTGCCCTGGGGGCTGCTGATCACACAGTGCCTGGGCTGGGCAAAGCCCTCCAGGACCAGCCCTTGGCTGCTCCCTCCTGGTGCCCAGAGCAGAGCCCCGAGTGCCACATGCAGGCAGGGCTGGCACCCCAGCACTGCCCTCTGTGCTGAGGCAGCCCAGGATTGCCAGGGCACTCCCAGCCCAGCCAGTGTGCAAACCCCAAACCAGCCCCATTAACCATTCCTTGCCCCCCAGTGCCCAGGAGGTGCCCGTGGCCCTGCCCTGCCCGGGTCACCTCAGCTCCCCAGTGCCACAAACCCCCACAGCCAGCTGCAATCCTCTGTGTCAGAGAGGCCTGAGCCAGGCCCACACACACTGACAATCCTCCCCATGGATTTGCATACAAAGTAAGAGCTAATTCTGCTTGGGGACCTTCAGGGGAATTTGAAGTGCAAGGCAGGGCCAGTGCAGGAGGGGAGAGGGAAAGGATAATCCCACACTTCTGACTTCTCCTTAAAGACCTTGGAGCAGTAAAGAACATGACAAATATACATATATGAAGCAAGCCATTTCTTCAGTGACTTTTGAAATGCTAATGTAATTATTAGTTAAAGCAGAGCATTTACAAATTGCTTTGGCTACTTAGAAAAAACTCCTTATGGCTGGACATGTCCTCAGGCCCCACAGTGCTGGTATGGACTGTGGAATGTGCTGGGGAACCAGAGCAGCCAGCAATTCATTTGTTCTTGTAATTAATTAATTCATTCATTTATTTATTGGCATGCCCAGAGCAGCTGTGGCTGCCCCTGCATCCCTGGCAGTGCTGATCCAGTGGGGCTGGAGCACCTGGGACAGTGGGAGATGTCCCTGCCATGGCACTGGGTGGGATTTAAGGTCCCTCTCAACCCAAACCATTCTATGAAAATGATTTCATTTTCTGAAAGGTGACAGTGAGCAGGGAGTGTGGTGGAGCTGCTGAAAGAATGGAAGATTCCTGGCTAAGGCAGCAAAGCCTTTGCTCCTGAGCAGCCATCGTTGGGAGTTTAAACCCTGGCACAAGGAAAAGAATTCCTTGTACTAAAGAAAAGCAATTTAAACGTCAAAACAATAAAAAAAGATGCTCAGACCCAGGGTGTGGGCAGCAGCTGGAGCCCCACACGGGCTGGACCCACACAGGGCTGCCCAGATGCCCCTGCAAGAACCAAGAACCCCAAAGCTCCCCCTGAAGCCGTGCCAGCCACCAGCAGCATCTCCCTCGCTGTAAAAACCCTTTTGGGGGCTCTGTGCCAGCCCAGGGGCTCCCCCGGCCCCTCCTCACCGCTCATCCCACGGCAGAGCGCCGGGCAGGGGTTGGGATTGTCCCCGGGCACCCGAGCTGTTCCTCCTCCTCCTCCCCAGCACTCCCCCAGAGCGGTGCCAGTTTGCATTTAATTAACTCCGTGACTGCAGCCAGCCAATTCTTGTCGCTACTGATGTGTCACAATTAGAACAGCGTTGCCATGGCAACTGCCCGGTGCATCATCATCATCATCATCATCATCATCGCCGCTGCTTCCCCGGCTCTGCTCCGCGCAGTCCTGGGGCTGTGACACGCACACGGGCGGTTATTGTCATGCTAAACCGGCAATGGGTAATCCCACAAAACACAACATCATTTAGGCGCTCATTTAAATGAGATTTAATTACCAAAAGTCGAGCGTTTCAGGAGCTGCCAAATTCCAGCCGTTCCACGATCCCCCGGATCTTTGGGAGCACCCGCGTGCATAGCCCGGAGCATCAGGGAAGCGCTTCTCTCTTAATTATCTAACGCTGCCTTTTATTGCAGGAATAAAGCAAACCTGCACCTCAGATCAGCGCTGCCGTGACAATTCCAGCAACACCCAGACCTGAGAGGTGATCCTGTCCTGGACAATGCCACAATTCCAGCAACACCCAAACCTGAGAGGTGATCCTGTCCTGGACAATGCCACAATTCCAACAACACCCAAACCTGAGAGGTGATCCTGTCCTGGACAATGCCACAATTCCAGCAACACCCAAACCTGAGAGGTGATCCCGTCCTGGACAATGCCACAATTCCAGCAACACCCAAACCTGAGAGGTGATCCCGTCCTGGACAATGCCACAATTCCAGCAACACCCAAACCTGAGAGGTGATCCCGTCCTGGACAATGCCACAATTCCAGCAACACCCAAACCTGAGAGGTGATCCCGTCCTGGACAATGCCACAATTCCAGCAACACCCAGACCTGAGAGCTGATCCCATCCCGTCCCATCCTGTCCTGCACAATGCCACAATTCCAGCAATACCCAGACCTGAGAGGTGATCCCATCCCATCCTGCACAGTGCCACAATTCCAGCAATTCCCAAACCTAAGAGGTGATCCCATCCTGCACAATGCCACAATTCCAGCAACACCCAGACCTGAGAGGTGATCCCGTCCCGTCCCATCCCGTCCTGCACAATGCCACAATTCCAGCAATGTCCATACTTTAGAGGTGATCCCATCCTGCACAATGCCACCGCAGCTCCCACTCCATGCCCAGCTCCGAGTTAACTCTGAAATCCCCTCCCACACTCAGTCAGACCCCCAGACACCACCGCAATTCACTGCCAGCCATTCAGAGCATTTGGGGTGCTCACACCGAGCAATCTGGGGAGAAAAGGCCGAGTTTTACACCCAGACCAGCTCACGTGTTTAACTCATCCCCGGGCTGACAGACGTTAAGGAGCTGCAGACGTGACTGTGAATCTGTAAGTGATGAATGAGTCTGAACAGGATAAACAGCAGAGCCCGGTTCCTGCGGCCCTGAGCGCTGGGAAAGCCCCGGGGCCGTTTGGTGCCCGTGCCCGGCTCAGCTGCAGCAGCTGCAGCCCCGCATCCCCCATCCCTGCGGGATGGAGCCTGAGAGCACAAACGGGACTGGGGACAAACGGAACCTGCGGCCAGTGAGGGGACAGACAGCACCGAGCTGGGTCCTGCTCTGAGCTGGGCTGGGCCAGAGAGCACTGAGCCAGGCTCTGTTCTGAACTGAGCTGGGCCGGGCTGAGCTGAGCCCAGCTGCTCCACAGGGACCAGACTCAGCCCCTGCTGCTTTGGGACCTGACTTTGTCCCTGCTGTTTTGGGCATCACCTCCCAAGCCCAGGACCATGGGCTGGGCTCCGGGCAGCCCCCAAGCCCCAGACCCCGCCGGGCACAGGGCCAGGCCAGGCTGGGCAGTGCCCCAGGAAAGGGTGGCCAGTCCCATCAGATCCAGCTCAGGCAGGGCTCAGTCCCATCAGTCCCATCAGACCCAGCCCAGGCAGGGCTCAGTCCCATCAGTCCCATCAGACCCAGCTCAGGCAGGGCTCAGTCCCATCAGTCCCAGCCCAGGCAGGGCTCAGTCCCATCAGTCCCATCAGTCCCAGCCCAGGCAGGGCTCAGTCCCATCAGTCCCATCAGTCCCATCAGTCCCAGCCCAGGCAGGGCTCAGTCCCATCAGTCCCATCAGTCCCATCAGACCCAGCCCAGGCAGGGCTCAGTCCCATCAGTCCCATCAGTCCCAGCCTAGGCAGGGCTCAGTCCCATCAGTCCCATCAGTCCCATCAGTCCCAGCCCAGACAGGGCTCAGTCCCATCAGTCCCAGCCCAGGCAGGGCTCAGTCCCATCAGTCCCATCAGTCCCAGCCCAGGCAGGGCTCAGTCCCATCAGTCCCATCAGTCCCAGCCCAGGCAGGGCTCGGTCCCTTCTGCACCACCAGGGACATCTGCAGGCCCTGACCTCCCTTCCTTACCTGCAGTCATTATCAGAGTTCATCTTCCAGTCAATAAAACCTGCTAAAACAACATTGATTCTCAACTTCTGGAGAATCAAATCACTTGACTTCCTTGGTCCTCCAATTAAGGCACCAGAATAAATCTTAACTACTCCCTAATACCAGTTTTCACAAGACTTTCTCCAGCTCTAATCACGTTTAAGCACCTTGGCTAAAGGAATTGATTTCCATTGCTTTTCCTTCCTGCCACCCAGGAGAGGCTGCTGAGCCTCCCCTGCCTGTCCTCTGCAGCTCCCTGTGAATTACTGCTGCTGGCTCCCAGGTTCAGCAGAGCTGCTCCCACTAAAAAGAGCTATCTTGTCTCCAAATGATATTTAATTATCTCCATTAAACATTACAGGCTGCTCTGATGCTGGAGATGTAAATCAGAGGAACAAGAGGAAGATGAGAGCATATTGTTCCTCACTTGTTTTGTCCTCCTACTCCCTCTCTTAAATAAGTGTCTCTAGAGGTAAGGCCAACGTGGAGCTTGTGAACACTGGAGTTATTCAATTTACAACACACACATTATTTGTCACTGGTGAAACCATGGGACTGAGCCTGGGCAGGGCTAAGCCTCAGCTTTGTGGCAGAGGCAGCTAAAGACTGAATGGATGGTGTTTAATGAGCAATTCACAGTGCAGGAAAAGCTGTTATTGCAGAAATATTAACAGCCCCCAAATCACTTTGGACATGGTAAGGTTGGGACGAAAATTTTTTGCTTTAGTCGACAAAAATTCATTGTTGTTCCTCTTTAACCTTCTGCTAAGCTTATGCCTCAAAGACAAAACATGAGGCAATTTCTGTGAGTGAGCATGATAGCTTCTATTTTTATTATTATTACATGCCTGCTTAAACCACTTAGAACAACAAATAAATCCTGCCAGTCGATATTTTTGTGCCCATCTCCACGTACAGAGTCCTGCCTTTAGGACTGGCCTGCTGTGCCCAGCTGTGCTGTGCCCAAAGGAGCTGATGCTGGTGTCAGAGCAGCTCTGTTCTCCCCCCACAATGCCAGCTGTGCCCAGCTGTGCTGTGCCCAAAGGAGCTGATGCTGGTGTCAGAGCAGAGCCAGCTGTGCCCAGCTGTGCTGTGCTCAGAGGAGCTGATGCTGGTGTCAGAGCAGCTCCCCAGGATCCACAGAGGCCCTGCTGTGTGGAGAGGGGATTCCCTTTCCAGCTCCTGCAGCTCGGGGTGTTTTACTCTTTTTGGAGGAACAGGCTGAAAGGTTGTAGGTTTCAATATCAGGAAGGAATTGTTCCCTGGCAGGGTGGGCAGCCCTGGCACAGGTGCCCAGAGCAGCTGGGGCGCCCCTGGATCCCTGGCAGTGCCCAAGGCCAGGCTGGACATTGGGGCTGGAGCACCTGGGGCAGTGGGAGGTGTCCCTGCCATGGCAGGGGTGGCACTGGGACAGTGGGAGGTGTCCCTGCCATGGCAGGGGTGGCACTGGGGCAGTGGGAGGTGTCCCTGCCATGGCAGGGGTGGCACTGGGTGGGCTTTGGGGTCCCTCCCAACCCAACCCAAGCCATTCCCTGGATAGCTGACTCCAGGGCTCAATGCTCTCTTCACCCACAGAGGTTTGGGGCAGGATGGTGCCCTGGCAGTGCCCTGGGCAGTCACTCACCCTCTGTGACACCCATCCCACCCACCCATTCCACCTCCCCAGGCCCTTCCTGCTCCTCCCTGGGCAGTTTTCCTCGCTCCCTCTTTTTGTTCCTGTTTATTCTAAAACAAACAGAAGGGAACCTCCACTCCAGCCATGAGGGATGCTCCTTCTGCAGGGCTGCTCCATCTGGGGCCCTTTGCCCTCATCACCCACTCACAGGAGCTGCCAGAAGTGCTCAAGGACCAATTCTTGCTGCTGAAAGCCCCGATGAAAGCAAAGCCTGACTCCAGCACCCTCCTTCAGCAAGGAAATGAGAACCATCTGCATAACTGCCATTGTACTGAAGGGGCCCTCCGGGCTGTGTGGCTGATGAGCTCAGAATCAGCAGCCATTATTTCTGCCTCCAAACACCAGATTGTGTTTGTACAACACAGGGGCAGAGCCTGGCTGAGCTCTGCTCCCTCAGATCCGGGCTGGGCTGGCTCTGAGTGCTCTGGGATGCTCTGCAGGGTGAGGAACTCACCCCAAACAAAGCAGCAGCAGAGGGAGCTGGGGCTTTCTGCAGCAGAACTCACCTGAGCTCCATCCCCAGCCCCAGCAGAGCCCCCTGTCCTGTGGCTGAGCCCACGGGGACCATCCTGCAGGGACTGGCACAGGGAGTGACCCACGGCACCCCCTGAGATGGGGCTCTGCTCAGACAGGCACATGGAAAGGGATCAGGGCTGCAGGGATGGGTCAGTGCCTCTGGGAACCACCACTTACCTTAACCCCTGCACACCCAGGAAATGCAAAATACTCATTAAAATCAGCCCTGGGATCACCAATCCCACCCTGCACCCACAGCAGCACCACGTTCATCCCCTCCTGGGCTGCCCCACTCCCACTGGCTCTGGGCACCCAGGGGTGCTTTCACATTCCTGTGGGGACACACGGCCACAAACTGACACTGCCCACAGAACTCAAACAAACTGACCCTCCCCTGTCTGCAGCCACTCTGTGACTGATTCCTTCCTGACCAACTCTGAGGAGCTGTTCCATAACTCCACAGCCACAGCTCCCTGCCCCGAGCCCAGCCCTGCTCAGCGCTAATCCCAGCACAGGGCTTTGCAAGGCTGAGCTTTCCCAGGCTGCCTCAGCAACTCAGCAAGCTGGAAACCCCCAGCCCCTCCCAGCAGCGTGGCAGGGTCTGTGCAAGGGAAATGATGTTGTCAGCCCGTGGGTTTGACACTCAGAGATATCACAAGGCAAGCACAGAGAAAAGTTTCATCAACACAGTAATTACTGCCCCGGACTCCACGGAGCTGCAATTATTTCCTGGTGAGGGGCTGTCAGCCTGTGCTGCAGATAAGAACTGTTGATAGGGCTGCCAGGGCCCGTGCAGGGTTGGCTTTTCAGATGCAAAACCCTCCTGGCAATGCTACATTTTCCAAAAAAAAAAAAAGAGGAACAAAAAAAGTACATGTCAACACTATGCATTAAACACCTACACGTTTTCCCCTTTAAAAACTGTGCTGCTTTTTAGCCAGAGGCAGTTAAGCATGCACCAGAAATTCCAGGGGAAAGGGACCTGTGGGAAAGGTGGGCACAGGGCAGGGGCAGCTGAGAGCCACGGGCCAGTGCCTGTGCCACAGGCAGGCTCACGGGTGCAAAGGCATCAAAATGTTCCCAAATGTGCTGCTCCAGGCACACAGAGACTGCCCAGAGCTGGGGCTGCTGCTGAACGGCCACAGTGGAGACACAGGAACCTGGGCAGGGGCTGGGTGCAGTGCCAGGGCTGCCCCAGTGCCACGGAGGGAGCCTCAGGCTGGATTTGGGAAAGTTCATCCCCAGAGGGAGCTGGCACTGCCCAGGGATGGGCACAGCCCCAGAGCTCCAGAGCCTTGGAAAACCCTCCCAGGGATGCCCAGGGTGGGATATGGGGTATCTGGGCAGGGCCATGAGTGGGACTGGATGATCCCTGTGGGTCCCTTCCAGCTCAGGATATTCTGGGATTTCTCCCTCTGTGATGCCCTCTCCTTTCTGGGTTCCATTTCTGTTCCCATCTTCCAAATAATTTCTCTTTTCCATCTCCTCGACACAGCTGGGAATGGAAAAGGCTGGAATTACCCCAGCAAAGAGATCCCTCAGTGCCAACATCAGACATCAAAGCAGCCACTCAGAGGCTTCAAAGGGTCCCTGGTGACACAGCAGCCCCTGGGGACAGGGATGAAGTCACTTCTGCTTAACTGAGCCCGTGTCCCCTGGGAGAGAGCAGCAAACCCAGCCTGGTCCTGATCTCCCTGGCACAGAGACATCTCCAAAAACCAAAGAGAGCTGCTCCAAAAACCAAATATTTCACCCTGTGGGTTGGGGTTTATCCCCTGCCCTTCCTGCACAGCAAACCCAGCCTGGTCCTGATCTCCCTGGCACAGAGAGCTCTCCAATAACCAAACATTTCACCCTGTGGGCTGGGGTTTATCCCCTGGCGTCCCTGCACAGCAAACCCAGCCTGGTCCTGATCTCCCTGGCACAGAGAGCTCTCTAAAAACCAAACATTTCACCCCATGGGCTGGGGGCTCATCCCCTGACAGCTCTGCCCTCCCTGCATGGCAAACCCAGTGTAGTCCTGATCTCCCTGGCACAGAGAGCTCTCCAAAACCCAAACATTTCACCCCATGGGCTGGGGTTTATCCCCTGCTCTCCGTGCACAGCAAACCCCAGTGTGGTCCTGATCTCCGTGGCACAGAGAGCTCTCCAAACCCCAAACATTTCACCCCATGGGCTGGGCTTCATCCCCTGCAGAGCTCTGTGCCAGCCCTCCCTGCCGTGCTGGTGGCACTGCTGGCTGGGGGAGCCCCCCTGCCAGGTAATTATGTGGAACACGATTGTGGCCCTGGGCTCCTCCTGCTCAGTGTTTGCAATTAGGTTTTACTACAAAAGTACATATTAACATTAAAGGAGCATTACAATGCAGCAAATGTGATAAAGCAGAGCCACGTCAGGTGCACCTTCTGCTTCTGTTCTTGCAAGAATCATAATCACCGTTAATTTATGGTCTTCTGAGGAGCATCTAATTACTGCAATCAGCTCCTGTTTCAGTCTGAGTGTGCCCGTGTGCTCCTCCCTGCCTTTCAGTGCCGGCCCTGGCTGCAGCAGACCCAGACCTGCATCCTCAGTGCCCTGCAGCCTCCCTTGGCCTGGCACTGCTGGGAGAATCCCCTGCCAGGACCCAGCAAAGGCAGGAATCCCTTCCCAGAGAGCCCTGGTGGGGATTACAGCACTCTGGGTAATTCATTTATTCCCAAATGTCTTTGCTTTTTCAGGACACCACGTGAGGAGCAGAGGCTCCTTCCCCAGCCACCCCTGGCACAGCAGCTCCAGTGCCAACTGCAGAACCTTTCCCAGCTCCAGTGCCAACTCCAGAACCTTCCCAAACTCCAGTGCCAACTCCAGAACCTTTCCCAACTCCAGTGCCAACTCCAGAACCTTCCCAGCTCCAGTGCCAACTCCAGAACCTTCCCAAACTCCAGTGCCAACTCCAGAACCTTTCCCAACTCCAGTGCCAACTCCAGAACCTTTCCCAACTCCAGTGCCAACTCCAGAACCTTTCCCAACTCCAGAGCCAACTCCAGAACCTTTCCCAACTCCAGAGCCAACTCCAGAACCTTTCCCAGCTCCAGTGCCAAATCCCCCCATCCTCCTGCTGCCCCTGAGTGTGAGCTGGGGCACACCCCCAATCCCAGTGCCCATGTTCAGGCACCAAGCTTTCCTTGCCATTTTTCTTTCCCTTTTGCAGCCTTGGTGGCAGAGGGAGCAGTGCCAGAGCTCCTGGTGACTCCCTGAGCCCTGGGAACCAGCCCAGCCAGGAATATTCTGTATTTCCTGGGTGTTCCCTGCTCCAGGAGCCTCAGAGGCCATAGCCAGCCCTAGCCAGGGGGTGCTGGCTCTGGGAGTGTCTGTGCAGGGCACCAGGGAGGGCAAAGCAGGAAAACAGAGACCAACAGCTCCAGAACCTGGATTCCTGCAGCACCTCAACCACACAGATGGAAATGCTGAGCTGCTGCTGAGGGTTAAACCACAGGCAGCAGTGACACCTTAAACCCCTCTCAGTCTGGCTGGGGTCTGCTCACAGCCCCCCTTCCCATGGGGGAGGCCAAGGAATGCAGGAGGTAACAAAGGAAATCTCACTGAGAACTTTATCTGGGAGCTGTTCTTGGAATTTTTGTTCAGTTCTGCAGAAATTAGAACTGAAAGCCCACAGACACTCAAAGGGTTTCACAAGGGTTTTTATACACTTTTCAGCAGTGTTATATAACCTGATAAAAACCCAGGCCAGGATCACCTTTGTAGTGAAGGCCATCAACCTTCCAAAAATTCCACTGAGTATTTCACCTGTGGGTTTCAGAGAACAGCTGATTTCCCCTCAGTTAAAGGTGGAACTCCAGCACTCCACAGAAGTGGATTTTCTCGGGTGTCCTGTGCCTTGGGGCTCTCAGAGCTCCAGCCTGGAGCTCTGACCTGCCTGAGCTGAAGCTGCTCCTCAGCTCAGGCTGCACTCAGGGCAGCTCCAATGGCACATCCCAAACCCCAGGCTGCCCTCAGGGACACGGCCCAGGCTGGATGGAATGAAGAACTTCAGCATCTGAACGTGCAGATAATGAAGTGATGGGTGGAGTGAAAGTGCATCAATGAGAAACTCCGGGTGTCAGAATCCTCCTTCAAACAAAAATTATAAAAAAATTAAAACAAAAGCTGCAATCCACAAAAGCTGTCCCTGATCATGGCAGAGCCAGGCACATTCCCTGGGAGCCTCAAAGCCTGGGTTCCTCCACCATCCCACAGTGTGAAACTCCAACAAATCTTGCATTAAATTCCTCATAACTCCCAAATCCACATATGTAGAGTTGCTATAGCAACTGTCAGCCCAAGCCTTCCCAAGGGAGAAAATAAAAGTGTGTCCTACCTGGCTAATTGGTATTTGTGTTACAGAGAATTGAAGGGTAACTTAGTTCCACCAAAAAATAGAACAGAGACTGAAGTGCTCCTGTGCTAATGTGACATTATTTAATCTGAACAAGGACCCATTTTGCATGTGTCTTCAAATTATAGTATTTATGGAACACTCAACACAATAAGTAAAAGTGTTGCTGCCAAATATGCCTGACTTGCCCTGCTTATTGATTTGAATGAAAGGGGCACTGAAAAAATAGAGAAACAAGAAGGAAGGTGGAAGAGTTGATGGGATTAGGCACTTCAAATTTCATTACAAAACCTACAAACCCCCCAAAAAACCCCAACAGTTTACAACTGAAAGTTATGCAGGAATAAGCTGATGGAAGGTGACAGCTCTTTTCCCCATTTCAATTTATCCCTATTTCTCATCACTGCAGGAAGAACAAAGCTCCCAGACAGGACAACCACACTGTCACCCCTCACTCAGAGGCACAATGAGAACTTTTGGAACTTGAAAAAAGCTCTGAAGATCATCCAAGAGAGAACCCCACTGGCAGGATGTCTTTCAGCACGCTGACAGTTCTCACTGCAAACACATCCAGCAATGCATTTGTTTAATCTCAGCACAATTACTAAATAAAAGCAATCAGAGCTCTGAGGCAGCAGAACCTCTATGGAGCATGAAAACATAACAATGATATCCCTGTCTCCATCAGCCCAATGACACAATCTGAGAAAATGAGATTTTGGGGGAATATTCAGCTTCCCTGGGCACCCTGTGCCTCCCCACCCTCACAGGGTGGAAATCCTCCCAGATATCCAGTGTGATCTCCCCTCCTTCAGCTGAAAGCCACAGTGGCTTTCCGTCAAGCACAGGCTAAAGGAGGGACCTGTCTGAGCAGGGACAGCACAAACCCTGCCCCAGAGCTGATACAGCATTTTCAGGGCACACAATCCAGGATAACACAGCCCAGAGCTGCACAGTGCCCGGGCAGAGCAGGGCACACAATCCATCCAGGATAACACAGCCAGAGCTGCACAGTGCCCAGGCAGGGAGCAGGGCACACAATCCATCCAGGATAACACAGCCAGAGCTGACAGTGCCCAGGCAGGGAGATCAGGGCACACAATCCAGGATAACACAGCCCAGAGCTGCGCAGTGCCTGGGCACACAATCCATCCAGGATAACACAGCCAGAGCTGCACAGTGCCCAGGCAGGGGGAGCAGGAGCTCTGGAGCTCAGTATCTCAGCCATGGAACCCCAGGGGTGCTGCACCATGGGAAGGATGAGCACATCCCACATCCCTGGGATCCATGTGCTGCATCAACAAACCAAGCCCATAAATCACAGCTGAGCCATAAATCACAACCAGCCACACCTTCTCTCCATCTCTGATGTGGACAAAGAAACAGGGTGAGTGAACTCAAGCTGTAAAAATGTCTGAAATCTGCTTTAACCACGTGCCACCTCCCATGTGCCTCATGGCTCATCTCCATCCTGGAGAAACTCAGATTTCTGGCCTTCCTCCACCTGCTGCAGCAGCTCCTGCTTGAATTATTCACCTTTTATGAATTACCTGCAGCACTTTGCTAGGGTTTGGTATTTTTGTTGTTGGAGGTGTTATTCTCTGCCCTGAACAAGGCAGGTGTTTACAATATGCCTTCCACCCAACAACATTATGCTTGTATTTATCGATACAAAAAAATAAATCCATCCCCTGGAACCCCAGTGTTATATATAACCCCATTGCTCAGCTGAAGAGATCGTGCTGCATGAGATTTTCCAGCAGGTGCAATTTCCATTTCAGCAGACGTGCGTGGCTCAGCTAAGGCACAATATTTTCCAGAGGGAATATCTGACAGGAAATCAGTGGCAAGCACCAAAAAGCACAATCCCTGCACCCCCACCCAAAAGGAGTGCCAGAAAAGGAGGAAAAGCAGCAAAACTGCTGCAGCACAGCCCTGGGCAGGGCAGGGCAGGAGGGGAAAGCCCCAGGAGCAGGGGCTGAGCACCGAGCCTGGTCACAGAGCCCAGGAGCTGCACAGCCCTGCAGGGACACGGGGACAGGGACACAGGGACAGGGACACGGGGGGACAGGGACAGCACTGGGGCTGTCCCACAGCCCAGGAGCTGCACAGCCCTGCAGGGACACGGGGGACAGGGACACGGGGACAGGGACAGCACTGGGGCTGTCCCACAGCCCAGGAGCTGCACAGCCCTGCAGGGACACAGGGGGACAGGGACACGGGGGGACAGGGACACGGGGGGACAGGGACACGGGGGGACAGGGACACGGGGGGACAGGCTGGGCTGGGGTGGAGGGGTAAAACAGACTGACAGCAGTTCAGGACAGCCCAGTATTGCCACTGCTCTCTGAATACTGGACGTGGTGGTGTTTGTCAAATCCCTCTGAAATGACAGCTTTTCTCCAGGGAGAAATAAAAGTGCATCTGCATCATGGAGCATCAGCTGGAGCCACTGGGCTCAGCCCCTGGAGCTCAGGACAGACCTTTAGACCGTGGTGTAAATGTGTCCTGGGGCTGTTCTGTGAGCAGAGCACTCATCACACTCCACACTGCCCTCAGCTCCAGAGGCACAGGAGCTCACCTGGGTATTTTGACTGTTCTCTTGCTTACATCTTGTATTCAAAGTGATTTAGTTAGGAGATGCCTCTTTGTGGGTAATATGACAGCTAATTCCCACTTATCCTCCTGTAAAGAAACAATTGAAATAGATGCAACAATAAAACTAATGGCTAACGTGATTGCTATTGATCATTTGCCAGTTCTTTAAATGAATGGCCCACGAGCTAAACGGGGAAGGAAAACAGTGCCACAGATTGCCCTGAGTCAGGAACGAGTGGCTGGAGAGCTCAGCTGGAAATCCACGGGAAGCTGAGCACCAGCACGTGGCTGCAAGCACAGCGGATCCTGGGCACTCTCACCTACCTTTTCTGCTGACTGGGCAGTGCCAAAAAATATTGGAATGAAGGCAAGCCATACTATACAGGTAGTGTACATAGTGAATCCAATGGGTTTGGCTTCATTAAAATTCTCTGGGACCCCCCCGAGTCTTGATGGCATACACAGTGCACGTCACCATGAGCAGAATGCTATAGCCCAAGGAACAAATGATTTGTAGATCCGTAATGTCACACTTGAGCACTCCTCGGGCCTGCTCGGGGTTCATAGTTTTCTGCTCATCGTAATCCACGATGATGTTGGGCGGGTCCACCGCGAACCAGATGAAGACGCCCAGGAGCTGGACGGAGATGAGGCTGGAGGCGATGGCCAGCTGCGAGGTGGGGCTGATCAGCCGCGGCGCCGTCACCGACTTCTTGCCCTGCTCGAAGATGCGGTAGATGCGGTTGGTCTTGGTGAGCAGCGCCGCGTAGCTGATGCACATGCCCAGCCCCAGGAAGATCCTGCGGAAGGAGCAGACGGCCACGTCGGGCTTGGCGATCATCAGGAAGGTGATGATGTAGCACAGGAAGATGCCCGTCAGCAGCACGTAGCTGAGCTCGCGGCCCGAGGCCCGCACGATGGGCGTGTCGTTGTAGCGGATGAAGGTGGCCACCACGAAGATGGTGGCCACGATGCCCAGCATGGCCAGGAAGACGGGGATGACGGCCCAGGGCGAGTGCCACTCCAGCTTGATGATGGGGATGGAGCGGCAGCCGGTGCGGTTCTCGTTGGGCCGCTCGTTGTAGGAGCACAGCAGGCAGGTGACCTCGTCGGCCTGGTACTGGTACCCGTCACACAGCTCGCAGTGCCAGCAGCACGGCATGCCCTTCACCATCTTCTTCCTCTCGCCCGGCCGGCACGGCTGGCTGCACACCGAGGGGGGCACGGCACGCACGCCCCCGCCCCACTGCATCTCCTCGATCTGGTGAAGGGACACAAACAGGCTCGGGGTTAGGCCTGGCTTAGGGCTGGGTGCATACACACAGCACACACTCCACTGCCCCCACTGCATCTCCTCGATCTGTGGGACAGGACACACACAGGCTCAGGGTTAGGCCTGGCTTAGGGCTGGGTGCATACACACAGCACACACTCCACTGCCCCACTGCATCTCCTCAATCTGAGGGACAAGGACAAACAGGCTCGGGGTTAGGCCTGGCTTAAGGCAGGCTGCACACTGAGGGGGGCACACCACGCATGCCCCTGCCCCACTGCATCTCCTTGATCTGTGGGACAGGACACACAAAGGCTCGGGGTTAGGCCTGGCTTAGGGCTGGCTGCACACCGAGGTGGGCACAGAACACACAGCCCTGCCCCACTGCATCTCCTCCATCTGGGGAACAGGGACACAAACTGGGTTAGGGCTGACAGCCACAGACATGACCTGGGAAGGAAGGGAGGGGACTCAGGGGAGCCCCAACACACAAACCCTGAGTGGATAAAGTTCCCATGGGCAGAGTCCCAAAACCACACCCTGGTGCCTCTGTGTGAGCCCTAACTGTGCTCACTGCCTCCGTTCCTCACTTCTGTTTCTCGTTAAGTCTGATGGAATGACATTCAAGCCCAGATAAATCACATGAGAATTATTAACAGCACTGCAAACCTTGAGGGAAGGCAGGACTTAGACTTGCAAGGCTGCTTCCCACAAACCTTGGGGCTTCTTACCAAGACAGAGCAGAGATCTCCCCTCCTGGAACTGCTACTGCCCAGGGGAAGATGTGAAATGAGGTGGGAATGTGTTTCTGTAGGGCACAGGATCAGTGAGAATGGGGAAAGGTCTGCTACACAAGCCAGGTTAGAAATATGAAGGACAAAGAAAATGGTCATCACTGAAAAACGCAATAATTAGATAATATTTCATTTCAAAGTCATATTCAGCTTTTGAAATACCACATGTGCTTCTGGGAATGCAAATGATAAATGATTACATTAAATACATGGAAAGTCTCACTTGCTCTGCAGTCTGGAGAGTCCTGAACTCCAAGGCAGGCAACAAAGGCTCCCAAGTACTGCGGAAAACTGGACTCACAAATCATTTCAAACTGTGCCTGACTAAAGCCATTCCCCAGCCTCCAGAACAAGGAAGGTTTAGCACTGGAGCCCCAGTGGAACAGTCCAGACTGGAAGCCTGGGGAGGCCCTGGCATTCCCAGCACAGTCACCAGCCCAGCAGCACCTCAGTGGCTCCAGCAGCTGCTCTGTGTGGTTTTGTCCTTTCCAAACTCAAAACCTGATCCCCTGGGATAGATGTGAGTAAGTGTCATTAAAAACAGCATTTCAGCTATTTTTCCTTAGGTCACTTCAATTCTGACAAGTTCCATGATTTTCCCTACAAGCAGTCAAAGTTCTCAGATGAGTTTCTTTAATCAGCTGCCTTAATTATTCATACAAACAGGAAGACTTGGATGGGCACGTCTTAAATTGAAAGATTCAGTTGTACTCTCCTAATTTAAATCAAAATAGATCCTGTATCATCTTCATTTTATATTTGTGAAAACACAAACCCTGAAGTTGTCACACTCTGCTCACACTGGAGTACTTTCTGTGAATGCTGTAAAAATAATCCCTGAATGAGAGATATTCTAGAGGTCTGCTCCTGAAAAGAGGGATGGGATCCCTGCATCCCTGGGAAGGAAGGATGCTCCCCCTGCTCCCGAATGCCTCCAGCAGCAGGGACTGCATCCACTCACAATATACATTCTCATTATGTTCACTATAGAACAAACATTAACAAGAAATGCTTAGTCTGTCTCATAAGGCCTAATGTAATTGTTCATGTTAATGAATAAACTAACTCAATATCTGGGGATAATTCAAACATTGCTGCTTTGCTTCCCTCCGCCACAAACATTTCCATAATAAGCCATTTGTTCTGAACTTAATTGTTTCGTGCAATGTTTGATTAAAATAAAAATCAGTACAAAAATAATTACATTAGTGGTAATTAACCTACTCAGGGAAGAAAATAGCCACGCTCCCTGATCCCACGTTCATAATGATGGCGCCATTAATTTCAGGACACACAGCAGCCAGCGGCGAGGACTGGGCTCAGATTTATTGCCACCTCCAGACTGCAGCTCCTACCTCAGCAGTTCAGACGTTTGTGCATATTCCACTTTGCAGACAGCAATATTTGCATGACTTAGCTCTTCAGGCTCAGCTATTAATGTCTTGTAATTAGTTTCTAAATCCAGGGATTTACCGTGATAATGGTTTTAAGCTAAGAATATGTCAATAACACATCCTCAGCAGAGTCTTCTGCAAAATATCAACTGAAATCCCTGAAGAGATAACAGTGGTGATAAGCCAGAGTGCCAGAGAGGAGGCAGAGCTGCTCCACGCCTGGCCCAGACATGGTGCCTCACACCATGGAGCTCCTTCTCATCTCCCTGCCTGCAGGGAGTGCTGGGGAAGCCTTGCCCAGCACTGGGCCTGCAAGGGCTGGAGGAAAAACCCCACCAGTTCTGGCTCTGCTCTGAGCAGAGCTGCCCTACCACCTCTGCAGGATAACACAGAATCCCCAGAGACTCCAAACCCCCTCTCAAAACAGAAGGATTGTTCCTGCAGCAGCAGCAGCAGCATGTGAGCTCTGGGAAGAGCCATGCAGTGGGAACTCACACTGCTCCATCCCATCCCATTATCCCATCCCATTATCCCATGCCATGCCATGCCATCCCATCATCCCATCCCATCAACCTATGGATCCCATCCCATCATCCCATCCCATCAACCTATGGATCCCATCCCATTATCCCAGCCCAAAATCCCATCATCCCACCCCATTATCCCATACCATCAACCTATGGATCCCACCCCATCCCACCACCCCAGCCCCTCCATGGGGTCCCCAGCACGGTCCCAGCCCAGCCCCTGGGTGCTCCCTACCCCTCCCAGAGCCACCCCAGGAGGAGGCAGAGCTCTCTCCTGCCTGCTCTTTGGGACTCCCACAAGAAGCAATTCTTAACCCCCTTTTCCCTTTCCTTTTCCCTTTCCTTTTCCCTTTCCTTTTCCCTTTCCTTTTCCCTTTCCTTTCCTTTCCTTTCCTTTCCTTTCCTTTCCTTTCCTTTCCTTTCCTTTCCTTTCCTTTCCTTTCCTTTCCTTTCCTTTCCTTTCCTTTCCTTTCCTTTCCTTTCCTTTCCTTTCCTTTCCTTTCCTTTCCTTTCCTTTCCTTTCCTTTCTTTCCTTTCCTTCTCTTTTCTCACCTTTTCCAGCAGCCCTGCTGCTCTGCCCCAGCAGCACTGAGCTCTCTGAGCACTCAGAGCTCCATCTTTAATGAGATCCAAGGGCCATTTGTTCTACATTAAAGCAAGGACATTGCCAGCACACCACTGATGGAGAGAAAAATGCTTAATCCACAGTTTTTGCAAAAATGCTTATTATTATGCATTTCTGTTGACGCACAATAAAATGGAAAATTAATTATTTTAATGCTTTTATATCTGCCCACAGCTTTGTGTTGTCTTCTCCCTAATGGAAGGGGGTGGACCATGCATCTTCAGCATTCATCCTACAGCCCCTGCATAGTATTTTTTTAATTAAAAAAGGAGTATGTGCTTCCAAATGTGCATTTTATAACACACAGCTCTTGTCTCTTTAAATTGATCAGTTAGGGCAAAACTATCTTCTGAAAGCAGAGCTAATCAAGGTAACTTTTTATCCTAAGGTGGCTTAGAATAAGAGAAAATCTGAATTATCACAGAATCCCAAACTGGTCTGGACATCAAATCCCACCCAGTGCCACCCTGCCATGGCAGGGTCCCCTCCCACTGTCCCAGGTGTTCCCAGCCCCAGTGTCCAGCCTGGCCTTGGCACTGCAGGGAGCCAGGGCAGCCCCAGCAGAGATTTTACCAGTGCAGGAGGAGACGGCAGCCCAGGCAGGGCACACAAGGCAGGGCACACAGCCCAGGCAGGGCACACAGCCCCAGGCAGGGCACACAGCCCAGGCAGGGCACACAAGGCAGGGCACACAAGGCAGGGCACACAGCCCAGGCAGGGCACACAGCCCAGGCAGGGCACACAAGGCAGGGCACACAAGGCAGGGCACACAAGGCAGGGCACACAGCCCCAGGCAGGGCACACAGCCCAGGCAGGGCACACAGCCCAGGCAGGGCACACAGCCCCAGGCAGGGCACATAGCCCAGGCAGGGCACACAAGGCAGGGCACACAAGGCAGGGCACACAGCCCAGGCAGGGCACACAGCCCAGGCAGGGCACACAGCCCCAGGCAGGGCACACAGCCCCAGGCAGGGCACACAAGGCAGGGCACACAGCCCAGGCAGGGCACACAGCCCCAGGCAGGGCACACAGCCCCAGGCAGGGCACACAAGGCAGGGCACACAGCCCCAGGCAGGGCACACAGCCCCAGGCAGGGCACACAAGGCAGGGCACACAGCCCCAGGCAGGGCACACAGCCCCAGGCAGGGCACACAAGGCAGGGCACACAGCCCCAGGCAGGGCACACAAGGCAGGGCACACAAGGCAGGGCACACAGCCCCAGGCAGGGCACACAAGGCAGGGCACACAGCCCAGGCAGGGCACACAAGGCAGGGCACACAGCCCAGGCAGGGCACACAGCCCAGGCAGGGCACACAAGGCAGGGCACACAAGGCAGGGCACACAAGGCAGGGCACACAGCCCCAGCCCAGCTGCAGTCACACCCTTGCTCCTGCCCTGCTCACAGGGCCCACAGCTGGACAGTCTGAGCCCCAAGAACGAGCCTGGATGGATGACAATGGCCCATCCAGAAGCAGCTCCAGAAATTCTGGTTTTCCTCCTGAAAACTCCATCTCAGAGTTTTTCATGGCACAGCCATGACCTTACCTAAGGTTTGAGGAAAGGATTAGCCCTTTATCTTTGTTTATCTCTCTTATGAGCCAAGAACTTTTTATTTTCTACTCTGTGGAAAAGTTCTGCTCCTGCCAAGCCCAGCACAGAGCTCCCAGGCTGGAAAGGGCAGTGAGCAGAGGCACCAAGCTGGGGTGTTAGTTTGGAGAGCATTCCTCCTGGAGTGCCTGCCAGCCCAGAAATGCTGGCATTTATTTACCCTCCTCATTCCCCAGCTGGTTCAAGGGCAGCATTTCCCAGTGCCATCATTTGGTGCTGGCTTTCCCCTCCTGAAGCCTCAGCACCAATGGACAGTGATCTCCTCACCACATCTCGTGTGCAAGGCAGGACAGCACAGGGCAGGGAGGGAGGATGAAAGGAATACAAAATACTGAGGCACATTCAGTACCCAGCTCATTTAGGCCCTAATTAGATTGCTGCAGTGATATTAATAACACTAATAATATTAAATTATCCTGCTCAGGTTATGCTCAGTCAATTGGGCCCTAAAAGAACTGCACAGAAAACTGGAAGAACTGTACACAGAAAATGAGGAAAGGCTGGTGGCAATGCACACGGCCAGGGCAGCAGCTGCCTCCAGCACAGGGGATTTTCTCTTTTCTCCCCACACACAGGGCTGCAGTCCCTGGCACTGGGGAGCTGGGACACCCCCAGGAGGGCACCACGAGCTCCCAGCCTGGGCTGCAGGAGGAGAAAAGCCTGTCCACCCCTTCCAGCTGCATTTTGGGGAGGAAAAGGCCAAAATCTGCTCTTGCAAAGTCTGTACAACCCCTCCCCAGCCAGGCAAACACAGGCAGTGCTAAACAGGGTGAAATCCCTGGTTCATTGGCACTGGGGAGCAGCTGCTGCTCAGCCCCAGAGCCATGGCCAGGTAAAGCTGGGATTGACCAGCAAACAAGGATCCTCCATGGGAACCACCTGCACAGAATGTGCATCTTCAGTTTGGTGGAACAAAACCCAAATAAACAGGAAAACAAAGCAAATCAAGGCTTCCCTCAAGCTGCTTCAGAGCAGACTGAGGACCCTTTGCAGCTGTTTCTGGGGGCCATTATTGCCCATCCTGTGAACAATTAGCTGGGGACACTCTGAATTCCATGTCACACCCCTGATATTACAGCTCTGCTGCAGAAATCAGGGCTCAAGGACATTTAAACAGATTATTTCTGATCCACACATGTGGCCTCTCAGGAAATCTGTGCTCTGCTCAAACACTGGAACTCAGCGGGCTCACACGGGCTGATGTGAGCAGAGCTCTCAATCAGCTTTGTGGGATTTCTCTCTCCTCCCTGAAGCAAACAGGCACAATCTGACACATCTGTCACCATTTCTGCCTCACCACCCTCGGCACTGGCATCGGTGTGGGACCAGGATTTCATTTTGCAAACACAGCTGGGTCATGTTTGGGATCTACAGAAGCAGCTCTAAGCCAAGAGCTCCCAGAGCTGCTCATACAGTTTATTAAAGGACTTTGCTTGCAGATTTGATCAACACAAATGGAGACAAAGCAGCAAGTTTTGGCTGCTGTAATTGTCACCAGACTTGGCACCGCTGGCAGGTGCCAGCCCTGATCTGCCACTGAAACCTGGGGCAGCTGCAGTCCCTGCAGCCCTGCTGGGTGCCCCAGGGCTGGCAGGCAGTGCCAGGCTCTCAGCACCACAGGGACTGGCATATTCAGCTGCCACCTCCTCCCAGGCTGACCCACAAGAGGAGGTGGGAAGGGAGACCCCAAAGAAGGGAACAGCACGGGTGCCTGGGGGTGCCCTGGGCTCTGCACACACAAACCCCCACTGCTGACACCCCTCCCAGACAGAAATCACTCCTACATTGCCAGGGAAAGACACAAGTGTCTTTGATCCAGAGGCATAGAGTCAATCATTATTGTGCTGCCAGTTCTTGCATTTTCCTCTCCTGCAGAGCCTTTTCCTTGCCCCCAGCACTGCCCACATGAGCCCACAGACCTTCAGTGGAGAGTGCAGGGACAAACAGAACATGCTCCATCCAACCTCCCCTGCCAGGGCAAGGACAGACACACATACAGCATTTGCTGCCCCTCCACGGCCCAGCTCAGCCCCAGCTCATGCAGGACCTGGGGTTTCAGCCTCACTCCCCAGTTCAGCTCAGCCCCAGCTCATGCAGGACCCGGTTGTTTCAGCCTCACTCCCCAGCCCAGCTCAGTCCCAGCTCATGCAGGACCTGGGGTTTCAGCCTCACTCCCCAGCCCAGCTCAGTCCCAGCTCATGCAGGACCCAGGGTTTCAGCCTCACTCCCCAGTCCTGTTGCACTCCCAGCTCATGCAGGACCTGGGGTTTCAGCCTCACTCCCCAGTCCTGTTGCAGTCCCAGCTCATGCAGGACCCGGTTGTTTCAGCCTCACTCCCCAGTCCTGTTGCACTCCCAGCTCATGCAGGGCCCGGTTGTTTCAGCCTCACTCCCCCTGCAGCAGCAGCAATCAGCACACGGCCGTTCTGCAGAGCAGTGTTTGAAAAATCCCCTTCCACTTCATGCTGCAGGTTGAGATAATTGAAGGTGTTTGTGCTGCTCACGGCTGACACGGGCAATGAGAGATTGCAGAATTTAACGAGGGAACAAAGCAAACAAGATCCACTCCTGCAGCACACAGCAGGGCTGCTGCCAGCTGGGCATGGGGGCACTGGGGCAGTTCTGGGGATGGAGTCACCCTGCAGCTCCTCCCTGGGCACACAGGCCCAGCCCTGGCCCGGGCTGTGACACAGCTGCACGTCCCTCTGAAGGGCTGTGCATGAGCAGCACCAATGCTGGGAAACCCTGCACACCACCCTGGCAGTGGCACTGCCCCCCGTGTCACCCGTGACCGAGGTGACACCTGCAGGGACAGCAGCAGAGATGCAGAGAGTCCCTAACAGTGCCAAAGCCAGAAACTCCATCTACCCTGAACACATTCTGCTGCAAAGGAAAAACCCAAATCCAGCAGCAAACCCAAGAAAACAGGGAACAGAAATCAATTTGAACATGTTATTTTAGACAAATACCATCTGTTGGCAGAATATTCCTGAGCAACAAGCAGCACTGAAGAGGTGCTTGGATGCAATTCCAATTCAAATATTTTATCAGAAAAAGGCAGGTACAGCCAGGTCTCTTGCCAGCAGGTTAGACAGTTAATTACTCTCTTCACCAGCTCACTATTCATAACATTTATTTCCAAACTCTCTAACAGAGATGTTTATGGCATGTAAATTGATTAGTCTGAGCCCAAACAGATTCAGGAGGTGTTGAAGTGAGCAGGTTTCACATAAATCGCACAGAGGATTACAGAGTTCCTCAGTGTGCTTCTGTTTGTGGGGAAAAGGACTGCAGGGTGGAATTTCCATCCTGTGACCCTGTCCCTGCTGCTGTCCTGCCAGCAAAGGCTCCCCTGCTCCGGGGGCAGCACTGACCCCAGCTCAGCCCAAACCCTGAGCCACAGGGATGCTCCTGATTCTGAGCAAGGCTTTATGTCACAGTATGCTCCCCGAGGCAAAGAGCAGCTCCCAGGGAGCAGGGAATTATCCAGGAGCAGGGAACCATCAGGAGTAAGGACTCATCCAGGAGCAGGGAATTGTCCAGGAGCAGGGAATCGTCCAGGACCCACATCCTCAGGGGTTGATGAGGGGAGCAGGTCCATGAACAGCTGTGCCCATGGAACCACTCTGACCATCAGCAATGCCATCCATCTCCCAGGCACTGATTGTGGAGCTGGGCAGGGAGGGACAGGGGGACCCCAGAGCTGCTCAGTGCCCCACGCTGGGGGTGAAGGACAGGGCAGTGTCCTGCCCATGTGGAGCTGGGCAGGGAGGGACAGGGGGACCCCACAGCTCGGTTGGGAGCTCCTACATGGGACTGGGGCAGGAGCCCTCCCCAGGGAGCGCTGCCCTGTGGGGTCCCAGCCCCTGCAGCCCATGGGGCAGGGTCCCAGCAGCCCAGGGGTGGGGTGATCCCTGCACCCCACTGACCCCAGGAGCTGTTTGTCTCCACGGGCAGCAGCCCAGACAGGGGTGTGCAGCCTCAGCACAAGGCCAACACCTGGAAAGAGCAGGTTCCACGATTTCCCAGGGAATGTTTCCTTCACCTATTGATTTTGACAGTTCTGGGATACTTGCACAGGGAACGGGATGGGAAAACACAATAAACCTGGGAGCTGCTGAGTTAACTGTACCTGCAGGAAGAGAAGCAATATCACCAAATTTCCCAGGAGAGCCTGTGCTTCCTCTAGGAGCCATCCATTTCCTCCTCCTGCAGGCACACCAGTTCCTCCAGGAGAGATGTCTTTGTGTTTGTGTTTGTGTCAGGCACCTCCAAGCAGGAGAAGCTGCATTTCTGGAGCCAGCAATGGATGGGAGATCCTCAGGCAGCCACTCACATCCCTCCAGTGCCCCTTGTCAAACAGCTCACACAGCAAGGACCCCTCCCGAGCTGAGATGGGGCAGGACAGGGCATGGAAGGGCTCATTCCTTGTCTGAGATCCACAGAGGAGCACAAGGAGCTCCCCACGGAGGCAGGACCTGTCCCCTGCCACGCTGCCTTCAGCCAAGCTCCCATTTCCTGCTGCTGCTGGAACCACACCAGGCTCAGACACAAAGGAAAGCCCAGACTAACAACAAACTGAAACGAGCAGAAAAGCAAACCAGCCCAAACCCAGCTGCTACACAGCACTCCTCATCCTCCCAGGGCACACTGGCTCCTCTCCAGCAGCAGCACCTCTGCATTTCAAACAGCAAAGCTCCAGCCAGGCCAGGCAGCTCTGGCAAGGCTGGAGCTGCCCTGGGCACGGAGTGCAGCCTCCCAGAGCCAGGCCTGGCTTAAAGCCCAGCTTTTGTGGCCAGGGGATCTCTATCTCTGCAGCCTCAGTGCACCAGGTGCATCTCTCCAGCCTCAGTGCATTGGCTGTGTCTCTGCAGCCTCAGTGCATCAGGTGCATCTCTCCACCCTCAGTGCATTGGCTGTGTCTCTCCAGCCTCAGTGCATTGGCTGTGTCTCTCCAGCCTCAGTGCATTGGCTGTGTCTCTCCAGCCTCAGTGCATTGGCTGTGTCTCTCCACCCTAAGTGCATCAAGTGCATCTCTCCACCCTCAGTGCACCAGGTGCATCTCTCCACCCTCAGTGCATTGGCTGTGTCTCTCCACCCTCAGTGCATTGGCTGTGTCTCTGCAGCCTCAGTGCATTGGCTGTGTCTCTCCACCCTCAGTGCATTGGCTGTGTCTCTGCACCCTCAGTGCATTGGCTGTGTCTCTGCACCCTCAGTGCATTGGCTGTGTCTCTCCAGCCCAAGTGCCCCAGGTGTGTCTCTGCCTCCCACGGGAGCTGTGCTGCAGCAGGGATGGAGCTGGCCAAGCTGAGCCTGAAATGCAGGGCAGGAGGGTGTCAGCCACAAACACTGCACCCCAAAGCTCCCTGCAGTGACAGGGGCTGGCAGAGCTTGGCACAGCCCTCACCTTGCCCCTCGGGGTGGGAGATGGGTGGGGGGAACCTCAGCATTGCAGCCTTGCTGGGGAGAGCAGAGCACTGCCATGGCTTTGCGTGGAACCCTGGCCAAGGCCAGTAAAATCAGACATCTGCTCATTTTATCCTTGCATGGACACTGAAACACAGCCAGAGCTGCCACTGAACCATGCCCTGGGTGCTGGGCACAGCTCTGCTGGGCTGACTGCTGCAAAGCAGGCAATGGGAAATGGGTGACTGCACTGCCTTCACTTTAATTGCCATATCCCAGGTTTGCTGCAGTGAAAAGTCATCAAATGTTTTATCTGATCTGAGATACAGACAGCCTCAGGTAGTCACAAACCCAGGTTTATCAACAATAAGGAAACAGAGCAGATTTGGGGAGTCCCAAGGAACTTGCTACAGCTCTCCTCAGTTTGTCTACCAACAGAGGCAAGAGAGGGAAAACTAAAACAGAAGTTATTCTGCAATCTAATATTCAAAAATCTGGTTCAGCTCTCCAGATTATTCCAGAGAATAAAGTACCATGAATGGGAAGATGACCTTTGTGAAGGCACCCACAAAAGAATGCAGAGCAGCAGCCCTGCCAGAGCAATCCCACAGTGAAACATTTCTGTTCCTTCCTGGAATGAGGATGATGACAAAGAAGAGAATCTTTACTCACCCAGCTGGTCTCGAGCAGTTCCTGCCCCCCTGGATCTGCAGGGCCCTTACCTGAGGGGCTGTGCAGAGATTTGGCCATTCCCAGGGAGGGCACACACACCAGAGAGGGCACACACACCAGGGATGGGCACACACACCAGGGATGGGCACACACACCAGGGATAGGCACACACACCAGGGATGGGCACACACACCAGGGATGGGCACACACACCAGGGATGGGCACACACACCAGGGAGAGAGGACAGACACACCAGGGATGGGCACACACACCAGGGATGGGCAGACACACCAGGGATGGGCACACACACCAGGGAGGGAGGGCACACACACCAGGGATGGGCAGACACACCAGGGATGGGCACACACACCAGGGAGGGAGGGCAGACACACCAGGGAGGGAGGGCACACACACCAGGGATGGGCACACACACCAGGGATGGGCACACACACCAGGGATGGGCACACACACCAGGGAGGGCACACACACCAGGGAGGGCACACACACCAGGGATGGGCACACACACCAGGGAGGGCACACACACCAGGGAGGGCACACACACCAGGGATGGGCACACACACCAGGGATGGGCACACACACCAGGGAGGGAGGGCAGACACACCAGGGATGGGCACACACACCAGGGATGGGCACACACACCAGGGAGGGAGGGCACACACACCAGGGATGGGCACACACACCAGGGATGGGCACACACACCAGGGATGGGCACACACACCAGGGATGGGCACACACACCAGGGATGGGCACACACACCAAGAAGGGTGTGCACACACACCAGGGATGGGCACACACACCAGGGATGGGCACACACACCAGGGAGGGAGGGCACACACACCAGGGATGGGCACACACACCAAGAAGGGTGTGCAGACACACCAAGGCTGCCCCCAGGGACACAAAGCCCCAGGGCAGAGCTGCCCCCTCCAACCTGCCCCAAACACCCCTGGCTCTCCCCTCTGGTGTTTGAGACACAAGGACTGGCAAACATCCCCTGAAGAGTTATTGCCACAATAATTACTGAGGACAAATCACATCCTCTGGTAGCTTTCCCTGGGATGTATTTAATGGAATTTATTTTGGTTATTTCCAGGAATCCTTGGCTTCTCTAGACTCCACAATTGTCCTTATTATTGTAAGAAATAATCCAATAATACAAAAGGGACTGTCTTAGATATATATTTGTGTGAGAAACTGGGACACTTGAGTGATTAGAAGGGAAGTTAGTGAGAGAATCTCAGCTACTGATATGACCCTGTGGCCATGAGGCTCCGAGGGTGAGGAAAGAGGTCTTTTTATGGAAGCATTTAACATAACAACAGGAATACAAATCAAGCTCCATTAATTTAGCTTTAAATTTTAATGGATCAGGATGTGCAGTTTACATAAAGAAGGACTTGCTTAATAAAATATTAATATTTTTTGCTAAAAGAACTGTAAATTGCAAGTTAATATAGGTTTCCTTATATAGAACATAAAAAGTTGAAAAGCACTGAAAGAGCAAATCAAACACAGAAAATAAAAATGAGCCAAAATTCAAGGAGAGTGAAATATTGTGTGTGATCAGCCTTCAGGAGTGGACCCTCAGTGACCCACATTGATTACTTGATTTAACAAAAACGAAAGAAACATGAAAAATAGGAAGTGTGGGGGCTTTGCTTCCATGCCAGGGGTGGCTGTGACCCCTGTGGGCAGCTCAGGTGTCCCCACAGGTCACAGGGCCAGCCCCAAATGTGACACTGGATCCAGAGACAGCCCAGGCTGGGAGCACCCCTGGTGCCCATAGCCAAGGTCCCTGCTGGTTATAGAGCTCAGGTCCCTGCTGGTTATAGAGCTCAGGTCCTTGCTGGTTATAGAGCCCATAGCTCAGGTCCCTGCTGGTTATAGAGCCCATAGCTCAGGTCCTTGCTGGTTATAGAGCCCATAGCTCAGGTCCCTGCTGGTTATAGAGCCCATAGCTCAGGTCCTTGCTGGTTATAGAGCCCATAGCCCAGGTCCTTGCTGGTTATAGAGCCCATAGCTCAGGTCCCTGCTGGTTATAGAGCCCATAGCTCAGGTCCCTGCTGGTTATAGAGCCCACAGCACAGGTCCCTGCTGGTTTGGGTGCCCATAGCTCAGGTCCCTGCTGGTTTGGGTGCCCATAGCTCAGGTCCCTGCTGGTTTTAGAGCCCATAGCTCAGGTCCCTGCTGGTTTGGGTGCCCATAGCCCAGGTCCCTGCTGGTTATAGAGCCCATAGCCAGGAGCAGGGCACTCACGTTGAGCTGCAGGTCGTCTGTCCACTGCCCCACCAGGCGGTAGCCGGGCGTGCTGGTGTTGCTGCTGTGGAACTGGAAGATGTCGTAGCGCCCCGGGGCGTCCCCGTTCTTGTTGAACATCACTGGAGTGCCAGCACTGCCTGGGGGAAGGAAAGCAGACAAGATCCAACCACCCAGCACCAAATCTTTGCCCAGTCTTTGAGCTTTCACACTGGAAACACATCCCAGGCCGAGGCCATCATCCCTCAGCCATCCAAAGGGGACACCTGGGACACTGCCACCCCCCAGCCCTGTCCCACAGCCCATCATCCCTCAGCCATCCAAAGGGGACACCTGGGACACTGCCACCCCCCAGCCCTGTCCCACAGCCCATCATCCCTGCCCTACCTGCTGCCTGGAACAAACACAGCAAGCCCAGGTGAGCCCTGCCTCACCCTGCTCTGCCCAAGGCCAGAATAGCAGGAGGCTTTTCTTCCTGCCTCCCATCTCCCTGCCCCCAGGGAGCTCTCCTGTGAATGCAGCCTCTAAATGCAGCTTTCCCCCTCCAGAATACAGCCCATCTGCTCCTGAGAGTGCTGCTGACAGGAGCCAGCCCGGGTCTGGTGAGTCTTGACTGCATCCAGAAATAGGAACCATCAGCATCCTCCTCCACAGCATGTTCCACTGTCATGGGGGTGGGAAAGGACAGAGCAGCCTTGGGAACAGCACTCCTGGTGCACTGCCTTGTGCAGGAAAAACATTCCTTGTGCACTCCCTTGTGCAGGAAAAACATTCCTTGTGCACTCCCTGATCCGAGAAAAGCACTCCTGGTGCACTCCCCTACCTGGGAAAGGCACCCCTGGTGCCCTCCCTTATTCAGGAACAGCACTCCTGGTGCACTCCCTGCTCTGGGAAGAGCCTTCCTTGTGCCCTCCCTTGTGCAGGAAAAACACTCCTTGTGCACTCCCTGATCCAAGAAAAGCACTCCTGGTGCACTCCCTGCTCTGGGAAAGGCACTCCTGGTGCACTCCCTTATCCAGGAACAGCACTCCTGTGCATTCCTTGTGCACTCCCTTACCTGGAAGAGCACTCCAGGTGCACTCCCTTACCTGGGAAGAGCTTTCCTTGTGCACTCCCTTCCCCAGGCTCTGTAGCACTGCCACAGGAGTGTCCTGGGCAGACCCAGAGCAGGACCCTGAATTAACTTGATTTACCATGTAAATGGTAAATAATACCTTTTATTAAATGGTAAACAATACCTTGTCACTCCAGAGACAAACAGGGGTAAGTGCAGGACAAGAGAGCCCCAGCCCTTCCTGCGTGCTGGCAAAGCCTGGAGCTGCCCTGGCACCTGAGCCCAGGTGATTTCTCCAGCAGGACAGACACCTGCATTTAATCAGCTCAGCCCTGGCTGGGAACCTTCCCAGGAGGAGAACCAAAGCCCTGCCTCATCTCCTCACAGCTCCAGAACAACCTTCCAGGCTGACATTTATTTCCAGACATATTAAAATAGGCTGCGGTGGGGTAGAGTAATATTGTGTCAAGATTGAAGATTATGACAATCCTCCAGCATATCTATATTCAAAGCTTCCTCCTCCTAACTTTTTTTCCCTAAAGCAATGAAAAATCTCTCCTGTTGTAGCACTGAACTTTAAGATTATCGTTTTCTTCATGATTCCCATTCTTCATTGAATTCCAGGGAGTGAAAAAAAGATTTGAAGGAGTGAATTAGCATAGTCTCCATTCCAGCCCTGGTAAATTGTTTCCTGTCTCTCCTACAATCCTCTGAGATCAGATACAAATTCAGTTCAAAGGCTGGTACAGAAAATCTCCCACTGAAATCTCTCCTTGCTGGTTCCTTGTGAGCACCAGGCAGATATTTAATTGTCATTACAGATTCATGCAGCCAGAATACATTGGAGTGGAAACACTCAGACTCAATCAGAAGCAATGGCTGTAATTCCTTGGCTCCTCAGGAAAGGCAGCAAAGTGCTAAATGGGATTTGGCTGATCACCACTCTTAGGGCTGCTTAGGGTGAATTTAGGCTCAGCTTTGTCAGGGCTGACAAGAAAGGGACACCTGGAACAGCAGGAGCTCAGGTGAGCTCCCAAAATGCAACAGAACACACAGGAAGGAGCAGGGCTGCTCCAGGGCTGCTGCTCAGGAGGCAGATGGAGCATGGACACCCCTGTCACAGCCACCCCAAAGCAGTGCAGGGACAAACCCTCGGGGGACACAGCCAGGAACACACCACAGGCACCCCAAACCCCAGCAAAGGCACTGAAAGGGACCTGGGATGGCCGTGGGGGCAGCAGGGGGCACAGCACCATGGGCTGGGGGCCTGAAGAGACCCCACAGGCACAGTGCCAGCAGGGATGGGGGTCTGCAGAGACCCCACAGGCACAGCACCATGGGCTGGGGGTCTGCAGAGACCCCACAGGCACAGTGCCATGGGCTGGGGGTCTGCAGAGACCCCACAGGCACAGTGCCAGCAGGGCTGGGGGTCTGCAGGGACCCCACAGGCACAGTGCCAGCAGGGCTGGGGGTCTGCAGGGACCCCACAGGCACAGTGCCAGCTTACCACAGCTCTGGACAGGGCAGGCAGGAGCACACCCTGCCCACAGCCTGTACTGAGTGCCACAGGGGCACACCCTGCCCACAGTGCCTGTGCTGGATGCCACAGGAGCACACCCTGCCCACAGTGCCCGTGCTGAGTGCCACAGGGGCACACCCTGCCCACAGTGCCTGTGCTGAGTGCCACAGGAGCACACCCTGCCCACAGTGCCTGTGCTGGATGCCACAGGGGCACACCCTGCCCACAGTGCCCGTGCTGAGTGCCACAGGGGCACACCCTGCCCACAGCCTGTGCTGAGTGTCACAGGGGCACACCCTGCCCACAGTGCCTGTGCTGGATGCCACAGGGGCACACCCTGCCCACAGCCCGTGCTGAGTGCCACAGGGGCACACCGTGCCCACAGTGCCTGTGCTGAGTGCCACAGGAGCACACCCTGCCCACAGTGCCTGTGCTGGATGCCACAGGGGCACACCCTGCCCACAGTGCCCGTGCTGAGTGCCACAGGGGCACACCCTGCCCACAGCCTGTGCTGAGTGTCACAGGGGCACACCCTGCCCACAGTGCCTGTGCTGGATGCCACAGGGGCACACCCTGCCCACAGCCCGTGCTGAGTGCCACAGGGGCACACCCTGCCCACAGTGCCCGTGCTGGATGCCACAGCCCCAGGGGCAGGGGGGATCCATGCAGCAGCTGGAGAGGGAAGCCCTGCTAGCCCGGGCCAGGCACAAGGGCCCCTCTGCTGCCTTTGGAGCTGCAGCCATTGGGCTCCAGCCAGGGCTCTGCCCAGCAGGGCCAGCCCTCCTCAACCTCTGGGTGAGGCTCTGGAGCCCTCTCTGTGCCACCTGTCTGCAGGCTCTGTCAGTCCTGGTTTGCATCACTGCGTGATCCAGCCTCAGCTCAGGCTCTTTTCATGAAATAATGAAATTAATTAAAAGTGATGTATGAAAACCTCATGGCAGAGAGGAAACAGGCGTTTCAGAAATAACCCTTGATCTTCCAGTCATTAAAACATGTCCTTATTTCACTGGTGTTTGATCATTTAGGATTTATTTCCTGCCTGTTAAGATTTCCCAGATTCTGCTGAGCCCATGAGCAGTTCAGAACCTGTGTCAGTCTCCAGGCTGCAGCTTCTTGCTCATGCAGAGCTGTGACAATTTAATTCAGTTCCCAACAAAGGAGCTGCTTCTCCCCACGCAGACACAGGGCACTTGACACCTGCAGGAAGCCCTCAAACCCAGACACAGTCTGACTGAATTTGCAGGGCTTCGATCTCTTAATCACTGCAAGATGAGGAATGAATTATGGAGAGGAGGCCAGCAGTGACACAGGTGTCACCAGCAGCAGTTTGGCACTCAGGGCACGTCCGTGGCAGCTTGGGCACCTGAGGGGCTCCCACGCACAGCATCTTCAGCTTTGCACTGCCAAAACCACAGCTGCACTTCACAACCTCCAGAATTTCACTGGGTGAGCACTTGAGGCTTAAAGTCTTCCATGTTTTGGGCCTTTTGTCCTCCAGGCAGCGATGATCACAAAATGCACACTGAGCTCCTCACTCAGACCCAGCCTGTCTCCATCACAGCCTGGCTGCATTGATGGCAGCACCATGCAAGGAGGGCAAGGGCCCCCCAAAGCAGGGCCAGCAGGGGGGGTCCCAGCTCAGGGCAGGGGGGGTCCCAGCTCGGGGCAGGACCAGCAGGGTGGTCCCAGCTTCATGGGGCCGAGCAGAGCTGCTCCCCGGCAGGAGGATGGCCAGCTCAGGGGCTGGGGACACTGGGAGCAGCAGCAGAACAGGCCATGCTGTTCCTGTCACACTCAGCTGCATGGGGCTCCCCCTGCCCCACCCTGCACCCAGGAAAATCCCCTGGAGCACCGAGGAGCAGGATCAGCACCCAGAGCAACCCCTGCCCAGCCCCAGCCCCATGGAGGGGACCAGCAGGGGACACAGGAGGATCAGTAGGGGACCAAGGGATGGCAGTAGGTGACAGTGGGGTCAGTAGGGGACAGAGATGTCAGTAGGGGACAAGGAGGTCAGTAGGTGACAAAGGGATGTCAGTAAGTTATGGGGGCGGTGTCAGTAGGTGACCGGAGGTGTCAGCAGGTGACAGGGGGGTGTCAGCAGGTGACAGGGGGTGACAGCAGGTGACGGGGGGTGTCAGCAGGTGACAGGGGGGGTGACAGCAGGTGACAGGGGGTGTCAGTAGGTGATGGGGGGTGTCAGCAGGTGACAGGGGGTGACAGCAGGTGACAGGGGGTGACAGCAGGTGACAGAGGGGTGACAGCAGGTGACAGGGGGGTGACAGCAGGTGACGGGGGGGTGTCAGCAGGTGACAGGGGGTGACAGCAGGTGACGGGGGGTGTCAGCAGGTGACGGGGGGTGTCAGTAGGTGACAGGGGATGACAGCAGGTGACAGGGGGTGTCAGTAGGTGACAGGGGATGACAGCAGGTGACAGGGGGTGTCAGTAGGTGACAGGGGGTGACAGCAGGTGACAGGGGGATGTCAGTAGGTGACAGGGGGTGTCAGCAGGTGACGGGGGGTGTCAGTAGGTGACAGAGGGGTGACAGCAGGTGACAGGGGGTGACAGCAGGTGACAGGGGGTGTCAGCAGGTGAGGGCCGTGTCTCACCGTTGAAGTTGACGCTGCGGATGTACTTGAGCAGCCGCTTGCCCCCGGCGCGCTCCATCTCGGGGCACAGCCCGGCGCTGTCGGCGCACAGGTCGCGGTTCATGTGGTGCAGGGCGTGGGCCATGGCGTACACGGCATCGATCACGAACTGCACCTTCCCCTCCTGCTCGTAGTGCGAGTCCTTCCCGATGCGCTCCTGCCCTGCGGGGACACGCGGCGACACTCAGGGACAGGGGGACAGCGCTGCCCCGACACTCAGGGACAGGGGGACAGCGCTGCCCCGACACTCGGGGACACTCGGGGACAGAGGGACAGCGCAGCAGAGCCTGAAGGAGCTGCGCCTTCAGCCGGGACCATGAAACCTTCTGGGCTGCAGCGTTATTGATCAAAGCGTGACCCAACCTCTGTCACTGCCACCAGAATCACCGGCCCTGCTCGCGAGTCACTCTCCGTAATCCAGGAAACAAATCCTGCCCGAGCCCGCCACGGATGCGCAGCCCGCAGGGAGCTCCAGAGCCCGCGGGGGGATCCCGAGCCCGGCTCTGCGGCTCCAGGCTCTCCTAAACCCGGCTCTGGGGCTCAGAGCTCTCCCAAGCCCGGCTCTGGGGCTCCAGGCTCTCCCAAGCCCGGCTCTGGGGCTCCAGGCTCTCCTAAGCCCGGCTCTGGAGCTCCAGGCTCTCCCAAGCCCGGCTCTGGGGCTCCAGGCTCTCCTAAACCCGGCTCTGGAGCTCCAGGCTCTCCCAAGCCCGGCTCTGGGGCTCCAGGCTCTCCTAAGCCCGGCTCTGGAGCTCCAGGCTCTCCCAAGCCCGGCTCTGGGGCTCCAGGCTCTCCTAAGCCCGGCTCTGGAGCTCCAGGCTCTCCCGAGCCCGGCTCTGGGGCTCCAGGCTCTCCCGAGCCCGGCTCTGGGGCTCCAGAGCTCAAAGCAAGGCACAGCCCGTATTAATCCTGGTGCTTGTTCTGCTGCAAATCCCGGGCTCTAACTGAAATCAAAGCCAGATCAAGGGAAGGAAGAGTCGCTTCAGAGAAGCCACCGACGGGGCTGCGGAGAACTGAGGAACGCGCCCGCAATTAACGGGTAATTAACGGGCAATTAACGGCACCTCGGGATGCTCCTGTCACTGCCACCTTTCCCCTGAAACCGTCCCCTAATCCCTGGCAGTGCCCAAGGCCGGGCTGCATGGGGTTTAGAGCAGCCTGGGACAGTGGGAGGGGTCCCTGCCATGGCAGGGTGGCACTGGATGGGATTTAAGGTCCCTCCCAACCCAAACCATTCCAGGATTCCATGGTGGTTGATGCACCCTCTACCAAACCCCCCCAGTTTCACATCTCAGCTCCTCTGGCAGCCCTGGAATCCTGCAAAGAAGTGAACAGAACAAGTGAGTTTGCAGCTGCTGAAGTTCCAGGCAGGATCCTTTTCATTATTCACTCCCTCTCATTGATTACAGAACTTATCAGGATTTCAAGCCCTGACAAGGAAAATGCTTTTAAGTGGTTTCAGCTCTGTAACCAAATGAGCAATGCAGCAGGAAGGGATGCCAGGGGAGGGATCTGGGATTGAAATGCTGCACACAACCAACACTGATAAGCCACAGCAAGCTCCAGAAGCACGGCTGGGCACACACAGCAGGGGAAAACCTGCAGCAGTGAAGAGATCTGGGAGAGGAACCCAAGCAAAACACACCTGGAGAAACCTGAGAGCAATGTAACAGTGTCCAAACACAAAAACAGTAAAGGCTTTTAAATCTCAGTAGAATTTCCAAGAACAAGGATGATTCCCTGTGCTGGAACAGCCACTCAGCTGGGTGTTAAACATCAGCTGTGCACAGTAAATGCAGATGTGGAGCCAAATGTAACTGCTCACCCCAAACATGTCTGAATGCACAGCTGGGAGTGTGCTGTCCTTCACCAAAACAGAGCCTGAGTACCTCCTAAAGAGATCCCACTGCAACTAGAAATTGAACCCAAATCTGAAGCAGCAAAGAACCTGGAGAGCAAATCTTATGATTATGAAATCTTATGGACCAAATATTGTTCAGACTTCAAAAAACCCCAGCAAATATCCAAATCAATAGGCCTGGCTGAACAGTGCTCCCTCCAGTTTGTGTCACCCTCGTGCTGTTGCAGTGAGCAGCAAGTCAGGCCCAAAGTCCATTTTCAGGCCAGAATAAACCAAAGGTGACAGGCACAATTTGAATTCCAACTTGAACATTATTGTGGGGAATATTTCCCCCTCCGAGGCTGAGCTGAAGAAGTCAGGCAGAACGTTTTACCCCAGGCTCCAGGAGCAGCTCCTGTGTGATGGGAGTATAGAAATTCAATTATTAATTACTCTGCAGGAGAAGGAGCTCCCAAAAGGCACCCAGCTCCTCCAGATGAAAGCAGCAGGAGCAGCACTGTGGGGAAGGGGCAGGAGGGACCCCCCAGCCCAGACCTGCCAGGGCATCCTGGGGTCCCACGGGGGGAGGGCTGAGAACAGCCCAAAACAGGGGGGCAGCAGGAAACCACGAGCCCCTCTGTGCTGCCAGGGCAAAACCATGGGAAGCAAAAAACCCTTCTGCACCATTTGTTTGTCTTTGAGAGCTGCACCATTTCTTATCATTGAGAGCTGCACCATTTCTGTTTGTCTTTGAGAACTGCACCATTTCTGATTATCAAGAACTGCACCATTTCTACTCCTCTTTGAGAGCTGCACCATTTCTGAGCATTGAGAACTGCACCATTTCTGTTTGTCTTTGAGAACTGCACCATTTCTGCTCCTCTTTTAGAGCTGCACCATTTCTGCTCCTCTCAGAGAGCTGCACTATTTCTGCTCCTCTTTGAGAACTGCACCATTTCTGAACATTGAGAATTGCACCATTTCTGCTCCTCTTTGAGAGGAAGATTCTTTTCTGTTGTTTTTACCCTGGGGATGTGCAGGAGCCCCAGAGCAGCACGGTTTGCCTCAGCAGTGGAGCAGCACAGCGTGATTCAGAAACACTTCTGTCCCACGGGTTTGCAGTGAGTACCTTGGGATGGCAGGAGGAGATGAAACACAAAGGCAGTTTGTTGACACGAGCATTTTTTGCCTCCAAAGGATCTGTTTGAAGGTGATGAGAAGCAGTTTAACCCCCCCTTCCCACTCGAGGCTGGAGTGCTCCTCATCCTGATTGCTGAGAGAGGAGCAGGGGCCGGCTCCAGGCACATCCTCACAGGAGAACAGCTGCAACAAAGGAGGGAAAAAAGCTCCAAACCCAGAGTGCTGAGAACACAGAGGAAGAATCCCACTTGTTCCATCTCTCTCCGACGCCAGCAGTGAGATGCAGGTTTGAGAGCTGCTGCTCTCCCTCCTTCATCTCCAGACGCGCCTGTTCCCAGCGCCTCTCCTTCAGCTGATCCCTCTGCTCTCATTGTTATCACCGCACAACAGAGGGGACGTGTTAGGAGGAATAAATAGTATCTCTAGGACGATTTTTATGGCATATAATTCACACAGACAGACATCAAAATCCCACTCCACCGGCGCTCGCAGGAGATGAGTTCAGAGCCGGCTTCAGTTCCTGAAGAATTAAACACATCTTCAAAGGGTCTCACACAATGGCGCTGCCGAGAGCCTGCTGATAGCCATCATTAACAAGAGATTTAATTTAAAGATTGTGCAGTGCTCACGGTATCAAGCAGGCAGCTCTTATTGGCACGAGGTGCAATTCGGCAGCTGGGGAAGCGCTGGCAGAAAGATCTGAGTGTTCATCCAGCCCGGCAGCATCACAGAGCCCTCCCGGGGACAGGGACAGCCCCAGGGACAGGGACAGCCCCAGGGACAGCCCCAGGGACAGCCCAGCCCTCCTGGGGACAGGGACAGGGACAGCCCAGCCCACCTGGGGACAGGGACAGCCCAGCCCACCTGGGGGACAGGGACAGCCCAGCCCACCTGGGGACAGGGACAGCCCAGCCCTCCTGAGGGACAGGGACAGCCCAGCCCACCTGGGGGACAGGGACAGCCCCAGGGACAGCCCCAGCCCTCCTGGGGACAGGGACAGCCCCAGCTCACCTGGAGACAGGGACAGGGACAGCCCAGCCCACCTGGGGACAGGGACAGCCCCAGCCCGCCCTGCACAGACCCCCAGGGCTCTGCAGACACCCCCTGTGCTCCCTGCCAGCACAGCCCTGCACACACAGCCCTGCACACACAGCCCTGCACACACAGCCCTGCACACACAGCCCCTGCAGCTCCTCCTGGAGAGCAGCTCAGAGCCAGCTCCAGAGCCACCCACAGCGTGCCGGGGTAAATATCGCAATTTGGGGCAGCAGAGGATGAGGAGGGGCCCTCGGTGCAGTGAAATCCCCGCACTGTCACCTGACAAAGCCCTGCAGGACCAGTGACAGCTCTGCAGGGACAGAGCCCCCAGCCCAGCCCCACCTCTCACCACACACAGAAGCCTCTGTCTGTCCCAGCAGTGCCCAGCAATCCCCAGGGCACTCCTTGGGGAAGGCAGATGAGCTTTCGGATTTCTCCTGCTCACCACAAAGCCCTGGATAACACTGCAACCCAAATTCCCCCCACATCCTCGGGGCAGGATCTGTGCCCAGCAGTGCTGAACTGATCCCTCCACACCCCTCAGAGCAGGATGTGTGCCCAGCAGTGCTGAGCTGCTCCTTTGTCACCCCTCAGGGCAGGATGTGTGCCCAGCAGTGCTGAGCTGATCCCTGGCACCCAAACTCCCCCCACACTCCTCTGGGTGGGAATTTTCATCAATTTTCAGCCAAAGTAAAGCAAATCCTCCCATGAGCTGATTCCCCTGATCGCAGCTGAAGGCAATCATCCACCCTGACACATTGCAGCTGCTGCTGGGAGACCTGAACGGGTTGGGGGGAGGCTGGGGGGGCATCAGGTGCCACCAGCTGTGGCTTCTGTGTCAGAGGCACATTGTGCCCAGTGCTCCTCCAGGGTGTTCTAATCATGGAATCCCAGAATGGTTTGGGTTGGAGAGACCTTAAATCCCACCCAGTGCTACCCCTGCCATGGCAGAGACATGAAATCCCACCCAGTGCCACCCCTGCCATGGCAGGGACATGAAATCCCACCCAGTGCCACCCCTGCCATGGCAGAGACATGAAATCCCACCCAGTGCTACCCCTGCCATGGCAGAGACATGAAATCCCACCCAGTGCCACCCCTGCCATGGCAGAGACATGAAATCCCACCCAGTGCCACCCCTGCCATGGCAGAGACATGAAATCCCACCCAGTGCCACCCCTGCCATGGCAGGGACATGAAATCCCACCCAGTGCCACCCCTGCCATGGCAGGGACCCCTCCCACTGTCCCAGGTGCTCCAGCCCCAATGTCCAGCCTGGCCTTGGGCACTGCCAGGGATCCAGGGGCAGCCACAGCTGCTCAGGGCACCTGTGCCAGGGCTGCCCACACTCCAGGGAACAATTCCATCCTAAATTGTTCCATCCTCCACCTAAAACAAACAAACCAAGCCCTCCTGGCACCCCTCACTCAGACCAAGGCCCTGCTGGTGCCCCATTGCAGGGCAGGAGGAGGGGAGGGCCGGGCTCACTCCTCACCTGTGCATTTCCTGTCCGTGTCCTCCTTCTTGGAGCCAGTGATGGTCAGCTTGCAGTTGAAGTTCTCCTCCCAGTACTCTGCAAACCACACGTTCCTCCTGTTGTTCTCCAGGGTGCGAGAGGTGAAATAGGTGTCAAAGCCTGCAGGGGAGAGGGCAGGGCTGGGGCCTGGCTGCTGTGCCCTGGGAGCCTGGCACAGCCCCTGGGTCCTGGCTGGCTCAGTGCCCCTCTGGAGCTCTGTGCCAGATCTCCCATCTCACCTGTGCTGGGCTCACCTGGCTGTGGCTGCAGTGGGCAGAGCAGAGCTGTGCCAGCTCCCCAGGGCACCCAGCCTGCAGCCCAGCTCAGCCCAGGCACAACAGGAGCTTTTCCTTTACTAAGGAAGTTGTGGAGGAACCCAAACACCCAAATGTGAAGCAGGATGAAGCAGAGCAGGGGTGGGGAGGGTTGAGCATGCTGGCTGTGCCCAGAGGAGCCCCAGGGTGAATGTTCTGCCATCCTACAGGTGCAATCCCACCGGGGAGGGCATCTCACAGGATGTTGGGCACTCCAGCTGCTCTGGCACTGCAGAGGAGGGTGCAAGGATGGGAGCAATGAGCTCTCCCAGCCCCAGCCCCAGCCCAGGGCTCTGCAGATGCTCCTTCCATGGACAGGGGAACCTCCCTGGCCCTGCAGCCAAGGATTTCCCTGCTGGGGAGAGCCACAGAGGCTGGCACAGCACAGGATGGAGCAGAGGCTCAGGAAACCCATCTGGCACAGGAAACCAGCACGCCAGCCCTTCCAGCAGGGTAAAAATAGCACAAGGACAGCTGTTTGCAGACTGCAATGGAGATGGGAATGGGGTCACTGCCTGCTCTCCCTGTGCCAGTGACCCAGCTCCAGGCTGTGCCCTGCCAGGGCTGAGGCTGCAGCTCTGCACATGGCACAGCCCCAGGGCACAGCCCAGGGGGACAGGGGCAGTGACCCTGCCAGGGACAGGGGCAGTGACCCCTCCAGGGACAGGAACAGTGACCCCTGCAGGGACAGGAGCAGTGACCCTGCAGGGACAGCAGCACTGACCCCTCCAGGGACAGGAACAGTGACCCCTCCAGGGACAGGGGCAGTGACCCTGCAGGGACAGGAACAGTGACCCCTCCATGGACAGGAACAGTGACCCTGCCAGGGACAGGGGCACTGACCCCTCCAGGGACAGGAACAGTGACCCCTCCAGGGACAGGGGCAGTGACCCTGCCAGGGACAGGAGCAGTGACCCCTCCAGGGACAGGAACAGTGACCCTGCAGGGACAGGGGCAGTGACCCCTCCATGGACAGGGGCAGTGACCCTGCCAGGGACAGGGGCAGTGACCCCTCCATGGACAGGAACAGTGACCCTGCCAGGGACAGGGGCAGTGACCCTGCAGGGACAGGAACACTGACCCTACCAGGGACAGGGGCAGTGACCCCTCCAGGGACAGGAGCACTGAGCCCTCCAGGGACAGGGGCAGTGACCCCTCCAGGGACAGGAGCACTGACCCTACCAGGGACAGGAACAGTGACCCCTCCAGGGACAGCAGCACTGACCCCTCCAGGGACAGGGGCAGTGACCCCTCCAGGGACAGGAACAGTGACCCCTCCAGGGACAGCAGCACTGACCCCTCCAGGGACAGCAGCACTGACCCCTCCAGGGACAGGGGCAGTGACCCCTCCAGGGACAGCAGCACTGACCCCTCCAGGGACAGCAGCCCTGAGCCCCCCAGAGTCAGGCTGGAAGCTCACTCCCATCCCACCTGCAGCCTCACCAGGTGATCCATTCTGTTAAAGCCAAGGCAGGTCCCTCCTCCAGGAGGGAGCAGGAGGTGCCAAGGGCAGAGCACAGCCCCAGCCTGAAGGTGCCCATGGGGAAGGGCAAGGAAAGCACAAGGTGGACTGGGGGGAGCCCTCAGGGCTGGGCTGCAGCTCTGGGAGCACCCTGAGAGCTCCACACCCTTCCCAGCCCTTCAGTGCTTGAGATGAAACCTTCTCACAGGAAAATGGACCAAAGTGCAGGAAAAGGGATCCTGGTTTGGCAGAGACCCCCAGCCCTCCCTGCTCTGCTTGTCCTGAGGCAGGGACTCCACCTAGGCCTGCCACACATTGAGTAAACAATGGGTTAAAACTCCTGGGACACCTGCTGGAGCTAATTAATACCAAATTACTGATTTAGGAACACTTCTGTGCCAGCACTACTTCTCTACCCAAACATTTCTGTGATTCTGTGGTTACCATTTATAGGATTATATTCCCCAAGGAAAACATTCTCATGGATATGTCAGAATCCGGGTTTTGGGGACACACAACCTAAACTTCTTCCTGTAAACCTGTGTATTTAGGTTTTCCTCCTGATTAAAAGAGCATTTCAAAGGGGATATCCAGTCCTAAGATGTACAATATCCATAAGGCTGGGAAAGAGCAGCAATAAACCCTCCCCACGTGCCAAACTCACTGACCTCTGGGGAAAGTGCTCTATAACTTAATAATGCAAAATCAATGAGTCCTGATAAAACTGTAATAGAATTCCATATGAATTACTCTGAACCTTTACAGATTTAATAACAAATAATAACATTCCCATTGATTGGTGTAATGATCCCTCTGCATTCACGGGCAGGAATATGGATCCCTATTAAAATGGGAACATTTTTTACCATTCTTTCCTATTGACTGGGACAAGTGGGGGGTGACAGTGGGATGGGTTCAGGGCTGGACAAAGCCCTGGGCACTCCTGGACAAAGCCCTGGGCACTCCAGGATCAGCCCTGGACAAAGCCCTGGGCACTCCTGGACAAAGCCCTGGGCACTCCTGGGCTCAGCCCTGGACAAAGCCTTGGTCACTCCTGGACAAAGCCCTGGTTGCTCTCAGGGTCAGCCCTGGACAAAGCCCTGGGCACTCCTGGACAAAGCCCTGGACAAAGCCCTGGGCACTCCAGGCTCATCCCTGGTCACTGCCAGGGTCACTCCTGGAGAGAGCCCTGGTCACTCCTGGGGTCACTCCAGCTTCATCCCTGGTCACTCCAGGTCCATCTCTGGTCACTCCAGGCTCAGCCCTGTGCAGCCCCCTCTCCTGCAGTGCATTCCATTTCTGGGAATGCTGCTCCTGGAGAATCCCCCAGACCCTGCCCTCCTTCCCAGCCTGGGAGCAGGGATCTGGGGTGGTTTGGGCTGGAAGGAGCCTAAATCCCACCCTCAATCCCACCCCAAATCCCACCCTCAATCCCACCCCAAATCCCACCCTCCCCTGGCCCAGGCTGCACCAGCCCTGCCCTGGGGCACTGCCAGGGGTGATTTTAGCAGCCAGCACTGTCCCCACAGGGCTGTCCTGCAGGTCCATCTGTGCCAGGGGAATCTCAAATGCTTCTCTCATTTCAGAGCCTTTTCTGGAATGAGCCTGACCCATAAACACTGAGGGTGAACAAGGCAAAGGTTCTAACCCACACTGGGGCTGTGACAGAACACACAGAGAGCTCCCCCCCACAGCTGAGCTGGCACTGCTGGGCTCTGGGGGCTCCATGACCCAGCAAACCCCACTGGCTGCAGGGATGCAGAGGCAGCAATGATCACCCCTCAGCCCTGCTCGTGACCAAGCTCTGCACTGCTGTGACAAGATTTAGTGATTCCCCAACGCTCTCCATATTTCATATTTTAGCAAATTACTTTTTCAGCAAATACCTCTAAGAGATATAAATAGTTCCTTTATGAGATTTTCCAAATTACAATGAATCTCTTATTACTTCGAATCACTGTGATTTGATTAAATCATTATTTTTACACATAGAAAGATGGTACTACCTAAAGGGTTCATTTATTTCCCCCCACGGGATAAATATGTACATGAACCACATTGTGATGAGACAGAGGAGAAAAAGGGGGAGCTGGAGGGGGAATGGGGGAATGGACGGGATCCCAAAGCCTGGAGGGAGCTGGGCAGGTCCAGGTGAGGAACAGGATACCAAAGCCTGGGAGGAGCTGAGCAGGTCCAGGTGAGGAACAGGATACCAAAGCCTGGGAGGAGCTGGGCACATCCAGATGAGGGGCAGGGACAGGATCCCAAACCCTGAGTCCAGATGAGAGACAGGGACAGGATCCCAAACCCTGGAGGGAGCTGGGCACATCCAGATGAGGGACAGGGACAGGATCCCAAACCCTGAGGAGGAGCTGGGCAGGTCCAGGTGAGGGACAAGGACAGCACTACCAGGGATGCTCAGCAGAGCCAGGGGGTCCTGGCAGCAGGGGTTTGTCATCAGGAGTCAGGAACACACCAGGGACAGGGACAGGGGGAGCTGGGCTTGTCACCAGGGGATCAGGGGCACACCAGGGACAGGGACAGGGGGAGCTGGGTTTGTCACCAGGGGATCAGGGGCACACCAGGGACAGACACAGGGACAGCCTGGCAGCCTGGGTTTGTCATCAGGAGTCAGGAACACACCAGGGACAGGGATGGGCTGCAGGACACAGGCAGACCCAGCCAGGAAAAGCAGATTTTCCCCCTGTGCAATGGAGGTGAAGCTGGATCCAGAGCTGGGCTGGCACCAGTGGCACCAGCAGCAGCCAAGGGAAGCCCCCAGCACCCAGCAAGGGCAGCAGGGGTGGCTGTGAGTGCCAGGTGCCACCAGCACAGCACAGCAGGAGTTCAGAGGGGTTTCTGTCACCTCTGCTCAGCCACTGCACCAGCACACACCACAAACCATCCCCTCCATGTGTCACAAGGGACTCCAGGGCCTCAGGGTTTATTTAATAAGGAAAATCATTAAGCCTAATTAAACTACAAAATTATTGACCCGGTGCATTTGCCATGTGCCTCAAGTGCTCTCATTGTCAGCCCAGGTGAGAGCAAATCCAACATATTGACCCAATTTCACTGCAGCAGGGATGGGATCACTTTATGATATTTTTACTCCTCTATTTAGTCCCAAGGATGTCCACATTACTGACAGCCAGTTATTTACCCACACAGTAAATCATCACCTGCTATAATTATTGATGCCAAATGAGCTGAAAGCAGCTACTCAAACACTTTTCCAATTTTGGCAGCATTTAACCCAAAGCAGTTTCATTTACTGGCATTACCTCTGGGATAAAAGCCTTAGGTGGGGAGTGACAGCATCAATTTTAGGACAGCAAGTCTCTCTGCAGATTTTCTGCTGCTGCCCAGCCACACTGTGGGGTGGTGTTAAGACAGTCCACAGATATTATTTTGACCTTCTTGCTCGGTAAAAAGGCCATAAAAGAAATGATTTCATTAACTTCCATCACTCCATGAAAGTGCTTTGCAGCTGTTTTCTTTCTCAATAATTGCAGATTGTAACTGTGCAAAGGGGCATTTCAGGTGGTGCCACATCTGACTTTTATGCCCATGACATAAATCAGGTACAGAGGAAGTTCCACTCAGGGCAGACCTGGGAGTTTGGGCTGTTGTGATGGGGAAATAGATAGATAGACAGATAGATAGATAGATAGATAGATAGACAGACAGACAGATAGATAGATAGATAGATAGACAGACAGACAGATAGATAGATAGATATAGATAGATAAATATAGATAGATATAGATAGATAGCTATAGATGATAGATAGATAGGGATAGATAAATATAGATAGATATAGATAGATGGATATAGATGCAGATAGACACATAGATATACAGATAGATATAGATAGATATACAGATAGATATAGATAGATATAGATCTAGATAGATAGATAGATGATTGATAGATTGATATATAGCTAGATGGATAGATAAGAGATAAGATAGATAAGATAGATAAGATAGAGAGATAGAGAGATAGATATAGATAGATAGATAGATAGATAGATAGATAGATAGATAGATAGATAGATGGATGGATAGATGGATGGATAGATGGATTTTGGCCGTGTCCTCGTTACCACAGTACAGAATGACTCAGAGATCTCAGCCTGTGCTGGGTGGTGCAGCCCTGGCAGGGACAGGTCACACCCAAGGCTGTTTTCACTCCTTATCCTGCATCCCACAGCCCTCAGGCACCTCTCCCTGCCTGGCAGCTCCCATGTGCACAACACCAGCAGCACGAGCCCTGGGTTTGTCTCTCCATTTCCATTTCCAGCTCAGCTTGGGGGGCTCCCCTGCTCAGCAGGGCTGGCACAGCCTGGGCACAGCCCCAGCCCAGGGCTCTTGGGCAGCCTCCCTGGGCATGAGAGCAGAGACCCAAACTGAGAGCTGCAGGCCCGGCCCCAAAACCACCCAGGTTCTGCATTTCCAGCCCAGGGGGACTTCCCAGGCTGGCACAGGTATGCACTCACCTGGGCTGACTGCACAGCTCAGCTGAACGTGCACCCTGCCCTCCAAGGGCTCCTGCTGCAGCAGTGAAAATTGCTGAGAAATGCAGGAATGAGAACTCCTGGGAACTGCAGGAATGAGAACTCCTGGGAACTGCAGGAATGAGCAACTCCTGAGAAATGCAGGAAGGAACAACTCCTGAGAAATGCAGGAAGGAACAACTGAGAAATGCAGGAAGGAACAATCCCTGGGAGCTGCAGGAATGAACAACTGCTGAGAAATGCAGGAATGAACAACAACTGAGAAATGCAGGAATGAACAATCCCTGGGATCTGCAGGAATGAACAATCCCTGGGAGCAACAGGAATGAACAACTCCTGGGCCTGGCAGGGAGCAGAGTGCCAGCCAAGGGACAGTCACTGCCCAGCCCAGAGCTGAACCAGGGCACCAGAGCCACACCAGGCAGCTCCAGCAACACCTCCTGGGGCAGAACCTGCCAGGAATTCACTGTTTCCTGCTGCTCTCTTGCTGGAAATGGGCAATTTGTTTTGCTAGGACCTTTATCCATGACAAAAATCCTTTCCTCACACCTGAAGATGAGTTGAAAGCTGTTGAGCAAACAACAGAGCAGCTGGGGCTGCCCTGGATCCCTGGCAGTGCCAAGGCCAGGCTGGACATGCTGGGAGCACCTGGGGCAGTGGGAGGTGTCCCTGCCATGGCAGGGTGGCACTGGGTGGGATTTAGGGTCCCTCCCAACCCACTGGATGCTCCTTCCCATCAGTTTCCCAGTTCCAGCTTCCCAGTCTCTCAGCAGCAGCTGCTCCACAGATGGCCTTGTTCCATTTTAATAATGCAGAGCAGCAAAAGCTGAGATGCAGGAGGTCAAAATGCAGAACATGAGAGTGCTTTTCACCCTGCTCAGCAGCCACTGACAAAACGCTCCAGCCTCTCCTTAAAAGCAGCTAAACTCCAGTCACTCACTGCATAATTTAAACCAGGGTGAAAATACACAGATCCCTCTCTGCTGGGATGCAGAGACTGCAGCAGCTCCTGGAGACACTCAACAGGTTAAAAATGTAACACAGAATTACAATAAAACAAAAATGCAAGGGCTGCTCTGCCCAGCCTGGCTGCACTGGGTTCTTCAGAGTTAAAATTATAATAAAGAGTTTTAATAAAATGCAAATGCAAGGGGCTGCTCTGCCCAGCCTGGTTGTGCTGAACCTTCAGAGTTAAAATTATAATAAAGAGTTTTAATAAAATGCAAATGCAAGGAGCTGCTCTGCCCAGCCTGGCTGCACTGAACCTTCAGAGTTAAAATTATAATAAAGAGTTTTAATAAAATGCAAATGCAAGGGGCTGCTCTGCCCAGCCTGGTTGTGCTGAACCTTCCCCCCAGAGCTGATTTCCTGCCCGTCCCTGTCCCTGTCTGCAGCATTCCCATGCCCACAGCAGCACTGCAGAGTGTGCCCAGCTCTGTGCAGCCTGGCCTGGCAGTGCCAGCTGCCCCAGGCACGGGCAGAGCCCCCAGCACAGCTCAGAACAGCCAGCTCCACTGCTGGGGACAGGACAGCTCTGTCCGGGGCTGCCCTGTCCTGGGCAGCTGGCACAGCTGGCACAGCAGGCACAGCTGGCACAGCTGGCACAGCTGGCACAGCGGCTGCTCAGACCCCTCAGGCACTGCCAGCTCACTGCCCATGCCCAAGGAAATGGGAAGGGACCCCAAATCCCACCCAGTGCCACCCCTGCCATGGCAAAGACCCCTCCCACTGTCCCAGGTGCTCCAGCCCCAATGTCCAGCCTGGCCTTGGGCACTGCCAGGGATCCAGGGGCAGCCCCAGCTGTGCCAGTCCTGCCCACCTTCACAGGAACAATTGCTCCCCACAATCCCATCTGAACCTCCCCTCATCCTTCCCTTGCCCAGTCCCCCCCTGCTCCTGCAGAAATTCCCTCCCAGCCCTCCTGCAGCCCCCTTCAGGTCAGGATCCCTGAGATCTCCCCAGAGCTTTCTGTTCCCTCTGAGCAACCTCAACTCACTGAAAATAGAACCAAACCCCTCCAGTTGCAAGATAATTTGTATTCCCCACTCTTCACACCAACACATTAACCAAATACATTATTTCCATAATGAGGAGATGAACATCTGTGTGGCTTCCCAAAATTTCAAGTGGCAATACTCGAGACAAGTATTCCCTCTTTGGGACTGACACATCAGCATTTCAAATAACTGCCACAACTAAAAATATCATTGAAATTCCAAGGAGGTCAAAGACAGTTCAGGTGTGGTTTGGATTTCAGTTTTTTTAGGTAAAGCAAACCAATTGGATTGCATGAAATTAAATCACTGCAGCGTTGGACTGAATAATTTGTGCTTGGGTAAGTGAGGGCTCAGTGCAAGCTCTGCAAGGATGGGAAAGACACACCAGAGCAGGGCTGTGTCACACCCAGAGCAGGGCTGTGTCACACCCAGAGCAGGGCTGTGTCACTGAAACACCCAGAGCAGGGCTGTGTCACTGAAACACCCAAAGCAGGGCTGTGTCACTGGAACAAACACCCAGAGCAGGGCTGTGTCACTGGAACAAACACCCAGAGCAGGGCTGTGTCACTGGAACAAACACCCAGAGCAGGGCTGTGTCACTGGAACAAACACCCAGAGCAGGGCTGTGTCACACCCAGAGCAGGGCTGTGTCACACCCAGAGCAGGGCTGTGTCACTGGAACAAACACCCAGAGCAGGGCTGTGTCACACCCAGAGCAGGGCTGTGTCACACCCAGAGCAGGGCTGTGTCACACCCAGATCAGGGCTGTGTCACTCACTGGAACCCCTGCAGCAGGGCTGTGTCCCTAAGGCTGCTGTGACAGAGCCCAAAGCTCTGGGTCAGCCCCCCTGGCAGCCCCAGCTCTGGGGGCTTCACCTCCTCCTGGCTTTGGGACAATAAACCTGCCCAAAGCCCCCAAAACCAACTCACCCCATTAGGTCTGGGATATCCTCCTTTGGAAATTCATGCTCTGGGAAGCAGTAACTAAACAGAGAAGCAGGAACCCAAAGATGAAAAGGAGGATGAGAAGGATTTCTGCTTCACAGCTGGGCTCCATCCTCTGGGACTCAGCGAGGGGGCTGAGGGCTCCTGGCACAGGTGGCACTGGGGGCACCCAGAGAAAGGAAACTGGACAGGGAATCAGCACTGAGAGCCCAGGGAGGTGGCACTGGGGGCACCCAGAGCACAGAAACTGGAGAGACAATCAGCACTGAGAGCCCAGGGAGGTGGCACTGGACAGGGAATCAGCACTGTGAGCCCAGGGAGGTGGCACTGTGACACCAGCCCAGTGTCACCCCTGCCCAGCCACAGAGGAGCCGGGGCTGTTCCTGTGCCATGCAGGTGCCACGGGCACTGTGGCACCACACACGGGCCCTAATTAGGCCTCATCATTATTCACAAGCAATTCCAGCATCCTCCACAGAGCAACCCCTGCAGCCACATCCTTCCAGCCCAGCTCCTCCCCAAGCACATGGCTCACGGCCCAGGGACACAGAAAAAGCTGGGGAACAACAGAGAGCTGGGAAAGAGCCTGCTCCAGGCTGTGAACAAACAGGAGAAATGCAAAGGGAAGTTTTCACAAGTATTATTATGCAATGAACTTTGGCCTCCTGCTCCCCCGAGGAGAGGCAGGAAGGGCTGAGGGCAGCACATCATTCCCAGGGAATATTCCAGGGAAAAATGAACCCTGAGCTCCTTCCTTTGGCACTCAGGGGCTGAGAGAGTAAAACACTAAACAAGGACAGAATTTCATCCTCAGTTTTGCTTAAGTCACCACTCTTTCATGGTTTTTTCCAAGTTCATACTGCCCAAATAAAAAAGGATCAAAGCAGCTTTTGCTGGGAATGAAAACAAAATGGGATTCACATCTCTTTGGAAGAAAAACAACTGAGAATTCCTGGGACAGTTTTGTTGGCTTGCAGTTTTTAATTTTTAAATATACAGGCTCATCCCTGTGCTGGATCTGAGCTATCCCTCAACATTCCCTCATTCCCAGAGCTTCCCAAACTCCAGTTCCAGAGCCTGGGGATGGGGCTGAACCATTAATGTGAAATCCATCTGAATCCCACAGCTCAGCTGCTGAGTTCTGAGCTCAGACAGCAAAGATTGCTTTTCTCCACATCAGCAGAGCTTTTGCCAGACTTTGTAAATAATTCAGCTCAAATCTCTGTCCTACCCTCACCCAGCTGCTCCCCTCCCCGGGGCTGCAGGCAGAGCACACCCAGTCCTGAGGGAGGGCAGGGGGAACCGGCCAGGGGAAACAGGAGAGGAACCCAGGGCTGTGCTCAGAGCAGCCCTGTTGGGACTGCCCAACCCCAAACCCGGCCCCAAACCCTGCTGGACCTGCCCGGCCCCAAACCCTGCTGGGACTGCTCAGTCCCAAACTCTGCCCCAAACCCTGCTGGACCTGCCCAAACCCAAACCCTGCAGGGACTGCCCGGGCCCAAACCCTGCCCCAAACCCTGCAGGGACTGCCCAATCCCAAACCCAAACCCTGCTGGGACTGCCCAAACCCAAACCCTGCTGGACCTGCCCGGCCCCAAACCCTGCCCCAAACCCTGCTGGGACTGCCCAGCCCCAAACCTGCTCAGCAAAGGGCAGGGGCCAAGAGGGGAAAGGGGAGCACATCCCTCCCAGCTGAGAGTAAAACGATTGCTGGGACTCGGGATGGGGCTTGGGAATCTGTTGGCACCTTATTGCAGGGGTTCCACACTGCTGTCTCCTATCACAGCAGTTCCACACCTTCCCGGTGTTCCTCGTGGGCAGCTCCCCCAGCTCTGACTCTTTCTCCTTCCCAAAGCAGCCACTGACCCCAGCTGCCTTCTCACCACCACCCCACTCTGTTACAGCATCTTCTTCTCACTGGGTACACCTGTGGCTGGTAAAGTCAGGCCTGCTCCTGATCTTTGATCATTGGCCCAGCTGCAGCTCCTCATGGGTGAGATTACTTTCCTCATTATCTTTATTTTCTTATATTCTATCCCCCTACAGGAATCTCCTCTGAGGTCAGAAGGACCCAGCTCAGAGCACCAAGGAGGAGGGCACAGCATCCCAGAATGCTCCTGCTGCACAGCTGCTCTAGGAACTAACACACAAATAAATATAGAAATAAATGCAATCTCCTCTTTCTCCTCTCCAAGCCTCTCCAGCTCCCTGTACCTGGCTGGGCTGGCTCTGGAGCTGTTCCCTCCTTGCCAAGGAGTGATTCCTCTTTCATGTGCACTCCTCTGGCTCACTGTCTACTGCAATTATGCAAATAAAATGCAACTTCATCCTTTCAGCATAATTACATCAAACACAATCAGGCTATATTAAGACTGACTTAAGATGAATGAATTCAGTTCATCTAATGATTTCCTAAATCCCCCCCATGGGACTGTGGCAAAGAAAATTCTGTCCCAAGAGTGACATCAAGTACCAAGACAAATAACTGTGGATCTGGGGCCTGATCCTACAAACACCAAACACTTGAGGCCCCTCTGGAGCCACAGGCTGGGATATCCCCAGTGGCAGGACAGCAGGAGCATCAGCTGGTCCCTGTGTGCAGAGCTGTGAAAGCACAGCACACCTGCAGGTCCCACCTGGATTTTGAACTGAAGTCACTGCTGGGGGTGAAGAACAATTTTAAAATGCTTTTTTATTCTGTACAGTGAGTGTTTGAGTTTATGAGCTGTGTGAGCAGCAGCTCTGCAGCACCAAGGTGTGCCAGGCACCCAGAGCTCCCAGGGACACCCCTGCCAATGCAGCTGAGGGTGTCCTGGCTGATTTCCAAACATGATTCCATGATTCCCTTCCCTGCACCCCTGAGCTCCCAGGGACACCCCTGCCAGTGCAGCTGAGAGCTCCCAGGCTGATTATCAAACATGATTCCATGATTCCCTTCCCTGGGACAAGGCAGGGCCAATATCCAGTCAAGGCACAGGAGCTGCTGTGCTCTCTCTGCTTCCAGCCAGGTTTCTTAGGAACCTTCTCCCAACACATCCCAAACACCACTCAAGACAGAGATAAAGGAAAGGGAATAAAGAAGAGATGGTTTGAGGAGTAAAGCAAGGCAAGCCCCTCATTCCTGACCCTGACACAGGATTCTCAGTAAATGCAGAGGGAACTGAGCTGGGCCCTGCCCTGCAGCCCAGGAAGCTGCATGGGAAGGAGCTGGGCTCTGCTCAGGGTTCTGAGCTCCACCTGCTCCTTCCTGCAGCCTGGTTCCTTTACCTTGCAGGGAAAACCAAGGGGCTCCATTTCTTTTATTTTATGCCCCCATCAGGAGCAGTGCATTGCTGAATTTTAGATGCTCATTGCTGAATTTCAGATGCTCAGTTCTGAATTTAGATGCTCATTGCTGAATTTTAGATGCTCATTTCTGGATGATGAAGGAATGACATTAAAATGTCCAATTCCTTTCTCAGGTCCCGTGGCCAAATGAAACTCAAAGGACAGAAAGGGAACCAGAACAACTCCAGCAGCCTGGGCACGAGGAAAGCAGCGGCCCAGAGGGCTCAGGGCATCCCTGGGCATGGGGACACCAGGGGCTGGGGGTTCCTGGCACATCCCCTGGCTGTTCTCCCGGGCATGGACAGAAATGGGAGCAGCCTGCAAGGGGCACGTGGGAGCTGAGCTGCTCCAGCAGCGCTGGGATGAGCTCTGAGCCCCCAGCCCTGGCAGCAGGAGCAGATGGCACACCCAGATGGCATTTGGGGATGGATGGATGGGGCTGGGGAGGGCAGGAGCCCCTGCTCTGCACAGGGACACCTCCCCCTGCCCAGCACAGCTCCAGCCCTGCTGGAACACACTGACCCAAGGTGTCTGTCCTGAAGGACACCTCAGGTACACACATCCATACCCAAAATGTGCTTTGGGCACCACAGCAATCCCCAGCCCATGTGCAAAATGCACCCAGGCTACTCCAGGCACTTCCCCACTGAACCAGGAGATATTTGCAGGCTCAATAAACACAATTTTTTTGCAGGTCCACCAAATACACTGATATTCATACCTCTGATTTAACTGACTTTGTACACCTGAACTCTCCCACTCTGCCATCCTCACTCACTGCCTCCAAAACCCCCTCGTGCTTCCCATCAGGGGTTTAATGTGTAACATAAAGGGAAAATACTTTAAAACAAACAAACGTGGGAAGTTTTTGTTTCTGTGTACTGTTGACAGAATTTTCATTTCTGTGTCAGAAACCCTCGGGGATGAATACAGACAGTGGGAAAAGCTTATTAAAATATCCTGCTTTTCAGAAACAAACCACTTCATTGTCTGTCAACTTTCTGTATTTACGGAGAAATAACATCCAAGAGTGCCTCGGGGGGCTAAAAATGTAAAAGAATGAAGCAGATGATCTACCTGAGAGGAATAACTGATGAGCAGGGAGTGCAGGCACAGGAAACATGTAAATATTTGGTTTTCCAGGGAGTGGAGGCACCGGAGCCCATTTGAATGTGGGCAGCGTGTTCGAGGACTGGGCCAGCAGAGCAGTTGGGTTTCCCTGCTCAGCACCTGCCCTGAAACAACTTCTGCTCCAGGGAACACAGACCCTGACAAACCTCACCCACGGGAAGCCACGTGGGTGCTGAAGCATCTTCACCACAGCAGGATTCACAAACCGAGGTGAGACCAGACCACAGACACTGGGGACAAAGGGGAGCTGAGAAACAAAGGGGTTCAGCAAAACCAGCTTCCCAAAATTCAGCACACACACACACACCTGCACAGGTGTGGCTGTTTCTGAGGCATGCAGCAATATGGATAAACAGAGTGCTTGATCTGAAATAAAAGTTAAGCTGAGTTTAAACAGAAACCACCAATGGAAACAGGAAGCTCTAGTCCTTCAGCAGAAAGGTCTCTTACCCTCGATGGTGGCTCTCTTGGGCAGGATGGTGATGGCTCCCTCGGCCACGTCCTCCTGCTGCAGCAGCGGGCCCACCTTGGAGCCCCAGGTGTCGGAGCCCACCCACAGGAAATGGCCCACCTGGTCTGCCCGCTTGGCTGCTGCCAGCACCTGCCTGCGGAGACAACGGGGGTTGGCATGGGGGCACTGCCAGGGGCTGCCCCAGGGAACGGGGTGGCACTGGCACAGGGGTGGCACTGGCACAGGGGCTGCTCCAGGGAATGGGGTGGCACTGCCAGGGGCTGCTCCAGGGAACGGGGGTGGCACTGGCACAGGGGTGGCACTGCCAGGGGCTGCCCCAGGGAACGGGGCGTTGGCATGGGGGCACTGCCAGGGGCTGCTCCAGGGAACGGGGTGGCACTGACAGGGGCTGCTGCAGGGAACAGGGTGGCACTGCTGTGGGGGTGGCAGTGGCACAGGGGCTGCCCCAGGGAACGGGATGGCACTGGCACAGGGGTGGCACTGCCACGGGGCTGCCCCAGGGAATGGGGTGTTGGCATTTAAATGGCACTGACAGGGGCTGCCCCAGGGAACGGGGTGGCACTGCTATGGGGTGGCACTGCCACAGGGCTGCTCCAGGGAACGGGGTGACACTGACAGGGGCTGCTGCAGGAAATGGGATGGTACTGGCACAGGGATGGCATTGGCACAGGGGCTGCTTCAGGGAACAGAGTGGTACTGACAGGGGCTGCTCCAGGGAACGGGGTGGCACTGGCACAGGGGCTGCTCCAGGGAGTGGAGTGGCACAGGGGTGACACTGGCACAGGGGTGGCACTGGCACAGGGGCTGCTCCAGGGAGTGGAGTGGCACTGGCACAGGGGTGGCACTGGCACAGGGGCTGCTCCAGGGAACAGGGTGGCACTGGCACAAGGGGTGGCACTGGCACAGGGATGGCACTGGCACAGGGGCTGCTGCAGGGAACGGAGTGGCACTGGCACAGGGGTGGCACTGCCATGGGGGGCTGCTGCAGGGAATGGGGTGGCACTGGCACAGGGGTGGCACTGGCACGGGAGCTGCTCCAGGGAATGGAGGTGGCACTGGCACAGGGGTGGCACTGGCACAGGGGATGCTCCAGGGAATGGAGGTGGCACTGGCACAGGGGTGGCACTGCCATGGGGGGCTGCTCCAGGGAATGGAGGTGGCACTGGCACAAGGGGTGGCACTGGCACGGGGGCTGCTCCCTGCGGGCTCAGGGGTCTCCCCCAGCCTGACTGAGCTGTGCTGAGGAGGAACAGCACATTCCTGAGCCCAGCAGAGCTCAGGGCTTTGGGACACTCGGTACCACCAGGGCTCTGATCCCAGGGAAGGATGGGACTGGGTCATTTCCAAAGGTCCTTCCCAACCCAAAGCATCCCATGAACCATTCTCTTTAAATTCACCCTGTATCCCACAACTGAATTATTAATTCCACTAAAACTTAGAGTTTTTCCATTGACTTTACTGAAACTTTTCCCTAAATTCTTTTTGTCTCGTTTGTGGGACCAGGCCTCTCAGCAACTGATGATTCCATCTCAATTTTAAGCTGATTTCAAATCCTGGACCCAAAATATGCAAGTGAATAATGAAATATAAAATATTCTTTGTGTTATTTTATGAGCCCATTCCACGTGGTTTAACCTTCAGCATCCAAGTCACTTTATCACCATTAACTTTCATTTGCCACAAACCAGACCAAATTAATGAATTACACCAAGCAGAACGAGCCTGGAGGGGGGGGCGTGTCTGCAATTCCTGTGAGAGGAAAGGTCAGCTCTGCCACCCACCAGGAGCATGGAAAAGCTCCAGGAAAAGCTCCCAGGTCCTGGTCCCCATTCAGGGCACCCATGAGCCAGGCAGCAGTGCCTGGTGCTTCCCTGCCATTCCCAGCTCCCCATGTCCCACATGGCAACAGTGCCTGGTGCTTCACCCATTCCCAACTCCCTATATCCCACATGGCAGCAGTGCCTGGTGCTCTCCCCATTCCCAGCTCCCCATGTCCTACATGGCAACAGTGCCTGGTGCTTCACCCATTCCCAACTCCCTATATCCCACATGGCAGCAGTGCCTGGTGCTTCCCTGCCATTCCCAGCTCCCCATGTCCCACATGGCAGCAATGTCTGGTGCTTCCCCCATTCCCAGCTCCCCATATCCCTGTGGCTCCCAGCCCAGACCTCTCCCTGGCCAAGGGAGGGGCCCAGGCCCACCTGATGTCCTCGTCATGGGCAAAGATGATGATGGCCCTGGCATTGGGTGCTTCCTCCCATTCCCAGCTCCCCATATCCCATATTGCAGCAGTGCCTGGTGCATCCCCCATTCCCAGCTCCCCATATCCCATATTGCAGCAGTGCCTGGTGCTCTCCCCATTCCCAGCTCCCCATATCCCATATTGCAGCAGTGCCTGGTGCATCCCCCATTCCCAGCTCCCCAAATCTCCAGTGGCTCCCAGCACAGACCTCTCCCTAATCCAGGGAGGGGCCCAGGCCCACCTGATGTCCTCGTCATGGGCGAAGATGACGATGGCCCTGGTGCTGGGTGCATCCCCCATTCCCAGCTCCCCAGATCCCAGTGGCTCCCAGCACAGACCCTTCCCTGCCCAGCAGGGCCCGGGGAGGGGGTCCATGCCCACCTGATGTCCTTGTCGTGGGCGAAGATGACGATGGCCCTGGCGTTGGGCGTCTCCAGCAGCTGGCGGATGATGCGGTCGAAGTCGATGCTCTTGTTGTGGCGCTCCTGGGGGATCTTCAGGGACTGGGCGATGCAGAGCCCACCTGTGCCAGGAGCAGAGCACAAAGGGACCCTCAGGGGAGGACAGGGAGGTGTCACAGAGCCCAGCAGGGGGGAAGGCACGGCCCAAGGGGAGCGCGGGAGGGAGGGACTCCCCCAGGATCACTGCCCTTCCACACCCAGAGGGACCTGAGCAATTCCTGCTCTGCCAGCACAGCCTGACCTGGGGGGTCAGGGGAGAGACTCCCCCAGGATCACTGCCCTTCCACACCCAGAGGGACCCTGCAATTCCTGCTCTGCCAGCACAGCCTGACCTGAGGGGTCAGGGGCTGCACAGACTGTGCCCAACCCACTGCAGAATGGCAAAACAAGCAAAGAAATGGGCAGTGGAAGGTGAAAAGGAATTAAACCAGGAAACAACAGCGAGCTGAATGAGCCTAAACTGATCAATAAACCCCAAAACCACGGGCTGAGAGACAGAAGGTGCTGACAGTGCACTGGGCAGGTCTGTCTCACTGAGGGGCTGAAATTCTTTTTGATTTTGCAGCTTGAGGGCCACAGGAATGACTGACCTGGAATAGGAACAGCCAAAGCTGAGACATTGGCAAAACCCACACTGTGCAAGAAAACCTGTGTTCTTTCAAAGGCCCACCACCAAACAGATGGACAGACACAAACAGTGAAACCTCAAGATAAAGCTGGTGAAAGGGATTTCTCAAAAACACCCAGAGAACACAGCAAAGAGCATCAGCACAGCCACAAGTACCCACAGCCAGACCAAAAAATGCCCACTTTTAGCACAGTTCCTGTACTACAGCTGTCTAGTTTGTTAAAAAAAAAATAAAATTAAAAATCCCATCTCCCATCTCCACTGACATTCTGGTTGTTGCTGGCAGATGAAAACACAACTTTTGCCTTAATTATTTTGTTTCTCAGCAGTAATCACTTTCATGTTTTACAGCATCTTTGATACCAACCTGCTCACCATAGTGCACAGAGCGTTAATTAATAACGCATCAGAGCTCTTAATAAAAACCAGCAGTGGGGATGAGTTAATTAAAAGGCAGCAGGACAAGGGAGAGATTCACAGATAGGCTTTAAACCCATCTTTAAAAGTCCTGTAATTGAAGCACTGGAGAAGCTGTTGGAGGCTGAAGGACCTGGAGGAGGAGGAGGCTCAAGCCCCGGAGCATCCTCCTGATCCCAGGGCAAAGCAGACCCAGAGAGAACCAGGGGACAGCTGGGAAAAGCAAACTGCTGCTTGGAAATGTGAAATGCAGCTCCTGTGCCATCCCTGAGCCCCTCACAAGGCAGGCCAGCCTTGTTTTCCCTGATTTTTGACTGAGAGGAGCTGAGCTGCAGCTGCCTGAAGGCAGAGGAGCTCTGCTGGGCCAGCTGCTCCAAAGGCTCACTGGAACAAAACCATTGTTCCATGGGGAAAAATGAAACAGTGAACAGGAAAGGCTGGAAGAGAATAAAGGACAATAATAACCCCCAAGTTTTTCTCTGACTCACATAAAACATTTGTTTTGCAATTATCACAACCTGGACTTTCTGCAGCTTTTCTTTTCCCCTTTAAAAGCAAACACTACTGAGCTTAAAAAATAAACTTCATTTTAAATGAAGATTGAAAGTGTCACTGCCAGCGGGCTCAGAAGCCTGAGCAGTTTTACATGCTCTATTTTCCCTGGTCAGAATGAGCCAGAATGAACCCCAGGCCACGAGCAGTGCTGTGCAGCTCTCCAGGATGTCCCACCTGGCAGTGGTGACAGGCACACACAGTCTGAGCTTTCCCAAAAGGAGCAGATGCCATGGGGCATCACACAGGCAGTGGTGACAGGCACACACAGTCTGAGCTTTCCCAAAAGGAGCTGATGCCATGGGGCCCTGCTGGCCCTGGCACCACCTCTGCTCAGAGGAATTCAGGATAGATGGAAGGAGGAATGAGGGATAAATGGCAAATATTAGTGTGCCCTGTGCCACCCCTTGGCAAGCAGGTGGAATTGGGTGCCTGCTGTCCAAAAGGCACAGTGGAATAAGTTCAGCTTCCACATCCTCATCCCACATTCCAGCACAACAGGAAACATGTGCACAGTTATTGAGAGTGTCAGGTTAATTCACAGCACTTCCAAGGGAAAAACCTCCGAGGGAATTAGGTGGTAAAAACATGAAAGCTGCAAAGTCAGGATCTTGTCATGGGATCCCTGCAGTGATTCATTCCCCCTGGTGGCCTGGAGAAGTGACAAATGCTCCAACTGCACAAAGTGCCTGGCAAGGGATGAGAGCCTGGGAGCCAGAGACACCCCAGGACTGAGCTGGGGCTGCCCCTGGGGGTGTCCCAGGCCAGCCTGGACAGGGCTGGGACAGTCTGGGACAGTGGGAGCTGTCCCACCATGGCAGCAAGTGGGACAACCCAACCCAGACCATTATGGATGGGATTTGTGGGTCCCACACCATGACCCAACCAACTGGGATAAAGGGTCCATGCTCGGGGCCCACCCACCCAGAGTGGGTCACCCACCCATCCCTGCCCAGGGTGGGTCACCACCCATCCCTGCAGAGTGAGATCCATGGCACGAGCCCTCTGGGGATGAGCACGTGGTGGTTTTTTCCCTGGGAATGCCAGTGCTGTGTCAGAGCCTGGCACAGAGCTCAGGGGGCAGCCAGGACCCAAACCAGCAGGGAGCAGAGGGGCTGGGGACACTGCAGAGCCTGAGCTGTGCCCTGAGCCTGCCCTGGCTGCCCCTGCCCCCTGAGCTGTGCCCTGAGCCTGCCCTGGCTGCCCCTGCCCCCTGAGCTGTGCCCTGAGCCCTGCCCTGGCTGCTCCTGCCCCCTGAGCTGTGCCCTGAGCCTGCCCTGGCTGCCCCTGCCCCCTGAGCTGTGCCCTGAGCCTGCCCTGGCTGCTCCCATCACCAGCTGGGATCTCTGTACAAATCCCAAACAGGACAGGACTGCTGGGGACACCCTTGAGCTGTTGGATTTTCCAGCACCAGCCTCATTCCATGGTGCTGACAATGGGAAGGTGCCCCCAGCTCACATCCCAGGCAGCAGACACAGAACTCAATGGCACAACTCACTTTAGAAGTTTTTTGACCAATCCCACAAAGCAAAAGCCCATTGACAGTGTTTATATCTGTACAGTATATATTCTATATTGACAGCAGTTCTATCCAACCACTATAGGCACAGGTACCTTTGGTTAAACAATGCTGGCTTATTTCAAATACAATATTTGCTTGTAAGCCCTAAAACACAATGCACAGAGCTCCATTATTAAGCTTAGAACTTCCTAATATCTTGCTAGATGAACTTTTCTGGAGCTTAGAGAGTTATTCTAGACAAGTGTTAATACACAGATCATTGTTCTATTTGTCCTTATTTCTAATTCTCCTATAACTTAGCTCATATTACTTAAGCTACTGCTTAGCTCCAATCACAGTTCTGCTGTCTCTGAGCCCTGCCTTTTGCAGCTTTCCCAAAACCCTCTCCTTTTGTGGATTCCCACAGCTCCTGCCAGCCCTGAGCTGTGCCCTGGCAGAGAGAGCCCCAGGCTCTCTGCAGACACCCAGGGGCAGCTCAGGGCTGGGGGTCCCAGGGGCAGCTCAGGGCTGGGGGTCCCAGAGGCAGCTCAGGGCTGGGGGTCCCAGGGGCAGCTCAGGGCTGGGGGTCCCAGAGCTGGCAGTCAGGGCTGGGGGTCCCAGAGGCAGCTCAGGGCTGGGGGTCCCAGGGGCAGCTCAGGGCTGGGGGTCCCAGAGCTGGCAGTCAGGGTTGGGATCCCAGAGCTGGCAGTCAGGGTTGGGATCCCAGAGCTGGCAGTCAGGGCTGGGATCCCAGAGGCAGCTCAGGGCTGGGGGTCCCAGAGGCAGCTCAGGGTTGGGATCCCAGAGCTGGCAGTCAGGGCTGGGGGTCCCAGAGCTGGCAGTCAGGGCTGGGGATCCCAGGGGCAGCTCAGGGTTGGGGTCCCAGAGGCAGTCAGGGTTGGGGTCCCAGAGCTGGCAGTCAGGGTTGGGGTCCCAGAGCTGGCAGTCAGGGCTGGGGGTCCCAGAGGCAGCTCAGGGTTGGGGGTCCCAGAGGCAGTCAGGGTTGGGGGTCCCAGAGGCAGTCAGGGTTGGGGTCCCAGAGCTGGCAGTCAGGGCTGGGGGTCCCAGAGGCAGCTCAGGGTTGGGGTCCCAGAGCTGGCAGTCAGGGTTGGGGTCCCAGAGCTGGCAGTCAGGGTTGGGGTCCCAGGGGCAGCTCAGGGTTGGGGTCCCAGAGGCAGCTCAGGGCTGGGGTCCCAGAGCTGGCAGTCAGGGCTGGGGTCCCAGAGCTGGCAGTCAGGGCTGGGATCCCAGAGCTGGCAGTCAGGGCTGGGATCCCAGAGGCAGCTCAGGGTTGGGATCCCAGGGGCAGCTCAGGGCTGGGGGTCCCAGAGCTGGCAGTCAGGGTTGGGGTCCCAGAGGCAGCTCAGGGCTGGGGGTCCCAGAGCTGGCAGTCAGGGTTGGGGTCCCAGAGCTGGCAGTCAGGGTTGGGGGTCCCAGAGCTGGCAGTCAGGGTTGGGGTCCCAGAGCTGGCAGTCAGGGTTGGGGTCCCAGAGCTGGCAGTCAGGGCAGTGCTGCTCCTGTAGCCATGGATACCCGTGGCTGGCTGCTGGCTGGCTCTGTACAGCACCAACCACATTGTTCTGCTGCCCTGGAATGCTCCAGGAGCTGTTTTTCTTATCGCCACTTAATTGGATTATCAGGTAGCAAAAGAGACAATTGAGCATTTTCCAGCTGATTTATCTGCAGAGATCCCCTTTTGGGGGGAATCGCTTCTGGCAATGCTGAAAACATCACGTCACTAAGTTATGCTGCTGCTGCTGATTAGTAAAAGGAACTCTCAATTAATTTGATTAATACGTTCCTTTAAAATTAGCAGCTGCCAGGAGCTGCCTCCTGGGTGTTTATCAGAGCTCTGGGAACAACAGGAAAGCCCCTGGCACAGCTCAGCTGATCCTCACTGCAGCCAGCACAGGAAACACCCCAAAATGGAGATTTTAACCCCCAAAATGGAGATTTTAACCCCCAAAATGGAGATTTTTAACCCCCAAAATGGAGATTTTAACCATGCTGTATTGGGAGGGGTGAGAAGAGCTCGGGTTAAGTACAGATGGTACCAAGACTCTGTGAGGTAAACAATAAAAATTAAAACCACAATAAAAATGAAAAGTCTCCAAGTGCAGGAGAGCTCTGGTCCCTCAGACAGACCCTGCAGGGGCTACTGTGGCCCCAGGATGCTCCAACAGGCAGGAACCCCACACAAGGGGAAATAAATCAGTCAAACACCTTAACTGGAGTTTGGGGGGGCCAAAGGAGGGGAATTCACTGGGGAAAAATGAAATAAACCTCAAAGGCACACAGGAGTTTTTCCCATTTCATTGTACATTTTCTATCCCACTGCTGGGTTCTGGCATTTCCTGCCATTCCCTGCATATCCAATTTATGAGCTGCAATGGATTTGACTTGTAAACCTCCTGTATTCTGCAGGTGGGAAACCAGTGACAGTAACACTGAAAACAGAGTTTAAAGAATTCAGGATCCTCCCCTTGTGAAAACCTGGACAGCACAACTGAGGAGAGCTCCCTGACAAGGCAGAATCACACCCCAAGAGCCAGAACGACAAAAGATCATTTTATAGTCCAGAGATGCAGCTGGGGCTGCCCCAAACTCCTCAGCAGGGATGGAGTTGTTCAAACACCTGACAAAACCCACCCAATCCTCAGGGCAGGGCTGGGAACCCTCACACTGAGCAGATTTACACCATGGCAAACCAACAAACCCTCCAAGGATGGAAATCCTGACACACTGAGCAGCATTTGCAGCATTTACAGCATGGCAAACCCACCCAACCCTCCAGGGCAGGGCTGGGAACCCTCACACTGAGCAGATTTACAGCATGGCAAACCAACAAACCCTCCAAGGATGGAAATCCTGACACACTGAGCAGATTTACACCATGGCAAACCAACAAACCCTCCAAGGATGGGAATCCCAACACACTGAGCAGCATTTGCAGCATTTACAGCATGGCAAACCCACCCAACCCTCCAAGGATGGAAATCCCAACACACTGAGCAGATTTACACCATGGCAAACCCAACAAAACCTCCAGGGCCAAGGATGGAAATCCTGACACACTGAGCAGATTTACAGCATGGCAAACCCAACAAGACCTCCAAGGGTGGAAATCCCAACACACTGAGCAGCATTTACACCATGGCAAACCCACCCAACCCTCCAAGGGTGGAAATCCCAACACACTGAGCAGCATTTACACCATGGCAAACCCACCCAACCCTCCAAGGCCAAGGATGGAAATCCAGACAAACTGAGCAGCACTTACAACATGGCAAACCCACCAAGTCCTCCAAGGATGGAAATCCCAACACACTGAGCAGCATTTACACCATGACAAACCCAACAAACCCTCCAGGGCAGGGGCTGGGAACCCTCACACTGAGCAGCATTTACAGCATGGCAAACCCAACAAAGCCTCCAAGGATGGAAATCCCAACACACTGAGCAGATTTACAGCATGGCAAACCCAACAAAGCCTCCAGGGCAGGGGCTGGAATCCACCTGAGAGCCACACGGGGCTCTGCTCAGCAGCCTCCTCCCAGGGAGGGCTTTGGGCCAGGTTTTGGTTTGTGTTTAACCAAAACCCAGAATGAGCCCACGTTCCAGGACCTGGCAGCAGCCTCACAAGAAACAATCAGACCTTCAGGAAGTGATTGGAGTAGGAACACTTCCAGTCCCATTCTCAACCCTGCAAATTCACAATAAAACAAGTGAACAGAGTGATCCTGGCCTGCTGTGCAATATTCCCTGTCCCAGCACGGAACAAGGCACCACCAGCCTGGCACTTCTGCACCAGGGGCTGCCCTGAGCCCCCAGAACTCTCCCAGCACAGGGTCCCAGGGGTTTATCCAGGAGCTCCAGCCCATCTCCCAGGGAAGGCTGGGATGCAGAGCCCAGGAGGTGCCCAGGGCATTTCCCCAGCTCCAGCTCTGCCCCTTTCCCCCAAAGCAATTCCAGTCTGTGGGAATGAGCTGAGGGACACAAAAGCTCCTGCCCCTCCAGAAATGGCAATAAATTGATTTTATAAAGTGATGCCCTGCAGTGAAAGCAGAGCAAGGCAGGTTCAGAGGGAGCTGGTGGAGCTGGTTCATTCTGCTGCCCCCCAAACCCACAGCTCTGGGCATGGAACATCCTGGGCATGGAGCACCACCCTGCAGGGAAATACATGGAGAGGCCAAATCAGCATCAATATGCAGGATCCTCAAGGAAAAGGAGCTCCAAGTTCAAACAGGGCTGGTAGAGAGATCCAGAAATGCCAGCTGGGCCCTCTGTCCTAAATCAAGTCCCAATGAGCTCTGCACTGGCTGCTTGTTCCTTCCAGAGCAATGGAAATCTGCTCCCCAGGAACCTCACCCTCCTGCCAAGAGCCACAGAGCCCTTGCTCATGGCACTAAAACAAGTTTACAACTGCCCTGATCTGCAGATGGGCTCGGGTTTAAATTCCATCTCCATAGGATGGTAATTCAATTGTAAAAATGGAAAGTGCACCAATAATAAAATTACATTAACACATGGAATGACAACAATTTATCCAAGGCAAAGGATCCCCGTGGATACCCAACAGCTTTAACTTAGAAACTTTCTACACATGAAGAAGCTACTGAATCACTTGGAAATTTCATTTTCACTAATTTTGTTTATTGTTTCATTTTTTCCCATTAGCCCTCATCATAACCCAACAACAGAACACCTAAACTAATATGGAAGACTAATATTTCTAGCATGTTATTCATTAATGCTTAATTCCATTGTGTCAGACCTTTGCTGCATATTTAATGACATTCCTGGTGTGTTTTATCACCTCAAAATTGTCCTTTATTATGGCAGTTAAACTCCAGTAATATACAAAAAATTAAGACTCTCCTTGGGAACACTAAATTAAATCACAAGAACGGTGTAAGATGACTTTGAGAGATGTAGGAAAGCTCTGTTGGTGAGACAGAGTAGAAGCAGAAGGAGCTGCCTGTGCCTGGGAACCTGGAGTGAGAGCAGGCTCAGCCCAGGCTTGGCTGCAGGAGGGGTTTAGGAGCTTTTGGCTTCCTAAAATCTGCTACAAAGGTGCACTGGAGGCACACAGCACAGCCAGGCAGGAAAAGGCAATAGAGAACAGAACATTGAAATGTCTTCTGTGGGTGAGCTCCGTGCCAGGAGCACTGCCAGAGCCTGGCCTGGGCACAGGAGGGCTCAGGGATCCCCCCAATAATGAAATGTGACCCCTTGGAAGGGCATGGCAGTGCAGGGAACCGAGAACAAAGCCCTGAATGATGAACCATTCCCTGCTCTCTCTGGAGGGCCAGGACAGGGAGCTGCTGAGCTGCATCTGTGTGAGCCCTGTCCTTCACCTGCTCCAACAGCCTGGAGGGGAGAGAGAGAGAGCCCAGGGCACACAGGAACTGCTGGGGACCAGGGAATGGGGGACCAGGGAATGGGGAACCAGGGAATGCTGGGGATCAGGGAATGCTGGGGATCAGGGAATGTTGGGGATCAGGGAATTGGGGATCAGGAGATTCTGGGGTTCAGGGTCAGGGAATTGGGGAGCAGGAGATTCTGGGGACTAGGGAATGTTGGGAATCAGGGAATCCTGGGGATCAGGATCAGGAAATTGGGGATCAGGAGCTGCTGGGGATGTTGGGGATCAGGATCAAGAGATGTTGGAGATCAGGAAGCTTCTGGGGATGTTGGGGATCAGGAGCTGCTGGGGTTCAGGAGCTGCTCAGTGCTGGGCTGCTCCTGCAGGGGTATTTGCAGGGGTATTTGCAGGGATATTATTTGCAGGGGTATTTGCAGGGATATTTGCAGGGGTATTTGCAGGGGTATTTGCAGGGGTATTTGCAGGGATATTTGCAGGGATATTATTTGCAGGGGTATTTGCAGGGGTATTATTTGCAAGGATATTTGCAGGGATATTTGTTCCCCCCAGCAGTAAGGATGCCACCTCTGGATAATGAATCATGACAGACTGTGAGCACAGAACGATCCCTAATGATGGAGCTTTTCTAACTCCAGGTTGGAGCGTTCCCAGGTCCCCAGTCCCCTTTCTCTCAGGGAGGGACCGTGGCATTTCAGCTCTCCCAGACAATGGCACTGCTGTGGCTGCTGGTGGCAGAGCAGGCAAAGCCTTGTCACCTCTTCAGAGAGTGACAAATGCAGAGAGCAGCCAGGACCCTGTGAGACAGCTCCGTGGGAGGGCAGGAGGAGAAGCATCGTTGATGGATAATTTTGGAAGGAAGCATCTTTCCTCCTTTTTCCACCCAAGCAGCACTTCCAGCATGACAGAACTCCTCCAGGAGCCCAGAGCCAGGCTCACAGAGCTCTGCAGCATTTCAGGGACAGGGGACAAGGCCACAGGGCTGAGCTGGACCCCAGAGGGCACCTCTGTAACCACCCCACCCTGGTGCCCATCCCTGCAGGGATCCCTGCAGTACCAGAGCAGGGGTTGGTGGGTCCCTCCTGGGTTTTGGATCACTCCTCCCTTGCTGCAGCACATTCTCTTCCAGACTCACAGCCAGGGTCAGTGCTGGCAGCTCACACAGGGATCCCTGCTCTGCTGGGACACAAAATGGGCACATTCAGCAAAGCTGGGAACTGCTTAAACAGGCCCTGTCCCCAGCCCTCACACGGGGAAATGGAAAATAGAGCTCTATAACTCCTTGGTCTTTGCTAGTCCTTCTCATAATCCCCATCTCCTTCACACTGGAGTAATGTTCTTAATGTACTCGCTGAGCCTTAATGGCCCTCTCTCAAATGAGTACTAAAAATGCAATATAGCTCCATAAAACCACTCCTGCAGCCTGGCAAAGCCCAGCCCAGCCCTGAGCCTCTCCATTCCACGGAGCTCTGCCACAGAGGCTGCAAAAGGAGACAGGAGCAAGCCCTGGGAGGGCAGGACAGGATGGAAAATCTCCTGCTGGATCCCAGCAGACACCAGAACCCACCTGGGGACTCACCTGGGGACAGGGGCTGGGAGAGGGACCCGGGCAGGGACACCCAGGCCAGGCTGGCAGGCTCAGAGCAGCCTGGGATGGTGGAAGGGGTCCCTGCCATGGCACTGGGGGGCTCAGAGCAGCCTGGCACAGTGGAAGGGGTCCCTGCCATGGCACTGGGGGGCTCAGAGCAGCCTGGGATGGTGGAAGGGGTCCCTGCCATGGCATTGGGGGGCTCAGAGCAGCCTGGGATGGTGGAAGGGGTCCCTGCCATGGCATTGGGGGGCTCAGAGCAGCCTGGCACAGCAGAAGGGGTCCCTGCCATGGCACTGGGGGGTTCAGAGCAGCCTGGCACAGCAGAAGGGGTCCCTGCCATGGCACTGGGGGGCTCAGAGCAGCCTGGGATGGTGCAAGGGGTCCCTGCCATGGCACTGGGGGGCTCAGAGCAGCCTGGCACAGTGCAAGGGGTCCCTGCCATGGCACTGGGGGGCTCAGAGCAGCCTGGCACAGCAGAAGGGGTCCCTGCCATGGCACTGGGGGGGGCTCAGAGCAGCCTGGCACAGTGGAAGGGGTCCCTGCCATGGCACTGGGGAGGCTCTGGGGTCCCTCCCAGTCCCTGTTCAGTGCTCAGTTCTCCCCCAGGGGAGATGGGATGTGGATAACCTTGAGTGACCCAGCACAGAGCCCTTCACTGACTGCCAGACAGTGTCACACACATCTCTTTATGAAAATCCTTTCCTTAGGATTTTTTCCTCCTGAGAAGCTGAGAGGCCTCAGGAACAAAATGCAAACATTGATTATCTGCTGCTGTGAATGCAACAGGTGCATCTGGGATTGTGTCATGTTGGATGTTTCTAATTAATGGCCAATCACAGTCAGCTGGCTTGGACTCTGTCTGAGACACAAACCTTTGTTTTTCATTCCTTTCTATTCTATTCTTAGCCAGCCTTCCAAGAGGAAACCTTTTCTTCTATTCTGCTAGTACAGTTTTCATGTAATACATATCATAAAATAATCAATCAGCCTTCTGAAATATAAAGTCAGATCTCCATCTCCTCCCTCCTCCTCAGACCCTGTGAGCACAGTCACAGCCATGGCAGACAGGGGCTGTGCTCATCTGGTGCTGGACTGGAGGGACCTGTGCCATGTCTGCCATGCCCACAGTGCCCAGGGTGTTTAACTGGGCAGGGACCATCCCTCCAGGGGAGCCCACGCTGCCCTAAAACCCCATCAGCCTTTAAAGCCCCATTTCCCTGGTGCTGCAGCCCTGACTGTGTGAATGGGCACCCTGACCTGGGACAGGAGAAGCTGCACTGTGCCACACCAAGAATAAACCCCAGGAACCTCACTGTGCAGCAAGAACTCCAGAGAGTCAGAATATTAATGCACCAGAAATGAGGTCACAGCCTCCAATCAATCAATCAATCAATCAATCTTTAAATAATTTTTATGCCAAAAAGAAAGGGGTTTTTGCAGAATCTTGATAGGGCAAGGTAATCAGAAAAATCAGGAAAACCAGGAGATCTGGGATTCACAAGACCAAAGAGAGAGGCCAAAGACAGGATATGGAAAAATTAATTATGCTGCATGTGCTCCTTTCCCTTACTGTGGGGCACTCCTCGTGTTAGTCCCAATTTAACTGAATTCCCCTCTGTTATTTGCAGATGAAATTTCATTCTGTGCACCCCAGCATCCCCAGGGATGTGGGAAATGCCCTGGGGCTGGAAGGGGCAGAGCTGCCCTCCAGGGGCTCTGCCCATGCCCCGTGCATTGTCCCAGGGCATTTCCCACATCCCTGGCATTGCAAAGGGCAGAGCTGCCCATGCCCCGTGCATTGTCCCAGGGCAGTTCCCACATCCCTGGCATTGCAAAGGGCAGAGCTGCCCATGCCCTGTGCATTGTCCCAGGGCAGTTCCCACATCCCTGGCACTGGAAGGGGCACAGCTGCCCATGCCCTGTGCATTGTCCCAGGGCAGTTCCCACATCCCTGGCACTGAAAGGGCACAGCTGCCCATGCCCTGTGCATTGTCCCAGGGCATTTCCCTCATCCCTGGAAGGGGCAGAGCTGCCCATGCCCTGTGCATTGTCCCAGGGCAGTTCCCACATCCCTGGAAGGGGCACAGCTGCCCATGCCCTGTGCATTGTCCCAGGGCAGTTCCCTCATCCCTGGAAGGGGCAGAGCTGCCCATGCCCTGTGCATTGTCCCAGGGCAGTTCCCTCATCCCTGGAAGGGGCACAGCTGCCCATGCCCTGTGCATTGTCCCAGGGCAGTTCCCACATCCCTGGCACTGAAAGGGCACAGCTGCCCATGCCCTGTGCATTGTCCCAGGGCATTTCCCTCATCCCTGGAAGGGGCAGAGCTGCCCATGCCCTGTGCATTGTCCCAGGGCAGTTCCCACATCCCTGGAAGGGGCACAGCTGCCCATGCCCTGTGCATTGTCCCAGGGCAGTTCCCTCATCCCTGGAAGGGGCAGAGCTGCCCATGCCCTGTGCATTGTCCCAGGGCAGTTCCCACATCCCTGGCACTGGAAGGGGCACAGCTGCCCATGCCCTGTGCATTGTCCCAGGGCATTTCCCTCATCCCTGGCACTGAAAGGGCACAGCTGCCCATGCCCTGTGCATTGTCCCAGGGCAGTTCCCACATCCCTGGAAGGGGCAGAGCTGCCCATGCCCTGTGCATTGTCCCAGGGCAGTTCCCTCATCCCTGGAAGGGGCAGAGCTGCCCATGCCCTGTGCATTGTCCCAGGGCAGTTCCCTCATCCCTGGAAGGGGCAGAGCTGCCCATGCCCTGTGCATTGTCCCAGGGCAGTTCCCTCATCCCTGGCACTGAAAGGGGCACAGCTGCCCATGCCCTGTGCATTGTCCCAGGGCAGTTCCCACATCCCTGGCACTGAAAGGGGCACAGCTGCCCTCCAGGGGCTCTGCCCATTCACTGTGCACTGTCCCAGGGCAGTTCCCTCATCCCTGGCATTGCAAAGGGCAGAGCTGCCCTCTGGGGCTGCCAGCAGTGACCCCACAGAGCTCTGAGATGCCCAGAGGGGGCTGCAGGACAGGAGGGGTCCCCAGTGCCAGCCCTGGCTGCTCCCCATCCTCCAGGACCAGCCCTGGCAGCTGCAGCTCCTCCTGCAGTGAGGGACAGGGGCCAACACGTTTCCCTTAGAAAGAGATTCTGACTCGTATGGAGGAATTTAAATGATGTTCTGAGAGTTACACAAATGAAAAGTAATTAAATCAATGTAACTTCAGAGGAAACAGATGTTAACTGCTATTCCACATAACACATCCACTTCCTTTAATTCATTCTGGGCTTGGGAAAGATGACCAAAGTTATCTTTACTTTGCAAAAACTACTGCAATGGGAGAGAGGGAAATTAACAGTTTGATTAACACTCTTAATATTTGAAATTAATTTCCAAGCTCCATCTCACTTTCCAAGGTTTGTATTAATCATTTCTCCCAATATTATGGCATGCTGAAAGAACTTGATTAGATTGATTCCAAAGCAGAGAGTGAAGAGAAGCTCAGCCCCCACTGATTCAGCTCCTGCCTGGCATTCCAAGGCTGCCTGCCAGGGAACCTGCACTGAGCAGGAGCTGCTCTGCTGCCACCTCTATTGGACAGGAAATGTGGGATTTGTGATGAGAAATTCTCTTTCTCAGGGCTCACACAGAGAGCAGCTCACCCCAGGGCTGGGGCACCCACAGAGCTCTGTTAACCCAGGGCCAGGGAATGGTTTGGGCAGGAAAAGCCCCCCAGGGTCAGAGCCCAGCTGGGGAGGGACAGGGCAGCACAGCTCCCCAAATCCTGATCCCTGCAAACACAGAAAATGCAAGAAAACCCCAAATTCCTGATCTCTGCAAACACAGAAAATGCAAGAAAACCCCAAACTCCTCCACTCTGCAAACAGAAAATGCAAAAAACCCCAAACTCCTGATCCCTGCAAACACAGAAAATGCAAGAAAACCCCAAACTCCTCCACTCTGCAAACACAGAAAATGCAAAAAACCCCCAAACTCCTCCACTCTGCAAACACGGAAAATGCAAAAAACCCCGAATTCCTGATCTCTGCAAACACAGAAAATGCAGAAAACCCCAAATTCCTGATCTCTGCAAACACAGAAAATGCAGGAAAACCCCCAAATTCCTGAACTCTGCAAACACAGAAAATTCAAGAAAACCCCAAATTCCTGATCTCTGCAAACACAGAAAATGTGAGAAAACCCCAAATTCCTGATCCCTGCAAACACAGAAAATGCAGGAAAACCCCACCAGGCCGTTGGTTTCTGTCACCTGGGGAGCCCTTGGGACTCTCAATGGACAAACCCCAGCATTCATTAACCCTTCCCAGCCCAGGCCAGCACTGCCCCTGTCCCCAGGAGCTGCATCCACAGGGCTTTCAAAGCAGCACGGCTGTCACAGATGTGTTTTAGGAAAATCCTTTCTTTAGGATTTTTCCTCCTGAGAAGCTGAGAGACCCCAGAAATGAAATGTGAACATTGATTATCTGCTGCTGTGGAATGCAACAGGTGCATCTGGGATTGGTCTCATGGGGTTGTTTGTAATTAATGGCCAATCACAGTCAGCTGGCTTGGACTCTCTCATCAGTCACAAACCTTTGTTATCATTCTTTTTGTATTCTTAGCCAGCCTTCTAAAGAAATCCTTTCTTCTATTCTTTTAGCATAGTTTTAATATAATATATATCATAAAATAATAAATCAAACCTTCTGAAACATGGAGTCAGATCCTCATCTCTTCCCTCCTCCTGGGACCCTGTGAGCACCCCCACAGATGGGGACCTTCCAGTGCCTGAGCACCTTTCCATGAAGGAATATTCCCAAAATCCACCCTGAACCTGCCCAGCCCAGCCTGGGCTGTTCCCTCTGCTCCTGTCCCTGTTCCCATGAAGAATTGTTCCCAAATTCCTCCCTGGGCTGTTCCCTCTGCTCCTGTCCCTGTTCCCATGAAGAATTGTTCCCAAATTCCTCCCTGGGCTGTTCCCTCTGCTCCTGTCCCTGTTCCCATGAAGAATTGTTCCCAAATTCCTCCCTGAGCCTGCCCAGCCCAGCCTGGGCCGTTCCCTCTGCTCCTGTCCCTGTTCCTGGGATGATCCCAACTCCCCCCGGCTGTGCCCTCCTGGCAGGAGCTGTGCAGAGCCACCAGGGCCCCCCTGATCCTCCTCTGCTCCAGGCTGAGCCCCTGCCCAGCTCCTCAGGGATTCTCCAGCCCCTGCCCAGCTCCTCAGGGATTCTCCATTCCCTTCCCAGCTCCTCAGGGATTCTGCAGCCCCTGCCCAGCTCCTCAGGGATTCTCCAGTCCCTTCCCAGCTCCTCAGGGATTCTCCAGCCCCTGCCCAGCTCCTCAGGGATTCTGCAGCCCCTTCCCAGCTCCTCAGGGATTCTCCATCCCATTCCCAGCTCCCTCAGGGATTCTCCAGCCCCTTCCCAGCTCCTCAGGGATTCTCCAGCCCCTGCCCAGCTCCTCAGGGATTCTCCAGCCCCATCCCAGCCCTGTCCCACCCCTCAGAGCCGTTTCCAGCACTGGACCAGACCCTGCACCCACAGGGAGCTCTCCTGAGCTCCATTTACAAGAATGAGTTTGAATTTGACTTCTGCCCTTCCGGGTGCCTGTCTCAGAGCAAAGCAATGTTCCCTGCATTACAAAAACCCCACAAAGGATAAAAGCAGAGTACCCACAGAATTCCAGCGAGCCTTGTTTAATCCACTCGCCTTCCGTTGTTCTGCAGACTCCTCATTTTGGGGAAATAAATGTTTTTAATTAAGTTGCCTGCACAGCTGCTGAGGCAGAGCTGCCAGAGCTCGGGAGCAGCCCCTGCACAGCCCCAGAGCTGCCCTGGATGGGATGAAGCCATTTTGTGATTTGTTGAGTCATTTCTTCCCTCTCTCCAATCTCCATTCCCCAGACAGTGTCACTTCTCCATTTGTTAATCCACACTTAATTCTTCAATCACAAAACATCGTGGCTTTAAAGATAAGCTTTTAAACACCTCCCACACAGCCTCTCCTGCATCTCCCGGGACACTCTGATAACCAGCAGGAGCCAGACTCGGCAAATATGCAAATATGCAAATATGCAAATGTTCAATGGGAATGGAGAAAGCTGCCAGCTGGGGCTGGGGCAGGAGATGGGGCTGGGAGAGGGGAGGGGACACCTGGGGACATAGAAGAGGATGGCAGGGGACACCTGGGGAGATGGGAGAGGACAGGAGGGGACACCTGGGGAGGTGGGAGGGGATGGCAGGTGACACCTGGGCAGTGGGAGGGGATGGCAGGTGACACCTGGGAAGATGGGAGGGGACACCTGGGGAGGTGGCACCTGGGGAGGAGCAGGGCTGAGGATCAAGGAGCAGGGAAGGAAGGTCAGGAGCTGGGTTTGCCCCTTCCCAAAGGCAGGGAGAGGGCAGGAGCTCTGCCAGCTGGGGGTGAGGGCCCCAAGGCACAGGGCAGCACAGCTCCCCAAATGCCTCCACTCTGCAAACACAGAAAATGCAAAAAAAACCCCCAAACTCCTGATCTCTGCAAACACAGAAAATGCAAAAAACCCCAAACTCCTGATCTCTGCAAACACAGAAAATGCAAGAAAACCCCAAACTCCTGATCTCTGCAAACACAGAAAATGCAAAAAAAAAACCCCACCAGGCTGTTGGTTTCTGTCACCTGGAGAGTCCCTGGGACACACAGTGGACAACACAGACCCAGCATTCATTAAATCCTGGAAAACACCACAGAGCCACCGAGCTGCTCAGGCTTGAAATGGCCTGGGATGGGACCTGCCACCCACCCACCCCAACCCAGGCTGGAGCTGCTGCCCCTGACCCCAGACCCAGCAGGGATGGGACCTGCCACCCACCCACCCACCCCAACCCAGGCTGGAGCCCCGGGGCTGCCCCAGACCCACCCAGGACACGTGGGACAGGCCCTGGGTGCCCCTGGGGCCACCCCCAGCTGCAGCACCCCTGGAACTGGGGACAGCACAGCCCTGCACCCATGGAGAATCCTGATTTCTGTGTTTTCTAAGGCATGGAGGAGCCCTGCTCCCTCCCTCCCTGCTCCCTCAGTCAGGATTTTAAATGTAAACTGGATTCCTCCAGCACTGGGAAGAGTCCTATTAAAACTGCAGCTACTTTGATGATAAATTTTAATTAGTGCTATCCACAAAATGCTAAAATAATCTGATGGAGGAGGCGAATTCCAGCTGAAACAGCAGAACATGTAAATCCTGTGCCTGATTTACAGATCTTGGAAGCAAATCTGGAGCAGTTCCCTCAGCCTCTCATGCAATATTTTTTATTTTTCCCCAGAAAAGTTGCATTGCCAAGGAGACATCTCTTTTTTGGGTAGATCCCTGTTAATTACTAGCATGGAACTTTCCTACTAATTGAGCAGCCAGCCAACACACCACCCTGGAGCTGCACAGTTTGCTGCAACCTGAGCTCCAGCAAGTGAAAACCAAGGGGCTCTTCTCTAAAAAGAAATCAAAGCATTTCAGCAATGGTTGAAAGATAAATGGAAACACTTTTTACCTACCAAAATATGGAGTTCAGGGCTGTGTGCTTCCCCTGCCACAGCTGAAGGCATCACTAACACCTAAAACAGAGCAGAGAGCTGCACTTGCACATGAAATGTCTCGAGGCAGCTGCACAGGCAGTGCAGGTTCAGCAGCTCCTCACAGAGCAGAGGCACAGGATCAGCCCAGGACAATCCCTGCTCCAGCCCAGGTAACCACACCTGGGCAGGCAGAGAGGGAACAGGGCTGGGGCTGAGCCAGGGGCTGCTCTGCACCAGCCCAGAGACAGAGCAACAGCACCAGGAGAGACTGAGCACAGGGAGGGTCAGGAGAGCATCCCTGGGCACAGCTCATCCCTCTCCTGCAGCCCCAGGGTGTGAGTGCTGCCCTGGGCAAGCCCTCACTCCTCTGGGGCTCAAACACCCCTGAGCCAGCTCTGCCTCTGAGATCCACCTGGCACAGCCCAGAGCAGGGCATGCACAGCCCAGAGCAGGGCATGCACAGCCTGCTCCAAACCTGCACAGCCACAGCTGGCACTGCTCGTCCAGGACAGCCTGGCATGTCCACTGAAACTGGGCAGGGACAGGAACTGAACCAGGGAGGAGAAAATAAACCGGGAGGAAAAACAAACCAGAGAGGAAAAACAAACCAGAGAGGAAAAAATAACTAGAGAGAAGAACTAAACCAGAGAGGAAAAAATGACCAGAGAGGAAAAACTAAACCAGGGAGGAGAAACTAAACCGGGGGGAAAAAATAACTAGAGAGAAGAGCTAAACCAGAGAGGAAAAACTAAACCAGAGAGGAGAAAATAACTAGAGAGAAGAACTAAACCAGAGAGGAAAAAATGACCAGAGAGGAAAAACTAAACCAGGGAGGAGAAACTAAACCAGGGAGGAAAAACAAAACCAGGGAGGAATAACTAAACCAGAGAGGAAAAACTAAACCAGGGAGGAAAAACGAGGAACTGAGGGAGAGAGCAATGTCCAGGGGCACAAATGCCCAAACCAGACTGGCCTGAGGCTGTGACTCTGCTCTGAACCTGGCCAGGCAAAGCCTGATCAATCTTTTTGAGACAGATTGTATCTCATGAGAGTCTCTGCTTCATTTGCTGCCTTTTTTCCATTCCTCCCAGCATCTCCTATAGGTGCCTTCTCTGAGCACAGAGCCCACAGGACCTGCCCAGGATGCCCTGGGTGCACAATGGGCCCTCTGCATCCCCTCTGAGCTTTCAGGACCCCTGGGCTCCCTGGGGGAGCAGTGATTGGGAATGGAATCCCCCAGGAGCAGCAGGCAGAGCATCCACCCTGCACACACAGGCCCAGAGCTGCAGCTCCCACCCAGCCCTGGGTGCTGCCTGTCCAAACACTGCAGGGAGCAGCTCCTGGGGAGGGGTGTTGGCATCTCATCACAGGGGTTCCACACTGCTGTCTCCTATCACAGCAGTTCCACACCTGCTTGCTGTTCCTCATGGGCAGCTCCCCCAGCTCTGACTCTTTCTCCTTCCCAAAGCAGCCACTGACCCCAGCTCCCTTCTCACCACCACCCCACTCTGTTACAGCATCTTCTTCTCACTGGGTACAGCTGTGGTTAAAGTCAGGCCTGTTCCTGATCTTTGATCATTGGCCCAGCTGCAGCTCCTTAGGGGTGACATTACTTTCCTCATTATCTTTATTTTCTTATATTCTATCCCCCTACAGTGGATGGGGGATGGAGGAATGGATGGATGATGTCCAACAAAAGCAGCTCCCAGTCCCACAAACCTTCAGGAGGAACATCCTGGAGCCCACCTGCCACCCTCTGTGCCCTGGGGAGCCACGCCAAGCTCTGGAAGTGCCTCCAGGAGCCACCTGCAGGGCTCAGAGCACATCTGGATCACCAGGAGCCACCTGCAGAGCTCAGAGCACATCTGGATCACCAGGAGCCACCTGCAGGGCTGAGAGCACAGCTGGATCACCAGGAGCCACCTGCAGAGCTGAGAGCACAGCTGGATCACCAGGAGCCACCTGCAGGGCTGAGAGCACAGCTGGATCACCAGGAGCCACCTGCAGAGCTGAGAGCACAGCTGGATCACCAGGAGCCACCTGCAGGGCTCAGAGCACATCTGGATCACCAGGAGCCAGCTGCTGAAAGCACAGCTGGATCACCAGGAGCCAGCTGCTGAAAGCACAGCTGGATCACCAGGAGCCACCTGCAGGGCTCAGAGCACAGCTGGATCACCAGGAGCCAGCTGCAGGGAGCACAGCTGGATCACCAGGAGCCAGCTGCTGAGAGCACAGCTGGATCACCAGGAGCCACCTGCAGAGCTGAGAGCACATCTGGATCACCAGGAGCCAGCTGCAGAGCTCAGAGCACAGCTGGATCACCAGGAGCCACCTGCAGGGCTCAGAGCACAGCTGGATCACCAGGAGCCACCTGCAGGGCTCAGAGCACATCTGGATCACCAGGAGCCAGCTGCTGAAAGCACAGCTGGATCACCAGGAGCCACCTGCAGGGAGCACAGCTGGATCACCAGGAGCCAGCTGCTGAAAGCACAGCTGGATCACCAGGAGGGCTCACAGGGTCACTCCTGCTCCTGGGGAAACGTGAGCAAGGAAGGAGAGCTCATCCTGCCAGGGTTTGCTCCTTGCTGCCCCATCAGAAGTGGCTGTTACACGGTGTTTGCCACGTTCCTGCGCCAGCAGAAATTATTTCCTTGGGAAAAAATGTAAAAGCTTTAAAATAGATTAAAAAAAAAGAGATAAATCCATTAGAGTAAGTAAAAAGCAAACCCCCACCTCCTGCAGTGCTCAGGCTCCAGCTCAGAGCCTGAGAAGTCCTGAATCACTTCCAATTTATCAGGAGGTTGTCCAAGGTGAAAAGGCTGAGTTTGGTGGCAGTCACTCCAAATTGTAGTGGCTGTATCTGGGTTTTTGCCTGCCAGCTGGAGCAGGAGTGCACTGAAATTCCCCTGCTGCCAACAGCTGGAAATGAGTCCAGGGTCAGGCCCTGCCCCTGAGTGCTTGGATGGGTTCAGTTCCCAGAGATTTTACTGCAGGTGCCACTTGTGCCTCCTCCTTTCAGGGAGGGTTTCATCCTTGCTGCAGTGTATTTTCTGCAGACAAATTTTCTCTCTGCCTCTCTCTCCCTTCATTTGACAGAAACAGAATTCAAAGTTAAATAGCAAAACAGCCATAATTTCATATCCAGGTTCTCCAATCATCTGAAAAGTGGTGGTTGATGCAGCCAGTCCTAACCCTGTCTGGACAGAAGATGTGCTGGAAATAAAATTCAGAGCTCTCCTGTTTCCATGGCAAATTAGGATGAACAACACAGGATCAGGAGAGAGAAATGTGGGGGGAAACCCAACCTGCTGGAGAAAGGAAGTGCCAGAGGAGGCTCATTAAGGTGTGGGGGTGTGTGACACTAATTCATGTCTCAGTGGGGCAGGAGGGGCTGGGTGGTGCCATCCCCTGTCACACACACCTGTGTGACACTGATTCCATCTCACCTGGGGCAGGGCAGGGGCTGGGTGGTGCCATCCCCTGTCACACACCTGAGTGTGACACTGATTCCATCTCACCTGGGGCAGGAGGGGCTGGGTGGTGCCATCCCCTGTCACACACACCTGTGTGACACTAATTCCATCTCACCTGGGGCAGGGCAGGGGCTGCAGCTCCTCAGAGACCTGGGGACACCAACACTGCTCCTCACAGGCTTGTAAATGATGGAATTGCAGCTCCAAACTCGAGCAGTTCCTGACCATTCCTGGATGGTTTCCATGCTGCTCTAACCACCCTGCCTGCAAGCAGGGATTTACCCATCAGTGCTCCCAGAGGAGAGGAGCTGCTCTGCCTTCATCCCCTGCCCTGCCCTCATCCCTGTCTTGCCATGATAATTCATGAAAAATCCCTTTGCCAGGATTTTTCTCCTGAGAAGCCTCAGAGGAAAAGAAAAACAATAATTATCTACTGCTGTGGAATGCAACAGGTGCATCAGTAATTGGTCTCATGGTTGTTTTTAATTAATGGCCAATCACAGTCAGCTGGCTCAGATTCTCTGAGAGTCAGGAGCTTTTATTATCATTCCATTCCTTTCTGTTCCTTGCAAGCCTTCCGATGAAATCCTTTCTTCTATTCTTTTAGTATAGTTCTAATAAAATATATATAATAAAATATAAAATATAATATATATAATAAAATATATATAATAAAATATAATATATAACATATAATAAAATATAATATATATCATAAAATAATAAATCAGTTTTCTGAAACACAGAATCAAGATTCTCATCTCTTCCCTAATCCTGGGACCCCTGTGAGCACCACCCCACCCCAGCCCTGCATCCCCTGCCCTGCATCCCCCAGCCCTGCATCCCTCTGCATCCCCCAGCCCTGCATCCCCTGCCCTGCATCCCCAGCCCTGCATCCCCCAGCCCTGCATCCCCTGCCCTGCATCCCCCAGCCCTGCATCCCCAGCCCTGCATCCCCCAGCCCTGCATCCCCTGCCCTGCATCCCCCTGCATCCCCAGCCCTGCATCCCCCAGCCCTGCATCCCCAGCCCTGCATCCCCCAGCCCTGCATCCCCAGCCCTGCATCCCCCTGCATCCCCCAGCCCTGCATCCCCAGCCCTGCATCCCCCTGCATCCCCCAGCCCTGCATCCCCCAGCCCTGCATCCCCCTGCATCCCCAGCCCTGCATCCCCAGCTCTGCATCCCCCAGCCCTGCATCCCCCAGCCCTGCATCCCCAGCCCTGCATCCCCCTGCATCCCCAGCCCTGCATCCCCTGCCCTGCATCCCCCTGCATCCCCTGCCCTGCATCCCCTGCCCTGCATCCCCAGCCCTGCATCCCCAGTCCTGCATCCCCAGCCCTGCATCCCCAGCCCTGCAGCCCCCAGCCCTGCAGCCCCTGCCCTGCATCCCCAGCCCTGCATCCCCAGCCCTGCATCCCCCAGCCCTGCATCCCCAGCCCTGCATCCCCCTGCATCCCCAGCCCTGCATCCCCAGCCCTGCAGCCCCAGCCCATCCCTGCTGCCAGGGCTCCCCCAGCCCAATCACCCCCCAAGCCCCTGAGTGCTTTCAGAAAAGGCAGAACATTTTCCAAAGGCTGCAGAGGTCTTCCAAGCCCAGCCATCGAGGAAAATGAAAGATAATTCACCAAAATCACCCTGAATTCCCAGCAAATGATGGGCATTATGGCAGTTATCCATTTTCATGCCACTTTGACACATCTCTTTGTTTCAGGTGAATGGCAGCTGGGAGTTTCAGCAGCACCTTTGGTGGAGGGTGTGCAGGAGAGGGGAGGAGAGCCCAGAGCTGAGCCCTGGAGCCCTCTGGGGATGGAACACCCCGTGGGGACCTGCAATGCTCTACTCCAAGCTCCTTGTATTTGCTGTGGATTTCTCTTTGCCAATGTCACTTTTAATAACAGGTTCAGAAGCAGGCTGACCTACATAATCCCTCTGGTACAGAAGCACACGCTGCCTCCCACTATTTTTGGAGAGCAGAAATGGAAATGTCTGTGCCTTGCTTGGTCACCGTGTCCCTCCAGAGCTATAAAAACCCAACTGGAACAAACGCCCCAGACTCATCCAGCTCACCAGCAAACCCCAGAGCTGCTCTGTTTGCAACAGAAGGGCCCAGCAATGCAAAAGGGTCTGATTATTTCAAACCAAGGCATAAACCCTCCTGCTCAATGCTCAGATGGCAGCAGGGAGCTGCAGTCCCCAGGGCTGCAATTTCTGCCCCTCTCCTGCCCATGGTCACCAGCTTGGCAGAACAACCCACATGGGGAGAGAGCTTGGCAGGAGCATCAAGGGAATTTCAGCCTTTCCCTGTTATTCTGTACCCTTCAATTGTTGTCACTATTGGACACGAAGGAACACGAGCACACAGCTCTCAAGGTGAAGGAAAAAAGGGAAGGTTTATTTTTCTGACTCCTATATTTATAGTTTTACAAAGGTGCCAGTGGATTGGAGGGTGACAGTGCCACCTCTCCAGTGACACTGGTTACACCAACAGTCCATCAACTCTCTCCTCCTCCACTGAAGGAATGCAAACAGTGAGTTATTTACAAGAAATGATAAAGTTCCTTACAAGAATGTCAACATCAGAAGGCCTTGAGAATCTTAAAAAAACGGGGTGACAAATTGTCCTGAATCAACCCTGCCCAGACAGAGCCCTTGTGTTCCTTTCTGGGATCTCTTTCTCACTTTGCTCTCCCTGGGATCCAGCAGCCCCTGCACAGCCACTGCTGCCAGGCCCAGCCTGGAACCAGCAGGCACAAATCAATCAATCAATCAATCAATCAATCAATCAATCAATCCCCTGGGTGGTTTGGCTGAGTCACATCTGCTCTGAAAAGGCACAAGAGCTGCTCACACTGCCCCAGAACTCTCACTGTCAAACTGGCATTTCCAGCTTCATCCTGCAGCATCCTGCCCAGCCCCACGGGGCAGGGACATCATCATCATCCTCAGGGACATCATCATCCTCAGGGACATCATCATCATCCTCAGGGCCATCATCATCATCATCCTCAGGGACATCATCATCATCCTCAGGGACATCATCATCATCCCCCCCAGGGACATCATCATCATCCTCAGGGACATCATCATCCCCCCCAGGGACATCATCATCATCCTCAGGGCCATCATCATCATCATCCTCAGAGACATCATCATCATCCCCCCCAGGGACATCATCATCCTCAGGGACATCATCATCATCATCCTCAGGGACATCATCATCATCATCCTCAGGGACATCATCATCATCATCCTCAGGGACATCATCATCATCCTCCCCAAGGACATCATCATCATCATCCTCAGGGACATCATCATCATCCTCAGGGACATCATCATCATCATCCCCAGGGACATCATCATCATCATCCTGAGGGACATCATCCTCCCCAAGGACATCATCATCCCCCCCAGGGACATCATCATCATCCTCAGGGACATCATCATCCTCCCCAGGGACATCATCATCATCCTCCCCAGGGACATCATCATCCTCCCCAAGGACATCATCATCATCCTCAGGGACATCATCATCCTCAGGGACATCATCATCCTCCCCAAGGACATCATCATCATCCTCAGGGGCATCATCATCCTCCCCAGGAACATCAACCCCCCCAGGGACATCATCATCCTCCCCAGCCCCACGGGGCAGGGAGATCATCATCCTCCTCAGGGCAATCCTCATCTGCCACTATAAACACAAAAGAACACAAGCTCACACCGCTGCTCTCAAAGTAAAGAAAAAGAGAAGTTGATTTTCAGACTCCAACATTTATAGTTTTCCAAGAGTGACAGTGGGTTGGAGGGTGACAGTGCCACCTCTCCAATGCCACTGGACAAACCAACAGCCCATCAACTCTCTCCTCCTCCAGAAAAGAATGCAAAACAATGAGTTATTGACAGAAAACGTGTGAGAAAGTTCACTACAAGAATGTCAATATCAGAAGGCTTAGAAAATCTTAAAAAAACAAAGTGACAATCTATCCTCCTCCCCAGGGCCATCCTCCTCCTCCCCAGGGCCATCATCATCCTCAGGGCCATCCTCCTCCTCCCCAGGGCCATCCTCCTCCTCCCCAGCCCCACAGGAGCCAGCCCTGTGCCCCCAGCCCAGCCCAGCCCTGTGCCCCCAGCCCAGCCCAGCCCTGCTCACCTCCATCCTCACTGGGCACTCCCCTCCTCCCTTCAATGCCAGCACAGAACATTTCCCTGCCAGTAATCTTGTTTATTCTAATAAAGAGTCACTGACTAAAACAAAATCCAGAGAATTGACTGTTGACTCACAACTGAAGAGAAATTCCCATAGGCAAATCTTTTTAGCATTCCAAGAGCATGACTAATTCAATTAACACCAGCCAGAAGAAGATTATGTAAAGCTAGCGAGTTATACATCTCTATATGTGCAGAATAAAAAACAATTACATGTTAAGGAACACAGGTAAGAGCTGTGGTTTGCATTTTGTATTTCCAATACTGCTATAAACATCTTTAGTGCCAGTTTGACGCCAGGAGGTGTTCACAAATTTTCAGACATATGTGAAAATAAAGTTTTAGGAGTGTGTGGTTTTAATTACCTTTTCTTTATTCAAACCATTGGTGGATGTTGCTTTGGCAGAGCTGTCTCTGTCCATCAGTGACTGTACAGGTGCCAAACCACCCTCCACCCTTCTTTTCTGCCAATTCTAAACCTCCACAAATCTCATGAAAAGGAAAAAGCAGAGAAGCAAGGAAGGGGAAAGGAGCTTGTGGGTCACTCATGCAAGGAGAGAGCTCAGGATTGCCCTGGAGAGGCTTTTCTGAAACTTCACCAGCCCAGAGCACAATTACAGCACAATTAGAGCCTGAAAGTTCCTGTGCCAGAAAACAACGTCCTGTGTTTGCCTTGGGCCCCAAAGGCAGAGGCTGCTGAACCCCCCTGAGCAGTGAAATAAATGAGAATTCTGGGCTGGGGCAGAGCTGCTGCTGTGGCTGGCACTGCCCTAGACCCAGAGCCCCCTGGGCACCACGGGTGATGGGCTCTGCCTGACTGCTCCAGTCCAAGCACATGGGAGGCTCTCAGGACAAATCCCAGCTTTTTATTCCTAAAAAAATAATGTAAAAATAATGTAAAAAAATAATGTAAAAATCTTACAGATCTCCTGCCTTGGGTTTTCCATCGGGCTCATTTAAAATTGCAGCTGAACCTCTCCCATCACCACACACTGAGGTGAGGCAGAGCTCCACACCCACCTCGTGCCTGCTGAAAAATCAACATACAGGGAAATGATGCCTTTTTATAAAGGAGTGAATTAGGGCCAACTGAAACTCAACCCCAAATGAAACGTTGGTCGAGCAGCCCTGGGGTGGGTGCTGGATGCAGGGCTGGGAGCTGCACCTCTGCCAGGGCAGGGCATGGGCACAGCACGGCTGGGTGTGGGCACACCCTGCCCAGGGGAGAGCTGCCCTGCCTGCCCTGCAGCCCCTGCCACATCCAGGGACAGGAAAACACCCAGAGCTGACCCTGCACTGCCCTCATAGCCATGAAAACACCCAGAACTGACCCTGCAGCCCCTGCCACATCCAGGGACAGGAAAACACCCAGAGCTGACCCTGCACTGCCCTCATAGCCATGAAATCACCCAGAACTGACCCTGCATTGCCCTCATAGCCATGAAAACACCCAGAACTGTCCCTGCACTGCCCTCATAGCCACAAAAACATCCAGAACTGACCCTGCAGCCTCTGCCACATCCCAGGGACATGAAAACATCCAGAACTGCCCCTGCAGCAGAACTGCACTGCCCTCATAGCCATGAAAACATCCAGAGCTGACCCTGCACTGCCCTCATAGCCATGAAATCACCCAGAACTGCTCCTGCAGCCTGTGCCACATCCAGGGACATGAAATCACCCAGAAGTGCCCCTGCAGCAGACCTGCATCACTCCATGCTGTCCTTAGGGACCTTCAAACACGGCTGGGAACCTCTCTGAGCCTTGAGCCCAGCCAGCCTGGCAGCATTGCACAGCAGCCCTGGCACAGCCCTGGGCTGAGCCAACCCTGCAAGCCCAGCCAGGGCTCTGTCCCTGCCAGCCTGGCCCAGTGACCCCCCTGGCACCTGGAGCACCCCTGGCACCTTCTGGACCAAGCTCACACCACCTCAGCTTGGGCAGAACCAAGCAGGAGCTGGGGCAGTTGCCCTTGTTTGAAACCACATCTGTGCCCTCCTGGGGCACCTGGGCACCCCAACAGTGCCAGTGCATGCTCACAGACACAACTGTGTCCTCTTAGGACCACCAGGGCACCCCAGGCCATCAGCACACCCCCAGTAAATGCTCACAGACACATCTGTGCCCTCCTGGAGCACCTGGGCACCCAGCACATCCCCAGTGCCAGTAAATGCTCTGAGAGATCTGTGCCTGTCTGGAACACCAGGGCACCCCAGGCCATCAGCACACCCCAACAGTGCCAGTTAATGCTCACAGACAGATCTGTGCCCTCCTGGGACCAACAGGGCACCCAGGGTACCCAGAACATCCCCAGTGCCAGTAAATGCTCCCAGACACATCTGTGCCCTTCTGGAGCCCCAGGGCACCAAGGCACCCAGGGCAGGGCTGTGCCACCCAGGGCAGGGCTGTGCCACCCTGGGCTCCTCTGCTGGCTCATCCAGGGCTCAGGTGAGCTCCAGGACTTTCTGATCCCCCTCCCTGAGGGAATCACCCACAGCCCCTCTGCAATCTGGGCAATGCAGGTGTGGAGCCCCAGGAGCAGCTGCCAGGCACCGAGCTGCTCAGTTCTGTGTTATTGCAGCCTCTGGGCATCCCCAGGGGCTGCAGGCACGGGGCTGGGCTGGGCTCTGCCCCTCCTCACCTGCCCCTGCCCCTCCTCACCTGCCAGGGCCCGCTGGGTTTGCTGCACAGCAAATCACTGAGGGCACATTTCATTTCTTGGAGCTGATAACGAGTGTAGCTCGATATGGATCCTTTCATTTCAAAGTCTGCTTTGCAATTTAATCAGCCTCCACAGCCTCAACACCAGCCTGAGAGCAATGTGGGATGGTTGGAAGGGTGAATGAAGAATGGGAAAATTAGACAAGAATTAGATGAATGATTTTATCAGAAGCACTGAGCTGCTGTCTGTGATCAGGTTCCCCTGCTCTGTGCTCTCTGAGCACACGGGGGGCCCTGGGGAGCCCCACACGTCCCCAGCACAGCCTGGCTCTGTCCAGTGCTGAGCAGCCCCAGCACAGCTGCTCTGCACACACAGGACACAAACACTGCTGTGAGCAGCCATTCCCCCACTGCTCCTCCTCAGCACAATTCAGAAATGCTGGGACAGGGCACCCACAGCCAGCCTGACACCCCCGGGACCCACCTCCACCCCCACACCCTGTGGGGAAACTTGGGTTTGTACCCAGTGCCCTGCAAGGGCAAAGCAGGACTGACACACAGCAGGGGAAAATCATTAAACAGCTGGGGAGCCCCAGGCAGCCCCAAATCCATTGTGGGGAGCCCCAAATAGTTTGTGGGGGCCCAAGGCAGGCCCAAATCCATTACAGGGAGCCCCAAATCCATTGGGGGGACTCCAGGCAGCCCCAAATCCATTGTAGGGAGCCCCAAATCGTCTGTGGGGAGCCCTAGGCAGCCCCAAATCCATTTTAGGGAGCCCCAAATCCATTGGGGAGCCCCAGACAGCCCCAAATCCATTTTAGGGAGCCCCAAATCCATTTTAGGGAGCCCCAAATCCATTGTGGGGGCCCAGGGCAGCCCCAAATCCATTGTAGGGAGCCCCAGGCAGCCCTAAATTGTGTTGGGGAGCCCCAGGCAGCCCCAAATCCATTTTAGGGAGCCCCAAATCCTTGGTGGGGAGCCCCAAATCCATTGTGGGGGCCCAGGGCAGCCCCAAATCCATTGTGGGGAGCACAAGGCAGCCCCAAATCCATGTAGGGACCCCCAGGCACCCCCTGCCCTGGGGCAGCTCAGTGCCCACCTCAGCCCCTGCCCTCACAGCCATTGCCAAGCCCAGAAGCCAGAGCTGAGCTGGGAGAGGATTTCCCCCTGGATTGTGGGACACACAGGGACAGCTCGTGGGGCTGGGATCAGCTCCTGCCTGGGCAGCAGAGCACAGGGGTGGCTGCACAGCAGCTCTCACACCTCCCAGCCTTTGTGGCTGCAGGACAATGCTGCACCAGAGGCAGCTGCTGACACACCTGGGCACATTCACCTGCTGAAGAGAACAGCTCAGCTCTGATGGCATCCAAATCAGATCTCTGCCATCTCTGATGTTTGTGATTCCAGCTCCTTTCGGAGTGGAAGGTGCTGTTAGAGTTTAATCAATAGCATTCTGCTCAGAGAAAGGCTTCTGAGGCTGACAAAACTGCACAGCTTTGCTTGGAGACCTGCTCCAAGCTGAGCAGCTGCAAAAAGAAAATGCTTTGCTGTTCATGCTGGGGAGGCTGCTGAGGAAACCAAGGAGTGACTGCAGACAGGAGGGAGCTCAGACTGATGGGAGGCACTGGATGGGACTGGGATGGGGACAGGCTGGGGTGGGGACAGCTCTGGGACCAGGGACGGGCTGGGTGTGTGACTGGGGATGCAGAACTGGGATCAGGAGCCAGGGACAGGCTGGGGGTGTGACTGTGGGTGAAGAACTGGGACCAGGGAATGGGGACAGGCTGGGGGAGTGACTGGGGGTGAAGAACTGGGATCAGGAGCCAGGAACAGGTTGGGTGTGGGGGTAGCTCTGGGCTCACAGGGCTCAGGAGCCAGGGACTGGCTGGGTTCCTGTGGGTGCAGCTCTGGGAGGGAGCTCTGCTCCTGTGGGTGCAGCTCTGGGTCACTGCAGGGCTCAGGAACCTCAGCAACCCTGGATCCCTGGCAGTGCCCAAGGCCAGGCTGGACACTGGGGCTGGAGCACCTGGGACAGTGGGAGGTGTCCCTTCCATGGCAGGGGTGGCACTGGATGGGATTTAGGGTCCCTCCAACCAAAACCTTTCTGATGAGCTGCAGACAGAATCACTTTTGGCACCCAAAGCCACTGGGCTCATCCCAGACCCCAAACAAAGCCTGGTCTGGCTGCCCAGGGCTGGGGTGGGATCCTCACCCAGCAAACACATCCCTGGCAGCACTGCAGCATGGCACCGGGCACTGCAACATGGCACCTGGGCACTGCAGCATGGCCCCAGACACTGCAGCACGGCCCTGGGCACTGCAGCATGGCACCTGGGCACTGCTGGCACTGCAGCATGGCACCTGGGCACTGCAGTATGGCCCTGGGCACTGCAGCACAGCCCTGGGCACTGCAGCATGGCACCTGGGCACTGCTGGCACTGCAGCATGGCCCTGGGCACTGCAGCATGGCACCTGGGCACTGCAGCATGGCACCGGGCACTGCTGGCACTGCAGCATGGCACCTGGGCACTGCAGCATGGCACCAGGCACTGCTGGCACTGCAGCATGGCACCAGGGCTCCTGGCCAGGGCCACCCTCCCCACCTCCCCCAGACTCTGAGGCCAGGCCTGAGCCCCAGCTCTGGGGGATCCCCTGCCCACACCAATGCCCACTGCTCTGGCACAGAACCAAGGGGCTCTGGTTCCCTGAGCCAGGCTCAGGTGCCCAAACATGACTTGAAGTGGCATTTGCTTTGGCCATTGGAATGGATATGGAAAAAGCCCTCCCAAGGCACCAAAGGAAACTTGGCAAAAGGCCACGCTGCAAAAACCAGAGGCCATTCCTTGAGCACAGTCCCTGCTATCCAGCAGTGATATACCAGCAGTATAATCTTAATTAGCCAATAAAAGTTTTTAGACAATCTGTCTAGACTTGCTTTTGCCTGGACATAAAATTGGCTTTAAAAGAAATACATAAACAGCAATGAAAGTCAGTGAAGAGCTGTCAAACAAAGCTCCCTGCTGCTCTACATCTGCACCCTGCTCCTAAACACGAGCATTGCTGTGAAATCCTTCAGGTTTTGAGCAGAAGAGCTGCTGGGTTTGGGCTCAGAGCACGGGAGCTCAGCCAGCTCCAGTCCCTGGGGCTGCAGGAGGAGCCCAGCCCTGAGGAACAAGTCTGGGGAAAGAGCAAGGGAGGAGTGGAGCTGAGCAGAGGAGGATGAGAAGCTGTAGAACGAGCTGGAGAGCTCTGGGCAGCTCAGCTGCAGGAAGGCAGGCCTGGAAATGATCATCACTGAGCAAAACCAGGTCTGGGCAGCACCTGGCTGCTCCCTCCTGCCCCAGGGCACAGCACACAGAGGGACCCTGGGCAGGGCCAGCTGAGCTCAAGGGCTCACACACCAACCCCAGGGAGGCTGCTCCCCTCCCTCAGCACAAAACACACTCTGGGAGGATCCCTGCCTTATCTTCTGGAAGTTTTAAATTTTCACTATAAAAGTCAATTCTGCTCCTGAAATCAGGGGTTTTTGGGATTAAACAAATGTGATTTTCCAGCCCCCTCACTCCCTGGCAAAGCTTCCTTACTCCTGGACATTTTTCCCAGCCATGGCTCAATCTCTGCAAGCCCAGGCACTGGTATCACCTTTGTTCCACAGCTTTTCATCCTCCCTCTCCTCAGCCCCATTCCTCCCTTGCTCTTTCCCCAGACTTGCTCCTTTTATTATTCTCTAACCCCAAACTCTCTCCTTTCCCACACTCCTCCCCAAAACAGCACCCTGTGCACCTCAAGGGGATCTCCTCCTCAAGCCCCCTAATGCCCAGAAACAAACTCTGTGTCCATTTCCCCACAGCCCCCAATTCCCAGTACCAAACTCTGTGTCCATTTCCCCACAGCCCCCAATTCCCAGTACCAAACTGTGTCTCCATTTCCCCACAGCCCCCAATTCCCAGTACCAAACAGTGTTCCCATTTCCCCACAGCCCCCAATTCCCAGTACCAAACTCTGTGTCCATTTCCCCACAGCCCCCAATTCCCAGTACCAAACTGTGTTCCCATTTCCCCACAGCCCCAATGCCCAGTTGTTGGAAAGAATGAAAGTTTCACAAGAAAGTCTCACAGATATGTGTTTGGCAGAAAGATTTCTGAATGCAGAGTCTGAAGAAGGAGTAGAGATGGAAGCAAGTTTTGCTCTAGAAGAAAAGAATTACTGAGCCAGTCTCACTGGGTAACCAAGGAGGCAAAGGGTGTGTTGGTTAGAAGGGGTTTTATGGCTTAGAGCAAAGGATAAACCCACCCCAAACAAGAAGATGTTTGTACCAAGCACAAACAGAGCACAGGCAAACAAGGCAGCAAATGGTGCAAGTAGAAAAAAGGTCTCAGAATTTTCCACTGCAAGAAAACTGAAGAACAACTTCTAGCTTAAACTGTAATGTACTGACTGTTAGTGATTGGAGAACAGTAACATGAATATGGCAATTACAGGAGTTATGATGGGCTAGAGATAATAGTTAAGGTATAGATTGGTTCTTCTATATTAAGATGCCCAGCAAAGAAAAGTATAGAATGCAATGTAACCAAAAGAAAAGTCTATAATGCAATGTAACCAAAACCAAAGGGTGTCCAGGCCTGCCTGCAGCTGGAGCTGGCAGCTGTGGGCACAGCTCTGTCACCCACAACCCTGGAAATCCACACCAGGAACTTATCCCCCATGATGGCAACAGGGAAGGAAATGCCTCTATCACCAGGCACCAAGGACTGGATTTGGTTACAGGGAACAAAATACCTCTATCACCAGGCACCACCCATGACTGGATTTGGTTAAAGGGAAAAAAATACCTCTGTCACCAGGCATCAAGGACTGGATTTGGTTAAAGGTAAGGAAATGCCTCTGTCACCAGGCACCAAGGACTGGATTTGGTTTAAATGGAAGGAAATACCTCTATCACCAGGCACCAAGGACTGGATTTGTTTTTCACTCAAGCTCTTTACCAGTGTGCTTGTGTTTGGTGCCAACTCTCCCCGTGCAGTCCAAGAGAAAGGGATGTTTGCAGAGGGCAGGGGGATCTCAGCCCCCTGTGCTGGGCAGGGGGATCTCACCTCAGCCCCCTGTGCTGGGCAGGGGGATCTCACCTCAGCCCCCTGTGCTGGGCAGGGGAATATCACCTCAGCCCCCTGTGCTGGGCAGGGGGATCTCATCTCACCCCCCTGTGCTGGGCAGGGGGATCTCATCTCACCCCCCTGTGCTGGGCAGGGGGATCTCATCTCACCCCCCTGTGCTGGGCAGGGGGATCTCATCTCACCCCCCTGTGCTGGGCAGGGGGATCTCAGCCCCCTGTGCTGGGCAGGGGGATCTCATCTCACCCCCTGTGCTGGGCAGGGGGATCTCATCTCACCTCCCTGTGCTGGGCAGGGGAATATCACCTCACCCCCCTGTGCTGGGCAGGGGGATCTCATCTCACCCCCCTGTGCTGGGCAGGGGAATATCACCTCACCCCCCTGTGCTGGGCAGGGGAATATCACCTCACCCCCCTGTGCTGGGCAGGGGGATCTCATCTCAGCCCCCTGTGCTGGGCAGGGGGATCTCAGCCCCCCTGTGCTGGGCAGGGGGATCTCAGCCCCCCGTGCTGGGCAGGGGGCAGAGCAGCCCCTCAGGAGCCCGGGGGGCTCAGGAGGGCACAGCCCTGCAGCCTCAGTGGTCTGGGGATGTGAAATCACTGCAGCACCCCAGCCAGGCACAGGAGGAGCTCAGAGCTCCACTCAGCACCTCAGGGAGCTCCTTCCCCTCCTCTGCACTGCTCAGGGCTCCCAGAGAGCTCTGAACACTCCCAGGGACAGGTGTTGCTCTCCTGCTCTCAGAAATTCCTTCAGTGCAACCCCAAGCACTCCTGAGGATCAAGGCCAGGGCATCTCCTCCCAGCCCAGCACAATTAACAGGAAACCTCATGAGCCCTGCCAGGCTGGGCACAGAGCAGCAGTCACTCCAAACTCAGACAGCAATCCTTCCTGGCTGCTTGTTCTGAAATGCCAAAACATTTGTTGTGTGACAACAGGAGGGAGAACAATAGATTTCATAATGTTGTTATTTAACATCAGTGCACACTGAAAGGACACGTGCCTGAGTGCTTGGGAAAAGTGGGGAGAAAAATGGAAAACACTTGAAGTGCTTGGATATAAATGACTCGATTTTCTGAGTGCTTTATCCATTTGTTTTTGTGTATTTGATCCAGAAAACAGGATCCCAGGAGAGTGAGGAAAGGCTACTCCCATCACAGCTGAGTGACTGAACACAGCCAAAGACAGGGGGAACTCACTGAGCCCCAGGAGGGGCCTGCAGGACCCTGGAAACCTCCCCAGATACGAGCTCTGTGCCCTCACACCCAGCAACACCCGGCTCTGTGACCCTGCAAGGAGCCCAGCCCCACAGCCAGAGCCTGGCTTTGCTGAGGCTGCCCCCAAAGCTGAGCTCAGGGCTGGGGGAGCCTGCCTGGCTGCCCGAGGGGCTGCAGGGGAGAGCTGAGCCCAGCCTGCAGACCTGGGCAGCACCAACTGCTCACACCATCCTCCAACAGCTCACACCAACATCCAACTGCTCACACCAACATCCAACTGCTCACACCAACATCCAACTGCTCACACCAACATCCAACAGCTCACACCAACCTCCAACTGCTCACACCAACCTCCAACTGCTCACACCAACATCCAACTGCTCACACCATCCTCACTGCTCTGTCCTGGGCAGCACCAACTGCTCACACCAACATCCAACTGCTCACACCATCCTCCAACAGCTCACACCAACATCCAACTGCTCACACCATCCTCCCCAGCTCACCTCATCCTCACTGCTCTGCTCTGGGCAGCACCAACTGCTCACCCCAACATCCCACAGCTCACACCATCCTCCCCAGGTCATCCCATCCTCACTGCTCCTCCCTGGGGCAGCACCAACTGCTCAGCCCAACATCCAGCAGCTCACTGCATCCTCCCAGAGCTCAGCCCATCCTCACTGCTCTGCTCTGGGCAGCACCAACTGCCCATCCCAACATCCAGCAGCTCATTTCATCCTCCCAGAGCTCAGCCCATCCTCACTGCTCTGCCCTGGGGCAGCCCCAACTGCTCACCCCATCCTCACTGCTCCTCCTCATCCTCACTGCTCTGCTCTGGGCCAGCACCAACAGCTCAGCCCAACATCCAACAGCTCTCCCCATCCTCTCCCAGCTCACCCCATCCTCACTGCTCCTCCCTGGGGCAGCACCAACTGCTCAGCCCAACATCCAACAGCTCACTGCATCCTCCCAGAGCTCAGCCCATACTCCAACAGCTCAGCCCATCCTCATTGCTCTGCTCTGGGCAGCACCAACTGCTCACCCCAACATCCAGCAGCTCATTTCATCCTCCCAGAGCTCACCTCATCCTAAACTGCTCCTCCTCATCCTCACTGCTCTGCCCTGGGGCAGCCCCAACAGCTCTGCCCATCCTCACTGCTCTGACCTAGGGCAGCCCCAGCTGCTCACCCCAACATCCAGCAGCTCATTCCATCCTCCCAGAGCTCATCCCATCTTCACTTCTGCTCCCTGGGGCAGCCCCAACAGCTCTGCCCATCCTCCAACAGCTCTCCCCATCCTCACTGCTCCTCCCCATCCTCCCCCAGCCCAGCCCAGCAGGACAAGCAGGGACACTCATCCTGCAGCCCAGCAGTGGGAGAGCAGCAGAGCCCCACTGAGCTGTGGAAATGGGCCTTTTGGGGAGAGCAGAACGTTCATAAATGCACTCCAGATCTTTCATTTATCTGTTAGGAGGCATTCAAGTGGTCTTTTGCTAACGACTTCAATATATATATTTCTTACAGATAGCAATTAACCTTCTGGTACAGATTAATCTTTTAAAAAAAATCAAAGATGAATTAATCTTTGAAATTCAAGTATTCAGTAGTTTCATTAATAATCTGAAATTGTCCTTTAGATTTCCCATAATTAGACCATTCCCCTAATTTATTAATCCCACAGACTGCAGAGCATGTTTCAAATCTTCATCTCCTGCCACAATGACATATTCAAACTCGCTTGAAGTGCTCATAATAAAAGTCACTTTGTGAAGAATTATTAACTCAGAGGATCAAGCAAAGTCTTTATGTGCCAAAGCATATTTGAAAACTAAGCAGGGGAAGCACTTTCCACTGATCCTCAGATTTCCTAAGATCCCAGCTGATCAGACACGAGTTTGGATGAGACTCTGCCTTCAGGATAATTAACCTGCCACAGACTGCAGCCAGAGCCAGGAAATGTGCTGGTACCTGTGGAGCAGAGCTGCCCTGGTGCCAAGGGACAGTGCCTGGAGCTGGCAGAGAGCTCTGGGAGCTGCCAGCCCTGTCCCTCTGCCATGGCTCAGCCTGGGCTCTGACCTGCCTGCAGCCAAGGCTGCACAGGGAGAGCCAGGCAGGGACTGTGCTGCCAGCCCTGCCAGGGCTGCCCCATCCCTGCCCAGGGCTGCCCCATCCCTGCCCCATCCCTGCCCAGGGCTGCCCCATCCCTGCCCAGGGCTGCCCCATCCCTGCCCCATCCCTGCCCAGGGCTGCCCCATCCCTGCCCCATCCCTGCCCAGCTCTGCCCCATCCCTGCCCAGCTCTGCCCCCAGGTGCCATTTCCAGCCCTTTCCTGGCCCCTGCCCAGCTCTGCCCCCAGGATGTCACAGACATCTTTTATGAAAAATCCTTTCCTTAGGATTTTTCCTCCTGAGAAGCTGAAAAGACTCCAGAACAAAATGTAAGCAATGGTTATCTGCAGCTGTGGAATGCAACAGGTGCATCTGGGATTGGCTCATGTGGATGTTTCTAATTAATGGCCAACCACAGTCAGCTGGCTTGGATGGAGAGTCTTAGATACAAACCTTTGTTATCATTCCTTCCCATTCTATTCTTAGCCAGCTTTCTGATGAAATCCTTTCTTCTATTCTTTCAGTATAGTTTTAATGTAATATATATCAAAAAATAATAAAACAAACCTTCTGAACCATGGAGTCAGATCCTCATCTCTTCCCTCATCCTCAGACCCCTGTGAACACGGTCACAGCCAGGTGCCATTCCCAGCCCCTTCCTGCCCATCCCTGCCCCCAGGTGCCATCCCTGCCCCATCCCTGCCCCCAGGTGCCACTCCCAGCCCTTTCCTGCCCTTCCCTGCCCCTAGGTGCCATCCCTGCCCCTTCCTGCCCCCAGGTGCCATCCCTGCCCCTTCCTGGCCCTTTCCAGGGCTGGTGCCTGTCACTGCCCTGGGCAGCCCCTGCCATGCCCAGCCTGTTCTGTGCAGAGTTTTCACCAATACCCACCCCGAGGCTCCTCTGGAGCTCTTCCCTCTGCTCCTGCCCTGTCCCAGGGCTGAGCCCATGCAGTGCCAGGCTGTGCCAGGGAGGGCAGGGGGCCATGGCACAGCTCCCCCAGTGAACATCACCAGCCTGGGCTCACAACCCAAAGGCTCCAGTGCCCCAGGGAAGGGCAGGAGCTGCATCTCCAGCCAGCCCTGCTCCATTCAACCTCCCCAAACAGATCTTCCTGCATTTCCCAGGCTCTGGAAGCCCAGGGACCTCGTTGGCAGGAATTAAACCCTGTCAGAGCTTCACCTGAGCTGTCTGAGTGTGGCACAGCCCTAAGCAGCAGCCAGGGATCAGATTATCCCATCTGGCTCTGAGGAGGAGCTTTAGGCAGCATTCCTGTCAGAGCCTTCATCCCCAGCACCATCTCCATCCCCCTGCACACACTCAGAGCTGAGGGGAGCAGGCTCTGCTCTGTTCTGGCTGCAGGCTCAGTTTGGTGTTGGCTGCATGGGCAGCTCATGCAATAAATGTAATTCTGCACCAGGTCCAGGAACTGGGACCCTGCTCTGCAGCCAGAGCCCGTCCTTCACACAGAGAACACATTGTGGGCATGAGTTTGCAACAGTGGATATTTGCAAATAAAGCCAATTTTAAATTCCAATGAGCACTGGCATTTGTCACTTCCTGCTGTATTAAATCCAAACCCATTTGCCTTAATACCACATAAATATGCATTTGTAGGAACAGAAGAATTTATGCAAATGTGGGTTCCTTCTGTGACACCAACATAAGGAAACAATTCCAGCTCCCCCTCTCCCAGGCCCCTTCCTTTAAGCCCAGTGACTTTCCCTGGCAGGTGCTGCCAGCAGGGACCCATCAGGCTGGGACAGTTTGGGGGCTGTCCCTGCAGACAGAGCCAGTGCTGTGGGACCAGCCTGGGCATGGGGACCCCTGAGCTGCTCCAGAGCAGCTCCTGCCCTGCCCGGGCACTGGGCTGGGCACTGAGCTGGGCACTGGGCTGCTTTCACTGAGGCAGTGCCAGGCTGGGACACCTGTGAGTCCCACCTGGGGAACACAGCAGAGCCTGCCCTGCCCCTGCTGATGGCTCTGCCTGCAGAGCCTCTGGAGACAGCCCTTGCATTGATCACCAGCAAGGAATTCCATCCTTCCATCCACAGGAATCAGCTCCAAACACTGCAGCTCCCAAACCCTCACGAGTGTGCATTGCCAACCCGCCTGGCAAGGACTCACACCCAGGTCTGGCACATCTCACCCCACACAGCAGCTCCTGAGCCTTCAGGGGAAGGTTCTGAGCTCCCTGCACTGAGCTGGGCAGGGCAATGCCAAAGCCAGCCCAAACCCAAACTCAGACCAGGCTGGCACAGAGAGCTGGGCACCAACGGTGGCACCAGCCAGGCTGGGAGCAGCTCACAGCACAGCTCCAGCCTGGGGACACACAGAGGAGCTCAGCCATGCCAACCCCAGCCAGGCTGGGAGCAGCTCACAGCACAGCTCCAGCCTGGGGACACACAGAGGAGCTCAGCCATGCCAACCCTGCCCTCTGCCCAGGCCCACACCAGGACAGCTCAGCCAGGGCAGCAGCAGGAGCTGGGCACAGCTCAGGGTTCCTAAATCCCCCAGAAATGACTGAAACCCACTGGGGGCTCCCACTCTCTGACCCTCCAGGAGCAATTTAGCAGTGACAACACCCAGGAGCCGTGGCAGAGCATTGCAGAGAGCAGAGCAGCTCTAGGACCAAGATGAGCTCTGGGAACACAGGATGACATCGAGCACAACACGACACGCACGGCTTGCTGAGCAGCACGGCCTACCTGCCTCTCTGGAAATTTGCATGAAGGACTCCACTCCTTTTTCTCCATAATTCCCTTCAGATGCCAAAGTGGACACATAATTCCATCCCAAAGCTTTCACAATGTCCACCATTGCTTGTGCTTGGAAGGAATCTGGAGGAACCACCCGTGAGAAGAAATCATAGCGCCTGTCATCGCTCAACTCGGGGGCAGTTGAGGCATAACTGATTTGTGGGATCTGTAGAAAGAAACAATTTCTGATAAATACACACATTCACAAACTCATGGCACTTCTTGCAGCAGCAGCTAAAGCTCCTGGCTTCAGCTGAGCTTTGGCTTTGCTGTGTTCTGCACCACCTGCCCCTACAAGGTACAGGGACAGGAGCAGCCCTTCACTGGCTCCAGCTGCCCAGAAAAACTGGGAACCAACTGCTCCCAGTTAACCCAATAAAGCTGGGAACCAGCTGCTCCCAATTAACCCAATAAAGCTGGGAACCAGCTGCTCCCAGTTACCCAAATAAACATCCCAGTTACCCAGACAGAACTGGGAACCAACTGCTCCCAGTTAACCCAATAAAGCTGGGAACCAGCTGCTCCCAGTTACCCAAATAAACATCCCAGTTACCCAGATAGAACTGGGAACCAACTGCTCCCAGTTAACCCAATAAAGCTGGGAACCAACTGCTTCCAGTTAACCCAATAAAGCTGGGAACCAGCTGCTCCCAATTACCCAAATAAACATCCCAGTTACCCAGAAAAAAAATGGGAACCAACTGCTCCCAGTTACCCAGAAAAAGCTCCCAGTTACCCAGATAGAACTGGGAACCAACTGCTCCCAATTAACCCAATAAAGCTGGGAACCAACTGCTCCCAGTTACCCAAATAAACATCCCAGTTGCCCAGAAAAAAAAAAAAAAAAGGGAACCAACTGCTCCCAGTTATGCAGAAAAAGCTCCCAGTTACCCAGATAGAACTGGGAACCAACTGCTCCCAGTTACCCAAATAAACATCCCAGTTACCCAGAAAAAAATGGGAACCAACTCCTCCCAGGTACCCAGAAAAAGCTCTCAGCTACCCAAATAAAGCTGGGAACCAACTGCTCCCAGTTACCCAGATAAAGCTCCCAGTTATCAGGTAAAGCTGTGATCCCACTGCACACAGCTCTGGACGTGCACATCCAGCACTCCTTCCTTTCAGATCAGCACACAAACATTTAACCCCTCGCTGCCCTGTCTGGCTGTGCTGGTTTTGGCAGGATTTGGGATCCTGGCAGAGGGAGGTGAGCTCTGCCCTGCCAGCCCTGCAGCCCCTTCCTCAGCCTCAGCAGGATGAAGGCTCCAGGCAAAGTGGGTTCAGTTTTTGCTCCCTGTGATGAAGAAGGGTGTGAAGGCTGCTGAGCAGGGCCATGTCTGTCCCAGACACAGCCTGGGCACAGCCCAGCAGGCACTGCCTGCCCTGCTCCAGCAGTGTGCAGCAGCCTGACAGTGCATTCTGTGAGAGAGCCCAGAGCATGCCCAGGGCTGCTCCCCTGAGCTGACAGGGCCCCAGTCCCCAAGGCATTGTCTGGAACAGTCTGGGGCTGCTCCCTGAGCCAAGGAACCTGCCCTGACTGTCCCTGGAGCCCCGGGGAGGGGAGGGAGAGCTCTGCTCTGCACACAAACCATTGATGTAATACCTGAGCCCAGGGCAGCTCCTGCTGCTCACACAGCTGTGTCATCATATTGCAAAGGTTCCATACTGTCATCTCCTTATTCCAAGAGTTTTGCACCTCCTTGATGTTCCTTGTAGGCAGCTCCTCTAAGCACTGCCTGTTCCTTCTTCTCACAGCAGCCAACTGACTCCAGCTCCCCCCAACCACACACCCCACTCTCTGACAACACTCCTCTTCTCATTAGCTACAGCTGTGGCCTGGCAAAGGCAGACCTGCTCCTAATCTTTAATAATTAGCCCACCTGAAACTCCTTAGGGGTGAGATTACTTTCTATACCACCTTTATTTTCCTATATTCTACCCCCCTACACACAGGCACCTCCTGCACGCCCAGCTTTGCTCTCTGCACAGCACTGCACAGTGTTTATCACCTACAGGTATTTACCAGCTCCTGCCTCCTCAGAAAAACAAATCTGCTCTGGATTGCCCCAGCACCAGCCCTGCAAGGGCTCTGCAGCTCTGGCTGCACACAGAGCAGGGCAAGGGGAGAGCAAGGGCTGCTTTCTGCAGCCAGCACAGAGGTGAGGCTGAAATAGCAGGTTTTATCCCTGGCAACTCTTTGTACTCCACCTTGCCAACAACTGCTTTTTCAACCCAAAATCAAAAGGAGCATGTTCTGCACTTCCACAACAAGCAGAGCTACAGAATCTGCTGCATTGCTTGTATTCCTAAGGAGACCTTTTGGATTTTAAATCTTTTTCCACTGTTCATAAAATATTAACTGCTGCTGGCTGCTTCAATCACTTAGAGCATAAAAAGCAGGTATGAGGTGTTTTACCAGTGTTTCTAACAGGATATCTAAAAGCAACATGAAGTTATATCCATGTGCCAAGTACAATTCTCCTGTTCTGTTCAAATACAGGGAGGAAGGTCCTGCTGTGGGTGTGCCAGGGACTGCAAACCACAATTCCCTGCCCAGAGGGGCAGAGCCCATTCAGACACCTGCAAAAGGCACCTCCTGCCCCTGCCCTGCTCCCCATGCACACCAGCAGCATCCCAGGGGCCAAACTGGGCACCCACGAGCTAAAAATCAGCTGAAATTTAACTGCTGCCTCCAGGGAGCTCCACACAGGCTCCCCCAGCTCCTGCCAGCACTGGAGTGCCCTTCAGAATAAACATGGATTGTCCAGATCAGAGACACCCAGGGGCAGCTGGGCAGGGTCCCTGCTCTCTGCTCCAGGGATGCTGCCCAGGGTGCCACTGGCAGGGCCAAGGGACAGACAGAGCTTTAAATCCTTTAAATCAGAGTTTAAATCAGACTGCTCTGTTGAGGAGCAGTCTTTGCTCTTTTCAACATTCCAGAGAAATATTTTCTGTCTCTTCACCATTTTATTTTTCTCTCATTTTGGTAAAATCTGTTCTTTATCATCAGCTCAGAACTGGAGCTGGAAGAAGCAGGATTTCTGTTCCATCACGTTTCCCCATTTCTGTTCTGACCCATCCAAAGCTGCAGAGAAGCCCAGGGTGCTCTCCCAAAGGCTGCAGCACCTGGCAGAGGGGCTGTGATCCCCAAGGGCCCCCGATGTCCTGGCCCTTGCCCAGTGCCCCCTCCCCAGCAGGGGCTGAGGGGCTGGCAGGGGGCACCTCACCCTCGGGGGGAGCAGCCTTCCCTGCACCCCCTGTTTGTGCACCCTGCACACCCCATGCAGCAGCTCCACACTGTGAGCCTGGCTGAGGCTCTGGTGGCAGCAAGGGGGAATGATTAATGCTGGGAACATTGTCTTAGTCAGTGATTAATTGATGTTAATTTATTTCTAACGTTGACCATTATTCTTCATTTATTTCATTTTCTCCTGCTAATGAAGAGCTGTCTCTGGGTCACTCCTGTTGTCTTGCTCAGGCTCCTGCAGGAGAGCAGCTGCAGCAGGAGCAGCACAAACACCCCAGGGAGCCTGGAGTGTCCTCAGCCTCTCCTTCCACAGCAGCAGCCTGGGACAGCTCAGAGAAACCCCACTGAAATACAACCTGGAACAGGCCAGAGAAACCCCACTGAAATACAGCCTGGGACAGCTCAGAGAAACCCCACTGAAATACAGCCTGGGACAGGTCAGAGAAACCCCACTGAAATACAACCTGGGACAGGTGAGAGAAACCCCACTGAAACACAGCCTGGGACAGTCAGAGACACCTCACTAAAATACAACCTGGGACAGCTCAGAGAAACCCCACTGAAACACAACCTGGAACAGCTCAGAGAAACCCCACTGAAACACAACCTGGGACAGGTCAGAGAAACCCCACTGAAACACAGCCTGGGACAGTCAGAGAAACCCCACTAAAATACAGCCTGGAACAGGTCACTGCAGAGCAAACCCCAGTGAAACACAAACCCCAGTGAAACACAGACTCCCTGTTCCAGTTTCCTTTCCAGACCCACTGGGTGTTGTTATCCAGCCCCACATCCTCCTCCTCTCCCTGCTCACCAAATCCTTTTTTCCAAGAAAAATGACAGAACGTTTGAGCTGCTCACCAAAGGCATGTGTGTGTCCTGGAACACACCAACCCCAGTGCCAGGGCACAGACCAGCCCTCCCTGGGTGCAGGACTGCCAAAGCCTGGCCTAACAAAGCCTGGCCTGCCTGCCCAGCTCAGCCTCTGCCCCAGAGTCAGCCCCAGCTGCAAACCCCATAAACACCAACAGTTTTTGCTGCAGTTTTTCTGCTGCAAACCCCCCAAACACCAACAGTTTTTGCTGCTGTGCTCCCTGCAGGGCCTGAGCTCACCCCTCTCAGCCTCTCATTAAAGATGATGAGGAAGATGCACCTGAACCCACCTCAGGCATTGACAGCAGCCAGGAGGCTTCAGAAAGGCAATTTCCCTGAGGACCTGAGCAATTAAGATAATGCAGGAGTGCCCCTACTGAGACATTAATGAGCTCCTAGCAGGGCAATATGAGGTTCACAGTGTGCTGCATTTCTACTTTCAATTTCCCTTGAAGTTTTATTGATTCTGGTTTCCTGGCAATGGGGAGAGCTCAGCCTGCTCTGGCAGAGCCTCTGGAGCCCACCAGGTGTGGCAGGGCAGAGTCAGGCTGCAAACACTGCAAATCCCCCAAAACCACCCAAATTCACACACAGGAGCTGCCTGGAGCCTGCTCCCAGCTGCAATGTGTGAGCTGCTGGGTGAGGAACAGCCTGGGATCTGTTCAGGGCTTGGGTTTTATTCATTTAGAAATGTATCAGGTCAGGGTTTAATCCTCAGTCAGCACAGCTCCTGCTGTGCCCCATCCCCATCCCAAACTGCAGCACAGACAGCCCAGCATCCTGCACAGAGCTGCTTCCCCTCTCTAGAGCTCAGCTCACTGAAGTTCCTCTCTGGTTATTTTCTCTGGGCAAAACCTCTCCAGACCCTTCTCAGACTCCCTCTGCCTTCTGAGCAGGAAGGAAACCTGGCAAGCAGTTCTAGAAACCCAGATATCCACAGGAAGCTGTCCCTGCCCTGGCACGGGGCTGAACAGAGCTTTAGGCTCCCTGCAACCAAACCTTGCTGTGATTCTGTGGAAATTTCACCCAAAACACTGAATAAGGTCAGAGCTTGGAAAGGTAACAGGAGCAGCTCCTCCTGCTGCTCTCCAGGGGCTGGAGCTCAGCATTTCCCCAGGAGCTGCCCCAGCCAGGGAGAAGGGGAGGGAGAACAATTAGGAAAGTTCTCATCTAAGTCCATTTCAGGAGCAACAGCAAATATTCCTGAGCAATGGAGGGAGCACGAAGGAATAAACCCAGGAATGATTCCTGCAGCTGAACTTTGGTTACATCTGCAGGGGCTCAGCTGGGTGGGCTGAGCTCCTGGAGCTCCATCTCCCACTCCTTGGCCAGTGCCAGGATACAGCAGCCATGGTGCAGCACCTTTTAAAATCCCTTTAAAAGCTCCTCATGACCATGGTTATTGTGGATGGAGCCCATCACTGGAACAAACACTTCCAAAACTACTTTGGGTTTCTCAAACAACTGCCTTTCTAATTGAACACATTGCAGTTTAATTAATTTCAAGCCTGAAAAGAGCCCATTTCCAGGCACACAAACCCATCCCATCCCCTCCACAGCTGCCATGGAAAGCCACAAAAAGCCATCCTGAGTGCTACTGGCCATGGGAGCCTTCTCTGTACCCACAGGGCCCTTCCTGCTCCCTTCCCCAGAGTCAGAAAGCACTCCTGAAACAAATCATTGTGGCAATTAAGGGACAATAATTACAGCAATTAGTACTGTCCACATGGCTCATGGGAGCACTTCATCAGCTCCAAAGCAGGAGAAAGGATCATAAACACCCAGTGCAGTGAGATGAGCCCATAAATGTGAGATATCCTGCATTTCATCCCGATGGCCTGTGCCTGGACCAAGGTCTGCTCTGACAGTGAGGAGCTCATGGCACAGATTGGGTTTTTATAGAAAAACAGGGGAGATTGCTCAGCTTTTAAATGCTAAAAGAACCTTGGACTTGAAGAACCTGACTTGAAACCAGGAGACGCAAAATTGTAATGAAAATGAGTCACAGCACAAAAATAAACACCTTACCCCTTCTAAAACTGGAGATAAAACTGTCCTTGAATAAACAAGGACATCACCCCTGTCTCACCATGCTCACACATACTGGGGACTGGGACTCAGAATTTATACCTTCCTAGGGATGAATTATTTACTGAAATGCTTTACTTTCCATCCTACTGGCATGGAAAAAGAGTTTTAGATACACACTTGCCTAATTTGGGTGTGCAAATTCCTCTCTGTGAATAAAGCTGTGTTTATGTAATCAGGAAGATCCTGAGTGAGCACTTCTCAGAAGTAAAATTAACTGGTATTTCTATTACTCCCATTTTAATTTCTCTTGGTTTATCTGCATTGTGATTCAATAATATTGGACAAAAATCTAATTTATAATGGGTAATTACTATTTCTAAGCCCTTTATCTAGAGCCACCCTTCCTGGAGGGCACCAACCCTCCCAGCCCTGGGCATGGCAGGAAAGGCACAAACACCAGGGCCACCCTCTCTGGCACACAGGGGCCACCACAAACACCTCTCCCACCCCCAAATGGGATGTTCATCTCCTGCACAAACACCTCTCCCACCCCTAAATGGGATATTTATCATCTCCTGCACAAACACCTCTCCCATCCCCAAATGGGATATTCACCATCTCCTGCACAAACACCTCTCCCATCCCCAAATGGGATATTTATTTACCTGCTGCACAAACACCTCTCCCATCCCCAAATGGGATATTTATCTCCTGCACAAACACCTCTCCCATCCCCAAATGGGATATTTATCATCTCCTGAACAAACACCTCTCCCATCCCCAAATGGGATATTCATCTCCTGCACCTCAGGGATTATTGGTACTGAAGGCCAAGGCACAGGGACAAGTGTGACACTTCCCCATTTAATATTTTAAAGTGAAATATTCAGCTTGGTGAGAAATGGATGGGATTTAAGGTCCCTTCCAACCCATTCTGTGTCTGCTCTGTGCACAACAGAGGGAGAGGAAGGGCTTGTCTGCCTCTCCCATGCCCTGAACACACCCTGCAAGGTCTTACAAATGCCAAAAATTATTCCCATTCCTCTGGTGTTCGGATTTACAGCAGTCAGGGCATTCTCAGGAGGGCTCCTGTCCCCACCCAAAGTGCTGGGCAGACACTCAGGGTCCCTGGCACTGGCAGCACTGGGGTTTGGTTTCATCTCCTTCCCCGTGCACCACTGCCCATCCCTGCCTGCACCCCCAGGAGCTGGGCAGCCTGAGGGGTGCACGGGCACCCAGCACTCACACCCCTGCAGTGATGGAGCTCCACATCCAAGCACGGACTCACCAATTCCAACTCCTCTGAAAATAAATCAGGAGCAGAATATAAACAGGGAGAAGCAGCTTTTATGTTTTATTTATGTGTACACACTGCTCCATTCATCCCAAACAGATAATTGAACCTTATATTGTCTATGCATATTTTAAAAGGTTTTTAATCTGCAAGCATAAATCTCATTGATTTTGAAAGTAGCCCGATGAAGACAACAGCAGTAACGACTCATTCAGCAGCCAGGCTGAGACAGAACCACGCTCTGTGAAAGCAGAAACACAGACACAGACCCAGCCCAGCCCAGAGGGAACCAACGGGGCCAAGGGGAGGCACTCATGCTGTGAGCTGAGCTACTGGGCTGAGTGAGAGCTGTGGCTGGGTGTGAGCACAGCTCATTGCTGTCTAATATCATAACTGCATTTCTAGGAGAGCATCCACGCTCCTGGCCTGGAAAGTAAGGCTGGGATTTGAATTTTCATTCCTGAATTTTCAATATAGCCAAGAGTCTGACAGCCAAGGAGAATAAAGCTCTGGCCTTGGTGCCCTGACACAGTAACACATCCAAAATCTGGCAACACAGATTTAGCTGCATTGAGGGGTCATTTCCAATTTCAGTGTGCAGTTAAACTTTGGGCAGGCAGCTCAACAGCACAGTGAGCAAACCCAAGTTCTGTGAGCAATTTGCAGTGAGCAGATCGTGCAGAAGCAGGAGCCTGTTCTCATTCAAATGTCTGAGTGGCCTCACACAATGGGATCTCTCCAGCCCCCCGGATCTCTGACACCCCAAGGGAGCTGCTGCATTTCAAGCAGTAAATGCTGTTTTAAACAGGGCCTCTGGAGCTCATTTCCCTCCGTGCAATATTGGAAGTATTTCTGAATTTAAAAATGTGTCAAATAATAAAAAGCCCCGGGTTTAAATGTGCTCACACACTGTGGCTGACTGAACCGTTCTGCTTGAGCCTAAACTGTCTGGTTTGGATTGGCACTCCATGGAAAGCTGGAGGCAAGAGCAGAGCTGTGAATGACACAGAATATGTGTGAGCTGCTGCCTGACCTCCCTGCAGCCCTGCTCACCCACACAGCGAGCCTCAGCAGCTTCATCCTCCTCCTCCTCCTCCTCCCCTCGAGGTGTCCCCACAGCCACAGGGTGAGATGTGCTCACCTAACTCCAGCTGGAGGTGACCAAGCCAGGCTGGAAAATGGATCCAAATCCATGAGCAGAGGCACAAACCTGCCCTGGAGGGCACAGCATCCCTGCTCCAGCATCCCAGGGACACCAGGGACAGGAATTCCCCAGCCCAAGGGCTCCTGGCAGCCCCCTCACTGCACAGAGCCCAGTGGGGCCACGGGCACAGAGCTGTCACAGCTGCTGGTGTGACACAGCTGAGAGGAGCTGTCCTGGCAGGGGTAGGGTTAGGGGACAGTGCTCAGCTGATTGTCCTGGGGCTGCTGGACAGGCTGGTGTCAACAATTAAGGGACAATAATTACAGCAATTAGTAATTATTAATTAATAATTAATTAATTAGTAATTAATTAGCTAATGAATTAATTATTTAATTGTTTAATTAGTCGACAGCTTTGCTGTAGGCTGATCCCAGAGACTGGCATGCTCTGAGTGGTGAAATCTCAGCCATCCATTCTTCATTTTCCCTTTTCTACTGAAAATGGAATTTTTTGCTTTCCACCAGCAAATGTGGGCAGGCAGCTCCACACCACAGTGAGCAGAGCCAGGTTCTGTGAACAGCCCCCACTGAACAGGTATTGCAGATGTGGGAGCCTGTTCTCCTTAAAATGTCTGAGTGCTCTCATGGACACCACTGCAAACCATCTCCTCCTACACCACAGAACCCAGAGCAGCATTTCAGAGCATCTGGGATGTACCAGGCTGCCAGGGCAGCCAGGAGGAGAAACCCTGTGTAAGAGGAGCAAGGGCCCAGCTGGGTGTTCTCACCTCCCAACCAGAGTGCAAACATCAAACTCCTGCAATTTCAGCATCACCAGCACAGACGTGTTCTCAGAAGTGATGATTTGCTCCAGGTAAGAGCAGCCTTCAGTTCAGGTGCTCCTTGCTCTGCAGCCTCACTGGGCATTCCTTTCCGTGGGGAAATTGTTCTGATATTCAGCTTAGACCTCCCCATGCCCAGCCTGGGCTGTTCCCTCTGCTCCTGTCCCTGTTCCTGGGATGATCCCAACTCCCCCCGGCTGTGCCCTCCTGGCAGGAGCTGTGCAGAGCCACCAGGGCCCCCTGAGCCTCCTTTGCTCCAGGCTGAGCCCCTTCCCAGCTCCTCAGGGATTCTGCAGCCCCTGCCCAGCTCCTCAGGGATTCTCCAGCCCCTGCCCAGCTCCTCAGGGATTCTCCATTCCCTTCCCAGCTCCTCAGGGATTCTCCAGCCCCTGCCCAGCTCCTCAGGGATTCTCCAGCCCCTGCCCAGCCCCTCAGGGATTCTCCAGCCCCTGCCCAGCTCCTCAGGGATTCTCCAGCCCCTTCCCAGCTCCTCAGGGATTCTCCAGCCCCTGCCCAGCCCCTCAGGGATTCTCCAGCCCCTTCCCAGCTCCTCAGGGATTCTCCAGCCCCTGCCCAGCCCCTCAGGGATTCTCCAGCCCATTCCCAGCCCCTCAGGGATTCTCCATCCCATTCCCAGCCCCTCAGGGATTCTCCAGCCCCTTCCCAGCCCCTCAGGGATTCTCCAGCCCCTTCCCAGCCCCTCCAGGCTCCCCTGCATTGGGGAGCAGCAGCAGCAGCTGGAGGGGCTCAGAGAGGACAAACTGTTCCATCATCTGCAAGGTCAGCCATCTCCTCCTCGAGTCCCAGGCATTTAAAATTCCTTCAGAACTGTGGGAGGCACGGCTGACCCGGGCCTGGGATGGTTCCACCAGGGACATTGAGGGATTATATTTAGCCTGCCTTTGATTTCATATTTTCTTTAATCCAAAATAAACATTATCACAAGTGAAAGGGCCTGTTGTGTCCTCTGAGCATCAGAAACAGAACAAGGTCCTTCAGGACACAGCCTGGGTATAAGGGAGAGTGAGAGAATGCAGTGAGAGAGATGTGAGCGAGAATGGGTTGTAATTATGGCAGAAATCTGCATTTGACATTTCTCCCACTACATATCCAAGAGTTATAGGGTATAATGAAGTTCCAGTGAATATCTATACCTTTTATTCCCTTATATTTCATCTCTGGCCTTTCACAAAGTGCATCATCACCATGTAATTCCACAGATATCTAAATATTTCTGCATTATTACAGGGAAAACCACAAGGCAATCACACTTCTACCTTCACTGGTTGTCTTCACCTCGACATTGAGCTTGCCAGCTAAATAATTACATTTCTTCTTATCTAACTTGTGGGAAAACAAATTTAATAACAGAAATACAGTCAGAAAGACGAATACTTAGGGGAGAATAATTTTCAGACTTAAACTTCACAAGCTCAATAGATTATTCTGGACACTGGATAATTACTCTGCATGTCTTTATCACAAAAGTGCCCGGACATTCTAATTAATCCAAATTACTTTCTAAGGGCCATGCTATTAGACTCAGGCAGGAATGGCAGATACAGGAATATTGTTATTTTTTAAAGGTCTCCAAGAGCTCAGCCTCACAGCAGCCTGATGGAAACCACCCCAGAGCAGCCCCTGACCCTGCCTGGAGCAGCCCAGAGCCTGCAGAGGAGCCCTGGGGAGAGGGAGCCTGCAGGGAAAGGGCCCAGCCCAGCAGGGCCTTCCTAAAGACACAAACCAGGGCCCAGGGCTGGTCCCAACAGCAGCACCCACCCCAGCCCACAGCAGCACCCACCCCAGCCCACAGCAGCACCCACCCCAGCCCACAGCAGCACCCACCCCAGCCCACAGCAGCACCCACCCCAGCCCTCAGCAGCACCCACCCCAGCCCACAGCAGCACCCACCCCAGCCCACAGCAGCACCCACCCCAGCCCTCAGCAGCACCCACCAACAGCAGCACCCACCCCAGCCCACAGCAGCACCCACCCCAGCCCACAGCAGCACCCACCCCAGCCCACAGCCTGTGTCTGTGACTGAAATCATCCTAAACACAGCAATCAAAAACCTGATCCTAAACACAGCAACAAACAAACCTGATCCTAAACACACCAATCAAAAACCTGATCCTAAACACAGCAATCAAAAACCTGATCCTAAACACACCAACAAACAAACCTGATCCTAAACACACCAACAAACACAAACCTGATACTAAACACACCAACAGACAAACCTGATCCTAAACACACCAACAGACACAAACCTGATCCCAAACCACAGCAACAAACCCAAACCTGATCCTAAACACACCAATAAACACAAACCTGATCCTAAACACACCAACAGACAAACCTGATCCTAAACACACCAACAAACACAAACCTGATCCTAAACCACCCCAACAAACACAAACCTGATCCTAAACACACCAACAAACACAAACCTGATCCCAAACACACCAACAAACACAAAACTGATCCTAAACCACCCCAACAAACACAAAACTGATCCTAAACCACACCAACAAACACAAACCTGATCCTAAACTACAGCAACAAACAAATCTGATCCAAAACCACACCAACAAACAAACCTGATCCCAAACACACCAACAAACAAACCTGATCCTAAACACACCAACAAACACAAACCTGATCCTAAACCACACCAACAAACACAAACCTGATCCTAAACCACAGCAACAAACAAATCTGATCCTAAACCACACCAACAAACAAACCTGATCCTAAATCACACCACAGCCACTTCCACTGACCAGCCTTTCCCATCTCCACCTGCCTTGGTGTTATTTTTGCAGCGTTATTTCATCATTAACTCCATTTTCAGTCATTAGAAAAGGTTCACAATTCTCCACCCAGTGTCCTTTGGAAGTTGCACGTGCCACATTTGGGGTAAATTGCTGTCAGTGCTCAATAAATGGGATAGTCCAGTAAATGTTCATCAAATAAAACCCCTGGGCCTGGAGCACCCCTGAAGCAGACCAGGTGTGCTTTGTTTGTGCTTTGTTTGTGCTTTGTTTTCTCTCCTGAGAGCAGAACTGTCAGAGAAGACCTGACCTGTTCTACCTGTCCTGTTCTCCCTGTCCTGGTGCTCAGAGCTGGCCTCATTTATAGCCTGGAACAAAACCAGCACAAAATACAGAGCAGATAAAGCCACAGGCACTCAGGTTCTAAAACATGTTCAAACCAAACTTGACGGATTCCCCCTGCAATTCCTTCAGCAGAATATAAACCCAGGCACTCTGGAAGTGTGAATGGTACCTGGAGGAGCCTCCCACAAAACTGGGAGCAGCTTTGTCTGCAGCAGCCCCAGGAGCTGGGCTCTGTGGCACTGCATGGGCCCCAGGCTGCACCTAAAATCGGCTTCAAGCTCTGAGACACCAAAGTAAAGGGCTCTGCCCCTCCTTCCCATGACTCCTGTTACATACAGGTAAAGATATTGTAAAATAAAGGCCTTATAAAGTCAGGCCTTGCTGTGCTGAATTACCAACAGGCTTGTAATTTCTCATAAGGAAAAACTAGCAGAATAACATAACAAATGATTCTTGTAGAGAAAAACAGTCTACAGCTGCAAAAACAAGAAATCTGTTCCATAAGAATCAGTGAAGAAAATATGTCAACACATCTAGAGAGAGAAAATTCGATAGATATATTCAGTGGCCCTTCCCAAGCAAGAACTGAGTTTCACTGCCATGCTGACCAGTTAGGTGTCACACAGTGCCTTCTGATATTTCCTAGAAATGTGAACCATGGGAATAAAGAATTGGTTTTTCTGCATGAAAACAATGAGAGCCCAGGATTTCCCTGCCCGTCCCAGTGCCCAGGATTTCCCTGCCCTTTCCTCCTTGCCTGCCCCAGTGCCCAGGATTGATTTCCCTGCCCTCCCTTCCCTTGTCCCAGTGCCCAGGATTTATTTCCCTGCCCTTCTTTCCATGCCCCAGTGCCCAGGATTTCCCTGCCTGCCCCAGTGCCCAGGATTTCCCTGCCCTCCCTTCCCTTGTCCCAGTGCCCAGGATTGATTTCCTTGCCTGCCCCAGTGCCCAGGATTTCCCTGCTGTTCCTTTCCCTGTCCCAGTGCCCAGGATTGATTTCCCTGCCCTTCTTTCCCTGTCCCAGTGCCCAGGATTTCCCTGCCTGCCCCAGTGCCCAGGATTTCCCTGCTGTTCCTTTCCCTGTCCCAGTGCCCAGGATTTATTTCCCTGCCCTTCTTTCCATGCCTCAGTGCCCAGGATTTCCCTGGCAGCTGGGCTCTGCAGCTGATCCCTGCACAGGGCAGGGCAGCTTTGGGAAGATGAAAGCGATCTCTGTGACCCTGGCAAGCCCTGAGGATGAGGGTACAGAGCCGTTTCTGGAAGCAGGGAGCGTTCCAGGATCCCTGCTCTGTGACAAGGCTGCTGGTGCTGGCAGCGCTCAGGGTCCCGGGGGATTGATCCTGCGGGGTGCTGAACAAGCTGCTGCCCTCAGGGGCCACGGGGAGGATGGAGCGGAGCCAGCAGAGGCGGCAGGAGCGCAGGGATGATGTGAGAGCCTGAGCTCTGCTCCCAGGGCAGAACAGCCTGCAGCATCCTGTCCTGGATGCTACAAACAGCGCCGGGCCTCGCTGGGGATGAACGGCCCCGAGAACACTCCCGGATCTGCATTTATCACATCAGAGCGAGCACCCGGCTCTGGAGATCACCTCATGTTTATGCATGCGCAGTTTACACCCTAAATCACCGCGTTTTCTTTCTTTTTTTTTTTTTTTTCTTCCCCACTTCTCAGTGAATAGCCATTTCTGAAAGGGAGTTTATGCGGAATGCCGGTGTCAGATCGTTTTGAACAACCGACTGTAACAGGTCCTCGTCGGCTCTCCCCGAGAAACAACGGAGCAGCGCCGGGAGGGCAGGAGGGGACGGGATGATGGGATAGTGGGATAATGGGATTGGAATGGGGATGGGGATGGGAATGGGGATGTTCCCTGTTAGCCCCTGACCAGCAGGGCCACCCCTGGATGGGATGGGATGATGGGATGGGGATGGGATCGGATGGAGATGGGATGGGCAGGATGCTGCTGGGATGGGATAATGGGATGGGATGGGATGGGGATGGCAATAGGATGTCCCCATCAGTCCCTGACCAGCAGGGCCATCCCAGCCCGTCGGGAAGCAGCCAAGCTCCACCAGCCCAGAGCCACGCGGGGCTAGAGCTCCCTGCAAGAACAGATCGGCCCTTCCAGCCCCGATCCTCAAACCAGGGGAGGAACAGGAGAAGAGGGATGGAGAATAGAAATCTGTGGAGAATCCAAAGGAAAGCAGCAGCCCCAGGAACGCTGCTGTAGCTTTCCCAGGCGAGCCGGGGCTGTCTCATTTCCCTGTGCTCGGAGCCAGCCCCGAGTGACAAATGAAAGCCCAGACATTGCTCCAGATGCTCCTGCACCTCCTGCTCTGAGCCACAGCAGCGTTTCGTGGATGCTGAGGGTGCTTTGGGGACGCCACCCCCGTGCCCCCGGCTCTCCCATCCCTGCTGCCTTTAGGAACTCGCTGCCTCTCCCATCCCGGCCCTAGGAACGCGCACCCGCCTTTGTTTCCTCCTCCTCCATCCCATCTCCCTGCAATTCCCTTCCCTCCGGTTATTTATCCCTCTGGAGGGCAGAAGCACGGCGCAAAGGAACAAGGCCCCTGTGCATTGTTCATCAGGATCTGCAGAGCGGCTGCTAATTACTGCAGCGGCAGCTCTGCCCGCCGGGCTCGGAGCTCGGAGCTCCGGGCTGTGAGAGCCCAAAACCTGCCCAAAACCTGCACTCTGCCCAAAACCTGCACCCTGCCCAAAACCTGCATCGTGCCCAAAACCTGCACCCTGCCCAAAACCTGGACCCTGCCCAAAACCTGCACCCTGCCCAAAACCCGCACCCTGCCCAAAACCCGCATCGTGCCCAAAACCTGCATCGTGCCCAAAACCTGCATCCTGCCCAAACCCGCATCTTGCCCAAAACCTGCATCCAGCCCAAAACCTGCACCCAGCCCAAAACCTGCACCCTGCCCAGCCCTGTATCCTGCCCAAAACCCACATCGTGCCCAAAACCTGCATCGTGCCCAAAACCCGCACCCTGCCCAAAACCCGCACCCTGCCCAAAACCCGCACCCTGCCCAAAACCTGCACCCTGCCCAAAACCTGCACCGTGCCCATCCTGCCCAGCCCCGCAGCCTGCCCGGCCCTGCAATGGGGTTTTTGAAACCAGCCGTGCTCCGGTATCACATGCAACCAACAGGAAAATTAGCATTGTAAAATGGCAACCTCATTTAGATAAGCACGCTGTGAATCCATCTAATTTGTACACAGAGTCATTATGTGGTCACAGCCGAGTGCCTCCAGCCTCTCTCTTTTCTCCGGCTGCCCCCGCTCCCGAACAGAGCTGGGGAGGGTCCCGAGGCAGCTGAGCTCTGCTGTTACACCGAGAGCAGGACAGATTGTCCCTGCATGGCCACGGACAGAGCTGGGGAGGGTCCCGAGGCAGCTGAGCGCTGCTGCCACACCGAGAGCAGGACAGGAGTGTCCCTGCATGGCTACGGACAGTGCCAGAGCGGGACAGCAGCTCTGCCCCATGGCCAGAGCGCTGCCACCTCCCTGAGCCCCAAACATCCCCCAGACATCCTCACCCAGCTGCTCACCGGGCTCTTCTGGAGCTGCTCAAGGGCTCTGAGCCCCCTCCACAGCCACAGCCCCTGCTCCAGGTACCCCCTGGGGAGGGGTGACAGCTGTGGGCACAGGCAGGGCACCCCCGGAGGGGCACGGGTGCCAGGGCACCCCCAGAGTGGCACAGGTGCCACACACCTGGCTGCACAGCTGGCCAGGTCCCTGCCCCACCCGCGGCCACATCACTTGTGGGATTTGGCTCCCTGCAGACTTTTCCCCAGGCAGAAACTCCAGAAATGTCACCATCAATCCCGACAGCTTGGGAATCACCGTGTTTGATGACAGAAAGCTGCCTGGGAAGCTCGATAAACAGAATCCTCTGCACCTCCCCACTGCCCCGGCCCATCTGCGTTAGCCCAGACATGCAGGAGATCGTTATCAGCCAGGTGCTTCCACAGTTCCATCATCACCATGGCATCGCAGAGCTCTCAACTCTTTAAAAATAGAACTAATTGCATTTTCTCGTTAGTTCTTCCTCCCAGGCTTTGCAGAGAAATGCTGGGATCACTTATGGCTATATTTTATTTATTCCTTTGTTTGTGAAAGGGGCTGAGCCGAGCACTTGGCCTCCCTTCCTGCCAAGGGGGTGCAAAGGAATTTAAGAGGCTTCTCCGTGCTGGTCCCAGCACCAGTGGGTGCTCCCACATCCCTGGGGGGGCTCCCCAGCCCTGCCCAGCTCCAGCCTGCACAGGTGGGACAGGAGACAGAAAGGAAGGAGCTCTGTGGAACTGAGAGCAACCCTACAGAGAGCCTGGATTAATTAATTAGTGCAGACATCCCGGCTCAGGAGCAGCCACTTCAATGCTGCTGCAATTTCTCATCCCCTGCACACGGGGAGAGCCAGGGCAGGGGGCTCTGCTGGGACCCCGGGCACAGGGAATGGCAAATCCATCCCCACCCCAGCAGAGGGGGCAGGCAAAGAGCTGAGCTGTGCCAGGCACCTCTCTTGGGTGCTCCTCCTGCAGAACTCTGGCAGCCAACAGCTCCAGCAGCCTGCCCCAGCTCTGCCAGCCCCAGCTGGGTTTGGGGCTCCACGGCCCCACCCTGAGCTGGCACAGCCCAGCCAGCTCCTCCTGGCAATGACACAGCCCCAGCATCCTGCAGCTCTCACTGCTGCCACTCTGAGCACCAGGTAACCCCAGAGATTCATCCCATCCCATCCCATCCCCATCCCCATCCCATCATTGAGCAGGAAGAGCTGGCTCTGCCAGCCCCAGCTGGGTTTGGGGTTCCTCAGCCCCATCCCAGGCTGGCACAGCCCAGGCAGCTCCTCTGGCAGTGCCACAGCTCCAGCAGGAGCAGCCCCAGCATCCTGCAGCTCTCACTGCTGCCACTGAGCACCAGGTAACCCCAGAGATTCATCCCATCCCATCCCATCCCATCCCATCCCATCCCCATCCCATCCCCATCCCCATCCCATCCCCATCCCATCCCACCCCATCCCCATCCCCATCCCCATCCCCATCCCATCCCAATCCCATCCCACCCCATCCCCATCCCCATCCCCATCCCATCCCAATCCCATCCCATCCCATCCCCATCCCCATCCCCATCCCATCCCAATCCCATCCCATCCCCATCCCCATCCCATCGCCACAATCCAGCAGGAAGAGACACTAATTAGCAGGGAGCTGTTGCAGGGATGCATGAATATTAATGCCACCGTCCACACTAATTTCCCCAATTACTGCTGTTCCAGCAGCTCCATTACAAGCCATAAACCCGGATTGATGGAAGATCTCCCTAATAAGGGAGTGAGAACAACTGCTGGAGAGCTCCACCACGCCTCAGCTGACACTAACAAGGTTAATTTTCCCCCTGTAGAAAATCACAGAAATCTGTAAATATTTTAAGAACAAAAGCAGCCTTTCCCTCCTGGTATAAATATCCTGCTGGAAAATCCACAGGGAGTTTCCTTCAGCAGAGCCTGAGCTCAGGGAGGTTTGTGATCCCCTGAACTCCCAAGCGTGCAGCTCTGAACACTGGGAGAGACAGAAAGAGCCATTAAACCAATGAGCTGGCTCCTGGTTTGGGATCTTTATTCCAGATTTCACATTGATACTCCTCTCTGAAGTGTCTGTGCTCGGGAATCCATCAGTCTGTGGCATGGCTGAATGATTATATGACATGTTAGAGCTTAAATGCACTTTTATTATGCATAAAGCATTACATTTTGGTATTTATTTCCTTTTGCAATGCTTTTTTACCCCTCTGCAAACACAGCCAACACTTGGAAATGATAAAGCTAAAAACTCTGCAATGACAAAGAAATTAAACCCTTTCCTGAGGAAAAAGAAGCACTATATACATTCAGATAAATGACTGAGTTTCTGTGATTCAGAACAAGGGTAAAACAACATTTCTGCTCCTGAACACGACCAGTGCTTGGTGTGCAGCATGAGTGAATTACCCAGCACTGCAGATCCACAGGGATGATCACATCCCAGCCCTGGGAGTGAATTACCCAGAACTTGCAGATCCATAGGGCTGATCCCTGGGAGTGAATTACCCAGAACCTGCAGATCCACAGGGCTGGTCACATCCATAGCCCTGGGAGTGAATTACCCAGAACCTGCAGATCCACAGGGCTGGTCACATCCATAGCCCTGGGAGTGAATTACCCAGAACCTGCAGATCCACAGGGCTGGTCACATCCATAGCCCTGGGAGTGAATTACCCAGAACCTGCAGATCCACAGGGCTGGTCACATCCATAGCCCTGGGAGTGAATTACCCAGAACCTGCAGATCCACAGGGCTGGTCACATCCATAGCCCTGGGAGTGAATTACCCAGAACCTGCAGATCCACAGGGCTGGTCACATCCCAGCCCTGGGAGTGAATTACCCAGAACCTGCAGATCCACAGGGCTGATCCCTGGGAGTGAATTACCCAGAACCTGCAGATCCACAGGGCTGATCACATCCATAGCCCTGGGAGTGAATTACCCAGAACCTGCAGATCCACAGGGCTGATCACATCCATAGCCCTGGGAGTGAATTACCCAGAACCTGCAGATCCATAGGGATGATCACATCCCAGCCCTGGTCACATCCCAGCCCTGGGAGATGTCCCACATCCCAGCCAGAGCAGCAAGAGCTGAGCTCCCAGCCAGGAAAACCAGTGCATGTGATGGTCCCAGAGCTGAATTCCCTTTCTGACTGACCAGACACCATGAGCACCCCCAAAGGCCACCAGACCCATGGCCAGACACCATGAGCACACCCCAAAGGCCACCAGACCCATGGCCAGACACCATGAGCACACCCCAAAGGCTACCAGACCCATGGCCAGACACCATGAGCACCCCAAAGCCCCCTCAAGCCCAGGAGCACAGCCTCTGCCAGCCCTCCCATCCTCACACTGGGCCAGACTCATCTTCCTTCCCAACTGGAAGGGAAATACGGGAGCAGTGGGCAGGACAGGGCAACAGCACCTTCCAGTAGACAAATCTCAGAATCCCAGAATATTCGGGGTTGGAAGGGGGCTCTGGAGCCCACCCAGCCCCTGCCCAGCAGGGTCCCCTGGAGCAGGGACAGGACACATCCAGCTGGGCTTGGGATTCTCCAGGGATGGAAACTCCACAATTCCCTGGGCAGCTGCTCCAGGGCTCTGCCCTCTCCATGGCAAGTTCTTCCTCGTGCTGAGGTGGAACTCATTGTTTTACAGTCAAATGCCTGCTAAACCCATCAGTGATACCCCAGGCTCCTGAAATAACCACACCTGGCCTTGTTCTGCCCCAGGTCTGAGTGAGCACTGAACCCTGCACCTGGCCTGGTGCTGCTCAGAGACCCCTCACACCCCAGGAACAGCAGCACAAGGTGACAAACAGCACAAACACAGGGCTAAGCAGAGAGTGGTTCCCTGGTGCTTAGGATATACAGAAGTAGGGAAAACCCAAACAAGGCAAAGAGCCCTGTGGTGATGATCAGTGTCAGGAAAATGTTAAAAATCCCGTTCAGAATCAGCCAGAGGAGGCTGTGCTGGAGCAGAGGCAAAGCTCAGGAAGTGCTGCAGGATTCGCCACCATCTCCAACCTTGAACCCCGGATTGATTCCCTGGGAGCAGCCTGCACACACGGGAGCCTTGGAGAGGTTTTTTCTCTGCTTCCACCTGCTGGCCAGACCATCCTCCATCCCGGGACCAGCACCGTGGGCAGGTGAAGCCTGGGGATGAGGAGCTGGGCTGGCCTGGAGCCCTGGGACATCCCAGAGCAGCACGGGGATGGCTGTGAGTGAGCCCCATGCCATGGTTTACAGTTATTGTCTGAATAACGACACATTTCTTCCTCTGGTGCTGCTGACAAATTCCTGTGGAAGTGCTGGACACAGCATTCCACATTTCACAAACAGAAATAACCCTGAAATGCAGCCTGCTGACAGCAGCACCACTTCCCTGGTAATGCCAAGGAAGAAGAGTTGAACAAATAACAATTCTGGGGTGAAAAGCAGTCCCCGTGTATTCCAGGAGATTTGTGTTTCCAGCAGGGACACTGCCTGGGAATTGGAAGGGGCTGGTGGAAATTATTCCTTGAGATAATTGCTATTGATGGCTCTCCTGCAGGATGAACATGGAATTAGAGCCTGCCTCTGCTGAGATGGGCACTGGAGTCCTCCCTCAGATGGCACCCACACCTCAATCCAGCACCACCCATGGAGGAACAGGGATGGTTTGCACAGACCCTGAGCTCCTCCTGCCCCCATCACCACCCATGGAGGGACAGGGATGGTTTGCAAAAAACCTGAACTCCTCCTGCTCCCAGCACCACCCCTGGAGGGACAGGGATGGTTTGCACAGACCCTGAGCTCCTCCTGCCCTAATTCAGCACCACGAGATCCTCTCCCCTTCCCCCAGGGAACTGCACCCAAATCCCAGGGCTCCAACAGCCCCAGCCAGGGGGAGCAGCAGTGGGACAGGGCGTGGAGGCTCCCCACACTGATAACAGGGCACAGCCCCAGCTCCTCACACTGATAACAGGGCACAGGGATCAGCTCCCCACACTGATAACAGGGCACAGGGCACAGCCCCAGCTCCCCACACTGATAACAGGGCACAGGGCACAGCCCCAGCTCCCCACACTGATAACAGGGATCAGTCCCAGCTCCCCACACTGATAACAGGGCACAGGGATCAGCTCCCCACACTGATAACAGGGCACAGGGATCAGCTCCTCACACTGATAACAGAGCACAGGGCACAGTCCCAGCTCCCCACACTGATAACAGGGCACAGGGAACAGCCCCAGGCTGTGCCACGGATGCTCACATGGCACAGCAGGAAATGTCTCCTCACAAAAGGCTTGTCCAGCCCTGGCACAGCTGCCCAGGGAAGTGGAACCACCATCCCTGGAAGAGGACAAAGCCCATGAGGATGTGGCACCTGGGGCCGTGGGCAGTGGTGGGAATGGCTGGGCTGGATCCCAGGGGCTTTCCCAGCCCATTCCATGGTTTGGAACGAGCAGGAGGGGCAGGAAGGGGAGAGGATGGGGAGCAGAGCCTCCCAGGCCAGGGCTGGGGCAGGAGGGGGAGAGGATGGGGAGCAGAGCCTCCCAGGCCAGGGCTGGGGCAGGAAGGGGAGAGGATGGGGAGCAGAGCCTCCCAGGCCAGGGCTGGGGCAGGAGGGGGAGAGGATGGGGAGCAGAGCCTCCCAGGCCAGGGCTGGGGCAGGAAGGGGAGAGGATGGGGAGCAGAGCCTCCCAGGCCAGGGCTGGGGCAGGAAGGGGAGAGGATGGGGAAGCAGAGCCTCCCAGGCCAGGGCTGGGGCAGGAAGGGGAATTTGGCTCTCACTGTCCTTGCCCATCAAGGCTGCAGCAGGGCTAATGGGCTGAAATGGAGCTGAAGTGCTCAGGAACAGCGACCCAGGCACATCCAGCCCAGCCCTGCCCAGCCTGACCCCGTGTCACAGCTCCCTTCATGTTCCTCTCCCCACCCAGGAGCAGCCCTTTGGTTCCTGCCCCTCAAGCCCTGTTAAGCTCTTCTCCCCCTGGCTCCCTTTAAAGGCACTGCCTGTGATTCCAAGCCTTTCATACTCCTCCCTTACACATCCCTGCTCCATCTGGCACTTGCAGCACCTTCCAATTTAGATTCATCTGGAATGGATCCAGCAACAGCTTCAGAAATCCTGGAGCAGATGCTTTAAACAATGTCTCTGCACCTTCTGCCCTGCTGGGGAGGGAGGGAGCTGCCAGCCCCTGTTGCCCTCTCCCCAAGGAGCCCTGAGACCCTGCTGAGGATGGAGCACCCAGACCCTGCTGAGGATGGAGCACCCAGACCCTGCTGAGGATGGAGCACCCAGCCCCTGCTGAGGATGGAGCACCCAGCCCTGCTGAGGATGGAGCACCCAGCCCTGCTGAGGATGGAGCACCCAGACCCTGCTGAGGATGGAGCACCCGTGCTGGGGCTGGCACAGCTCCTGGGGGCTCTGGCCACAGCCAGCAGCTGCTGCTGGGCAGCTCCAATCCCCTCATTCCCAATCCTTGGCACATCCTCCCTCCTCTCCAAACAAAATCCCATCTGCTCTCCCCTTCTCCGCTGCCACCATCTCCCTCCGTGTCTCTGCTGCTTTCCCCCTCACCCCAGCTGCTGCCCGCGGGCCCAGGTGACAGCCAGCAGTGGGTGTCCCACCCTGTACACTCCTGTGGGTGTCACAGGGACCCTCGGGGGTTTTCAGCAGCCCAAGGGTAGGGCTGAGGCCCTGGCTGCCCTGCAGTGCTGCGGGGAGGAGCAGGAGCTCAGGCACCCCCAGGGGATGCTCAGCCCAGCCCAGCCCAGCCCAGCCCCTCCTGCCTCCCTCCAGTCCTGCTGGGCTGCCCAGGGCTGCTGCTCTGTGCAGGGGTGTCACCCTGCTATTGGCTGAAAAATCCCTTTGCCAGCTTTTTTCTCATGAGAAGCCTCAGAGGAAAAGAAAAACAATAATTATCTGCTGCTGTGGAATGTAACAGGTGCATCTGTGATTGGTCCATGTTGGTTGTTTTTAATTAATGGCCAATCACAGTCAGCTGGCTCGGACTCTCTGGTCAGTCACAAGATTTTATTATCATTCCTTTCCTTTCTATTCTTTGCAAGCCTTCTGATGAAATCCTTTCTTCTATTCTTTTAGTATAGTTTTAATATAATATATATCATAAAATATAAAATATAAAATATAATAAAATATAATATATATCATAAAATAATAAATCAGTTTTCTGAAGCATGGAGTCAGGATTCTCATCTCTTTCCTCATCCTGAGACCCCTGTGAGCACCAGCACACAGAGGAGCTCCTGGACTGACACACCTTTAACACCCTGAGGCTGACACCCTCAATGGTTAATTACCAATGGCACAGCCTGTACACAAACACCCAGCAATGGTTAATTACCAATGGCAATACCCTGTACACAAACACCCAGCAATGGTTAATTACCAATGGCAATACCCTGTACACAAACACCCAGCAATGGTTAATTACCCATGGCACAGCCTGTGCACAAACACCCAGCAATGGTTAATTACCAATGGCACAGCCTGTGCACAAACACCCAGCAATGGTTAATTACCAATGGCACAGCCTGTACACAAACACCCAGCAATGGTTAATTACCAATGGCAATACCCTGTACACAAACACCCAGCAATGGTTAATTACCAATGGCAATACCTGTGCACAAACACCCAGCAATGGTTAATTACCAATGCAATACCCTGTGCACAAACACCCAGCAATGGTTAATTACCAATGGCAATACCTGTACACAAACACCCAGCAATGGTTAATTACCAATGGCAATACCTGTACACAAACACCCAGCAATGGTTAATTACCAATGGCAATACCCTGTGCACAAACACCCAGCAATGGTTAATTACCAATGGTTAATTACCAATGGCAATACCCCTGCACAAACACCCAGCAATGGTTAATTACCAATGGTTAATTACCAATGGCAATACCCTGTACACAAACACCCAGCAATGGTTAATTACCAATGCAATACCCTGTGCACAAACACCCAGCAATGGTTAATTACCCATGGCAATACCTGTACACAAACACCCAGCAATGGTTAATTACCAATGGCAATACCTGTACACAAACACCCAGCAATGGTTAATTACCAATGGCACAGCCTGTGCACAAACACCCAGCAATGGTTAATTACCAATGGTTAATTACCAATGGCAATACCCCTGCACAAACATCCAGCAATGGTTAATTATCAATGCAATACCCTGTACACAAACACCCAGCAATGGTTGATTACCAATTGCACCACACACAGAGATCCAGGAATATTTAATCATCAATGGCACCACGCGCAGAGATGCAGGAATATTTAATTTTCAGAGGCATCACTGACTGCAGCTCCACGCTCACCACTGCTGCCTACTCAGCAGATCCAGCTCAGATTTACTGAGCTGCCTCTGTTCTCTCTCTGTTTTCTTTTCATCTCCCCGATTATTGCCCATCATTCCTGGGAAGCTCCATCAGTAATTCCAGCCTGGCTCCTGGGCACGGCGAGGGTGTGCTGCAGCATTGATCTGCCTTCCTGTGTGCTCCATAAACATCAATCCAACCCCTCATTCTGCCCGCTTTGAAATGCAAACCTGAGCCAAAGAGCCAACCTGAGCCTTCCAGCGCTGCTGATTCTTAACTGCTCACAGAAAGCAGCCCTGCCTGTGCTCCAGAGCAAGCAGAGGCTGGGGTCACCTGCAGGGGCTGAGGAGGATGGAGCTGCCCCCTCACACAGAGCAACCTCAGGGGCTTCAACCTGGAGCAGCTTGGTGCCAGCTGGGACACCCAGGCTGGGCAGGGTGACATTTCCCAGGTGATTGGGGCCCTGGAGGTCCCCCCAGAGCTGTGCCCCTCTGGGATGGTCCTGCAGCACCGAGTCCCCCTGGCAGCTCTGCCACAGCATGGCCAGGTGTGCCCACCTCACACAGCCCAGGTGTGCCCTCCTCCTCACACAGCCCAGGTGTGCCCTCCTCCTCACACAGCCCAGGTGTGCCCTCCTCACACAGCCCAGGTGTGCCCTCCTCCTCACACAGCCCAGGTGTGCCCTCCTCCTCACACAGCCCAGGTGTGCCCTCCTCACACAGCCCAGGTGTGCCCTCCTCCTCACACAGCCCAGGTGTGCCCTCCTCCTCACACAGCCCAGGTGTGCCCTCCTCACACAGCCCAGGTGTGCCCTCCTCCTCACACAGCCCAGGTGTGCCCTTGTCACACAGCCCAGGTGTGCCCATCTCACACAGCCCAGGTGTGCCCTCCTCCTCACACAGCCCAGGTGTGCTCTCCTCCTCACACAGCCCAGGTGTGCCCTCCTCCTCACACAGCCCAGGTGTGCCCTCCTCACACAGCCCAGGTGTGCCCATCTCACACAGACCGGGTGTGCCCTCCTCACACAGCCCAGGTGTGCCCTTGTCACACAGCCCAGGTGTGCCCTCCTCACACAGCCCAGGTGTGCCCATCTCACACAGACCGGGTGTGCCCTCCTCACACAGCCCAGGTGTGCCCTTGTCACACAGCTCAGGTGTGCCCTCCTCCTCACACAGCCCAGGTGTGCCCTTGTCACACAGCCCAGGTGTGCCCATCTCACACAGCCCAGGTGTGCCCTCCTCACACAGCCCAGGTGTGCCCATCTCACACAGCCCAGGGGAGGATTGCAGAGCATTTTCTCTCTCCTACCACAAAGAAAGCTGGAGATGAAGATCAGAGGGAGATGAGCAGCAGCCAAGGATGCAGGGACAGTCCCCTGCCCACCCACGCTCAGACCCCCCTGCCAGGACAGACTCTGCAGCTCCAGAGGGACCTTCTGGAGCACCAGGAGGTGAAACCTCATTCCCTGCAGCCTCCACCCTCACCTGGGCACCCTCACAGCGGTGACAAGCCCGCTGCAGCCACTGGAGCCGGGCTCATTAAGTTAATTATCATTTATCCCAGGCTCAGCAGCTGCAGGGGCCAGCCCAGCCCAGCCTGGCACTGAGCCCGTGCCCTCAGAGCTGCCCTGTGACCCTGGCAAGGGGCCCTGATTTCCTACTTGCAGCTTTGCTGCCTTGTTTGCCTGTGCTCTGTTTCTGCTTGGTACAAACATCTCCTTGTTTGGGGTGGGTTTATCCATAAAAACCCCTTCTAACCAACACACCCTTTGCCTCCTTGGTTAGCCAGTGAGACTGGCTCAGCAATTCTTTTCTCCTATATCAAAACTTGCTTCCATCTCTATTCCTTCATCAGACTCTACATTCAAAAATCTTTCTGCCAAGCACACACATCTGTGAGACTTTCTTGTCAAACTTTCATCCTTCCCAACTGCCCTGGGCAGGTGCCAGCCCCTCACCTGGCAGGACAGAGCCAAACCCCCTTGGCCAGAACATGTAGTGAATTTATTCTGCCTCCTGCTCCTCTTCCAGAGCCCCCAGTCCCAGCCAGGAGCAGGAGTCTGACCCAGCAAAGGGAGATGGGGCACAGAGCAGCCTGGCAGTGCCCAGTGGCACAGGGCAGCCCCAGGCACACGGGGCTGATCCATCCCAGAGCAGCTGCACCTGCAGCAGCAGCAGGGATTGTGCAGGAGTGAGAACGGCCCTCGTGCACTGAAATGCTGAATGAAGCTCTGAGAAAAGCACAATTGCAGTGGAGCCCAAGGCAGAGCTGCTGTAAAACCCCTCCTTCACAGGGGTTCTGCTGCAAAGTGCCTTATGTGTAATTAAATGATATGGATAATAAAAGCCAGGAATCAAAGGGAAGGCAAAATAAAGGTTTGAAGGTAAAAGATGTTTTCAGATCTGATTTCAAAATGATGGTGCATAAATGGAAAAGCAAATTTAACAATATTACTGTACTCTATCATTAGGAGGAAACGAGAGCGATTTACTTATCACTAAACTGCATTTTTTAAACAAAACCACCACTTAAAACAAAACGTGTCTGTGATAGAAGGACCATCAAAGCTGGGCTGCTCACAGCCAGGTGGGCTGAGGGGAGGTTTCAGTGCTGCTCCCCAGGCTCTGTGTGCCAGGGGAGGGCAGGTGGCACCGGGACATTGGCACAGGGAGGAGGAGGAGGAGGAGGAGCTGCACCTCTGACCCAGCAGAGGCACCCTCGGGGCACCCAGGGCAGGGGGCACCCACCACCAACCCCTGGGCAAAGGTGAGACCTTCCCATGGCAGAGCCAGGGGAAACCAGCCCAGAGCAGGCTGAGGAGGGGGCACTGGCAGTGCCCAGCTGAGGCTCATCGTGGAGCTTTATGGGTTCAATACACAGAAAATTCAAGTCAGCTTTTGCTGCCCACAGGCACCAGGGCTTTGTTCTGCATCTGCCTGGGATCTGCAGCTCCCCCGGCCTGTGGGAAATGCACAGACTGCCCCAAATACACAAGGTGCCCCAAATGCACACACTGCCCCAAATGCACAAACTGCCCCAAATGCACAAACTGCCCCAAATACACAAAGTGCCACAAATGCACAAAGTGCCACAAATACACAAAGTGCTCCAAATACACAAAGTGCTCCAAATGCACAGACTGCCCCAAATCCTCAAACTGCCCCAAATTAAAAAACTGCCACAAAGCCACAAATTGCCCCAAATGCTCAAACTGCCCCAAACCCTCAAATTGCCCCAAATGCTCAAACTGCCCCAAATGCACAAACTGCCCCAAAGCCACAGACTGCCCCAACCCCTCAAATTGCCCCAAACACACAAACTGCTCTGGCTCACACCCCAGGAGCAAGGCTGTCCCTGTCCCTGTCCCTCCCAGGAGCAGGGCTGTCCCTGTCCCCCCCAGGCTGCAGGGCTGTCCCTGTCCCTGTCCTGTCCCTGTCCCTCCCAGGAGCAGGGCTGTCCCTGTCCCTGTCCTGTCCCTGTCCCCCCCAGGCTGCAGGGCTGTCCCTGTCCCTGTCCTGTCCCTCCCAGGAGCAGGGCTGTCCCTGTCCCTGTCCCTCCCAGGAGCAGGGCTGTCCCGTCCCTGTCCCTGTCCCTGTCCCTCCCCAGGAGCAGGGCTGTCCCGTCCCTGTCCCTGTCCCTCCCAGGAGCAGGGCTGTCCTGTCCCTGTCCCTCCCAGGCTGCAGGGCTGTCCCTGTCCCTGTCCTGTCCCTGTCCCTGTCCCTCCCAGGCTGCAGGGCTGTCCCTGTCCCTGTCCTGTCCCTGTCCCTGTCCCTCCCAGGCTGCAGGGCTGTCCCTGTCCCTGTCCTGTCCCTGTCCCTGTCCCTCCCAGGCTGCAGGGCTGTCCCTGTCCCTGTCCTGTCCCTGTCCCTCCCCAGGAGCAGGGCTGTCCCTGTCCCTGTCCTGTCCCTGTTCCTGTCCCTCCCAGGAGCAGGGCTGTCCCTGTCCCTGTCCCTCCCAGGCTGCAGGGCTGTCCCTGTCCCTGTCCCTGTCCCTGTCCCTCCCCAGGAGCAGGGCTGTCCCGTCCCTGTCCCTGTCCCTCCCCAGGAGCAGGGCTGTCCCGTCCCTGTCCCTGTCCCTCCCCAGGAGCAGGGCTGTCCCTGTCCCTGTCCTGTCCCTGTTCCTGTCCCTCCCAGGAGCAGGGCTGTCCCTGTCCCTGTCCTGTCCCTGTTCCTGTCCCTCCCAGGAGCAGGGCTGTCCCTGTCCCTGTCCCTCCCAGGAGCAGGGCTGTCCCTGTCCCTGTCCCTGTCCCTCCCAGGAGCAGGGCTGTCCCTGTCCCTGTCCTGTCCCTGTCCCTCCCAGGCTGCAGGGCTGTCCCTGTCCCTGTCCCTGCAGACCCAGCCTGGGCAGGCCCAGCCTGAGCTCCTCTCCAGAGCCGGGGCTGCAGCCCAGGGCCAGAGGAATGTGGAGCACAGCCCCTGGAGGGATTCACACACCAGGAGCCTTTTGATTCATATTTCATTGCTAAACTCAAAGAAAGCCCAGCAGCAACGCGAGGCAAAGCACAGAGATGAGAGATGCAGCTCTGAGAGCCCTGAGCAGTGCCCGGGATTTTCCCCACCTGAGCCCTTCAGCCAAACCTCAAACGTGGCACTGCAGTCCTGCAGGGGAAGGGGCTCTGGCACAGCTGGGCAAGGGGGGCAAGCTCAGGGCACCCCCAGATGGGAACAGCAGCATCAGGGGGTGTTCTCACAGCACACCAGGGGGAGCAGAGACAATCAAATAAAAATAAAATTATAAAATTAATAAAAATAAAATAATAAAAATAAAATTGATGAAAAATAAAAATAAAAAAATTTTTAAAATTTAAAAAAGTTAAAAAATTTTAAAAATAATAAAAATTTAAAAAAATAAAAATAATAAAAATAATAAAAATAATAAAAATAATTAAAATAATTAAAATAATTAAAATTAAAAATGGAGCAGAGCAGAGCCACAGGAAGGGAACACCTGTCCCAGCCTGGTTGTGGGAACTCAGCCTGGACATCAGGAGCAATTTCTGCCCTGAAAGAGTGGCCCAGCACTGGCACAGGCTGCCCAGGGAGGTGCTGGAGTCCCCAGCCCTGGAAGCTGCAAACAAGGAGCAGAAACTCTGATCTGGTTTGGAGGACAGGGGGCATCAGTCAGAGGCTGGACTCGATGTTCCTGGAGGTGTTTTCCAACCCTCATTATTCCACGATGCCCCCTCACTGCTCTGCAGCACACACACCCAGAAGGAAAACTCATCTGAAACGTTGGGATCTTATTCTAGACAAATTTTACTGTAAATTCACCTGCATCAATTGCTGTAGTCTATTTTTTATTTTTCTGCTAATGAAGCTTTTCCTCTGAAACCCGGACAATAAACCAGTTCTGCTGTTGAGCACTGCAGGGATCCTGCAGAGCACTGTCAGCACCAAGCAGGGTTCTGGAGCAGCCCCCAGGGATCCTGCAGAGCACTGTCAGCACCAAGCAGGGCTCTGGAGCAGCCCCCAGGGATCCTGCAGAGCACTGTCAGCACCAGGCAGGGTCTGGAGCAGCCCCCAGGGATCCTGCAGAGCATTGTCCAGCACCAAGCAGGGCTCTGGAGCAGCCCCCAGGGATCCTGCAGAGCACTGTCAGCACCAGGCAGGGTTCTGGAGCAGCCCCCAGGGATCCTGACAGGAGCAGCAGAGCCACCAAGGCAGGGCAGTGAGCAGCCCGGAGGGGCCATGCCCAGCCCTGCCAGGGGTGCCAGGCTCTGACCCCGCCAGGCCAGGGCCAGCCTGGGACCTGGGGTGGCCACTGAGGCCACGGGTGTCACCCTGATTTTTTAATGAACCTGGAGCAGGTTCATTTTTTCTGAGTTCTCAGTTTTTCTGAGCTTTCTGACATTTACATTCTTGTAATGAACTTTCTTACACACTTTCTGTAAATCACTCATTGTTTTGCATTCTTTTATGGAGGAGGAGAAATTTGATGGACTGTTGGTTTGTGCAGTGTCATTGGAGAGGTGGCACTGTCCCCCTCCAGTCCACGGTCACTTTTGGAGATCTATAAATGCTGGAGTCAGGATTAAATGTCCCTTTTTCACCTCGAGAGCAGCAGGGTGGGTGCTGGAGCTGTTTGGTGTCCTTCAGTGCCACAGGGGCAGAGGGAAGGAGCTGCCCCAGGCTGTGGAGGCAGGAAGAACTCCTGGAAAAAGGAGCTGATTATATCAAAGTGCATTTCCCTGGCAGCTCAGGGCCTCTCTGGACAACTTTAGTGACAGAAATCCCCCTGTGAGAGCAGCCCAGGGCAGGGGGAGCTGGGGCCCTGCCAAGCCTGGGCACACCCTGGCACCAGGGCCCACAGCAGCTTGATGGGGCCTGCAGGAAATGCACATTAAAAGTTAATTCTCATAAATATCTTTTACAGCTTGCAGCACTAATTACATTGAATTCATTTAGTTCTCGGACCGTTAAATAAAGTTTTCCATTGATTTACAGATTATAGCTTGATCTATCACAGCAAAGCTCCTTCCTGGTTTATTATGCCCCTCGAAGCCTTTTTAAAAATATTATTCAGTCCAAAATCAATAGTTACACTTGCAAAGGAAAAAATAGCAACGTGGAAAGGCTCCCAAAGGGAAGCTTTAACCCCGGGGTGAATCTTACCCAGAGCAAGAAAACATCCCAGCCATGAAAACCAGGACACAGATATGGAAATACCTGACCAAACCTCCCCAATCTGCACCCTCTCCTCCACCCATGCACCACAGGAATTTTTTCCCAATAAAAAGGATGATAAATGGCTCCAAGGCTTTTGCATTTCCAAATCAGAACCCACCCAAGGTTTTTGGCCATCCCTGTTTGGATGGGGTTTGATGCAGCTCTCAGCTAGCAGTGGATTGGTTTGCAGGGGATGACATTTCCCAGAGAGAGGGGGAAATCTCCCACACCATAACCATGTGGGGAAGTGCATCTCCCAGATCGGGCCTCAGCAAGAGCAGCTCTGTGAGCAGCCAGGAGCTGTGAGTCATCAGCGGCTTGGAGATGCTCAGGAATGACTAATTTGAATTTTAAAGGGGAAAATAAAAGGTTACATGCTCGGGGGTGCAGGCCAGAGGCGGCTCTGGGGAGCTCTGGCAGATGAGAGGGGAGGAGGAGACAATTCCTGCTGGAGATGCCAGGAGGGCATTTCCCCCTGCCCATCCCTGGGTCTCTCATCCTGCTGCAATCCCACAGCAACCACGGACAGATGGGAGAAAACCCCAGCACTGGCACTGCTGCTCTCAGGGATCCATCCCTGAGGAGGGACAAGGGCTGCACATGGAGGGCCAGCACACAGGGAATGGCATTTTGGGGAGCAATTCCCCCTCTGAGGCATCTCCCCCACACCTTGCTCTGCTGTGCATCCTTCAGCTCCCAGACAATAACAGAAATATTCTGCACAGCTTTAAAGATGCCATTAAGGGAAGGTAGCTCAGAAACACTGAAGTTTCAGGCTGTATAACTTTCCTGCCACGGGAGTATTTAAATTGCATTTTGCTGCCTGTGATGGATCTGTCACCCCAGGAGCAGCAGAGCTCCTGAGCTGGGCTCTGGGAATATTAAAGAAGCTCTGCTCCAGGTTCATATATTTCAATCTCCTCGGTCTCGCTGGGCAGGCACTGCCAGGGCTGGCAGCTAAGTGGGTAAAAAATTAGCTATTTATTTATTCCCTCCCCCTGCATGCTCCCAGTAGGAGTAGCACAGTCACAGGCACTGGGGCTGGATCTAATCACAGATCTCTGATTGTGTTAACTGCCTTCTCCTGGGAGCAGAGGGGGAGGCTGAGCTGCCACTGCTATGGGGTGACCCCTGCTCGTGTCCTCACCTCCTCCTGCTGCCCCCTGAGGGCCCTGGGATGGACCTGCCAAGGCTGGGGAGAGCTGGGGCCCTGCTGAGCCCCTGGGCAAGGAGTGCCAGGCTGCTTTGGGATGGCAGGGACATGGAATCCCACCCAGTGCCACCCCTGCCATGGCAGGGACATGGAATCCCACCCAGTGCCACTCCTGCCATGGCAGGGACATGGAATCCCACCCAGTGCCATCCCTGCCATGGCAGGGACCCTAAATCCCATCCAGTGCCATCCCTGCCATGGCAGGGACACCTCCCACTGTCCCAGGTGCTCCAGCCCCAATGTCCAGCCTGGCCTTGGGCACTGCCAGGGATCCAGGGGCAGCCCCAGCTGTGCCAGGGGCTCCCCAGCTCCCAGGGAACAATTCCTCATTCCCAATCTCCCACCCATCCCTGCCCCCTGGCACTGGGAGCCATGCTGTCCTGTCCCTCCATCCTTGTCCCCTGTCCCTCTCCTGTTTTCCAGCCCAGAGCAGGGCAGATGCTGCTCCTCCTTCCCTTCTCCTTGCACAAAGGCTGGATTGGATCTTGGAGGTCTTTTCCCACCCTAATGATGGTGTGATTCCACACAAAGCAGGTCAGGGTGTTCTCATCAGGAGCTCTTTGGGGCTCGCTGACCCCTCGCTGCACTTTGTGCTCACACAGAAATGCTGCTATAAATGAGAATGAGCTGACTCTGCCCGAGCATTCCCGCCTGGCAGGACTGGCACTGCAGCTCAGCCCAGCCTGCAGAGGAGCTCCTATTACAGCTCACAGGATAATGAAGCTTTTCCTTTACCTGCACCCACTTAGAAAGAACACCATCAGAACTGGCACTTCCCATCTGAGCAGGGCTCTGCCAGGAAACTCCAAACCCCGGTGAACACAGCTCACTGGAAATGAAATCAGCAGCTTCCTACTGCACTGGGTGCCCAAGGCACTGGTTTGTTTTGGAGATGACAGCACAGGATGGCCCTGCCCCGTGCCAGGGAGCTCAGCAGGGCTGGACCCTGGCTCTGGGTGTCTGCACTGGCACACCTGGCGAGACACAAAGCTCTGGTTCCTCACCCACTGCACTGCAAGGTGGGCAAAGACCTCTGGGATCATCAGCACTGGCCCCAAAGCCCTGGGATCCCCATCTGTACTGCTCTGGCAGCACCCAGGGGGGCAGCAGAGGAGAGGCAGGGCAGGTTTCTGAACGTGTGAGCTCAGAAACCACCTCCAATGCTCTGGAATAGGCACCATGAGCCTGTGATGCATGAAGAGCAGAGAGACCCCAGACCCACATTTACCCTGCAAACACCAGCGGGGTGAAAACCTCCCGGGTAACCAGTGCACAACAGCAACAACCAGGGCTGAACCTCACCAGCAGCCCCTAGGGAAGGGGTTCAGAACTTCACCACCTCCCAAGGCTTTGAAAGCTCCTCCTGAGTCATCTCCCTCTGAAGTTTCCTCTCCTGTCACTGCAGTGAACATTTCAAAGCAGACGTTACGCTTTCATTTCAATTATTCTCTTTTTCTGCCCTCTGTTTTTCAGGGAATGTCAGTTTTCCCCTCAGAAGGGTTTATTTTATGGTTTCAGATAAGCTTTTAGGGATATTATAGGGCTGCTAGTCTGGAGCAGGCTCATCACACCCTCCCCAGTGTTTGATGCTGCCCTACTTTGAGGCTGTCTTACACAGACTATATTAAGCACACACATGCAAAAATGTTCCTTGTGATGTCTGGGTGCCTTGGAAAGAAACAAGTGGTGAAACAATTCCAAACAGGGCACACATTTCAGACTGACAAAATTATCCCCATCAGCTGGGGCAAGAAACCTCAAATTATCTCATTGATTAAAATCACATCCTTCCTCCCGCTGATCAAACGGATAATGCACCTTATTTATTTGGAAACAACCAACTCTGCTAAGTAGTACCTGCTGAAATTGAGCTCTCGAGATGAAATTAATGCCATTTGCTGCTTGAAACAGGAGGAAATGTGAAATACCTGTCTGGGGATGCGGGAGGAACATTTAACTTGGAATTCATAAATCCTTCCCTGACACCAGCAAGCTCAACAGAAAGCTCTGGGTAAATTCCTTTAAATTGAAACCTTAAGTGCTTTAAAAACACAAAGCAAAACTTCTGAGGTCTTCAGGTACCAAAGAGGCACCTAAACACCCAAAACCCACAGAGAGGCTGGGGCTGGCCCCTCCCTGGAGGTGCCCACGGCCAGGGTGGGCACTGGGGCTTGGAGCCACCTGGCACAGGGAAAGGTGTCCCTGCCATGGCAGGGTGGGACAGGTGAGCTTTGAGGGCCCTCCCAACCCAACCCATCCTGGGATGCAGGATTCCAAATTCTTCCCTGGACAGAGCAGCCCAGAGGATGGAAACCAATTCCACTCTGAGGAGAACCAGGATGGAAACAAATTCCACTCTGAGGAGAACCAGGATGGAAACCAATTCACCTTGAGAGAACCAGGATGGAAACCAATTCACCTTGAGGAGAACCAGAATGAAAACCAATTCCACCCTGAGAGAACCAGAATGAAAACCAATTCCACTCTGAGGAGAACCAGGATGGAAACCAATTCACCCTGAGAGAACCAGGATGGAAACAAAATCCACCCTGAGAGAACCAGGATGGAAACCAATTCACCTTGAGGAGAACCAGGATGGAAACCAACTCCACTCTGAGGAGAACCAGGATGGAAACCAATTCACCTTGAGGAGAACCAGGATGGAAACCAATTCCACTCTGAGGAGAACCAGGATGGAAACCAATTCCACTCTGAGGAGAACCAGGATGGAAACCAATTCACCCTGAGAGAACCAGGATGGAAACCAATTCACCCTGAGAGAACCAGGATGGAAACCAATTTTACCCTGAGAGAACCAGGATGGAAACCAACTCCACCCTGAGAGAACCAGGATGGAAACCAATTTCTGCAGGAGTTCTCAGCCTGGGTGCTCAGGTGGAGCCACACAAGACCTGAGCCTCCCTGCCCAGCTCACAGAACAGCTGAGAGTTTGCCACTCTCAAAGTCAAGAGCACTGAAAGTTTCTGACAGCAGCAATTCAGTCTTTCAGCTTAATGGAGGAAATGGGCAAAAAAAGCAAAATCCAGGACTGGTAGCTATAAAATTCTGTAGAGCAAATGTCAAAGAGTAATTAAGAAGAAGGGAGGATTTCTGTGGAGCTGAATGAATAATGAGGAAGGGAGCTACTGTTGAAAGTGACACTGCTTAATAATCTCATTGTAAAAACAGAGAAAAGTTGCATTCAGGGGAATTATTTTTTAATTATTTTGAATTGGTAGCTGGAAAATGAAAGGAAAGTGGGTGCTTGTGCTGTTAAATGCCACTAATGTACAAGGCTCCTGAACAAAAAGGCTTCTCAATTAAATCTCTCCCAACACAGGGCCACCACTTATCAGCTGAAATGCATTTTGTGCTGCCTTCTCTTGGGAACTCCACTGCTCAGGGATGGGAGATGATGAGCAAATCCATGAACTCCTGTGCTGCCTTCTCTTGGGAACTCCACTGCTCATCAATTGGGAGATGAAGAGCAGATCCATGGACTGCTGGGCTGCCATTTCTTTAGGAACTCCACTGCTCAGGGATGGGAAATGAGGAAAAAGAGCCATGGACTGCTGGGCTGCTTTTTCTTGGGAACACCACTGCTCATCAATTGGGAGATGAAGAGCAGATCCATGGACTGCTGGGCTCCCTTTTCTTTGGGGACACCACTGCTCAGGGATGGGAGATGAAGAGCAGATCCATGGACTGCTGGGCTGCCTTTTATTTGGGAACACCACTGCTCATCAGTTGGGAGATGATGAGCAAATCCATGGACTCCTGGGCTGCTTTCTCTTGGGAACTCCACTGCTCATCAATTGGGAAATGAGGAACCAGATCCATGAATTCCTGTGCTGCCTTCTCTTGGGAACTCCACTGCTCAGGGATGGGAAATGAGGAACCAGATCCATGGGCTGCTGGGCTCCCTTTTCTTTGGGAACACCACTGCTCATCAATTGGGAGATGAAGAGCAGATCCATGGGACCAGGTGCCAGGGCTCCCCTGGGCTCTGTGCCCTGCCCCAGACAGGGCTGGGGGCTCACCTGGCCCCTGCCATGCAGGCTGTGCCCCAGCAGTGGGGCTGGAGAGGACACACAGGGGGTGGGAGGGTCACCACAGGACACAACAACATGATGCAGACTCGCTGCTCTTTCCAAGGTAAAAAAAGGGAAGTTTATTTTTCTGTCCCAACATTTATAGATTTCCAGAAGTGGCAGTGCATTGAAGGGTGACAGTGCCACCTCTCCAATGACACCTCTCCAATGACACTGGACAAACCAACAGTCCAAGTTTCTCCTCCTCCACAAAAGAATGCAAAACAATGAGTTATTTACAGAAAATGCGTGAGAAAGTTCATTACAAGAATGTAAACATCAGAAGGCTTAGAAAAATCTTAAAAAAAACGGGGTGCCAGAGGGAGCAGAGTGCTGGGGCTGGCACAGCCAGGGGCACGGGCACACCACTCTGGGAGCCACCATTCACTCAGCTCATGCAGGACCAGCTGAGCCCTGGGCTCAGGCTGCTCTGAGGGGCTTTCCTTGATCCACAGGGCACATCCCATCCCAACACACCTGGTTTTAGCCATGTGCCAGGGAGAAGGTGGGATCAAACTCCAGGAGTGCCAGGAACACAGCTCAGAGCCAGGGACTGAGCCTGGAGCTGCTCCCAAATCTGCCCTTTTCTCAGCAAATCTGAAACCCAGTGCTCAGCCTCTCCTCCCTCCACATGCACTTCTTCCCCCTGCACTACATTATAGATGTTAGACAATCCAAGAGAGGAGTGCTAATTATTAATAGGAATTACCTGAACTGATTCACAATTACAGAATATTATTTTCTGTTACATTGCAACAGGACTGCAGGAATTCCATGAAACCCCAAATGAGCATCATCCATTCCCATTAAGGCCCATGCACACTGAACCCACAGTGCCTCTGCTGAAGGCAGTGATCCCATCAGGATTCAATCCCCCAATGATCCCATCAGGGTGAATCCCTGCCATGATCCCCATGAGGAGGGGCACAGCTGGGGTGGCTCCATGGCCCTGTCCCCATTCTGGGTCCCAGCTGCCAGCACTGCTCCCAAACCCCTCCTTGGGCAGCCCAGCTCCCATCACCTCTGCCCCCTTCCCTGAAACCTGGCCCATAAAAATGGGCACTTTGGGTTCCTTCCCCCTGATTAACAACAAAGAGAGGGGAAATGTCTCTGCAGTGCTTTTCTATCAGAGACATTCCAACAGGTGCTCAACACAACTCACTCCTTCCCTGCGTGGATATTTCTGCTCTGAGACTCTAACACATTACTAAACACTAAAATAGTCATTTATTTCTAAACTTTCTGCAGGAAAGTAAACACTGGATGTAAACAGGTTTTTTTCCATCCTCTTGAAGTGGGAAGAGACACAAACAGGGCCTTTTTCTACTGAGCAGGCCACACAAATCCCACACAGGTGGTACAGCAGAAATATCCAGATGGTTATTCTTTTTTGGAAAGAGTCTCTTTTTTCCCCTACCGCTTGTGATTCTCACTTCTAAGGGTTATTTTAATTTTTCAAGGGCTCTTTCAACACAAATTAGATGAACTATACAGGCCAGCATCCCAAAGACAAAGTTAATAGATTAAAGCCCAAATGAAGTGAAAACACTCCCCCACGATGCAGTGGCAGAAATCTGCAGCCTGGCTACAGCAGGCAGCTTTTCAATAAATAAATGCTATTATTGCTGATAAAAGCGTGATGGCATCTCCAGCTCAGCCAGTCCCTGTGGCTCCAGGGACTTTGAGAGCAGCAAGAAAAGCCACAGCTCTGGCAGGGGGGTCACTGCCCCACACTGGAGCCAGCTGGGATCTCCTCCCTCCAGGGCAGCACCAGCCCCACAGCCCTGCCCCAGATCCTGTCCCTGCTCACTCTGAGCCTCTCCTCCCTCCATCACAGCCCTGCCCCAGACCCTTCCCCTGCTCACTCTGAGCCTCTCCTCCCTCCATCACAGCCCTGCCCCAGATCCTGTCCCTGCTCACTCTGAGCCTCTCCTCCCTCCATCACAGCCCTGCCCCAGATCCTGTCCCTGCTCACTCTGAGCCTCTCCTCCCTCCATCACAGCCCTGCCCCAGATCCTGTCCCTGCTCACTCTGAGCCTCTCCTCCCTCCATCACAGCCCTGCCCCAGATCCTGTCCCTGCTCACACTGAGCCTCTCCTCCCTCCATCACAGCCCTGCCCCAGATCCTGTCCCTGCTCACTCTGAGCCTCTCCTCCCTCCATCAGCCCCGAGAAGCTGCTCCCCTGTCCCTGTGTAGGAAGAGGAGTTTAAGAGCCCCTGGAGCAGCTGGGTGGGCTCTGTCCTGTCCCAGCCCTGCTCCTGGGACCTGGCTGGGCAGGCAGGACAGGGGAGGGCTCAGGACAAGGTTTGTGCTCACCTGGGGGGATCCCTGCTCCTCCTCATTGCCGCCTCTCCCAGCCCACAGCCATTCCCTGGGAATGGGGAAATCCTGCATTTTTACAGTTTTTGTGCCTTTGGATGGTCAACAGTCATTTGGGATAGTGCTTTATGAACCTGATGATCTCAATTTGCATATCCTTCCATAGATTTGCATATCCTTCAATCTGAGCAGGAAAACGGGAGGGGACACTCCAAACTGGGCACCAAAGGGAAATGGGGAGTGAGGGGAGCCAAGAACAGGTCACAGCTACACTGAGGAGCACTTGGGAGGCAAGAAGCCAAAGGAAAGGAGATAAATAACTGCATGAATAAACCAGGGCTGCTGCTGCTCTGAGCAGGCACAGACAGGAGCTTTGCTGCAGCTCAGGATGGGAAGGTGGGAGCCTGTGAAGGTGGGAGCCTGTGATGGTGGTCACAGGGGTTTTTTAGAGGATGGAAGAGTCAGGATCTTGATTCCATGATCAGAAGGCTTGATTTATTATATTATGATATATATATAACATTATAACTATACTACATAGAGATAGAAAGGAAAGAGGCTTCTTCAGAAGCTGGCTATGCTGAGGATAGAATAGAAAGAATAATAACAAAGGTCTGTGTCTGCAGAGAGCGAGAGCAGCTCCACCATGAGTGGTCAGTAAATCCAAACATCTACAGGAGACCAATGACAGGTGGACCTGTTGCATTCCACAGCAGCAGATAATAATTGTTTACATTTGTTACTGAGCTTCTTCTCAGCTCCAGCAGGAAAAATCCTAAGAAAGGATTTTTCACAAAAGGTGTCAGCGACAGGAGCCCTGCTCTCTGAGCCCTGCTCTCTGATCCCTGCCCTCTGACCCCTGCCCTCTGAGCAGGCTGCCCATGGGAATGGAGACTGAGCCCACCCAGCCAGGGCAGGGCTGCTCCCAGGGCACAGTGAGTGGCACTGAGCTGGATTCAATCCCCCATGGCAGGGAAGGGACAGGGCAGCAGTGACCCAGGGCAGGGCTCAGGGTCTGGGAGGGCTCCAGGAGCAGCCACAGGGAGGGACAGCAGAATTAAATGCACAACATCAAAATCTAAAGAGGTGTAGTTGAGAAGCAGAACCCCCTGAACTGTTGGCATCCCATTGCAGGGGTTCCACACTGCTGTCTCCTATCACAGCAGTTCCACACCTTCCCGGTGTTCCTCATGGGCAGCTCCCCCAGCTCTGACTCTTTCTCCTTCCCAAAGCAGCCACTGACCCCAGCTCCCTTCTCACCACCACCCCACTCTGTTACAGCATCTTCTTCTCACTGGGTACAGCTGTGGTTAAAGTCAGGCCTGCTCCTGATCTTTGATAATTAGCCCAGCTGCAGCTCCTTAGGGGTGACATTACTTTCTATCTTTATTTTCTTATATTCTATCCCCCTACACTGAACCTGTTCTGTGTATTACCCTAAAAACCTGCAGGTTTGGAATGTCTGGGAGAGCAGGCACTGCACACAAGATGGGAGATTCATTTACAGATTGCTACAGAAATCCAACAGCTTTTCCCACAATGCACTAAACCCAGGAACTTTTCAAATCCCTTAGAAAAACATCACTTTCTGCTACTGAAAGTTTCAGTCAAGTCAGGCCCTAGTGATCATCTAACCTTGAGAAACTGCATCTTTTTTTTGGCTGGACTGTAATAACTTGTGAGTGACATATCTGATCCACTCAGAAATGTCTGGGAATTAAGCAGGCACCAGTAGGCAGAGTCCAATTGATTTTGGAGAAAGCCAGGAAGGAGCAGAGTAAATGAGGCCCATATTACTCTCTTTATCTGGTTAGCAGATTAATTTCCTCCAGCATCTCTGTAATCATTTATAAATAGCTGATGGCAGCTTTAGAAAATAAAAAGAAAAGAAAAATCAGTTCAAATTGACATCTCAAAGCCTCACTGCCCATGGAGAGAAATTTAATGGGATCACAGCTTGGGCTAAGGGCGCTCTCATGGAATAATTTCAGTGGGAAAAGATCTCCAGGATCATCCAGCCCAACCTTTGTGAGGATCCCCAGAACTGAGAATGCAGGGCAGCTCTGTGGGAGCCCAGCCCAGCCCGGGATGCTGAGATTGCTGTGGCAGAGCTGTGAGTACAGCCCAGGGCTGTACACGATAGGAGGTGTGTGGTACTGCCCTGCTGTGACACAGACCTTTCCTGGGCAGCTTCATTCCAAAAGAACCAGCTCTGAGATCCTCTGTGGCTGCTGGTGTGGATTAACCCTTGAGACCGAGCATGTGTTTAAGCACCATCACAGCTGCCAGAACAGAAAATGCTTCTTGCAGGCAGAGATGGGGCACAGGGACCTTCCCCCTGCTGACAGTGACAATCCACCCGCACTCAGAGCTCCTGGCATTCCTGGGGACTCCAAGGTGCTTTCCTGCCAGAGCAACGTGGTTTTTCCAAAGGGGCACCAGCTCCCACGGAAATTCCCTATTTCCCAGCAGTGCTGCAGCACAGATCCCGTGTCACACCAGTAAAATGAATTCCACTTCTTGAGATTCTGGGTCACAGCTGCACCTCCCCAGAGCTCCCTTCCCACCAGTGCTGATCATCACCACGTTATTTATTTGTTATTTCCCATTTGCCCTCTGAATCCCCATCCTCTGAGCAACCTGGGGCTCAGCTCCTGCCTGCCCTGCCACGAGTCCCTCCCAGAGCCCAGATGTCTCTTAAGCACCGAGAACGATCCACTAATGGCTTTATGGGGTTAATTAACTGTTTCTTTTTCGAGATAAGAGAACTTGCAACGAGGAACATTATCTTTAGTGCTACCTCTGCAAACAGGGAGTACAGGATAATTGGTACTGCTGCTATTGCCCATTATGCGCTGGAATTAAGGCAGGGAATTTACACACAGTGATTACCACTGGTGTTTTATTACCTCCCGTTCCTCTAATGGACGGCAGCTCTCACAATGGCTGTGCAAGGAATCTGCTTTATGCCTCCCCTGAAGCGCCCATCGTGCTGCGGTGCCATCTCCAGCCCGCAGGGTCTCTGCTGATAAGGAGCCCCCGGCCCTGCCAGGCCCGGGGAGAGCATGAACTGCACTCGGCATCATCCACAGCCTCCAGGAGCGTCCAACGGGACATGAAGAGATGCTCTGTCAATCCGGGAGAGTCCAGGGGTGATGAAATGCCTCAGACTTCATTTCAGCTAAAACCCTTGCAAGAGTCTGGATGCTCCAGGCTGGAGATGGTGACAAGCAAACCAGGACACAGACCCCAAACCAACAACGAACTTTGTTCTGGTGCTGAGAGCAGGGATGGGGCAGGTGCCTGCTGTGCCCTCCCTGCTCTCAGTCAGGTGTGGAAGCACCGAGAGCCCAGGCCAGGGCCTCCCCTCCCTCTCAGGGGACAAATCCTCCCCTGGCCAACCTAAATTCTCCCTGGATTTAAATCTCCCTGCATTTACTTCTCTGTGTTCAACCCCCAACATGTCACCACCTCTTCCCTTGGTCCTCACAGAGACAAAGCCTGTGTGAGACACTGAAATTCTGTTCAGGGCATTGCCCCAACCTGGAGAATTGTTACAAACAATTTCTAATCAAAACTGAGGCAGATATACAACATTTGTTTTACTCCTCCCAGCACTGAAAGCTTTCTGCATTCTGCTCATCCCTGTCTCCCAATGACAAAGATGGCAATGAAGCTCCCAAATAAGCTGAGTGCATTGTAACTAAAGCTAAAGGGTCCCAAATTAAATATGAGCAGTGTACAATTTAATCTGTTTTCCTTTTTCCTACAACTCATAAAAAAACCTCAAATTGTGCTTCTGCAGTTTAAGACATCAGCAAATTCTCTAATTGCTTTCCAGAACCATTGTTATTTTATGAAGGGACTCTCCATCCTCCATGTTCTACAGCTGGAAAATTAAATTACCCTTTGCAGGCAACGTGCACAGGAGCCACAGGCACATTTCTGAACAGACATTGGGATATTGGGAGGGAATTCCAGGCAGGAAGGGTGGGCAGGCCCTGGCACAGGTGCCCAGAGCAGCTGTGGCTGCCCCTGGATCCCTGGCAGTGCCCAAGGCCAGGCTGGACATTGGGGCTGGAGCACCTGGGGCAGTGGGAGGGGTCCCTGCCATGGCAGGGGTGGCACTGGAGGGGTTTAGGAGGGATTTGGAGGGGTTTAAGGTCCCTCCAACCCAAACCATCTCAGGATTGGAAATCCCTGCACATCCAGGTGTCTGTGGGTGCCCTCCCCAGCCCAGCTCCAGCAGCAGAGCCCTTCCAGAAGGGAGCCCTGAAGCACTGCAGAGGTACCAGGTGCCCCCTCTGCCCTGGCCCAGCAGGAGCTGCAGGGAGGGCTGGGGCTCTGTCCCCTGCCAGCAAACACAGCTCCTTTGCACTCAGACTCATCCAATCTTGGTCTTCTCAAAGCAATAATTCACGGGCAGCTTCTCCTCCCTCACTGCCACTGCTCCACTCACAGCACTGCCCTGTGCCCCCTGCCCAGCTCCATCCAGCCACCCCTCACTCCCCTCAGCAGCTCCTGTCACCTTTGCCTTCCCCCTCTTTGGGCACAGCCAGCACACCAGGTCAGTGGATCCCCCTGGACCAGCCTGGTTTTGCTCCCCTCTGCTTTTTACTTCTTTCCTTTCTTAGACACCTGTAATCTCCCCAGACTCTTTATGCTGTTATTGATATCTCAAAGCCTGCCTTGGCCATCCCTTGTGTCCCCCTCTGCCATGGTGCCAATGAACCCACGGTGCCCAGTGAACCCACGGTGCCAAATGAACCCACGGTGCCCAGTGAACCCACGGTGCCAATGAACCCATGGTGCCCAGTGAACCCATGGAGCCCAGTGAACCCACGGTGCCCAGTGAACCCACGGAGCCCAATGAACCCACGGTGCCCATGAACCCATGGTGCCAATGAACCCATGGTGCCAATGAACCCACGGTGCCCAGTGAACCCACGGTGCCAATGAACCCATGGAGCCCAATGAACCCACGGTGCCAATGAACCCACGGTGCCCAGTGAACCCACGGTGCCCAGTGAACCCATGGTGCCAATGAACCCATGGAGCCCAATGAACCCACGGTGCCAATGAACCCACGGTGCCAATGAACCCACGGTGCCCATGAACCCATGGTGCCCATGAACCCATGGTGCCCAAGGAACCCATGGTGCCCAAGGAACCCATGGAGCCCAATGAACCCACAGTGCCCAAGGAATCCATGGAGCCCAATGAACCCACGGTGCCCATGAACCCATGGAGCCAATGAACCCACGGTGCCAATGAACCCACGGTGCCCAATGAACCCATGGTGCCAATGAACCCATGGAGCCCAATGAACCCACGGTGCCCAGTGAACCCACGGTGCCCATGAACCCACGGTGCCCAATGAACCCACGGTGCCAATGAACCCACGGTGCCCAGTGAACCCACGGTGCCCAATGAACCCACGGTGCCCAGTGAACCCACGGTGCCCAGTGAACCCATGGAGCCCATGAACCCATGGAGCCCATGAACCCACGGTGCCAATGAACCCATGGAGCCCAATGAACCCCTGGTGCCCAATGAACCCACGATGCCAATGAACCCATGGTGCCAATGAACCCACGGTGCCAAATGAACCCACGGTGCCCAGTGAACCCATGGTGCCCAGTGAACCCATGGAGCCCAATGAACCCACGGTGCCAATGAACCCATGGAGCCCAATGAACCCACAGTGCCAATGAACCCATGGAGCCCAGTGAACCCATGGAGCCAATGAACCCATGGAGCCCAGTGAACCCACGGTGCCAATGAACCCATGGAGCCCAGTGAACCCATGGAGCCAGTGAACCCACGGTGCCCAGTGAACCCATGGAGCCAATGAACCCATGGAGCCCAGTGAACCCATGGTGCCAATGAACCCACGGTGCCAATGAACCCATGGTGCCAATGAACCCATGGAGCCCAGTGAACCCACGGTGCCCAGTGAACCCACGGTGCCCAGTGAACCCATGGTGCCAATGAACCCATGGTGCCAATGAACCCACGGTGCCAATGAACCCACGGTGCCCAATGAACCCACGGTGCCCAGTGAACCCACGGTGCCCAGTGAACCCATGGTGCCAATGAACCCACGGTGCCCAGTGAACCCATGGAGCCCAGTGAACCCACGGTGCCCAGTGAACCCATGGAGCCCAATGAACCCATGGTGCCAATGAACCCATGGAGCCCAGTGAACCCATGGAGCCCAATGAACCCATGGAGCCCAGTGAACCCCTGGTGCCAGCTGCCTCCTCCACCAGCTTCTGTCTGCCCTGAGTCTGCCCAACAAACAGCAGCAGGTAAAGCTGGCCTTAATTAACGCCCTGCTTTGATGAATGCACTGCCCATTCTCAGTGTCAGTGTCTCCACACCTTCTCCATGGACACAAGCACTGCCAACTCATGGACATCAGCATCAGACAGAAGTTTAGGGAACAGACACAAACTCAAGTGCGTCACTGCAGAGCTCGACAGAAAATTCCTTGATCAGATCCTTATAAATCCTCATCTGTGCTGCCACAGATTCATTTGGGGTTTGTGCTAATTCACTGCAGAGTCCTGTAATCCCTTGTCATAAATGTGAAGGATTTCACCCAGCCTATTAACCTGCAGAATTACAGATTGCCAGGGAGTAAATCATCCCCCTTTTCCAGTCACACCAACAAAAGGTTGAGAAAAATTACTCATTCATTTTTATAATCCTTTAATTCTCATAGATGTTCCTCTGGAAATTGATTTAAATTGATGAGTCACAGGGCAGGATTGGTGGGAGTTTGTCAGGCTGCAGACGGTGCCTGTGATGGAGCAATCCCAGCTGCAGCCCTGGGCCTGCCCCAGCTCATCCCTCTGCCACCCTGGCACTCAGCACCCAGCTCCCCAGGCTGCCACAGCAAATGGCATTTCATTCCATGGAGCCTGACCTGTCCTGACACTCATTTTTCTGCTGCTCACATGGATGAGAAGGGCAAGGCAGAGGCAGAAATTCACCTTCTGCAGGAGTCAGGGGCTCTGTGCTGGCCTCAGGACGCTCTGTGCCTGTCACCCATTGCAGGGACAACGTGCAGCCCTGAGACCCCACAAAGACCCCCCAGGAAAGCCCCAGGCCCCACACAGAGCATCTCATCCAGCTGCAGGCTGAGCCACAAGGGAGCACCTGCAGGGACTCAGCACCAGGCGCAGAAGGAAAGCACTGCCCAGCTCCTCACATCCTCTGCTCTGACAAAATAATCCCAAGAGATTTTCTCCTCTCTGGGTTATTGCTGGTCAGCTGCTTCCCAAGAGATATTTGCCTGATATAATTCACACAAAGGATAAACAAAACTTAACTTATGACTCCATCATAATGACTCTTGTCCTTGTTTTGTGACCAGAGAGGATCTGAATTTCAGAAACGATGATGAAAAGCTCCCGGCTTAGCCTGAAAAATCTCTCTCACAGAACCAGGACACTGTTACAAATAATTGAGTTGTCAGTAGCACATGAAGTTCCCACCCTCTGCTGCTGGGAGTGGACTCAGCCCGAGCAGCAGTGGCAGCACACAGACACCCACCCTGGGCTCTGAGCAGGGCCTGGGGTGCCCCAGAGCTGCTCTGGCCTGGCTCTGGTTTGCTGGGGCTCTCCCCATCTAACACAACAGGAATTCCATGTGCTGGAATTCCCATCTAACACAACAGGAATTCCATGGGCTGGCCAGGATGTCCAGCAGGAAAAGGAGACAAAGCAGCCCCAGGAGCTGTGAGGCAGTCAGGTCATTTCTGCAGAGACACCTGGCACTGCCACACAGGGATTCAGGATTCCCATTAATATCCCCCAGGTTTTCATTCCAGATGTTGCTGGGACATTCAGCCTCTGGCACTCAGTGCTTACAGCCCACAGCTGCCCGTGGCACCTCCAGGCACTGACCACGATTTGATTTTCTGGCTAAAACCCCAGCAGCCTTTAAGTTCAGAAACGTCCCTGAGTGTGCAAAACACCCCTCTCAAGCTGTGAACCCCAACACAGCCCCAGCTCCCATTAGCTGGATATACAGCCTGTAATTACCCCAGCAATATCTGCTTTCTGCAAGGGAATCTCTGCTAATTTTCCTTCGTCCCTGTTCTGAAAACCAATTCATTATCAGGTGGACAGGAGCAGTGAAATTCCAATTACATGTCCAATAAATTTCGTTTTATTCCTTCAGCACAACTTTAGCAGAAGGAGCTGCCACAAGTCCTGAGAGCCAGAGCAAGATGAGCTTCAAGATGGAAGGTCCCTGCCAGGTGTGGAGATGCCAGTGAATCAGTGAATGAGTAAATCAAACACACGTGAGCACATCAGATGTAAATTAGTAAATCAAACACACGTGAGCACATCAGGAGTGCTCTGCTCTCACTGAGGCCAATAAACAGAAATTCCAGAGTCTCCAAGGGGCTCCTGGAGACTGAGCCTGGCAAGTCCTGCTCCAGCCCTGCCCGTCCTGCTCAGCAGAGTGACCATGGCTTTGCCATCCCAGAACAGAGCCAGGGGGTCCCTGAGGCTGGCACAGCCCTCCCAGCCCAGGGAGTGCCAGCTGTGCCCACCCTGTGCCCAGCCCATAGAGCCCCAGCTGTGCCCACCCTGTGCCCAGCCCAGGGAGCCCCAGCTGTGCCCACCTCCTTCTGAACGAAGCAGAGGAGCCATCCCAGCCCTGGCAGTGCCAGGGCTCCCCAGGAGCTCAGGAACACAAAGCCTGTGCAGGGTAATTCCCTGAGGAGAGCCCTGAGAATGAGCAGAGCTGGCACACGGGCTGGTGCCACGGCGGGGCCGGGGATGGGTTACACAACAGCTCTGCTGGGTGAGTTCTGCCCTGCCCTGCAGCTGCCATGGCTGCTCTGTGCCATCCTGCAGCTGCCATGGCTGCTCTGTGCCACCCTGCAGCTCCCAGAGCAGCTCTGTGCCACCCTGCAGCTCCCATGGCAGCTCTGTGCCACCCTGCAGCTCTGTGCCATCCTGGAGCTCTGTGCCACCCTGCAGCTCCCACGGCAGCTCTGTGCCATCCTGCAGCTCTGTGCCATCCTGCAGCTCCCAGGGCAGCTCTGTGCCACCCAGAGCAGCTCTGTGCCACCCTGCAGCTCCCATGGCAGCTCTGTGCCACCCTGCAGCTCTGTGCCATCCTGGAGCTCTGTGCCACCCTGCAGCTCCCACGGCAGCTCTGTGCCATCCTGCAGCTCTGTGCCATCCTGCAGCTCCCAGGGCAGCTCTGTGCCACCCTGCAGCTCTGTGCCATCCTGCAGCTCCCAGGGCAGCTCTGTGCCACCCTGCAGCTCGGTGCCATCCTGCAGCTCCCATGGCAGCTCTGTGCCACCCTGCAGCTCCCATGGCAGCTCTGTGCCACCCTGCAGCTCAGTGCCATCCTGCAGCTCCCACAGGCAGGGCAGCAGCCAAGCATCACCAGCCCTCCCAGCTCCCCGGGCACCAGCTCCAGCCCTCCCAGCTCCCCTGGCACCAGCTCCAGCCCTCCCAGCTCCCTGGGCACCAGCTCCAGCCCTCCCAGCTCCCCTCCTGGACAAGAGCTGAATTAGGAAGGTGCCCTGGTACCCGCCTGGCCCTGGGGCACAGCCAGACCCCCCAGCACTCCTGATGCCCCAGGCCCTGGCTCCATGGGGAAGGAAGGGACTGGGGAGTACCCAGGGCTGGAGTCACTTAGGGTGGCAGTCACTCAGGGTGGCAGTCACTCTGCAAAGGGACGAGTCACTTTTCCGTAACATTACTCCAAATCAATAAAGTTCTTCTCAAAAATGATCTTTCCAAAGCAGAGAGCCTGAATGGTGTCTGCTCTGAAATCTGATGAATGCAGTGCACGAGTGCTTTGTGCATCTGATACCACCACTCTTGGATGTAACTCCAGCACAGTATGGAAATGATAAACTTCCTGCCTGAAATTAAAATTGCTTGTCTTAAATCCTGCTCACAAAATCCTGGCAGCATCACAGCAAAATTGCTTCATGTGTTAAAATTGCTCCCAGGATCCAAACCCAGCTGGTGGGAGCCAACCACCCATCCCTGGCTGCCCACCCTGAGCACTGACAGAATTCCCTTTTGGAAAAATCAGATTTATCCAGAGAGGCCGACTGGAGGCACAGCAAGCAGGCAAAAGGCAGAAAGAGGAGGCACAGGAAGAGAGACTTCCATGCTGGACTGAGCTCCTGAGCTTGGTTTATCATCAGCAACAACAACAACCCCTTCCTCAGAGCTGCCCCAGAGCACAGCAGCCCAGTCAGTCTCTGCCACCAGGGAATTGCCTTTCCAGGCAGCCCAGCCCCATTTAGCACTCAGCCCGCAGCAAGGATAATGCAAACAGACTTCATTGCTACAACTGACTGACTGGGAGGACACAATTCTCAATAAATCTAATATTTCCAAGCGCTCTTCCTGCCAAAGCAGCACTTTGGATTTGTGTTGGTTACAGCAGCGAGCAATAATGCATTTCAGATCTAATAGTCTCTGCAGCAGGGGCAGCTCCGAGTGCTCTGCCAGCACTAAAGAGCTCCAGTGGTAGGAGACACTCAGGGACAGACTGCTGCCCCAAACTGAGGGAACAGCCTCCAACACCCACCCAGAACCACGGCATGCAGAGGGAAAGCTGTGCAGAGAGCCACAGCCCCTGAGCTGAGACTGCTGCAAACACACCTGGCTCCTGAGAGCACCTGGAGTGACTCCTGGGATGGTGAGAGGGGTCACAGCAAACACACCTGGATCCTCAGAGCACCTGGAGCAGCTCCTGGGATGGTGAGAGGGGTCACAGCAAACACACCTGGCTCCTGGGATGGTGAGAGGGGTCACAGCAAACACACCTGGCTCCTCAGAGCACCTGGAGTGACTCCTGGGATGGTGTAGGGGGTCACAGCAACAGCCTGGCCCTCAGAAGCCTCTCTGGCTGGGCTGGTTTGTGTGGAAATGTGACTTCAGAAGTCACCAGCACCAGAGCTGGGAGCATTTCCATCCCCCAGCCACAGCAGCCGGGCTGAACAGGGCAACAAAAGCAACAAAAGCAGCAAAAGCAGCAAAAGCTGCCTGGCTGCAGAGCCCTGCAGGAGGGAGGGTGGCAGTGGATGTGTAGGACTGGAGTGAGCAGCACAGCTGGGGACAGGACAGACAGACAGACAGACACCTCTGCCAAAGCCAAACACATCCCTGCTGGTCTGGGCTGGAGTGCCCAGAGGGGCCCCCAAGCACAGCAAAGCTGGCAGAGCCCAGCACAGCATCCCTGGGCTGGCAGGGGCTGGGATGGAGCCCCATCCCCAGGGAGGAGGGAGGAACAGGGCTCAGGGTGCCAGGGCTCAGGGGTGCCCCAGGACTCAGGGTGCCAGGGCTCAGGGTCCCCGGGGCTCAGGGTGCCCCAGGGCTCAGGGTGCCCCAGGGCTCAGGGTGCCCAGGGCTCAGGGCCCCACTGCTGGCTGAGCCTGCCTGGCCCTCCCCAGCCCAGCACTGATGGATTGGGTGAATCCACAGCTGCTGCCTCAAGCGCTCAGCACGGGCAGAGTGATGTGCCACTCCATCATCAGCATGGATTCCACAGAGCCAGAAACCCGGGATGGCCAAAGGAATAATCTGCCATTCATCAGCAGCACTCCAGGAGCCAGAGCAGCACGGAGAGCACAATGATTTCTGATGCTCATTGACTCTCATGCAGCTCCTCAGCTCCAAGGAAGAATGGCTCCTCATTCTTTTTGATTTCTGGATCACAAACACCCTTCCTCACAAACCCTGCCCGCAAGAGCTGCAGCTCTGCTTTATCCCTGCTCCACCTGACTTCCCCCTCGTTTTTAAGTGTAACGGATTTCTTTTTTCTCCATCTATAAAAATAATATTGGCAGCAACATCTGACCAGAGCTCTTGGCTGCTTTTCCTCCCAGAAATTGCTGTGACTCCAGGGTACTTGTGCTGCTGCCAGAGCTGAGTCCCAGCAGCTCTGGGGCTGCAGGACCAACACCTCAACCACTGATGTCAAACACTGTCACATCTTTATTTTGGCACATCAGAGACCACATTTCTATTGCTGTCTCCAAAACTCTCAGAGGCTTTATGGCCAACAAAGCAATGATAACCTACATGGATGATCAGTGTTCTCTTAATGAGAGCCATTCCAGGGTTTAGCTATAAAAGATGCAAAGCTAAGTGTGCTCACTCCACAGGAGTTTTGACAACTAAATTTATTTCTTTTTCTCTCCTTAACCTTGGGAATGTAGTAGTGCCACTAATGACTGCAAGAGAGAAGGAAGCAGTTTAATCTGAATGATTATGCTCCCTCTGTGGCCTGGAGAAATGGACTGAAGAACTTTCCAGGAGCTGCTGGATGGTTTGTGTTGGCTCCAAGGCAGAGGAGTGCTGGAGCCCCACTCACCCTCCTTGGAGTGCCAGGGATGCCACCACAGCTGCTGTGGCTGCATTAAAGGGCAGGGAAAACCACTTTGGGATGGACAAATACCTCTCTAAAATTTCAACTTCCCCTGATGGTGTGGGGGGCATTAAAACTTCACCATTAAAGGGTATATCCTGCTTTTTCTGGTCATTCCACAGAAATACAAGATACAGGGGCAGCTGTGCCTGGTGCCAGAGGAGCTTGGTAAATCCAGGCCTGAAAGAGTGGTGCTGCTTTGATCACTGCCTCCCTTATCAGCCCCCGGCTGGAATTACAGCCTAAGCTCCTTACAGGGAGCTTTTCACTGCCCTGCATTCTGCAAGAGCTGCCTCAGGTCTCAGAGAAAGGTTTAATCTGCAGCCCACTGAGAAAGGCAGTGCCACTGTCCCCTCCTTGCTCCAGAGGGTGGCACCTGCTCAGGAGGGTAACTGCACCTGGCAGAGCAGCCTGGCATGTCCTGGCTGCTGGGCAAGCTCTGCCCTGGGAGAGCTGCAGGCACCCAGCAGCAGCCAGAGCCCTGGGCATCAACCAGCTGCAGAACTAGTCTGAGCTGGCACTCACCTCCCCTCCCATGTCCAAGTGGAGTCTGAGCCCTTCAGTGCCCAGGGTGGTGGCACAGGTGCCAGGGCTGCTGGATCTGCACTCAGTGACTCCATCTGAGATCAGGGTGAGGAGAGGAGGCTCCTCCTGCAGCCCAGCCAGGCAAGTTTGCAGCCAGTCCCACTAATTAGAGAATCCATTACCACCAGGGCACTATTTCACTGCTGACACTTTATTTTCCTCTCCACAGCCACATTTCCCTCAGCACCCAGCATCACTCAGCTCGCTGAAGGGCAATTTGATGCCAAGGAAATCAGGAGGCAGAGAGAGGCACATCAAGCACGGAGAGGCACATTAGGAGCAGGGAGAGACTATTTCTTAATATTTCCTTCCTTCTTATCTCCCAAAGACATTAGATTGGGCAGGCAGAGGGCTCCATAAAACATCCCATAAACAATTAGGAGCACCAAAGCCTCCCTGAGCCATTTGTCTGGAGGGAGGCTGCAGCAATGTGTGCAGTGTGTCTGTGCCACTGTGCCACGTGCTGCCAGCCCCTGGGCACTGCCAGGACCCCGGGCCTGCCCCCCTCCCTCAGGAATTCCTTCCCAAACTCCAAATTAAATCCAATTTAGCAAAGCTGTGCTAGGAGCTGAACAGTGATCTCCATCCATTCATTTATTTAACTACAGGCTACACACAGGATTCACTCAGATGAACAATTACACAAGGAAAAGAAATCCAGACATCAACTGCCCACACGTGGTAAAGAACCTCCTGAAATTACCTGGGAAGAGCTTTAATTGCAACAGTGCCTGAGAAATACTTTCAAATAGAACACGATATCTAAAATTAGTGTTTTCCTTCAGTGCCAGTGTCCCACACTGGGGTTTGTGAACAGGCAAGAGAAGCTCCCCAGCACAAGGGATATGAGCTGGTGATGTTCCCATCTCAGCACATCCTGATCCTGGCAATCCCCATCCCTAAGGAAAATGTGACAGCACCAGGAAGGCACAGCCATGGCACAGCACTGAGCTCTGGGGCAGGGATGCTGACACGAGCTCAAAGAAAGGGCACAACAATTGCACTCTCAGAATTTAATTACACTGAGAGAGAGTTTAGAGTGTTCCCAAGGCTGAGAGCTTGATTTAGTTTGTGTTGTGTGCAGAAATGGTCAGTGCTGGGTCACACCTCTGCCTTTGCCTTCATGGGGACAGTGCTCAGAGCTGTGCCCGTGGGACCAGCCCTGGGCTCAGCCAAACCCTGCTGCAAACAGCTCAGGGAGGGGATGGCACAACAGGGGATGGCAGGAAACCAAACATCCCTGCAAAGCAGCATTTATACCCCTATAGCCCTGCAAAGCAGCATTTATACCCCCAGAGCCCTGGAAAGCAGCATTGATACCCCTACAGCCCTGCAAAGCAGCATTTATAGCCCTACAGCCCTGCAAAGCAGCATTGATACCCCTACAGCCCTACAAAGCAGCATTTATACCCACACAGCCCTGCAAAGCAGCATTTATACCCCCAGAGCCCTGCAAAGCAGCATTTATACCCACACAGCCCTGCAAAGCAGCATTTATACCCCCAGAGCCCTGCAAAGCAGCATTTATACCCACACAGCCCTGCAAAGCAGCATTTATACCCACACAGCCCTGCAAAGCAGCATTGATACCCCCAGAGCCCTGCAAATCCCACCAGCCCTCCTTGTTCCCCTGCTCACTGCCCCACACAGGAGCTGCTCCCTGCCTGGCAGCCAGGGGTGACTTTCTGCAGGGTGTCTCAATGTCTGAGTACACAAAAGCAGCTGAAATCCAATTATGATCCACTTGGGCCCCTGCCAACCTGCAGATGAAGTTGCCAAATTACTTCCCATTAACTTTTATGTCTCCCACAGCCATGCAGCGTTCCCCCCAGCCCAGCCCTGTGCCAGTAAGGGTTTAATTGCCAGCCTTGCTCTCCCAGCTCTCTCAGGGTGCTCTGGTGGCCCTGCACCCCCCTCCTGTCCCCTGGCACACAGAGAGGCACAGCACAGGAACTGCCCACATCAAAAATCACCTGAGCCCAAACACAGCCCTTCCCTCAGCTCCCCCAGCCCCAGAGGCAGCAGCTTCCAACCAGAACACACCCCAGAAATGCTGGATGTGGGGCAATTCATGGGCACAGCCACAGGGCCACTCAGGAAAGCCTTTTGGGAGAGGGTTTTGGGACTGAAATGGGGAAATCCCTGAGCAGTGTGGAACAGAGACCTCCAGACCTGAGTCATTCCCTGATTACAGCAACTTCTGCTGGCAGCTCCCCTGTTCTGCATCCCACACCCCCATTGGGGACACACCAGTGCCTGTTTGCCCCTGTGTGCTGTCCAGCCTGGAGCACGTTTAGCACTGCACTGAGATCCAGGAGCAGCCTCGTCGAGGGGAAAAAGAAGTGAGAAAGATGCAGGAGAGGTGAAAAATGTGAGAGGTTTGCAGCCCAGCCACTAAGGAAATTTAAGTGGTCTGATGTCAAATCATCACCGTTTCTGGGAGCAGGAGGCTGTCAGCTGATGGATGAGGATGCACAAGCATCTCTATTCCACAGGCAGGAGAGGCACTAAGGCTAAAATATCACCGTGCTTGGTGTGACAGTCCCACTTAGAGTCACCAGCTTTGGCAGGGTTTGCCTTTGGAGGCCTGTGCCATGGAAACTCAGTTATCCAGCTTGGGAAATTGCCTTTCAGCCATTCTGCTGGGCTGATTAATTAGGCTCCTTTAGCGAAAACATCTGAGAAACAAAGATCTAACACCTGATTTATTCACTCTGGGGAGACTGACCCACCCCTGTGCTGGCACTTGTGCTTCAGTTAAGAGCTCTCCACACGAGGAAGAGGAGGGCAGGGCCACGAGCACGGCAATGAGAGGAATCCTGCTGCTGGGCACTGCAGAAACGTGGCAAGGAAAAGGTTTCACCGTGTAATTTCTGACCCATTAAAATCAGCTTTTTCCCCCTGGGGGTCACTTCAATCCCAGCATTAGCCACACATTTCCAACACACAAAAAACGGGATTGAAAACCCACACCTCCATTAGCAAATCCTCATTTACCTGGGAATTTCCTGCCTGCAGGGCTCACGGTGGGAGGGGGTGCAGAGGACACTTTGGCTCAGATAATACTGGAATCTATAAATACCCCTGTGAAATATCCTCTTTGATAACATCAGGCCAGATTTCAGAAGTTATTTACTCCCAGCAGCAGCTAACCCTGGCAGTAATCCTGCCAACTGCTCCAGGATTTCTTCTGTGCCAGTGGGTGACGGTGGCAGGGCCAGGCCCGGGGGCTCAGTGGGCCCAAGCCCTGTGCCCTGGGCAGCCCTTTCCTACCCTGGCCAGCCTGGCACACCCAGCCCGGGGTCTGAGCCCTGCCTTCCCACCAGGAGATGCCCGAGTGCTTCCACAGAGCTCCACAGGAATTTGGCTATTCCAAAACTCAGCCATCAAAGCCAGAGGCTGCTCCAGCACAGGGGATGCAAATTCCCTTCCCTGCTCCCTTGTCAAGGAGGGCCAGGGCTATGGAGGAGGCAGATGTGCTCCTGCCACACCAGGGCAAACCACCTTCTATTCCAGCAGCATGGAATCTCTGAGGTTAGAAAAGCCCTTCCAGATCCCTGAGTCCAATTCATACCCCAGTCCTGCCAAGGCCAGCACTGCCCCTGTCCCCAAGAGCTCTGACATCCCTCTGGGGATGGGGACTCCACCATTGCCCTGGGATCTGTTACCCACTGCCCTGGACTGCACCCAGCCAGCAGAACCCAGAAACATCCCCTGATGGTGCTGGCCTGCAGCCAGGGGTGTCCCTGGGCACCAAACCCCTCCCCAGCGCTGTAACCCCCAGGCTGGCACTCGGGAGTGCTGGGATCTGCAGCATTTCCCTGGGATTCCACTGCAGCACCACCCCAAGGAACAGCTCACTGAGAGGATGCTCCTGCCAGAAATGCCGTGAGGGACAGCCCGGCAAGGGAGGGAAGGACAAATCCCGGCCCCAAATCATCCCTGTGCTGCTATGACCCATCTGGGAGCGCTGGGATTTGCAGCATTTCCCCTTGGATTTCAGTTCCAGCACCACCCCAAAGAACAGCTCACTGTGGGGATGCTCCTGCCAGGGACAGGTCAGGTACAGCCCAGCAAGGAAGGGCAGGACAAATCCTGGCCCCCAACATCCCTGTGCTGCTGGTGACCCATCTCTAACCCATCTGGGAGCGCTGGGATTTGCAGCGTTTCCCCTTGGTGTTCACTTCCAGCACCGCCCCAAGGAACAGCTCACTGTGGGGATGCTCCTGCCAGCAATGCCACCTCGGGTTCAGCCCAGCAAGGGAGGAAAGGACAAATCCCGGCCCCAAATCATCCCTGTCCTGCTCTAACCCATCTGGGACCGCTGGGATTTGCAGCGTTTCCCCTTGGTGCTCGCTTCCAGCACCACCCCAAGGAACAGCTCACTGGGGGATGCTCCAGCAATGCAGGAGCATCCTGCAGGTCAGGTACAGCCCGGTGAGGAAGGGCAGGACAAATCCTGGCCCCAAATCATCCCTGTCCTGCTGTAACTCATCTGGGGCTCAGCACTTTGGGAACACAGCAGGGAAATGCCACGGGCACACAAAGCCCCGAGGCTGCAGCTCCCAAAGCCACCTCCTGCTCCAGGAGCACCGTGCCACCCCGGCCACCACCCTGGCTCCGGTAATTGGGGACAATCCCAGCTCTGCTTTGATGCTGCTGTTCTTGTACAAAGAGCAGAGGGTGGAGCTGGGCTCCTGTTGTGTGTGCTCAAGACTCATTAGAATGTGCTCAGGGATGTGGATGTTTTAAGGGTCTTTTCAAGTTTTGTTCCTTATTTTTCAGATTGATTTACTTGAAGGATCATCAGGGGACCAACCCACGTGTGCGTTTCATGCTGTATCCTTTGCTTTTGAACCAAAAGCAGGGTTTTTAACAAAACTGAGTGGGTTTTTATGCTGAGCCACATGAACAGATGCAGCAGGCGAGGGCTGGATCCCAAGTCAGCCACAGATCTGCAAGGCAAAGCCTGCACCAGTTCCTCTTGGCACCATGGAATATCCCCGGTGGGAAGGGACCCAGCAGGATCCCCCAGCCCAGCCCTGGCCCTGCCCAGACACCCCAAATCCCCCCTGGGCATCCCTGGCAGCTGCTGGAGCTCTGGGGCTGTGCCCATCCCTGGGCAGTGCCAGCTCCCTCTGGGGATGAACCTTTCCCAAACCCCAGCCTGACCTGCCCTGGCCCAGCCCAGCCCCTCCCTGGCTCCTGTCCCTGTCCCAGAGCAGGGATGGGAGCTGCAGCCCCATGAATCTCCCCTGTCTCCAGCCCCTGCAGACCCCTCCCCATCCCCATGGCTTCCTTTGGCTGCTCTCCAATGGCTTTAATGTCTTTCTTTAGACAAAACTGCCCGAGGGCTGGGGCTGAGGCCACCCCAGTGCAGAGCAGAGGGGACAATCCCTCCCTGGCTGCTGCTCCCAATCCCCCAGGACAGGGATGGGCACTGCCAGGGCACTGCTGCCTCCTGTTGCACTTGGCAGCAGCCAGGACCCCCAGGTCCCTTCCCTGCACACCCAGGGCATGAGGAATCCTTCTGTCAGGGCCCCAGCCTGGCCTGGGGTGTTCTCTGGGACACAGTGAAGGGAGAGCTGAGCTGAACTGGAGCCACGAGTGTTCCCTGGGCACAGGAGCTGACAGGAGAGGAGCCCTGGGCTGCTCAGCTCTGGCACACGGGCACAGCTGCCAGCACAGCTCCCTGGTGTGCTCTGGCGCTGGGAAGGCCCTTCAGGACGTGCTGGATAAATAAGCACTGCATTAAGGACAACACTGACCTAAATTCCATCCTGGTGGAGCTGCTCCAGAGCCTCTCCAAGAGCCCCAGCAGGGGGAAGAGCTCCGTGCTGAGCCAGCCCTCCAAGGTGGAGAGCACCAGGAGCTGCTGCAGGCTCAGGAGCTGATTTGCAAGAATTCACAGGAAGGTTTAACAGCTCTTTTATCTTTGGCTCCCTTCTGGTGTTATTTCAACATTGATTTGCATAGTCAATATAAAACTCTTTACATCTAAACTGCCTGCAAGGATGACACCATCAATCCTCAGCTCTATTCACAAAATTTATTATTTGTTTCAATTTAAGAGAGATCATTGCCGGATTACACAGTTGCTGATGAGGATTTATATTTACATTTACAGCAAGCAAAATACACGTCTTCGTTTTTTGGGTTTTTTTTTTCTTAAGTCATCTCCAGCACTGTGAAAGAGGGAACCAAAATAAAATCAGTGTGTGCACTCTCCTGAATGCCTGCAGATCCTGTTCTGCCTCATCTTTCCTTCAGACAATATTGCAAATTAGTCAGCATCTGTATCACAGCAGAGCATGAGCTCGATCATGAGGCAGAATTAAAGGGTATTACTGAGACAGCCTTAATCTTCCATGGCTGTGAAATTGAACGCTCAGATGTGAGAGGGAAAGCTGGGATACAAAGGGCCCCAGTTGTGCCTCCGTGACATCACATCAGGCACCAGAAATCCACCCCACAAAATCCACACCACAGAAAACCAGAGCAGCATGGACTGAACCCCACACAACAGGGACTGAACCCCACACACACAGCCATGGACTGAACCCCACACACAGCAGGGACTGAACCCCACACAACAGGGACTGAACCCCACACACAGCCAGGGACTGAACCCCACACAACAGGGACTGAACCCCACACACAGCTGGGACTGAACCCCACACAGCAGGGCCTGAACCCCACACAACAGGGACTGAACCCCACACAACAGGGACTGAACCCCACACACAGCCAGGGGCTGAACCCCACACACAGCCAGGGGCTGAACCCCACACACAGCCAGGGGCTGAGCCCCACACACAGCCAGGGGCTGAGCCCCACACACAGCCAGGGACTGAGCCCCACACACAGCAGGGCCTGAACCCCACACACAGCCAGGGCCTGAGCCCCACACACAGCCATGGCCTGAACCCCACACACAGCAGGGACTGAACCCCACACACAGCCAGGGACTGAACCCCACACACAGCAGGGACTGAACCCCACACACAGCCAGGGACTGAACCCCACACATGGCCAGGGGCTGAACCCCACACACAGCCAGGGACTGAACCCCACACAACATGGACTGAACCCCACACACAGCCAGGGACTGAACCCCACACACAAACAGGGACTGAACCCCACACACAAACAGGGACTGAACCCCACACACAAACAGGGACTGAACCCCACACACAGCCAGGGACTGAACCCCACACATGCAGGAAACACTCCTGGAGAGATTCACAGGCAAAGAACTGAGTCCAGCAGACATCACACTCAGCCAGCCTGACCTGGTGAGCAGCATCACGCCTGTGATGCAGCAGATTTCACCAAATAAGTCTTTTAACATAAATCTCATGGGATTTGGAAAAAAAAAAAAAACAACCAACCAACCCACAAAATAACAGGGATGCATCACCAAGCCAGCTGAACTCTGCTTTCCCACGTAACTGAGGAGAGAAAATAACTGAGCTGTGATAATATTCTACATCTCCCACAGAAGTTCATAAAAGTTACAGCTTCTCTGAAATAAAAGGAGTTTGAGTGTGAAACGACCCAAGCAGAAGCTGAGTGGTGAGTTCTGCCTTGGAAAAATAAAGCAAAATTGTTTTCCAGGATGAGAGCAGGAGCAATGCTCCATCCCCAGGGCTCCCCGTGGGCAGGTGCAGCTCCTTGGAGAGATCACACCAGGAGCCTCCTGCCTGCCTGGACCTGCCAACACCTGCACTGCCCCCTCCCACAGCAGGAACGGGCAGAAACGTCCATCCCCAACCCCCAGGTGAGAACTGAGCCCATCTGAACTAATGCACAAAGCAGAGAATGTGCAAACACTGCCAAAGCCACCAAGGCTGCACAGCAAGCTGCTCCCAAAGCTCCAGCTCCACCTGCACCCACCTGGGCCTGACACAGTGGGGAGCAGGGCTCAGTTCATTTCTGTGAATTATCACCTCCAGAAATGACTGATCCAGGACCCAACAATCACCACATGATTCATGGAGAGGAGAGCAGCTCTCTCATCAAACCTGCTCAAAGCAGGACGAGCCCTGGCCTCTGACTGAAGGTCCTGAAGCAGTGACTCACACTCTAATGTGTCCTCATTCACCTGCTCTGTCTTCTTTTCCCCTGTATTTTCTTTTCCAGCTACCTGCAACTATTACAGGTGTCCTATAGTGGAACAGCCCTGGCTCAGGTGCCCAGAGCAGCTGGGGCTGCCCCTGGATCCCTGGCAGTGCCCAAGGCCAGGCTGGACAGTTGGAGGTGTCCCTGCCATGGCAGGGGTGGCACTGGTGAGCTCTAATCCCAACCCAAACCTCCTGTGCCTCACTCGGGATGCCAGAGAACAGGAATTATCCCCAAAATGCAGCTCTGCAGCTCCCAGTGTGCTGCTGTGTTACTGGAGCAGGCAGGGAAGGAGCCCAAGGGCAGCAGAGGATTCTGACATTTCCTGCCTTCACCTGTGTTCACATCAGCCTGGTATCAGCTCACTGGCTGCAGGCAGGGGAAACCCCTGGTACAGCATCTCCTCTCTGTCCCTGGACTGCTCAGGGCCAAGGCAGTGCTGCAGCTCCCAGCTGAGGAACCCCTGACCTCCACTCACTGCCAGACAGATCTGCCCAAGGCAGCCGTGCTGCAGACTCACAGCAAGCTACCAATGCAAAGATAAGGACCACAAGACTCAGTCAGGCAGAGGAAATTTCCAGCCACGGAGATCCAGTCCCCTCCTTTTTGCAATCTGAAGTCAGAGCCTGCATCCTGCTCAGTGCCAAGTCTGTGCTGCTGTCACTGGAGCCACCTGAACCTCAGAGCCACGTCCTCTGCAGAGCACAGCCTGCATTATTAATGCCTGGACAATAAACACAACCTGTGCCTTCCCTTTATTCAGATAATTGCTGTTGTTTTCTAGTCACTCTCTAACATTTGTCTTGGGCGTGCCTTTCAGCTGAGGAACCCCAGAGCTACAGAGCTCTTGGCAGGGTGCACACAGCAGCAGGTCCTGCCCATGGTCTGCTCCTGTCCCAGCCACGTTTGGGTTTCCATGGCCTGACAGGGCTCACCATCCCCAGAACTGGCACTGGTCATCCTGTCCCAGCCATGGTACAGGGCTCACCATCCCCAGAACTGGCACTGGTCATCCTGTCCCAGCCCTGTTTGTGTTTCCATGTCCTGACAGGACTCATGATCCCCAGAACTGGCACTGGTTATCCTGTCCCAGCCCCATGATCTGCCCAGGGCTCACCATCCCCAGACTGGCACTGTTATCCTGTCCCAGCCCTGTTTGTGCTTCCATGGCCTGCCAGGGCTCACAATCCCCCCAGACTGGCACTGGTTACCCGGTTACCCTGTCCCAGCCCCGTGTGTGTTTCCATGATCTGTCCAGGGCTCACAATCCCCAGACTGGCACTGTTATCCAGTCCCAGCCATGGTACAGGGCTCACCATCCCCAGAACTGGCACTGCTATCCTGTCCCAACCCTGTTTGTGTTTCCATGATCTGCCAGGGCTCACCATCCCCAGACTGGCACTGTTATCCTGTCACAGCCCCATGATCTGCCCAGGGCTCACCATCCCCAGACTGGCACTGTTATCCTGTCCCAACCATGGTACAGGGCTCACCATCCCCAGACTGGCACTGTTATCCTGTCACAGCCCCATGATCTGCCCAGGGCTCACCATCCCCAGACTGGCACTGTTCTCCTGTCCCAGCCCCGTGTGTGTTTCCATGGCATACCCAGGGCTCCCCCCTGGCACTGGTTGCTCAGAGATGAGTCAGAGCAGAGCAGTGCCAGCAGGGTCAGTCAGCCTTTGTGCCCAGCCTGGGCAGGGGCCATGGGCACGCCTGGCTGAGCAGCTGCCAAGGGGGCAGATGTGGCAGAGCCCCCCCAGCACTGCAGCTGCACGTTGTTATTGGAACACAGAGCACCCCAAAGGGCACAGCCTACGTGAGCAGGGCCTCAGCTGCCAGCCCAGGGCTGTGCCAGGAGCCCATGGCACTGCTGGGCATCCCAAACTGCCTGAGCACACACTGGTACAGAGGGCAGGGATGGATGGGATACTGGGCAGGAATTGTTCCTGGCAGGGTGGGCAGCCCTGGCACAGGTGCCCAGAGCAGCTGGGGCTGCCCCTGGATCCCTGGCAGTGCCCAAGGCCAGGCTGGACATTGGGGCTGGAGCACCTGGGACAGTGGGAGGGGTCCCTGCCATGGCAGGGGTGGCACTGGGTGGGATTTCACATCCCTGCCATGGCAGGGGTGGCACTGGGGGGGATTTAGGGTCCTCCCAACCCAAACCACTCCATGATTCCATGACCATGGCAATACATTTTGACAGGACTCTGGACCAGACCTCCCCCAGTCTCTGCCAGTCCCACAGGATGCTCCTGCAGGTTCCAGCTGCCTCCCCAAGCTGCCCCAGGCTCCCAGGGCACACATGTGGAGAAGGAGCAGCCCAGCAAAGCTGGGATGAGTGCCCAGCCCTGCTCAGGGAGAGCAGCAGCCCTGCTTTGCATATCTGTTAAACCAGATTAAATACTGCTTAGTCACTTCCAGCAGCCATGGGAGAAGTGACCCAGAAATCAGCTGGAAAACATGACATGTATTCATCCTTGCTTCTGCTGCCAGACATGGCTGAAGCAGCCACCAGAGAAGAAAAAAAGCCACATTAATTTCTCCCTCCATTGCTTCCCTTCACCTCATAACATGAGTTTCTTTCACAATTTAAGATAGTGTACCTTGTTTTGCAAAATCAAACACAGGCACAAACCTGACAGCAATTCTTCTGTTGTGCTCCTGGAGTCACCAAAACCATCCAGGACTTGCCCACATGGCAAAAATTCAAATCCTAATTCAGTCAATTAAGAAATGAAGCAGCCTCAATTCAGCCTTTTACATGAGCACTCACTCAGGATCAGGCTGGATCAGGCTTAATCCACACCCAGAGTGAGCTAAACTCCACCAAAGCTCAGCCAGCTCTCCTACACAAAGAGGGTTTAATAATCTGAGCCAGGGTTGATTATTACCTTTAAATTGTGTTTTAGTCTGAGCCCATCCCCTGGAACAGGCCACAGCCATGCCCAAGAACATGCAACACTGCAGGGTTATTTTATTTTAATGCAAACAGTCACAAACCCAGCCAAGACCCAAAAAACCCCTTGGAGCATCCAAGTCAGTTCATTTTAACATTTCTTCACTCAGTTATATTTCCAGACAGAAAGACCCAGTAGGAGCATATTTAATCTGAGCAGCATCTTGTGATGATTTATGTTAATTGATATTTAATGGGATAATTTTAGCCTGGTGCCATTAGCTTTGAAACCTGAGAGATTAGAAGGATCTTACAGTGAACTTCTCCATGTACAGAGAAAATGGTGAAGGCAGAAATGCTGAAATCTCTAGAAGATCAGCCACATCTTCTGCAAAGTGGATGAACAGAGAGGGGCAACATTTTGGAATTCCTTCTCCTTGCACTGGCCTGAAGGGGAGATGGGGTGGGGGAAAGTGTGGGAGCACCCCTGGGCACAGGCATGGAAACCCAAGGGGTGCAGGGAGGGAGCTCAACACATCCCAGCACAGAACTGCCGTGAGGAGTCACAAAAGCTGAGAAATAACCCCAAATGTGAGCACTGAAATTGCATTTTTAGCTCTCTTCTCCCTCAGTGCAAGACAGATCAGTCAATCAGATGCTACAGGTCCTTCCAGCCTGGGAGACCTTCCCACTCAGCAGCACAAGCCCTGGACAGTGACTCACTCCAGATGATCTCAGGATTTTAACCATCCCTGCTGATACACTCCACTTGCACAGCGTTCTGAAAGCCAGCTGGGATGGGCACTCACATCCCCAGTGCCAGCCCAGTGCCAGCCCGAGGCCATTTCCCTGCTGGGCAGGAGCTCTGGGGCTGCAGCAGGGTTGGCTCTTCCTTCAGGAAAGGGGAGCTCACTGCAGCCTTCTCCTCCTTATCTCCCCCTTCTCCGAGGCAGGATCACCTCAATCTTTTGTCTTGCATAATGACAAACCCTTCCCTCCCCTTCCCCTAACAAGGCTGCTCATTTAAAACACTTTTAAGTAGATTCCTTTGATTTGTACATTAATATTCTCCAGGCAGGGAAGAAATAGGACAGAAGTAGGGCTTGCTGTAAGGAGGGCTGATCTGGCTGTTTGCTGCTCAGTGTCTGCACCCTGGGTGCCCAGGTGGGCACACACACACACACAGACCCATCCTGGGGGCACCTGGCCCAGCCCAGGTGAGCTGGCAGGGCTCCCCAACAGGACACGTTTCTCCAGCATCTCCCAGTCCCCTCAGAGCTGCACCCCCGAGCCCAGCAGAGCCCCCTGGACCCCAGTCCCAGCTCCAGCCCCTCAGCCAAGGGCAGGACAGACAGACCATGGCAGCAGGGGCACAGGGCACCAGCAGCACTGGCAGCACGGCTCTGCCTGGGGGAACAGACCCACAGCAATCCTGGGACTGGAGCTGAAGTTCCCTAGGGCAGCCCAGCCAGGCACAGCCCACTTCCTGCACACTGTGCTTGGAAAGGAAACACATCCTGGGGAGCAGCCACCCAGCAGCACTGCTGAAACACAAGGGGTTTCCAACAACGTCTGCATCCAGTTCTCTCTGAGGATAACGGCCCAAAGGAGGTCTGTCCCTGCTGGGCTGTCCTTGGGCATGAACCCATCCATCTGTCTATCCATCCATCTGTCCATCCACCCATCCATCATCTTCTCAGCCTGGACAAGCAGCCACTGAGAGCAGATCCAGCCCAGCACCTCCCTTGGAGAGGTGGGAGCAGCTCAGCACCAGCCCAGGGTCCTCACTGAGAGCACCAACCAAACCCTCAGGAGGGCTGGGAGACATTAATCTCTTATATTCCACAAGAACATCCCAGCTGTTCCTCTCCAGCACCACCCCAGCTCGTTTTTAATCCCTTGCAAAGCTTTGTGACCTGCCCAGCACAGCCCCCTCTGCACCTGGCCCCCAGCACAAACACCCACCCTGTACCACCACAGCTCAGCCAGCACAGATTGATCTGACTGATCACATCATTCAGGAAAACAAAGATACTGTCATGAAATGCAGATGTGAAGGAGAAAGGCGTTCTGTGGGTGAGGGAGGAACCCACAACATGACAGGGCTCCCAGCTCAATGCCCTCCTTGTAGGGAAACACTCAATGCATCATTTCTGATCAATTGTACTTTCAAGTCGCTTTCTTATTTATGGGTGACTGAGAAAACACTTGAGCTGGTAAAATAATTCACATTTGTTTGCACAGACAAAACCAAATTTAATAATGCAGCCCTTTTTTAAAATAAATAAAGTCATGCATTACAAAATGTGCATTTAGAGTCATTCTCTGGAGAAAATTCACAGCATGAACTCCAAAGTGCTCCTTTCCCTCCTCTGAAGTGAAAACCTTTTCCAGTGTGTGCGTGATATGTGCCAGACTCCACTAATAAAACAAGCAGCACCTGAATTTCTGTTGCTCCTACAAATTCAGACTCGTTAATGGCAAAAGTTCCATTCAGCTTCCAAATCCCAGAGCAAGGTCCTGGCAAAGCCTCTCATCAGTGAGCAGGAGATGGCTGAAAATTCCTTCTGCCATTTCAAGGGGCTGTTTAATGGATTTGTGGGGTCTGAGGAGGCAGAGGGTGAGGATGGGAATTACTGGGGACAAAGCCAGGGCTCAGACACTCCACAGCAGGAGAGAAACATTCCTTGGGAACTCTGAACCATGTAAAAGCACTGAAATACCCCGGGAGAGGAAAGCTAAAGGGTTTTTTCTTGAGATAACATGCTGAGATTCAATCCAAAGCACAAACCCTAAAAGCACAGACATTACAACTACTGGAAAGCCATCTTGCACCAGCACCAACCACCCCAAGGCAGCTGGAATCATCCTTACCTGCACCAAGGCTCCTTCCCCTGGGCTGCTCTTCCTCTGAGCCACCTTCCCCACCCCTCCCTGCTCCTCTCTCCTTTATCCCCTCCCTCATTAGCCCCCTCTAATTGGGGGATTCCCCAGAGGGACCTGACCCCACCCAGCCCCATCTCCCCTTGCCTGCTCCCTGCCCGGGCACAGGGGATGCCCCTGGGCACAGCCACGTTCTGCTGCCTCTGCTTCTCCCCTTCCTTGCCTTTCCTGAAGGGAGCAGCACCAAATCCCTCCTGTGGTGCACTTGGGACATTTCCTTCAAGGCCAGGTTTGTTGTATTTGTGGGGTGGGAAGGAATGATGAATCTGACTCCATGTTCTCAGAAGGCTAATTTATAATTTCATGATACTATATTATATTAAAGAATACTAAACTAAACTATACTAAAGAATACAGAAATAAATGTACAGAAAGAAAACTATACTAAAGAATACAGAAATACAATAAAGAATGCACTTGGGACATTTCACTGGAAGCCCAGGTTTGTTGTGTTTGTGGGGTGGGAAGGAATGATGAATCTGACTCCATGTTCTCACAAGGCTAATTTATTATTTCATGATACTATATTACATTAAAGAATACTAAACTAAACTATACTAAAGAATACAGAAAGGATCTTTACAGAAGACTAAAAAGATAATCATGAAAACTTGTGACTCTCTCCAGCATCCCAACACAGCTTGACCCTGGTTGGCCATCAAGCCAAAATAATTCACAGCAGAACCCAGTGAAACAATCACCTGTGGTAAACAATCCCCAAACACATTCCACATGTGAGCACAGCACAGGAGAAGCAATGAGATAATTATTGTTTTCATTTTCTCTGAGGTTTCTCATCTTCCCAGGAGAAAAGCCTGGGCAAAGGGATTTTCCAGAGGATGTGATGGTGACAGGGACGTGTCCCACACCCCAGCAGGGGAAGGTGCCTGTGGCTCCCTCTCAGGGATTCCCACTCTGCAATTCCCCAGTGCCCACTGAGTCCCTCTGGCTCCAGAGCTGCTCAAACACATCCTGCCCACCCTTGGTCTGTCCTGATTGCAGGGGAGTTCTGGAATTCCCCAGTGCCCCCTGAGTCCCTCTGGCTCCAGAGCTGCACAAACACATCCTGCCCACCCCTTGTCCTGCTTGCAGGGGAGCTCTGCCCAGCAGTGAGGGCCCAGGGTGTCCCCAGACAAAAGGAACACAAAAAGGGAACACTGATCATTGTCCCCTGATCACTGGGGTGGGGCTGGGCCTTTCCAGTCCAACTAAACCCCCAAACCCAACCCCAACCCAGCAGAGCAGAGCCTACAGCCCTCAGATGCTGCTGCTCACCTTCCCTGCACGCCTGGAAAACACCTCCAGAATTATTTTGTGGTTCCGTATGGATCTCAATAAACCCCCAAACCTGATAATGTTGCAATCATATCTAATCATTCATTTCTATATAAATTTATTTTTAATATATTTTCTATGTGCCCTGCATTTAATTTTGCCCCCAAACGCTCTTAGGGGATTTGCACAGTTATTTTAATAGTCCTAATTTTGAATTCATTGAAATGCATTTATGCACCTTTAGACTGAGCCCATTCAGGCATTTACACCACAGTAATGAATTGTAGGACAGCACTGTAGACACAGAAAGAAATTCTTTCCTTCTGTAGAGTTTATATTTCTAAATTCAATCGTGGGGTTCATTGGCATGCAAAGAGTCCAGGGACCTTTGTTAAACAACGACATTTAAGGATAAATGTTTCAGAAGATGCACATTGAGAAAGTCTCTCCTATTTGAATGTCAGGAAATTAGAAATATTCTAATGAATTCCATTTTTTCACATCTTTCATCAAAGCCTTTGTAAAAAAGGTCACTATCTTCACTTGTTATTTTAAAAAGCCTCCTGCAATTTGCCTTCCTGCCATAATTAGAGGGAAAGTTCCCACAGCACCACACCACAACAATCCAGGGGGACTCTTCTTCCTCCTGATTGTCAACAAATTTCAGCATCCAAAGGCAAAAATGATGAATTTCAGAGGCATAATGAGGCCGCTGGTCACAGTCAACATTACATAAAGTATTTGCATTTTCATGCTTTCTCTGAACTGGGAGCTCCCTGAAGTCTGACAGCCTGAATATGCTGAGATGAATTATTATTTTATTGACATTTTCCAACTACTCCTCTCCTTTTTTATTTTTTTCTTTCCCCCTTCAGACAAAACTGTTTGAAACCCCTTTGCTGGATCTGACCCACATTTCAAAGAGGCTCCACTCCCTGCTGAGGTGACTCCCTGCTGCAGGACTCACTCACAGCCACGTTTTCATCTCCTTATTGCTCATTCAGGTTCCATCCCAGCCCCAAAACCCGGGAGCTGCTGGGTCCCAGGGATCTTTGATGGCTCTGGGTGTCAGAGTAACAACCAGCAGCCTGTCCCCAAAGGCAGGGCTGTCCCCACCAGGGCAGGGCTGTCCCCACCAGGGCAGGGCTGTCCCCAAGGCAGGGCTGTCCCCTCCAGGGCAGGGCTGTCCCCAGGGCAGGGCTGTCCCCACCAGGACAGGGCTGTCCCCACCAGGGCAGGGCTGTCCCCAGGCAGGGCTGTCCCCAGGGCAGGGCTGTCCCCACCAGGGCAGGGCTGTCCCCAGGGCAGGGCTGTCCCCAGGCAGGGCTGTCCCCAGGCAGGGCTGTCCCCACCAGGGCAGGGCTGTCCCCACCAGGGCAGGGCTGTCCCCAGGCAGGGCTGTCCCCAGGGCAGGGCTGTCCCCAAGGCAGGGATGGCCCCAGCCCTGCTGGGAATGCCTCAGTCCCACCCCAATGGGAGCATTTGCTGCTTCCTAGGAACAAAATCCAGCTGTGGCTGCCCCTGGATCCCTGGCAGTGCCCAAGGCCAGGCTGGGCACTGGGGCTGGAGCACCTGGGGCAGTGGGAGGTGTCCCTGCCATGGCAGGGGTGGGATGGATGGGATTTAGGGTCCCTCCCAAGCCACTCCATGGCTCTGAGGTCTCTTTCCCTGTCACTTCCAGCCCTGCTGGGCCCCTGGAGCAGCACTGTGAGGCCTCGTGGAGGTTTCTTGTGGTTACCAAGAAATCAGGCCCTGGAAAAGAACTCCCAGACATTCCATCTGCATTTAAAAGTCAAGTTCAATCTTCCCTTACTACAGCTGCAAAACCCCTCGCTATCTAATTCAGATAAAGTAACAAAGCTGCACTTCCAATGATTGGAACTAAATGCAGTTAACCTTAAAGTCACTTTTATAAACACAGCAGATTTATCTGGATTTAAATTTCAGTTCTTGTGCAAAGGCTTGAGAACAGGTTCCTCCCCATTATTCAATTTAACAATAATAATAAAAACCTCCATGACAACTATTACAAAAAGACTGTGATAAAGCCTGAAACCTTTTTGATAATGAAACATACAATTTCCCTGGTTGAAGCATAATTCCCCAGGGAACACTTTAGAAAAGATACAGAAGAACTGTCGTGTCCCAATTGTTCATGTACAGAACCACACGTGAGAACAGCACATGGGAAAAAAAATCAACTTTGAGAAAAGCTTAAAAAGAGATCAAGGGCGGGAGAGAGGAGACAATTTAACTGCAGTGTCTCATTAGGGCAATTAGAGTCGTTAATGTGGGAGAGCAGGAAGGTTGGGTTTCACCCCGGGGGACATGCAGTGCCACCTGGGCCATTCTGGGGTGCAGATCCCCCTCCAGAGCTGGCCCTGCTGCACCCCTGGGCCTGCAGCACTCCCTGCCTTTCACTTCTCAAAGCACCAAAATGAATAAAAATTTAAATTACCTATAAAACACATGGGTCACAGGCTCAGGTTCCTTCCTGGAATGGAGGAAGGCATGGGAAATGTCCTGAGCATCTCAGAGCTCACTGTGCTGCTGCAGCCACTGCATCTCTGTGACTTTAAATATGCCAGCTCCTGCAGCCAGGAGTTACCATGAGAACCTCCACCTCATTAAAATAACTGCTCAGCCATGGGTTTGTGCTTTGGGGTTTGAGGCAGGTCTGTGTCTATGAGGTTTTAAGAAATTTGTATTTTTAAGTATTTTTTCTATAGGGGCAGGGGACATTTTTACAAAAGCTGCCAGTTCATGAAGCCCAGAGAGTGTGATCAGATCTCCAATCAAGCACACAGGGCCAGTCCTCTCTCTGTTTGTTATTTTGCCTTTTGGCTGCTGTCCCCCAGGACCTCAGAGGTGCTGCTGGTCACAGCCAGCAGCCAGGCTGTGATCTCTGAGCCCCAGAACCATGTTCCTGTCAGCAAGGTGTGAATTTAAAATCCCATCTGGAGAGACAGAATGATAAAGTGCAAAGTGGGGGGAAAAGCCAGCTCATTAAGCTGACAAATCCACTGTAACAGGAGGACAAACCAATAATACCAGGATGGATTTCTCTGCTCCAGGGTCCATCCCAGCAATGCCCAAAATGCCCGGGCTGGGTTTGGCTCAGGAGCAGGGCTGGGTTTGGCCCAGGGGATCACGTTTGCCAGGCACACATTAAAGATCCACGGATCCCTTTGTGCTGCAGGGAAAGCTCTGATCCTGGGGCAGGTCTGGGACTCCCACAGCTCTGCTCTGCCTCCTTTGGGTGCTGCCCGGGCCAGCCCCAGCACAGGCTCTGTTCTGCCAGGGCACAAACCCCATTTCACTCCAGCATTCCCAGCTCCCACTCCCTCCATGGGAAGGGGCACCTGAGCAAACCCAGCAGCACCTGAATGCCAGAATCTGGGCACTGGGTGGGCACTGGGACCCTGCAGGGCTGGCAGCCAGAGATCAGCCCCTGGGACAAGTGCCAGCATCCCTCCTGCACCAGGACACACCAGGACACACCAGGACACACCAGGACACACCTCACAGTGTGCCAGCATCCCTCCTGCACCAGGACACACCTCACAGTGTGCCAGCATCCCTCCTGCACCAGGACACACCAGGACACACCAGGACACACCTCACAGTGCCAGCAGGACACCAGGACACACCAGGACACACCAGGACACACCAGGACACACCTCACAGTGCCAGCAGGACACTAGGACACACCAGGACACACCAGGACACACCTCACAGTGCCAGCATCCCTCCTGCACCAGGACATGTCAGGACCCAGCACATCCCTCTGGCTGTCCTGAGCAGCCCAGACCCTGCCGGGTGTCTCAGAGACCCTGGCACAGAGCCCAAAATGCCTCTGTGAGTTTGATTAGAGCCCGTGGAGCAAATTACCAACCTTATATGAACACCAGCAAGCCACAACAGTTTAAGTAGAATATTAGTGAAATTATCACAGGGTGAATTATGCATTTTGGGATTTTGGTACAGGGGGGTTATGGAGACAAGATGGAGGGATCGGGTGTGTCCAGCCTTTCTCCTTCTTCTTCTTGGCCTCCATCTTCTGCTGTGATGGTGGCACTTTTAGATTGGTTTAGAGTAGAAGCTCAGTGTCTAACACAGGTGATGGGTATTGGGGAGTAATTGTAAATATTGTAATGTAGTTTGTAGTATAAAGACATAACACTGCCCCAGGGGCAGGCAGAGTGCCTGTGGCTGCCCTGCTGAGCAGATCTCTGCTGGGCAGAAAGAAAATTTTTTAGATAAGAATTAATAAACAACCTTGAGACCGAGAGATGAAGAGCTCTGACTGCTTCTTTAAGCGCCGGGCTGGGAAAACAGACTTTGGAACTTTTCTGGGGGTCACTCTGACAAACCAATGATCCCGACAAGGACACACCAGGACACACCAGGACACTCCTCACAGCCCTGCCAGATCCCAACAGGATCCCCCTTGCCAAAGCTCTGGGAGGAAACGGGGGCTGTGTCTGTGTCTGTCCCTGAAAGCACGAGCCAAACCCCAAGGGAAGGGCCCTGCCATGGTGCTGGCAAATCCACTCCAGGCAAAACCCAGCCCTTTATGCACTGTCACTGCAGTAATTTGTGTATTTTTTCTGTTATATGAGCAGGGTTGAGGTCAAACCCTTCCTGGTCATCTTTCCCAAGACAAATCCTCAGCACAGTCCTCACTGGGAAGGATTTTGACATCCCACACAAGCTCTGCTGAGTTACACACCCATTTCTATGACAGGCTGTATTTGATAGATCAAAAAACCCCAAACAATGTCTCCTAAATATATCTGTTATATCTGTGATGCCTGAAACGAGGATGAGCAGCAAGGCTTTAAAATAAAACGGGAAGGGCTTTGTGGGTTTGGCATCTGCCAAAGGATTCAGGTTCAATAGCACAGACACCACTTTGCCAACTGTTAAGGAAAACAGATTCCAGTTGTACCACATTTTGCTTGATTTATATGAGCACTAGGAGAAAGATGAAGGAGAAAAAATAACCTGCAAAGCAGAAAAAAAAAAAAAATTTACCTTGTTTTTCTGTTCTGCCCGGGAACCTGCCAAGTGTGAGGCTGCAGGAGCTCCCCCACAGCTGAGCACAGGCACAGCAGACCCTGCTCCTGTGGCTCTGCCACACATCCCCGGGCACTGGCAGGTCCCTGGGGCTGCTGGGGCTCAATTGGGAAGCTCACAGGACCAGAGTGGGATAAAAATCAGCCAAAAATCACACCCCTGCTTCCCTGGGCTTACACCAAGCACTCACCTGCTGCAGGCAGGAGTCAGGTGATGCACTGCTTTCTGAAATCAGGTATTGCCTACCCCAGGCCTGCCAGAGTTCCTGGTTTGCAATGTAAAGCAGGTCCCAGAGCAGCCCTGGGTTTGCCATTGCTCCCCTCCACCCCCAGGAGAAGCAGCTCCAGCAGCTCCTCATGCACCCAGACAAGCCTGGGCAAGTTCTCAGTCCAAATTGGGAATAAAAATAGCTTTGCTCGAGGGGCAGGAGGAGCAGCCCCCGTGCTCCCCCCTGCAGCTCCAGCCCAGCACAGCCTGAGCCCATTAGGGCCAATTCCAGCTCTCCCTGCCAGGCCATTTGCTCCCTGCTTTCTATTTTTAAACTGCTCCAGCTCCTGAGAGTGTTTTGTTCAGAGCAGTGACAGGCTGTCACTTCCCTGAGCACGGCCCTTCCCTGTGCTCAGCATGCCAGGGAACTCACCCAGCACTTGGGCACTTCCCTGCCAGGCTCCCTGCAGGGCACCAGGAGCTCTGAAATGCAGCCACTGGGTCCTGGGGCACAGCATCCTGGAATGGTTGGGTTGGAGGGACCCTAAATCCCACCCAGTGCCACCCCTGCCATGGCAGGGACCCCTCCCACTGTCCCAGGTGCTCCAGCCCCAATGTCCAACCTGGCCTTGGGCACTGCCAGGGATCCAGGGGCAGCCCCAGCTGCTCTGGGAAGGGGAGAAGCACACACAGCACACACACACACACAGCACACATTCATTGCTGAAAATTCAGTGTGAGACAGCAGCAAAGGCAGAGCAAAGCTGTGCTCACAAACAAAGCCTGGCCTGAAGTCTGTCCATCACTGCTGGACAGTGACACACAGCAGCCAGCCTGTGCAGATTGCAGTGAACTGGCACAGCTGCTTTAGATCAGAGCAGGGATGGGACCCCTCAGCTCCTCCTGATGGGACCCCTCAGCTCCTCCTGATGGCACCTCTCAGCCCCTCCTGCAGTCCATCCTTGCTGTGTTGGGGGTCAGAGGAGCCCCAGATCCACTCCCAAGGCTGTACTTCCCCCTGGAGGTCTTTTCCAGCCTTCTTGTCACTGTAGGACACAAAATCCAACGATGCAGACCCCAGAGTCTCTAAGATAATAGGAAGGGCGTTTCATTTCTGACTCTAACATTTCTAGATTTTCAAAAGTGCATTGGGGATGACAGTGTTACCTCTCCAATGGCACTGGACAAACCAACAGTCCATCAAACTCCTCCTCCTCCAGAAAAGAATGCAAAACAATAATTATTTAGAGAAAGTTCATTACAAGAATGTAAACATCAGAAGGCTTAGAAGAACAGGGTGCCACCTTGCTGGTTCCATGTTCCAAGGGACAGCCCCACTGCCCCATGCTCTGCACGTGGTGCTGGGCAGGCCCAGGGCCAGGCTCAGCTCCTGGCTGCAGAGAGGAGCACACCCAGAGCCACCCCTGGCTGCTTCCATGCCCAGGTTTGTCAGCAGAGCCAGGCAGGCACAGCACAGGAGGCACCTCCAGCCTTCCCTGCCACATGGAGCAGCACAGGCTGGGCTGGGCTCCAGCAGGACATTTTACAGATGAGTTCTCAGCCCCATTCCTCAGTGCTTCTGTGCTCAGAGTTATTTCATTCTCTTCTGAAATGCAAGGAGATTCTTCCTGAGAAAATAAGCACAGGGGTGGGAGGCATTTTTTAACAACAATTCGATTCCCCAGCAAAATACATTTTTCACAGGTGGGGAAAATTGTATTTGGGATTTATTTCATTTCTTCATGGATTTAATGCTCTTCACAGTTTATCACATCACTGAAATATTCCTGAAGAAGGAGAGTGGCTTTTCCAGGGACTCCATTACCTCTGCTGTGCTCCTGTTCCACACTGAGCTGTTGGGGACCCTGGTGGTTGTAGAAGGATTTGTGCAGCTGCCCTGGGATCCTCCATGGGGCTGGACAAAGCCAGGCCATTGCTCATCTCCACATTTCCAGTTTAGCCAAACAGGAGCTGTCACTCCCTCAGGGCTGCTGCCACCCTGGGCCCTGCAGGCAGAGGGAAAATTCCTCTTTTTGTGCCAGCTGCCAAAATCCTGTGAAGGCCAAACCCCTTCACCTGGGACACCAACGTTCTGCTGCAGGAGATGGAACGGGCAAGGAGCTGCCAGTGCAGAGAATCCCTGAGAATGGCACTGCCCTCCCAGCCCAGGCAGTGCCAGCTGTGCCCGATGCTGCCTTGTCCCCAGTCCAGAGCTCTGAGTGCCACCTCCAGGGACACCTCCAGGGATGGGCCCTGCAGAGCTCCCTGGGCAGCCCCTGACACTTGTCCATCCCAGTTATCCATCCCAGCTGTCCATTCCAGCTGTCCATCCCACTTGTCCATCCCAGCTGTCCATTCCACTTGTCCATCCCAGCTGTCCATTCCACTTGTCCACCCCAGCTGTCCATCCCAGTTGTCCATCCCAGCTGTCCATTCCAGTTTTCCATCCCAGCTGTCCATCCCAGCTGTCCATTCCACTTGTCCATCCCAGTTGTCCATCCCAGCTGTCCATCCCAGCTGTCCATCCCAGCTGTCCATTCCAGTTTTCCATCCCACTTGTCCATCCCACTTGTCCATCCCACTTGTCCATCCCAGTTGTCCATTCCAGCTGCCCATCTCAGTTGTCCATCCCACTTGTCCATCCCAGTTGTCCATCCCAGTTGTCCATCCCAGCTGTCCATCCCAGTTGTCCATCCCACTTGTCCATTCCAGTTATCCATTCCAGTTGTCCAAGGCTTGCTGGGGAATCAAAACATCTCTTCCTCCTTTGCAAATCCTCCACTGTAGCCACAGCAGACACATCTCAAAAAGATGATTTTCTTTGCATCATCATCCATGGAAGGGGTTGGGATGGAAGGGGCCTTAAGGATCATCCAGTTACTCAGAGATTTTCTGTACTGCTGTCAGATAGAAAAACTACAAACCCACAAAAAGTCGTTTAATTAATTTTTATTGTCAATATAATTTCTGTGCATTCAACCCCTGCCACAAAATTACCTGCTTTAAAAATCACTAAACCATCTCTATTAGTGCTGAATTTTATTCCTGCAAAAATAACAACTTCCTGCCAAATCTGAGCTGACAGTTTGTCTTTATTTTTGTAGTTATTCCTGCCATTTTTAATTAAATGGAGATTGGCATGGTCCTATCCATTAGGACTGGGTTTTGGTGGGATCCACATGGGAAACAGCTGCAGGCACTCAGGGCTGTCTGTGCTGGGGAGATGCTGTGTGTGCTCTTGGGAGCTGCCATTAAATCCTGGGGTTCAGTTCCAGCCACCCATTAGATTTACCTGGGTGTTATTATTTCAGACCAAGCTGTGGGCAGCCAGAGGGGTTTGTAACCAGCACATGCTGTCCCAGGACACCAGGACACCCATGGGGACAAGGGCTCTGCTCTGACACCCAGCAGGGCAGCTCCAGGATCACAGCCAGGCAGATCCAGGATCACAGCCAGGCAGATCCAGGATCACAGCTCCAGGATCATACAGCCAGGATCACACATCCAGGATCACAGCCCCAGGATCACACATCCAGGATCACACATCCAGGCAGATCCAGGATCACACTCAGACAGCTCCAGGATCACAGCCAGGCAGATCCAGGATCACAGCTCCAGGATCACAGCTCCAGGATCACAGCTCCAGGATCACACATCCAGGCAGATCCAGGATCACCCTGGGCAGCTCCAGGATCACAGCTCCAGGATCACACATCCAGGATCACAGCTCCAGGATCACACATCCAGGATCACACATCCAGGCAGATCCAGGATCACACCCAGACAGCTCCAGGATCACAGCTCCAGAATCACACACACAGACAGCTCCAGGATCACACCCTGGGCAGCTCCAGGATCACACCCTGGGCAGATCCAGGATCACAGCTCCAGGATCACACACACAGACAGCTCCAGGATCACACCCTGGGCAGATCCAGGATCACAGCTCCAGAATCACAGCCAGGCAGCTCCAGATTCCCCAGCCTGTGTGCTGGCAGTGGCACACCAGCCCCAGCAGGGCACTGCCCTGGGCTAAGGAGAGTGCCAGCTGCCTGGGCTGTGCCCTCCCTGGCCCTGCTGGCACCCCTGGCCCTGCTGGCACCCCTGGCATGGCTGCAGGGGCTCTGCTGCTGTGGCAGGAGAGCTGTTCCTGCTGTTCCAGCACCCTCTCACCCTGCAGAGCCAACACCAGCCTCTCCTCGTTTTTCCCTGGTTCCCAGCACCTTCAGCCTCTCCTCCCTTCACTCTCCCCTCACAGGAGCAGCCAAGCCCCAGCACTGCCTGTTGCTGGTGCTGCTGAGGCCTCTGAGGTGGCTCAGGATTCCTAAACCACATCTTTTCTCTTTTTGTCACCCATGATTGATTGTTCTGATTATCCTAATATCATCTCAATGTGAGACAGGCAGGACCAAAAAGCCAAACAGGTGCCAGGGCTCACCCAGAGGTGCTCCATCCTCTGCTCACCCAGCACAGCCCAGCACAGCCCTCTCCTTCCCAGCCCAAGCCCTGAGCAAGACCTTAAAGAAACAGCTGACATTTGCAGTGTAAGGATGCACAACAATGATATTTTTGTCTGTCTATCTATCTATCTATCTATCTATCTATCTATCTATCTATCTATCTATCTCTCTATCTATCTATCTATCTATCCCCACATATACAAGCATGCTCCGAGGCCCGAAGCTGAACCACCATCAGGATGAAATCTTGTGACCTGTGACTGCTCCAAACCCTCCCCTCCACCCCCAGTGCTCAGCCCATCCTTTTCCCAAATTCCCAGACCAAAACAGAGCTGTTGGATGTGCCCTGAATGTGCAAACACGGGACCTGCAGCACTTTGAGCAGCACAGGGCACTGCCAAGGGGAGATCTCCAGGCCTCTCCTCTTCCCAGTGCCAGTCAGAGGCCAGGCAGCCCAAGAGCCTCGCTGCTCCCAGGGCCCAGGGGGGATCTCCAGCCAGGAGCACGTCCCAGGGCTCTGGGAACATTTGCCAAGCTCATTTCAAAGGGCTGGGGAGGAGGCACCGGCCAGCATCACCCGACAGCTGAGGGAGAGGAGAACGCCCAGCACTCACCCAGCATCTTAATGCTCTCCAGATCCCAAATGACACAGCAGAAGTGTCCTCAGCACCACAGCCACAGGGACCTGGGGTGCCCTCTGTCAGCCAGGGGCGCTTTGTGCCCCCAGAAGGGGTGGGAGCCCTCAGGAGTGCCCGGGGTGCCCCATCCTGCACCTGACATAGGCTCTGCTGCACAAGGCTTTGCTCCAAAACAGCCCATGGAGGGGGGCAGCACCCACTGCACCCATCCAGCATCCCCTGAGCTGCCAAAGGACAGGGCACACACAGCCCATGGAGGGGAACAGCCCCACAGCACCCACTGCACCCATCCAGCATCCCCTGAGCTGCCAAAGGACAGGGCATACACAGCCCATGGAGGGGGACACCCCCATAGCACCCACTGCACCCCCTGAGCTGCCAAAGGATGGGGCACACACAGCCCATGGAGGGGAACAGCCCATAGCACCCACTGCACCCACCCTGTGTGCCCTGAGCTGTCAAAGGACGGGGCACACACAGCCCATGGACAGCCCTGAGCACCCACTGCACCCACCCAGCATCCCCTGAGCTGCCAAAGAACAGGGCCCACACAGCCCGTGGTGGCCCTGGGGACACCGAGGAGCTCCAGCCCACCCCAAGAACTGTCAGTGTCTGCCCCTGGGGCAGCAGCCAGGGCTGGGAGCTCTGCAGCCCCAGGGCTGGGCTCCCTGCAGCCAGGGGCAGCACAGGAGGGAGCTGTGGCCTGGGTGGGACAGGGCCACCACCTTTCCCTGTCCATGGGCCAGGCCAGCAGCAGGAACAGGAGCAGGAGCAGGAACAGGAGCAGGAGCAGGAGCAGGAACAGGAATAGGAGCAGGAGCAGGAGCAGGAACAGGAGCAGGAGCAGGAGCAGGAACAGGAGCAGGAACAGGAGCAGGAGCAGGAGCAGGAGCAGGAACAGGAGCAGGAACAGGAGCAGGAACAGGAGCAGGAACAGGAGCAGGAGCAGGAGCAGGAGCAGGAACAGGAACAGGAACAGGAGCAGGAACAGGAGCAGGAGCAGGAACAGGAGCAGGAGCAGGAGCAGGAACAGGAATAGGAGCAGGAGCAGGAGCAGGAACAGGAGCAGGAGCAGGAGCAGGAACAGGAACAGGAACAGGAACAGGAGCAGGAACAGGAACAGGAGCAGGATCAGGCTTTATTGCCATTCAAGTGCTGGTGGCTCAGAACAACTGCACTGCCCTCAGCAGAAGGGCCTGGGAGCAGCTGGTGAATCCCCAGGAAGGAGCAGATCTCTGGAAATCCTTGTTCTCCTTTAGCTCTCTCTGCCTGGGTACCCTCTCACCACACTAATGGCCTGGCTATATTGGATTCCGTGCTCTCCAAACAGCCTTCATTACATGCTTGGTATCTCCCAATATTATGATAAAATTCATCATGGTCCAGTGTCTGGGACAGTCAGCATTGTCACTCATTGAGATTAATTTGAATACCACTATAAATAGAAATAACAACATCTGATCTTATGAAACAGAGTATTGTGCTGGATGGCTTTAATGCCTCCGAGCAAAACTCATTTAATAGAATAAAATATGGAACAGAGTACATGTAGTTTTGTAGTATTACTGTTATGAGATTCCAAAGCAGATCAATAATTCTTATATAAAAATTAATGCCTTGAAATGATCCCTCCATTTGTCATTCCAGAGAGGTCACCTTACTTTGTTTCAAAGAGTAAATTGGGAATTGCACAAGTGAGCTTGCTGGAAATCTGCTCTCCCTGCTCCTGCACCCCCTGTGCCAGCCCCAATTATCCCTGAATGCTCTGCCCATCATCCCTCCCTCTCCATGGACGAGCATCCCTCTCCTGGCAGAACCACTCTCCTTCCAAATGACCCTTTGCAGTCCCTCCTGCCTCAAGAGAGACACTTGAAAACAGATTAAGAGCCAAGATTATTGCTCAAATTGAATTCTGCCTTGTCGAGAAAATGAATTTTACCTCCAAAACACAGCGTTCCAGAAAAATACCTTCACAGCACCTCCAGCCTCTCATTAGTGACTCCCCATGTGGAATTCTTGAAGGGAGGATATTCCTGGCCCTTTATTTACACAGGAAAAATCAGATCCCACATCTCTGGAGCAGCCTCCCAGCTGAGGCACAGCCCTGCATGGCTCAGGGTCTGGCACACATCAGGGCCTCACTGCCAACAAGGACAAATACTTAGGGCCTGCTGAAATGAAAGCTCATTAAAGAACACAAAAATCCCTTTTTTTGAGGAAAGGCAAAGAATTAAAGGTTGCTGTTTTCTATTTTCAGCTTTTTGTTGCATTCTCTGTGTGAGAAACCGAAAAATGTGGAGTTTCCTGAAATATCTTCTCTAAAATGAATCATTACTCCATTGCCTAAAATGTATTGTCCTGTTTGAACTGAGGAGAGGAAAATGCACCCATCAGGTCAGGAGTTCACAATAAATTAGCATCCAGGGGAAACCCTGCTGAAATGTGGGAGTTTTGCTCCAAGCCCCAGTGAGAGCCCAGGTACATTCCAGCCATGAAACCTCCCCAGCAGCTCCTCAGGGCAAGGGCAGCAGGAGGGGCTCAGACGTGGGCTGGGAATGGGAATTATCTCCCATGGAATGGGATCCCACATTCCTGCAAGAAACTAAGAGAGGGAGGAACAACCAGTGTGCAGACATTTTCCTGGGAAATACAAGGAGTTTCTAGAAATGGATCAGATCAGATCAGTGTGGAATCCATCAGAAAGCAAACACTTCCCAGGGATCTGATGGAACCATGGGAGCACACTTGGTTCTGTAACTCTCACACAGCCCTGCCCTTCCTCCCTGTGCCCGAGGAGCATTCCCAGCAGAGCAGGCTGCAGAGCTCCCCTCACTCCCTGGAGCAGCTGAACCCCAGCCCCATCCCATCCCATCCCATCCCATCCCATCCCATTGCATCCCATCCCATCCCATCCCATCCCATTGCATCCCATCCCATTGCATTCCATCCCATTGCATCCCATCCCAATCCCATCCCATTGCATCCCATCCCATTGCATCCCATCCCATCCCATTGCATCCCATCACTTTGGATCCCATTGCATCCCATTGCATCCCATCCCATCCCAATCCCATCCCATCCCCATCCCAACAGCCTCCCCCAGAGAGCCTGGCACCAGCGTGTGCATTTTGCAAGAAAAGAGCAGCATCCAACTCAGAGCTGCACTTTTAAGCTCCCTTCCTTTCCAAATAATCTCATTTTTGTGATTACTGTGTCTGGAGCAGAAGGCAGGACTGCAACTGTCATCTTCCTCCTTCGGCAGGAAGGAAAGGCAGCCAACACCCCCAGGGAGATCAGGGATGTTCCAATTTACACTCCCAATCTCCCTGCTCTGCCTTAGCCCACTCTGCTGCAAAGTTCCCTGGAGGGGCTCAGGAACAGCCCCCTCTGGGCCGCCAGAGCCACCCCTGATGAAAGCCCACAGGGATTTAGACAAGAACAGAATTATTCTTGATTGACTCTTTCAAATTGCATCCACCGAGGACACAAACCTGAAGCAGTAATTTGTTCATTATTAAAGCCTGTCAGGAGAAGTCTGCAGGGAGCACAAAAATAAGTACAGGGAGCACAAAAATAAGTCTTGCAGCATTCAAAGAGGAGTCAGGGTGCTGATATTCCCCACATTGCATGGTTCTACTCCCAGAAGGTATGAAACACCCTGGCCATGGTTTTATCATGGAGTTCCCTTTGTAGGGGAAGCTACAGCCCTGCAAAGGAGTAGAATTTTCTCCAAAGCCAAACCAGCAGCCTCAAACCATCCTGCCTGCACTCCCTGGTGCATTTGGAAGCAGCTTTGCAAATTATTTTGGTGTTATTTTTAGGAGAGATATTTAATTTATGACCGGGCCTGCTATTTACTGGCGTGCACTGATAGAATTGTGTTGGAAAGAAGTCCCTGCCTTTGACACTCTTGAATGTTGGTGCAGGGCCACCTGAATGCTCCAGCAGCCCAAGGCTGGTCCCCCTGGAGCATCACCCAGGCCTGGTCCCCATGAAGCATCACCCAGGGCTGGTCCCTCCTGGAGCATCACCCAGGGCTGCAGCCTGACCTGGTCACTCCTGGAGCCTCACCCAGGGCTGCACCCCAAGGCTGATCCCCCTGGAGCCTCACCCAGGGCTGCAGCACAGGCAAACCCTGGGCTGGGCACACCTGCCCTGCTCCCCAGCCCTCCTGATGGATGGGGTGAAGGTAAAGAACAGAGATGGAAAAGAACCCAGCCCAAGACACCTCCTGCCTCAATCCCTTGCTGGGGCAGCCATGGCCAAGCTGGAGGAGCTCCTGTGCCCTCAGACACCCAGCCCTGCCCAGGGTGGGCTCTGCCCTGCTCTGCCCAGCCACTGCTGATGCTCCTCACCCATCATTTTAACCCAAGGACCTGCAGCAGGTCCCACCGAGCCCTGGGCAGGGGCAGACTCTGAACCCGGGGTGCAGCCTCCCCTCCCCTCCCCTCCCTCAGCCCCTGAGCTTGCACTGGGCACTTCCAGCCCTCCCCAGCTCCCCAGTCCTGCTGGAGGGGGCCTGACGAGGCATCCTGCCCCACTGATGATCCCTGTGCCCACCCACACGTCCTGGGGATCCACCAGGAGCAGTGACCAGCCCGAAGTCTCATTTGGCTCCATCAGCACCACCCCTCCAGCTGTGTTCCAGCTGCCCGGGGCTCCAGCAGCGCCCTGTGCCTGCCCCACAGCCCTGGAGGAACCTCCCACCCCAGCTATTGCGAGGAGCAGCTCAGGGCTGAGTGAGGGGAGAGGTGCAGAGCAGGGGAGGGACTCTGATCACAGCAAACCCCCAGCGCCGTGGAGATGCCCCCATCGCTTTCCACCCCAGGAAAGCTCCCACAAAGGCTGCAGCAGGAACTGCAGGGAGGAGCTGCAGCCCGAGGAGCCCAGCCTGGCTCTCCTGCTGCTGCACCTGTTGGCTTTGGCTGAGGCTGCTCGCAGCCCCTGCGCTGGGAGGGAGCTGCAGGCACGGCCAGCACAGCCTCCCATGCAGAGAGGAAGATGAAGAGCCCGCACGGACCCGGCCCCTCCTGGGGAGAAGCGCCTGAAGCAGCAGGAGCTGCCTGAGGAAGCCCTGCTGTGCTCTGCATGGGTTATGTATTTCTATATACACAGATTTACACCCATTTGCTCCCTACAGCAAGGCACAGCACAAATACTTCTCTTCCAACATAATCTCAGAAAAGCAGAAACTCCATTAAGATTTCTTTGCAGGGGCCTCCACAGAGCCTTTCCCCACCAGATGTCAAGGAAAAGCCAGTTTGGGCATGCAAGTCAGCGTTCAAGAGCCATCCACCCTCCCTTCACCCACTGCCCCAGGCAGCAAAACCCACAGTGACCCCTGAGAAAGAAGCTGGCTGCCACACTCAGCAATTTCTGAGAGTTCTGAGGTTAACAAGATTTTTTGTGACTGGTACTTGGTTTTCTTCTTTCCGCTAACTTAGAGCTTCTCATCCACCCACACACAATGACACTTAGCTGTTGAACAGGTCTACTTCTCCTCCTAAAATAGTTATTTTCTATTTCTCTGTGGCTGAGCATGTTCTAAATTGTGTTTTGAAGGAGGAGAGGACAACAGGGAACAGTTTTACAGCATGAAAGATCTGCTTCAAGGCGGCTCATCCAAGCTGTAAAATAGATATTCAGTAAATTCCCTCAGCACGGGTCAGTTCCTGCTTTCTGGACGATCTGATTAAATTGCAATTTTGAACAGATGCTTAGTCACAAAACATTAAAATATTTAGTTCATATAAATATCTCTACGTGGAGAAACTGTCCAAATATCTTATTTTCTGACAAGTCTACTATGTAACACCAGAGGCTTTGCAGGTATTGTGGCGTTATCCTAAGGGCGCCTCGGTTCCCTCAGAACTGGATCTCGGCGGGGATGGCCCGGGCTGGCGGTGGGATGAGCGCTGGAGCGGCAGAGCCGCCTCCTCCGCCCTCCTGGCAGCGTGAGCCGGGCTCAGGTGGCTCCGGGCTCGGGGGAGCGGGAGGCACGGCCCGGTGAGGGCACACGGAGCCGGGCATCCAGCGCTGAGCTGCGGCCGTGCGCTGCGATCCGCCGCGATGGAGGCGAGCACGGCAAAGGAGCCGCTCGTGGGTGTGATATCGCGCAATAAATATACCAGGGAAATGCCCGGGCACGGCTCAGGGCAGCATCGCCCCGCTGGCCGCGGATGGCACCGGCAGCAGATGGGAGCGGGGAGGCTCCGGCGGCTGCTACAGCACCGAGCGGCTTCGCCGCGAAAGCCTCACAAGTTTCCAGCTGGGAAAAGCGGGGGATCTCTCCGCCCGCTGCACAAAAATAAAAAAATCCCTCCACCACCTTCCGCATGCGAAGGCGTAGGACAGGGAGCGAAGAACTCCGCTGCTCACGATGCATCTGGTGGCGCTTCTGTCACTGTCACCGCGCCCGCGATCGCTGCCGAGCAGCACCCGGCGCTCGCTGCGGGGCCCGGCGGCTCCTGCGGCGCCACTGGGGGACATCCCGGCCCCTGGGGGGACATCCTGGTCCCGGGGGGACATCCCGGCCCTTGGGGGGACACCCCTTCATCTCGCGGGGACATCCCAGCCCTAGGGGGACACCCCAGCCCCGGGGGGACATCCCCTCATCTCGGGGTGACACCCAGACCCAGGGGGACATCCCGGCCCCCGGGGGGACACCCCCGCATCCCGGGGGATCCAAGCCCGGCCAGAGCCGGACAGATGGCCGCCTCGCACGGCCCTGGGGCAGAAGAGCGGGGGTGACAAATCTCCGTGCCCGACACCCAGCGAGGCGCGGCGCCGGGGGCGAGCCGGGCGCGATGGCAGCGCGAACGGGGGAGAGGCGAGGAGGGGGAGAACGGGCAGCGCTGCAGCGCATCTCCCCCGCACACACACACACACACACACACGCACGGCTCTGTAATCCTCCGGCTCTGCTCATCCTCGCTCCTCCCGAGCCCCGGAGCCTGGGGCTGAGCTGCCCCCGCCGCCCCCGCTCAGGCCGGCCGGGCTCGGGAGGGAGCCGGGACCGAGCCGGCGCTGGGGCTGCCCCGCACAGCCCCGGCTCTGCCGGAGAAAGCCCCTCCTGACCCCCTCCCGGCCCTATCCCGATCCCCCGCGACCCCCGGGCCGTGCCCGCGGCCCCGCCAGCCGTGCCCGCACCGCCGGGATTCCGTGCGGGAGCGGTGCCGGCCGTGCCCCGCTGGGATCCGTGCGCCCGCATCCATCCCCGCCGAGCCATGGCTCTCTCTAACGCAAACCCAGCGCAACCAGCGCCTCTTCTCTTCCTTTTTTTTTTTTTTTTTTTTTTTTTCCTTTTCTCTTTTCCCTCAGGCATTGCTTCGTGCAAATGGGGCGATAAATCCAGAAAGCGCCACGCACCGTGGAGAAGGGAGAGGGCGGCGGGGAGGGGAAGCAGCTGCTCCGGAGGGAGGCGGATGGAGCACCTGGAGAGGCACAGGGGGGAGAGCCGGGAGCGCGGAGCCCCGCGGCACGGCCCTACCTGGAACAGCCGGAGGATGTTGGCCACCATAATGGACACGGAACTTCCCGACGCCCCGATCACTCCAACTACTTTCTCCGGCTTGACGAAGACGGGCGGCTCGCCGTTGGTGCACCTCACGTCGGAGGTGTCCTTCTGGATGAGCGCCTGCACGAAGGTGAGGGACTGCTCCAGCGCGTAGGTGTCCCGGGAGCAGGTGTCCAGGATGCGGGCGCCCAGCGTGACGTTGGGCAGCAGGTCCGGGTCGCTGTTGATCTGGTCCAGGGCGTAGAGCATCGCCTCCAGCCTGTGGATGCCGTTCTCCTTCTTGATGAGCCCGCAGGGGGAGTCCGGGTGGCCGTTGGCGTGCACGGGGAAGAGGCCGCCCAGGGTGATGTCCCCCTCCAGGCGGATGGAGTGGGGCGCGTACATCTCCTGCCCGCGGGCCGCCTCCCCGAGCAGCAGCTCCAGCAGGCAGCAGGGCAGCTCCAGCAGCGCCAGCAGCCGCAGCACCCTGCCCGGCCGGCCCATGGTGATGCCGCCGCCGCCCCCGGGCGCTGCCCCGCGCTCCCCGGGGGCCGGGCCGGCCGGGATGGGGTGGCCGGGGGAGGGCTGCGGGTTCGGCCGCCCTGCCCTGCCCTGCCCTGCCCGCCGCGCTCCGGCACCGGCACTGGGAGCGCGCCGCGCCGCTGCCGCTTTAAACGGCCCCGGCCGCCCGCCCCCCGCCCGCCCCCCGCCCCGCCCGCCGCCGCTGCGCAGCGCCCGCCGCACCGCCCCGGCCGGCCACGGGCACGGGCATCGGCATGGGCATCGGCACGGGCACGGGCATCGGCGTGGGCACGGGCATCGGCGTGGGCACGGCATCGGCACGAGCACGGGAATCGGCGTGGGCACGGGCACCGAGGATGGGCATCGGCATGGGCACGGGCACCGGCGTGGGCACGGGCACCGGGGATGGAGCCGCGGGGTCCCGGCCCTGCCCGGGATGGGGCTGGCGGCTGTACCGGACCCGCGGCGCTGCGGACGGGGGAAGCGGGGGATCGCGGTGGCTCCGCTCCCCGCTCCCCGCTCCCCGCACCCCGCGGCCGCAGCCAGAACCGGAGCGGGCTCGGGCAGCGCGGCTCGGGAGCGCCCGCCAAAGGCGCTGCGCGGGGGATGCTCGCTCAGCCCCGCCGGAGCAGCGGCAGCGGCAGGAGCAGCAGCGGCAGGAGCAGCAGCATCCTCCGCCTCCCCTCCGGCGGGGAGCGCAGCGCCGCGGGCTCTCCCGCTCGCGGGGCCGCCGGGGACAGCCGGGGACAGCGGGAGCACCCGGGCAGCCCAGGGCATCCGAAGCATCAATCCGGATCGTGCCATGGGAACGAGAGCCTCCGCCCGCCGAGGTGGGTACCAATGGAGCGGTGAGGAGGAGGAGGAGGAGGAGTTTGGATGTAACCCCGTACTCCCAAACCCGGGGAAATGCAGCTGAGCTCGTTCTATTTTAAGATCTCCAGACCCATTTTTCTTCTGCACGCCCAGATCTCGAGGATGCCGGAACATCCTGGTTTTGTTCCCTTTACTCCAAAACTCTGACACCCAAAGGGACACCACCACCTGTTGCCATTCCCTCCTGACCAGCAAATCCACGCCCTGGCACATTCCCAATTCCAGCTAATGCAGAATGCATCTCTCAGACGCTCCCACCAGACCAAGCCCGTTTTTTGGAGATAACATTTAATTGCTCCTTCATAAATACCAGACCAGGTGTAGCTGCTGTTCATCACCTTTCCTCTAACACACCCTGAGCCAGCAGAACCTGTGTGCAGGAGCCTGCCCAGCCACAGGATCACAGAGTGGTTTGCATTGGAGGGACCTTCATGATGTCCCATCCCAGCCCTGCCATGGCAGGGGCACCTCCCACTGTCCCAGGTGCTCCAGCCCCAGTGTCCAGCCTGGCCTTGGGCACTGCCAGGGATCCAGGGGCAGCCCCAACTGCTCTGGGCACCTGTGCCAGGGCCTCACCTCCCTCGGATCACCCACACATCTTAGAAAAGTGCCTCCCTTTACACTGCCAGCCACACAATGGGTTAGGTGGGGTTGGAAGGGACCTGAAGGATCACCCAGTTCCTCAGAGATTTTCTGTAGTGCTGTCAGACTCCCACACCTCTCCCAATCTCTGCCAGGAGGATGGAGCTGAACCAGCCCCCATCCCTTGCACACACATCCCAACTCCTCACATCACTTCACTGCTGCACATGGGATTCCCTTCCCAGTTCTCCCTTGTTACCACCAGCTCCATCCCCTTTTCCATCTCCACCCAGGGAGAGCTCTTTGGTGCCTATTACCTCTTGCCCACTTAAAGCTGCTCAGTCAGAATCTTACCTCTGATAATAATAATAACAATAATAACAATAATAACAATAATAATAATAATTACTATTATTATTATTATTATTATTTATTATTTTTCTTAATTCTGACTCTTGTGATTGGAGCCTCAAGTTTGCCTCAAGTGCTCCAGTTCAGGCAGGATGTGGAGATAAATCACTTCTTCTAATAAATCCCATTGTTTTGCTGGAAGTCACCTCATGATTTTGAAAGTTTCCTGGTTTGCACCGTTTTCTTCCCTTTGGGCAAATCTGCAGTTATTAATATATCATCACATAAACTTCTGTCCTCTCAAAGTCACAGAAAACCATTGGCTCTCCATTCTCCCCTTCCTCACACCCTGGTTTCCTAAAGTGTCCAGGTTCCCAAGGAGCACAGGGCCTGCCCCAGCTGATCAAGGCAGCCGCAGGGTCCAGCCCAGCCTGTAGCTCATCTTGGATTAGCAGCAGATGCACCAGAAGAAAAGGACAGAGTTTTACAGTATGCAGATATCTTTATTATCCTCCTGATTTTATTGGTTTAAGCCCTGAAGCATCAAAGATTATTCTAATTACATTACAAAAATTGATAGAGCAATCACTACTCTGGATCCTCCTGATATCCATGGGAGTGCCCAGCCCCTCTCCCACTCTGGCTGAGTGTGGGGGCACTGTGCTAACAAGGACCACTGGACATCTCCTGTGAGCCCTGTTGGCAGCTTGCAGTTTCCTGCCTTTGGGATTGAACTCTCCTTCTCCTTGTACCTGAGCTCCTCCTGTACCTGAGCTCCTTCTCCTTGTACCTGAGCCCTGTCCCCTCTGCTCTGAGCTACCTACACCCAATCTGGCCCTCTCAGACAGGAAATCAAATATAATAGCAGCCTGTGCATCTCTCACTGCTGTGCTTTCCGTGGGAGAAATATCAGCCTCGGGGAGCTGAAAGGCTTTTCCAACCAACAGACTGTGTCATGCTGTGATTTCCTTGGCCTTGCTGAACACCTGGGGTGAGGCAGAGCTGACTAAACCCAGCAGACAGTGTGTCACACCTGTGCTGAGCAACCTCCCCTGTCCCTCTGCACCTAAAGGATCCCTCCCCTCCCTCCCAGCCCACCTCGAGAGCCTCAATCAGCATCCAGCACTCAGAGCTCTCAGAACATTCCACACAGGGCATTCCACACTCAGAGCCACACTCAGAGCATTCCACACTCAGAGCATTCCACACTCAGAGCATTCCACACTCAGAACATTCCACACAGAGCATTCGACACTCAGAACATTTCACACAGAGCATTCCACACTCAGCATCCATCACTCAGAGCATTCCACACAGGGCATTCCACACTCAGCATCCAACACTCAGAGCATCCAGCACTCAGAGCATTCCACACAGAGCATTCCACACTCAGAGCCACACTCAGAGCATTCCACACTCAGAGCCACACTCAGCATCCAGCACTCAGAACATTCCACACAGAGCATTCCACACTCAGCATCCAACACTCAGAGCATCCAGCACTCAGAACATTCCACACAGAGCATTCCACACTCAGCATCCATCACTCAGAGCATTCCACACAGGGCATTCCACACTCAGCATCCAACACTCAGAGCATCCAGCACTCAGAGCATTCCACACAGAGCATTCCACACTCAGAGCCACACTCAGAGCATTCCACACTCAGAGCCACACTCAGCATCCAGCACTCAGAACATTCCACACAGAGCATTCCACACTCAGCATCCAACACTCAGAGCATCCAGCACTCAGAACATTCCACACAGAGCATTCCACACTCAGAGCATCCAGCACTCAGAGCATTCCACACTCAGAGCCACACTCAGCATCCAGCACTCAGAACATTCTACACAGAGCATTCCACACTCAGAACATTCCACACAGAGCATCCAGAACTCAGCATCCAGAACTCAGAGCATTCCACACTCAGCATCCAGAACTCAGAGCATTCCACACTCAGAGTCACACTCAGAGCCACACTCAGAGCATTCCACACTCAGAGCCACACTCAGAGTGTTCCACACTCACAGCCACACTCAGAGTGTTCCACACTCAGAGCCACACTCATCAGTTCCTGAGCAGAACTGAGTCACGGCCATTCCCCCTCTCAGAGCCATGAGTGTTTCCCCTTACCCTCAATCCCAGGAAAGCTGCAGGTGATCCTGAAGGGCTCAGGAGGGGATGCTGGTGCAGGAAAGCAGCACTTTATGTGTTTAATGGGGCACTGACAGGAGCAAATGGAAATGGGGTAAATCATTGCAGTGTGAGTTTGTGTTTCACTTCACTGTGAGTAACTCGTGTGCCCAGCCCACTCCCAGACCCTGAACACATTCTGTACTTCAGCCTTGGGAGCTCTGCACTCACCCCTGCCCTGGCTGAGAGCCCCGGGGTGAGAGAGAAGCAATTCTGCTTTTCTCAGCAGAGAATGACAGGCCAGGGAGCTCAGCACTGGGTTGATGCACTGCTGCCCCTCCAGGTGAGCCCAGGCACCCAGAACCAAAATCCCACCCAAAACCAAAATCCCACCCAAAACCAAAATCCCACCTCCCATTCCTGAGCCTTTGCAGTGCTGGGGACACACTCCATCACTCCCTGGGGAGATTTGCTTCACCAAAAAAAAAACCCAAAACCACAAAACCAACCAAAAATTCCCCGGAAAGATAAACCAAACCCAACAAACCCAACCCAAGCCTGATCTTTTTAGCAAGATAATTTGTTTAGAAGTAAACACTGGTTAAACACATCCAAGAGAATATTCAAAACCATTTCTTAACCTGCCTGTCAAATAAGACTCAGCCAGATTTCTCCTGGATAAGCAAGGACTTTGCCAGAAAGGAGGGGGCTCATTTCTGGCATCCCCCAGGGTGTGGTGTGACCTCCATCACAGGAGGATCTACTGTCAGAGCTGCTGTATAATTAAACATTGCCTTTATCTGGGCAGCTGGCAGAGCAGACACAAAATCCAATCACAGCCAAGCAGTGGAAGCAGCCCAAAGAGTGATGGGCCAGCAGGAAGGAGGAATAAAACAATCCTTCAAATATTGGTGATGTGGCAGAGGCTGCCACGCAGGCAGAGGTCAGCCTGGACAACTGTAATGGACGTGGTACAAGCAATTAATTTGTTGGGTGAAGTCAGGCTCGGGAAAGCAGCCAGAGCTCCTGCTTATCTGCTGCTCAGAAAATAATGGATTTTTGGAGCAGAGGCCAGGGAAAAGCTCAGATCCTTAACTCGGGGCTTTGTTGCTGCTGTTTACAAAGAGAAGGTGTCAGTGAGGCTCTGGTTTCCAGGGAGGACAGGGGACAGCAAATTCTCCTCAAGGATATGGTCGCTTAGATACCTCCCTAGATCCTTATTTATGTAAGGAAAACATTACTTTTACAATTGTAGCTTATTGAATTATAAAATATTAAAATATATTAAAATTATAAATAGATTGTAATTTATAAAAGATATGAAGTTATTAAATCTACAAGACATTATGGATTGTTTCCAAGACAGAACTGCAATGAACAGGTTGTGCTAAATGAAGTGTCTGGGCCTGATTCTCTGCTGCAGCACTGGTGTGACCCTGTGGAAAAGCAAACAGCTCTGAGAGCCAAGCTCAGCCATCCTTGGATGCTCTCAGAGACCCTCAGCATCACACACTGAGTTATTTCCCATTTGAAAATAACCCACCTGGCAGGGGCCCTGAGCCTCCTGTGCCCTGCCTGCCACTGCCTGAGGAGGAGGAGGAGGAGGAGGAGGAGGAGGAGGAGGAGGAGGAGGAGGAGGAGCCCTTGGCATGAGCTGAGGCCAAGCTGGTGACATCCAGGCTGGAGCTGGCAGTGCCAGGCTCACCCTGGGCAGGAGATCTGGTGGATCTCAATGAGTTTGTGCAGCTCGTGGTTAAAGAGCCCCAGAGCAGGGGCCAGGTGCCACCATTCCCAGCCAGGGAAGGGGCAGAAGGGCAGGGGAGGAAGGCCCTGCACCTCCCAGGAGCTTTGGGTGCTCTCCCAGCAGGTCCCCATCCCTCCTTCCCTCGGGGACAGGAGCTGGTGGCATTTCCCAGAGCCAGGGGAAGCTCCCCCCTGCAGCCCCATCCATCCCTGCCCAGCTCTGAGAGCCATGCAGGCCTTCCAGAGGAATGGATCAATCAATTACACAGGAGACACCCTCCAAGTGCTCCTTGGAGATCACAAATCTTCCAAGCAGGCAGCTCTATTAGATGGGCACTTCAGCCAAATCATTAAACTGCCTGCCACTCACAGGGAACAATAACTTCTTCTTTCCAAACACTTATTATTCTCTGTTACTTATTTACTAAGAATATTTTGATTCACTTAATGCTTGGAACATCTTCCTGCGCTGCTGAATTAGAAATGATGGAATTGCACATTCAGGATAATTAAATAAGACAGCTTTCTCCAAATAATAATAGTGTTGTAATGTCAGACAATAAAGGGACCCAGCCAGCTCAGGCAGGTCTCCTCCTCCCCTTCTGGCTGTGCTGCCTGGACTTTTCCAAGGGAGAAAGTGGCATTAAGCTGATGGAATCACTCAGGATGCTCTTGAGAGGCTTTTCCCTCCCTGCCATCAGCGCCCCTTTTCTGTCCTTTACAGCTTCACCAAATTTTAAACACTTTAAAGATACTTGATAGATTTTTTTTTCCCCCAAAGAACACAGACAGAAAATGCTTTCTGTATTTCTAAAAAAGCACCTTGAACCAGTGACATCTGTCCCAGCCCCTGGTTAGGGCATGGCACCTGGTCCCTTTCAGGGGAGATGGACACAGCACTCACCCTTGTGAAGCTTGGGGTGTGCTGCTCCTGCCAGCCCCTGAAACTGCCCCAGCAGCTCCCTGGCAGGCAGCACCCACCCTGCAGAGCCCAGCAGGGCCAGCACCCACCCTGCAGAGCCCAGCACCCACCCTGCAGAGCCCAGCAGGGCCAGCACCCACCCTGAACCAGCTCAGCACCCATCCTGCAGTGCCCGCACCCACCCTGAACCAGCCCAGCAGTGCCAGCACCCACCCTGAACCAGCCCAGCAGTGCCAGCACCCACCCTGAACCAGCCCAGCACCCACCCTGAACCAGCCCAGCAGGGCCAGCACCCACCCTGCAAGTCCTGCAGATGAGCCCCTGATATTCTGCCATTGCTGCCCGAAGTCAATCACTCTCAGTGCCCCTGGTTTCAGCAGCAGGGTGCACACAGCAGCACAGGGACTCTCTGAGGGGTGGCTTTGCCTGTACCAAGTGCAGGTCAGAGAGGATTTGTCTGGAATCTGCTCCCACGTGTGTGAGCCCAGGGCTGATCTCACACCAGCAGGAAGAGCCTGGGCAGGGACCCCAGAACTGAGGAGCCCCAGAGGGGTTTGGGGGGAAGGACCCTCAGAGACCACCCAGCCCCAACCCCTGTGCCATGGCAGGGACACCTCCCACAGCCACACATGTTCACATTCACACCTTCCTGGCTTTTCAAGGTGTCCTTTTGGGAATTGAATGATTTTGTTGAACTAAGAGAGGTCACTTTAGCAGAGAAAGGAAACATCCTGGGAACTTGATGGGTTTTGTTGTTTGCTCTAACAGAAAACTCCAGTTCAGGTATTTAGGCACCAAACTCATCCCTCCTGGGCCAGCCCAGCCCAACCCAAGCTCTGGGCAGTGGCTGCTGCTCCCCATTCCCCAGTGATCCCAGGGGAGTCCCCAGCCAGTCCCCAGTCCCATCACAGCTGGCACCCTGCTAATTAGCCCTGACAAACCCCGATAATGAATCATTGAGAATATGAGTTAAGCATGAAATAAAGCAAACACCAAGGATCTTATGTAATTCTTCCTACTTCAATGGCTGCAGGAATTGAGTCATGAGATTGTTTTGGAACATTTTATGACACAAGTCAGGAGAGCTCTTTGTAAATGAAGTTTAAACTTTTTTTTCTTTAAGGGCCCTTCATGGCTGTGCACATTTTGTACAAGTGGAGATCTTTTCCTCATCTCTTTTATTTACTCCCTTAATGCCCTTCTTCATTCATTTTGTAGCAAGCCTGGTCTGTGCAAGGCTTTACTCTGAGTACATCAACAGCAAACTCAGGCCAAAACCATCGACAGCCTGGTGTCCCCAGGTGCTGCTAACAGCTCCTTTCTGCTGCCGTGGGCTCAGGGCAGAGATTTTTACCTTTATTGTCCTGCTCTGATACACTGACTGTCAGACAATCCTGAAAATTCCCATTTCCTGGTGCTTAACCATGGTTTTCTTTCATGGTGTGTTCTACTCCAGAAAATGAATTTTCCCCTGGCTTCACCTCTCTCAGCACTCACCTGGTGAGCCTCTGGATCCTGGGGTTCATCCCTGGGGGAGCCAGCACTGGGTCCTGCTGTGCCATGCTGCATCACCCATCCCATCCCATCCCATCCCATCCCATCCCATCCCATCCCATCCCATCCCATCCCCATCCCATCCCCATCCCATCCCATCCCCATCCCATCCCATCCCATCCCATCCCCATCCCCATCCCATCCCATCCCATCCATCCCATCCCATCCCATCCCATCCCCATCCCATCCCATCCCATCCCATCCCATCCCATCCCATCCCATCCCATCCCATCCCATCCCATCCCCATCCCCATCCCATCCCATCCCCATCCCATCCCATCCCATCCCCATCCCATCCCATCCCATCCCATCCCATCCCATCCCATCCCATCCCATCCCCATCCCATCCCCATCCCATCCCATCCCCATCCCCATCCCATCCCCATCCCCATCCCATCCCCATCCCCATCCTATCCCACCCCTTCCCTATCCCCATCCCATCCCTTCCCTATCCCCATCCCATCCCCATCCCATCCCATCCCATCCCATCCCATCCCATCCCATCCCATCCCATCCCATCCCATCCCCGTCCCATCCCATCCCATCCCATCCCATCCCATCCCATCCCCATCCTCATCCCCATCCCATCCCATCCCATCCCATCCCATCCCATCCCATCCCATCCCATCCCCATCCCCATCCCCATCCCATCCCCATCCCATCCCCATCCCATCCCATCCCATCCCATCCCATCCCATCCCCATCCCCATCCCCATCCCCATCCCATCCCATCCCATCCTGTGCTGGGGCTCAGGCCCAGCTGGGTGTTTGATGGGGTTGTTCCATCCAACCACACTGTGCTGGATGTAGAAAAGCCTCTCCAAGTTGCTGCCATGGGTGACAATGTGGTCTAGAACCAAAGCATTGAGCTCAGGGTCTACCCAGCAATTTTTGACTCTTCCTCTTCAAGACTCACTGTGTTTTCCACAGAAAAAACCAATTTACAGGGACTGGGAACGTCTCCATCACCTGTGAGCTGCTCTAACAATATTGTTTTGTTCGAGATGCCTCACTACTGTAATGAATGAAATCAGATTTTCCTGACCCTGTTTAGGGTTTTGGGAAAAGCAGGTGCTGAATTTCCTCTCTGAGGAAACCCTGAGTAATGAGAGCTTCCCAGACTGGTGGCTGGAGCTGAAGGAGTGGAGAAAGGAGCTCCAAACAACCTGGGGGTACCACAGAACAAAATCAAACAGAACAAAATCAAACCTGTCACTGTCTACACCCCTCTCTATGGGGAGCAGCAGGCACTAGTGGAGCCTCCAATGAGCTCCAAAGGGCTGGGCTGGAGAGGAGCTCCAGGGCAGGAATTGTGCCTGAAATTGGTGAAAAGGGGAGCTCCAGGGCAGGAATTGTGCTGAAAGAGGTGAGCAGAGGAGCTCCAGGACAGGAACTGTCCCTGAAGCAGGTGAGCCCCTTTAGTGAGGCACTGGCAGGGTGGGCTGCCAGCCCCAAAGCTGATCCACTTCCACCTCCAGGTGGATGCAAACTCATTAATTTCAATTGGAGCATGCACGTTCAATCCTTGGGCAGAGCAGGGGAGGCTCCCTGCAGGATGAAGGAGCCAGGACAGAGAGATGCTGGCAGCTCCCACACTGAGCTGCTCTGGGTGTGAGCAGAGCCAGGTTAGACTCCTTACACAGATTAGGGGGCCACAAGGTTCCAAACAGGCTCTGTGTGTGTGCAGCAATGCTCTCACACCCAGAGAAAATGGATTTTATCCTCAATTAGCCCAATCCAAGGCCTGCCCTCAGCAGGGTGCTCTGGTGGCTCAGGATTCACCACAGTACAAATGGCAGTGCCTGAGGGTTAGAGAGGGGACCTGCTCAACAGCCTCCCAAAATGCCATCCCAGCCTCAGCCACGATCACCAGCCCCTCTGGGAGATAATTATTATTAGAAAAAGGCTTTTATGGAATCCAGAAGGGCAGGGGGGCTGTGCCTGCACTGAGCTCACGTTTTTCACCTTGTTGGCATTTGGCTTCTCTTGGTTCCTCCAGGAAAACCAAAACACTTTGTCTGACCCAAACCAAACACATTGGAATGGACATTATAATAGTTTCCTTACTTTTTTCCAGTTAAATGGAAACAAATATTAAAATTTCCTGATATTATTAGGGCATGTTGTTGAAAAAATTATGTCAAAATGCTTATGTATATATTCATTGTGATATGCAGGGCTGAAGCCCAGATCTGATACAGATGTTGGATCAAACCCTGTGCTCTGTGGCAATCTAATTTTATCCTGACACGTTGATTGCTCGCTCTTCATCTGTGGCTGCTGTCCCAAAGGGGCTAAGTGAGAGGAGCTGCAATTTTTTTTTTCCTTTCCAGTAAGATGACATGAAATAAATTCAGAAGAACACACACAAGAACAATGTGGGGTTTGTTATTCACAAGACAGCTCTGAGAAGGGGAAAAAATTGGAGCTGAGATTCGTGAAGGATGGCACAAAATATGATGGAATTTCTGACTAATAAATCACAGAGATCCATTCCAAACCGAGGGAACTGGTCCATGCAGGGGCTTTTGGAAATCACTCTGTACTGCTGTCCCTGCTTTCCAACTGCTGGGAAACATGGCATGTCCTGGGAAAGCCAGGCCTGGACTCATGCAGGCTATGGGCAGATCTAATGGGGAATTACAGCTCCACACCAACCAGAGCCAGCCCCCAGTGCAGGGGCATCCTCAGGGATCTGGAATATCCCAGGAGGAACATCCCTCACAGGCAGCACCTCGGGAAGGGATGCTGAGCTGTGCCACAGGGCACAATTCATTAACCTGTCAGTTCAACAAGGGCTCGCAAGGATTTCCACAGATTTCCACGGATATCAAACTCCAAATATAAACCTGAGGAACACCAGCAAGGGCACAGCACCAGACCTGGACAGTAAAGGCAACAAGAGCCCTTGGAAGCACCAAAGCAAAGGCAGACAGGAGAAGAAAGAAGCCCAACAAGAGCCCTTGGCACCAAAGCAAAGGCAGACAGGAGAATAAACAAGCTCAACAAGAGCCCTTGGGAGCACCAAAGCAAAGGCAGACAGGAGAAGAAAGAAGCCCAGCATGAGATTTCCACGGATATCAAACTCCAAATATAAAGCTGAGGAACACCAGCAAGGGGCACAACACCAGACCTGGACACTAAAGGCAACAAGAGCCCTCAGAAGCACCAAAGCAAAGATAGACAGCAGAAACAAGCTCAACAAGAGCCCTTGGGAGCACCAAAGCAAAGGCAGACAGGAGAAGAAAGAAGCCCAACATGAGATTTCCACGGATATCAAACTCCAAATATAAAGCTGAGGAACACCAAAAAGGGGCACAGCACCAGACCTGGACAGTAAAGGCAACAAGAGCCCAAAGCAAAGGCAGACAGCAGAAACAAGCCCAACAAGAGCCCTTGGGAGCACCAAAGCAAAGGCAGACAGGAGAAACAAGCCCCATGTTAGTCAGAAAGCCACAACCAGGAGATCCCTGGGTGAAAAGCAACATCTCTCCCTCCAGCATTGGTGTATTTTGCCAGAAAAATGGGGTACACCAATGGGTGTACCATGAATGAATGAACCACTTGAACCAATCTGGGGGTACCCATCAATGAATGAATGAACCAATCTGGGTGTACCATGAATGAATGAACCAGTTGAACCAATCTGGGGGTACCCATGAATGAATGAACCAGTTGAACCAATCTGGGGGTACCCATGAATGAATGAACCAATCTGGGGGTACCCATGAATGAATGAACCAATTGAACCAATCTGGGGGTACCCATGAATAAATGAACCATAATGAACCAATCTGGGGGTACCCATGAATGAATGAACCAATCTGGGTGTACCCATAAATGAATGAACCAATTGAACCAATCTGGGTGTACCCATGAATGAATGAACCAATCTGGGGGTATCCATCAATGAATGAACCATAATGAACCAATCTGGGGGTACCCATCAATGAATGAACCAATCTGGGGGTACCCATCAATGAATGAACCATAATGAACCAATCTGGGGGTACCCATGAATAAATGAACCAATCTGGGGGTACCCAGGAATGAATGAACCATAATGAACCAATTTTCCCCGTTTAGTTCTGCTGAGAGCAGCCAGAGCTGAGCCCCTCTGTCCCCCTGTGGCCCCCAGTGCAGGGCAGGGTCCCTGGCCCCTCTCTCTGGGATGGCCCTGGGGGTCACAGGTTCAGCTCAGCAAATATTGGTGCTGCTAATGGCACAGGAAAACCCGGGCTCAATATTTGCAGAGCCAAAGCGCTGCCCTTAATTTTCTTGCAAATATTTAAGGAAAAAGTCAAACAGAAACTCACCCTCCCATCAGGAAAACCTCATTTGCACCACTGACAATCCAGAATTTCTCACTGAACCTCTCTCACTTCTAATAACCCAAAACTTAGAAGTGTTTCTTAATTTTAGCAGCTTTTTTTTTTCTCTTGACCCAGATACCAACAAGCTTTTACTACTGGGAAATGTAATGTTCATGCAGCAGGGAGAAAACCCATCATTTATTTTTGTATTAAACTTGGAGAGCTTCTCTCCTTCCTCTTTAATTTCCCACCTTGATGGTGCTCTGCATTCTCTCCAAGTTTAGAAGGTGCCTTGTGTTCCCCCTCTGGTTCCTCCATCAGCTCAGGGCCCAGCCCTGCCTAAATCAAACTGAACATTTCACACACACCAATGGTGGCTCAGGGTTGGCGTGAGCAGACAAGAATAAAATTGCTTTTTATAAGGTTTTTATTAAAAGCAATTCAGCTTGGAGAACCAGAGGATGAATTAAAGGAGTGGTGCTGGGCTGTGTGTTAATTGCAGCTGGTTAATTTAATTAGGGGTGGCTGATGAGGGCAGGGCAGGGCAGTGCTGGCGGTGTGGGCTCCAGCTCTGCCACAGCCGTGGGGGGAAATCCATGTCCTCAAGACATCCCCTGGATTTTCTGGTGCTTTGACTCGTTAGCAATTTTCCTTTTCATGCTCTTTGAGGGGGAAAAAACCAAAAAAATAAAAAGGCATTTTGGAGAGGAGAGGAGCAAGTAAAAGACAGGCAAGCCCAAGAGAGCACTTAGGGAGGAGAAAGCCCTCGTGTGTCCCCGTGTTTGCTTGGGAACTTTTCCATTCCAACATCTTCCTCTCCAACATTTACACCCCAGGCTCCAGCTCAGGGTCACTCGAGGCAGCCCCAGCCCTTGCACAGGGCACAGCCCTGGCTCTGGGGAGCCACAGCACTTTTAGTGCTTCCAACCAACGCAGGAATGCTAAACAGGAATTCAAATTCTGTCCCATGAATCACCAATTCCCATCGAAGCCACGCTTGGGAGTGGCAGGATTGGGATGTGCTGAGTTAATGTTTGAAATCAAAGTTACCACTGGAAATCCTCCTGAAACACAGCAACCTGCCTTTGGCCTCACTGCCAGGAAGGAGAATCTTCCCTTCCAAAATGGGAATTTCTACCATTACTTTGTGTCCTTTTCTGTGTTTATGAGGCAAAAGTTCTCAAGGCATTTCAACCATTAGTTAATTGAAACTTCTGCTTAATCACCACCAGAACTAGGCTGGAATTCTCTGGATTGGAGTGCTTTGGAGTTAATTTTCCATTTCTATACCAATGAAATTGTGGATTCGTTCAAATCTAAGGAGTATTTAAGGTTGGAGTTGATGTTCTTTTTCAACTGTGATCATTCTGTGATTCTGTGAACACAGTCTGAAAAATCAGAAGGAAAAAATGACAATGAGACCATCCCTGAGGGAAGCAAACCCATCCCAGCTCCTCCTGTGGCCAAGGCTCCACGCTGGGTCTCTCTTTAGTCAAAGCCTTCTCCTGGTCCTTTTCTGTGTGCTGGGGGAGCTCCAGACCCAATGGCAGTGTGGGCCTGGGGAAGATGGAAAGGGGCTGGGTTGCATGGATTGACAGAGAGGAGACTCTGCACCCTCTCTTGTAGAGCAGAGCCTCCAGAGAACGTGGCTGTGCTGGAGGAACAGCAAACCCTGCCCAGCCAAGAGCCACCACACCATAACAGCTGCATTATTCAAAATTATTTAATTGACAGTGACTGTGCAATCTAAGGCTGCAATACAAGCAAAAACCCACTTAAGCCAAATTGCTGGGACACAATCATTTGCTGATTAATCCCCAAAGCACACTTTAAAGGACATAGCCAAAGACTTCAGGACAATGGCCTTATTTTTACTGTGCCACATCATATTTTTCATTTACCAGTGCAGTTCTTGTTAAAGACCTGTAATTTCATCTTTGGTTCACCCTGTGAGAGGTCTTTGCCTCGTCCCAAAATACTCACTCAGAAAAGCTTTCACCAGAAGCTTGCAACCAACAATAAAAACAATCACCTGAAACCACCCTCAATTTGGGGCACTTCCATCAATCCAGCTCCTGCTGGTGCTCCCACTGGAGCTCAGGCTCTTAAATGATTTCTCACTTTCATCCTGGCTCTGAAACTGCACAAAATTCTCACATTTGGGCAGTGCTGGAAGCAAGAACAGCAAAGCTGCAAAGCTCCTGGGTCCCCATGCGAGGCAGGGAGGATTTTGCCCTAAATGTCCCCATTTCCATCCCATCCCTCATGCTAATTGAGTTCTAAAGCTCCACTGGAGCTTCCTGTTGGCAGCTGCTGGCCCAGCACATCCGTTCTGGGGCCATTCGTGTCTCCTGGGCTCTGGGTTCAGCTCCAGGTTTTGCACACTTTTCCTGTGCAGGGCTCCAGGGAACGATCTCATTCCCTGCTGCTGCAGCTCCCTCCCTCCCTCCCTCTCAGCAATAACAAACCCACTAATTCTCATGGCTCCAAGACACCAGAGCCACAGCAATAAAACTTGCAAACAGAGGGGAGAGAGAGAAGCACGTAAATATGATTCAAACCCAAGCTGAAGTTACTAAAATCCAATTGAATTCAAATTTCTTTTCCTCCTTCCCCTGGCTGATGTTTCCCCAAAGCTACTCCCTTGAATTACATGTGCACAGTCACCCTTCATTTCCATCAGCTGCATTCCTACGTTGGAAAAACCTCAGCATCTTGTGTTGCTTATGGAAAAACCTCAGCATCCTGTGCTGCTTATGGAAAAACCTCAGCATCTTGTGTTTCTTATGGAAAAACCTCAGCATCCTGTGCTGCTTATGGAAAAACCTCAGCACCTTGTGTTTCTTATGGAAAAACCTCAGCATCTTGTGCTGCTTATGGAAAAACCTCAGCATCTTGTGTTTCTTATGGAAAAACCTCAGCACCTTGTGCTGGTTATGGAAAAACCTCAGCACCTTGTGCTGCTCATGGAGAAAACAATTTCAGTGATGAAGGTTTTGTCCAGGTGAGCTCTGAGTGCCTGGGATGGCTGAACAGGAGGGATGCCTGTGACACTGGGAAGGGTTTGCAGCAATGAGACCAAGCAAATGTCTGACCCCATTTCAGAAAGGGCAGAGCATTTATAGAAGCACAACAAAGAGTTTGAGCAGTGGTAGCAACCAGAAAAAAGGGTATGAATTGGGTTTGGAGAGGCATGGGAAGTGTCTCACCACCATCAGCCCAAGGCTTCCTGCTGCAGCACAGGCAGGTGACCAAGAGGTGACACCTGTGAAGTGGCCGTGCAGGGCTGACACTGATGCTGCTGGATTTGGGGAGACTTTGGCTGTTTCCAGGATTTCAGCCCTAGGGAACAAGGAGAATGTTGGTTAGACTCAGCTGGCAGCACCACTGTCTGCTTCTTACAGCCCAGGAAATGTGGATTTATGGCAAGCACAGCTTCCCAATTTAATGGGATTTTTGGTGGGATGAGAGAATTGACCACACAGGAGGTGTTGAGCACTGACCTTCCAGAAACCAACCGCAAAATAATCTCAGATCACCAAGAAATTGCTGAGATCCTTTGCAATTTTCCTTAGAAATTGCTAAGATCATCCACTGAAGGGATTTCCCAGAGTGGCTGGGGCTGCCCCTGGATCCCTGGCAGTGCCCAAGGCCAGGCTGGACATTGGGGCTGGGGGCACCTGGGACAGGGGGAGGTGTTCCTGCCATGGCAGACTTTAAGGTCCCTCCCAACCCAACCCAACCCAACCCAACCCAACCCAACCCAACCCATTCTGTGATTCCCCCTGCAGAGCACACACAATAAATAAATAAAATTTTCAGCACTTTCATTCATGGTCCCCTCCAGGGGCAGAGCTTTGGGTGCAGACACGGGGGGGTCACCCAGGGGTGCCTCCAGCCCCAGGAGTGACCACAGGACCAGCCCCGAGCTCGAGCTGGAATGTGAAACCTCCCCTGAGCTCCATCAGCCTGTGTGGAGGCCTCTTGCAAAACCAGCCCTAATATTCAAAATTTAGCAACACCATCTGTTAGAGACTTTGTTAAATAAAAACAACTCATTACCGAACTTAGATCTGGGAGAAGGATGGCTTTCCTTCACATGCAACTGATTTTCTTCAGCTGGAAAAACACAAATAGTTGTTTCCCAGCATTTCTGAACAGTTTCCAAAGGTTTCTGATGGCAGGCACGTTCCTAACCTGTAGCCAAAGAAATAACTGTACCATTAATCTGGAGCTGGCAGTACCTCCTGACATTTGAATTATGCTGCTGAAAGGTGTCTTTTACCAGCTGGTAAATAACGATCCCCTAATTACAGATATAAATCTGGGGAGGTATGAATGCACAGCTCACAGTGATGAAAATGTTTAATAAAATATGGCCCAGAAATGGAGAATGTGATTACATTGAGCACCTTGACCACGAGGGGTTTCTGGATCTGCTGTTATAGAACCAGCACAGCCCCTGAGGATGGAACACCCCCTGTCCCAGGGAGAAATAGAATTGGCTGGGTGGCTGTAATTGGTGTAATGGGAGTTTTCATTGGTAAAACTGGTGCCTGTAATTGGTGTAACTGGTGGCTGTAATTGGTAAAACTGGTGGTTATAACTGGTGGTTATAACTGGTGTAACTGGTGGTTGTAATTGGCAAAAATGGTGGTTGTAATTGGTGTAACTGGTGGTTATCATTGGTGAAATTGATGATTATAATTGGTAAAACTGGTGGTTATCATGGGTGTAATTGGTGGTTGTAATTGGTAAAAATGGTGGTTGTAATTGGTAAAAATGGTGGTTATCATTGGTAAAACTGGTGGCTGTAATTGGTAAAACTGGTGGTTATAACTGGTGGTTATAACTGGTGTAACTGATGGTTGTAATTGGTGAAAATGGTGGTTGTAATTGGTGTAACTGGTGGTTATCATTGGTAAAAATGATGATTATAATTGGTAAAACTGGTGGTTTTATCTGGTGTAACTAGTGGCTATAATCAGTAAAACTGGTGGTTATCATTGGTAAAACTGGTGGCTGTAATTGGTGTAAGTGGTGGTTATCATTGATATAACTGGTGGTTATAACTGGTGGTTATAATTAGTAAATCAGGTGGTTATAACTGGTGGCTATAATTAGTAAATCTGGTGGTTATAACTGGTGGTTATAACTGGTGGTTATAACTGGTGGCTATAATTGGTATAACTGGTGGTTATCATTGTCCCAAGAAATCTAAACAACCAGTGTGGCATGAAACCCCTCCTTAACTCCCCAGGTCCCTGTGGCTGCAGCAGAGAAGAGCATTAATGATGAGCCCTGCTGATGATCAGCAGACCGTTATTAATTTTGTTTCCCCAGTGAAATTTGATGAAGATATGGTTTCCTTTTGGGGCCTGCATTTGTCACCTCTGTGATTCAGACTTATGTCATAGATCTCTAATGGCAGAAATTGGAAAAAGCTCAAAACTGTAGTTTATTTTTTTAATACTTTTTTAAAAATCACTTTTTAAAATTCTATCTCAAGCCAACTATTCTACAAAAGCCATGGCAGCTTGATCTGAAATGGATTTATTTTGGTGCTTCACATTCAGTTTTTTGAGTATTACATTTATTCATTATAATTTTTTGTTGGGTTTTTTGGCAGTGGATAAAGACAAATTCTTTTACTTAAGATTGATTTTTCTAATTGCAGCCTCACCAAAAATCCCCAGCAGAGCTTCCCCAGTGGCTTCCACAACTCCCTGACTGCAGTTCACAGCCTGAGACAAAGCTCACCCAAGGGCCTGCAGGGAAGAGCTCTCTGGGTGTGACTCAGTGAATATCATGGGATGTTTTGGGATGGAAGGGACCCAGCAGGATCCCCCAGCCCAGCCCCTTGCCCTACCCAGACACCCCAAATCCCACCCTGGCATCCCTGCCAGCTCCTGGAGCTCTGGGGCTGTGCCCATCCCTGGGCAGTGCCAGCACCCTCTGGGGATGAACCTTTCCCAATAGTAGAACAAAATAATATATACAGTTGATATATTATTACATTATTTACATAATTATTATATATATTATATATATATTATATATAATAACATTATATATAATAATATATGAATATATATAATTATATATTATTATTATTATTTATTATTATATATTATTATATTATTTTCTATTATATATATGATACCTTTTTATATACAGGTGTACATACAATATATTGTCAATAGTAACACAGCCTGGGGAATGGTGAGTGACCTTTCTGAGTACTGAGACACAGCACAGCCCAGTCCAGGCTGGATTTCTCACCTGATAATTGTGATTATCAGCCACAACTGCCACTTCAGCCCAGATCTGGATGCCACTCCAGCTTCCTGTCAGCTGAGCCTGGAGGGAGAACTGGCAGGGAAGGAGCAGGGGAGTTCATTCCCAAGCTGCCAGTGCAGTTCCTGTCTCCAGCACTACAGTCATTAGCTCTGCAGCACAACACCCTTCTTTAAATTACTCCTTTTCAGCTCCTGCAAAGCTTTCCCTGCCATGCTCGGGGTGCTTCCATCTCATTACTGCTGTGCCTCGCTGCTCCATTATTGATGGCAGCTCTGCCCATCCCAGGGCTCATTAATGAGGCACGTTCCTAAATCCAGTGTTCCCCTGGAAGGAAGGGATGTGTGACACAGCATCTGCCTGTGCTCAAATTACAAATTACAGTAATGAGCCTCTGCTTCTGCTCATCCCAGCCCACCGTGCCATGGCAGGGACCCCTCCACTGTCCCCAGTGTCCAGCCTGGCCTTGGGCACTGCCAGGGATCCAGGGGCAGCCCCAGCTGCTCTGGGCACCTGTGCCAGGGCTGCCCACCCTCAAATCACCAACCCCACCCCCTTCAAATCCCCAAAAATCTTCTTCATGCAGGCGTTACTGGGGCCATCTCTGGTGTGGGGATGAAGAACATGCCAGGGGATCACTGTGCATTTCCTGGTGACCATCACCAACCTTCCTCAGAACTCTGCTCAAAACCACCCCACAGCCAGGCTGAGACCCAAACAAGGACCAAACCCAACCTTGCAGCTCCACACCAGCTCTCTGGGCTGGAGATTACACCAATGAAAGGGGTTTTAGGAGGAGAGCAGTACAGGAGAGGAAGAGCTGGGCTGCAGAAGCTGGAGCTGGCGTGCAAGGCTGAATTAATAGCTTAATGCAATTCAGTTCTTACTGGTTGCCTGGAAACTAACTTCGAGAAAAAAAAGAGGAAAAGCACAAACCATAATGGGTGTAGAGGGCTTAATAGGGAATTATTGATGCCACCAGACTGTCTGACAGTCTGATGGATTTCTAACCAAATCACTCCAAATGCTCCTTTATTATTATTATATGTTCTCCTCAACAACAAGGTCCAAGGCCAGAGGAGAGGAAATATTCCTGGAGCTGGGGTTAATGCCTGCAGGAGGGGCTGGTGTGTGCAGGGCAGCCTGGCTGCTCTGCCTCCGTGCTCAGCATCTCCTGCAGCAGCAAACACAGGGAGAATCCCTGCCCTGTCCTGTCCCTCTGTGTTCTGCATCTCCTGCAGCAGCAAACACAGGAGAACCCTGCCCTGCCAGAGAATCCCTGTCCTGCTGCTGTCCCTCCGTGTTCAGCATCTCCTGCAGCAGCAAACACAGGGAGAATCCCTGCCCTGCCCTGTCCCTCCGTGTTCAGCATCTCCTGCAGCAGCAAACACAGGGAGAATCCCTGCCCTGTCCTGTCCCTCCGTGCTGACCATCTCCCTGCCCATGTTCTGCAGCAGCAAACACAGGGACAATCCCTGCCCTGCCCTGCTGCTGTCCCTCCTTGTTCAGCATCTCCCTGCCCATGTTCTGCAGCAACAAACACAGAGAGAATCCCTGCCCTGCCTTGCTGGAGAATCCCTGCCCTGTCCTGTCCCTCCGTGTTCAGCATCTCCCTGCAGCAGCAAACAGAGAGAGAATCCCTGCCCTGCCCTGTCCCTCTGTGTTCTGCATCTCCCTGCAGCAGCAAACACAGGGACAATCCCTGCCCTGCCCTGCCCTGTTGGACAATCCCTGCCCTGCCCTGCAGAGCTGCTCACGGGCAGGAGCTGCTGGGCTCCAGCTGCAAACAGAACTGCTCGGGCAGCCAAGCGCTGCCCCGGGGACGGTTTGGTGCCTGCTCATCCCTGTGCTCATGGGGAGGGATGAAACACTCCCTGCAGAGCTCCTGCTCCCCAAAGGCTGGGGGCTCCTTTGGGCTGAGCAGAGCCTGGGGGAGATGGGGGATCACGGCAGGAAAAGGGGACCAGAGGCTGCTGGTTGTGATGGAAAGCTCCTGCTCATCCCAGTAAGGACCTCATCCATCCCAGTAAGGACCTGCCAAGTCTGGGAGGGCACGAAGCTAACTGTTAATGATGCATGTTTTAATTAGCTGAGGAAGCAGCTCAATGGTTCTGGCACCACAGAGCAAACCCTGCCCCTGCAGCAGCCTCAGGTCACAGCAGCAGCTCCAACAGCCAGACCCTGCCCTGGTGCCCAGTTTTCCATCTTGGAATAGTGCAGGTTTTATCCTGATTATTTTGGACAGGAATGAGGTCAGTTTAATTACCCACACCTTCAGATGAGCACCCACCTCTCTGCTGGATGTGTAACTAAAGCACTGAGGACACCAACCCAGAAAAACCCCAACACCTGGGGCTGCTCAGAGCCTCCCACACACCCCCAGCTCTCAGGGACAAACCCTGGCAGGATTTCAGGGTGAGGACATCAGGTGTTAGAAACACCTCTGAGAACAGACCCTGCCTCTCCTCCCATCTCTGAGGTGCATTGGACAAGGCTGGATAATGTAATATAGAACATATTGTAATATAGAACAGAGCAGGGCTAATTTTGAGTCTGCTCCTGATTTATCCCTGATGTCAAGATATTCAGTAGATACCTCGAGAGCATTTAAAACAGTCTCTAAATAAAGCAAGTCATTATTTCTTGCTAAAAATGGGGCTTAAAATGAGCTAGTTACTGAAAAAAAACAACAAACTGTAAATTGTTTTCCAATTCCATAGGTCTCTTTCCTGTTTCCAAGTGATCTGTGGTAATAAAGTCCCAACATGGAGATTCAATGCCCCCAGAAAATTATTTAATGACTTACAGAATGCACATCAAATCCCTACAACCCAGGCTAAGACAAACATAATCATACACCTTTTTCATTACAGTTCTTTAGGCACTGGGAGTATAAAGAATTTAGCTCACCAGTTCACTTATTTTTCATTGTTATCCCATTACCCACAAGTTCTGTTTCCCATGAATATCTCTTTTTAGGAGTTCCTGAACCAACAAACCTGGAAGGAGGAGCTGGTTGACCTTCAGCCATGAGAGGAATTCCTGCATTTTCCAGAAGGAGTGGAAGGGAGGACATGGCTTCCAGGCTGAGGAGCTGCAAAACCATTTAGGTGCAGACTTCCCCCCGAGGCAGTGTGGGTTTCCAGGCTGTCCCCTCTCTGTTGGGAGTGTTTGTGCCACAGCAGAGCATGAGGAGCCCAGGGAGCAGCACAGCCTCACCTTGGGGGGCACCTGGGGCACCAGTGCAGCATCTCCTCCCACAGGAATTTCCATGGACACAAACTGTTTAATGGGAAAACATCTGGTGAGAACATCCCCCCACCTCCTCACACTTCCCCAGCACAACCCAGAGGTGCCAGGGTGGCCACAGCTGCCATTGATCAATGACCAACAGCTGGGCTTGGCCTCACAGCCTTTTCCAGCCTTAACAAGGATTTTTCCAGCCTCAGCAGCTCCAAGATTCCCTGGGGAATGAGCACTGAGCTCACGGGATACTGTGTGAGCCAGGCAGAGCCTGCAGAAGGGAAGCACCCCACATTGCAGCCCTGGGGCTTGGAGCCAGGAATGGGAATGTTCCACATTGCAGCCCTGGGGCTTTGGGCAAGAAATGGGAATGTTCCACATTCCAGCCCTGGGGCTTTGGGCAAGAAATGGGAATGTTCCACATTCCAGCCCTGGGGCCTTGAGCCAGGAATGGGAATGTTCCACATTCCAGCCCTGGGGCTTTGAGCAAGAAATGGGAATGTTCCACATTGCAGCCCTGGGGCCTTGAGCAAGAAATGGGAATGTTCCACATTGCAGCCCTGGGGCCTTGAGCAAGAAATGGGAATGTTCCACATTGCAGCCCTGGGGCTTGGAGCCAGGAATGGGAATGTTCCACATTGCAGCCCTGGGCTCCAAGGGGCGGCTGGCACTGGCACCCAGCTCACCTTCCCTGGGCAGAGCAGGAGGGGAGCCCCTGGGGCAGGGCTGGGGGTGCCAGCCAGGCTGCCAGGCTCAGCAGGGGCAGCTCAGGGGGCTCTGCTGGCCCAGCATCCCTGCAGCACCACAACAGGGCGTGACAAGCAGAAATCAGTGTGCTGATACCTGCAGAAATCATTGAAATAATTGCACTGACACCTGCAGAGATCATTGACATCATTGTGCTGAAATCCTTGAAATCATTGAAATCAGTGTGCTGATACCTGCAGAAATCATTGAAATAATTGTGCTGAAATCCTTGAAATCATTGAAATAATTGTGAAATCATTGAAATCAGTGTGCTGATACCTGCAGAGATCATCGAAATCATTGTGCCTGATACCTGCAGAAACCATTGACATCAGTGTGCTGACACCTGCAGAGATCATTGAAATAATTGTGCTGAAATCATTGAAATCATTGTGAGATCATTGAAATAATTGTGCTGGCACCTGCAGAAATCATTGAAACCATTGTGCTGAAATAATTGAAATAATTGTGAAATCGTTGAAAGCATTGTGAAATTATTATGAAATCATTGAAATCATTGAAATCAGTGTGCTGACACCTGCAGAAATAATTGAAATCAGTGTGCTGAAATCCTTGAAATCCTTGAAATCATTGTGAAATCCTTGAAATCACTGAAATAATTGTGAAATAATTGAAATCATTGTGCTGACACCTGCAGAAATAATTGAAATTAGAGTGCTGAAATCATTGAAATATCATTGAAATAATTGAAATCATTGTGAAATCATTGAAATCATTGTGCTGTCCTCTGCAGAAATAACTGAAATTAGAGTGCTGAAATCATTGAAATCATTGTGAAATCATTGACCTCACTGTGCTGACACCTGCAGAAATCATTGAAATTAGAGTGCTGAAATAATTTAAATCATTATGAAATAATTGAAATCATCATGCTGACACCTGCAGAGATCATCGAAATCATTGTGCCTGATACCTGCAGAAATCATTGACCTCACAGTGCTGACATCTGCAGAAATCATTGAAGTCAATCATGGTGCTGACCCCTGCAGAAACCATTGAAATCAATAATTGTACTGACCCCTGCAGAAATCATTGAGTCAATCATGGTGCTGACCCCTGCAGAAATCATTGAGTCAATCATGGTGCTGACCCCTGCAGAAATCATTGAGTCAATCATGGTGCTGATCCCTGCAGAAATCATTGAGTCAATCATGGTGCTGACCCCTGCAGAAATCATTGAAATCATTGAATCAATCATGGTGCTGACCCCTGCAGAAATCATTGAAATCATTGAATCAATCATGGTGCTGACCCCTGCAGAAATCATTGAAATCACTGAATCAATCATGGTGCTGACCCCTGCAGAAATCATTGAGTCAATCATGGTGCTGACCCCTGCAGAAATCATTGAATCAATCATGGTGCTGACCCCTGCAGAAATCATTGAGTCAATCATGGTGCTGACCCCTGCAGAAATCATTGAGTCAATCATTGTAGTGACCCCTGCAGAAATCATTGAGTCAATCATTGTACTGACCCCTGCAGAAATCACTGAATCAATCATGGTGCTGACCCCTGCAGAAATCACTGAATCAATCATGGTGCTGACCCCTGCAGCAGGACTGGCCCTCCCCAGGCCCCCGTGTGCCCTCCTGAGCAGAATGCCCTGGGCATTCCTGAGCTGGGCTCTGCAGAGCTGGGCTCAGCTGCTCCCTGTGGCCCTGGCACAGCCCCTGCCCAGCCCCTGCAGGGTGGGAGCAGCCTGGAGCCCACCAGCCCCACTCCTGGCAGCCTCACCAGAACCTCCTCATGGGAACTGCTGGCTCCTCCTCACCATCTGGGGAATTGAAGTGATTTATTTCAGCTCAGGAGCTGCCTCCTGGTGAACTTCTGGTGGTGGACATAACGAAAATCATCCCTGAGCCTTTTCTTCTGGAAGGAGGGAGATGTCCTCCTCCTCAAGTTCAAAAGTGACAAAGTCTGATTTCTTTGTAGTGGCTGGAACACGTCATTCTGAGGCTGTTACTCTGCAAAATAATTCATAGATTCCAAACACTGATATTTATAGCTGAGGCCCAACTCCTAAAGTCTCATGGTTCTAATGGGAATGTTGGCAGGTCCTTTATTATGTCACAGTGAGCAGTGGTGTTAAAAGTTCTGGAATCAAACTATCAATGCATGATAAATGGGGGGTGAGCTGCTCGTGTCACACCACTTATTAAGTTGGTACCATAAATTATTGCACTGTAAAAATCAATGTTTACTTCAGACTTCCCTCCCATATTTTCACTGCTATTTTCTAGAATTCATTTTAAAAACTCCAAGTAACAAATAAAGAAAAAAAAGAAACCCAAAACCACGTGAAACAGGAAAATTAATTTTCTTCAGGCTGAATTGTTCTCTATTACCTAAATAAAACAACAGCTGAGGGTGTGCAGTTGTTAAAATCAACTAGACAAGAGAGGATGAATTGGAGATGGATCAGACCGTGGAGTCAGATATTAACCAAAAATTCCAGGAGTTGAATTAAGGAAAGTATGATTTGTTTGGGGATTTTTTTTGAGGATGAATCACTATTTATCAGCCAATTTAAACTTTTTATTCCCAGATGAGACCTGCAGGAACACAGTGAGTGCAGCATGAGTGTCCCTTTAACGACAGGCACAATGTTCCAATGTTAATTCTCTGGATTTTGCAAAAGGAGAAACATCCTGTGCTGGGGCAGGGCACCCTCTCACCCTCCCCTGCTCCGAGGGGATGCTGAGAGCTGCCAGAACCCGCCTGGATGGCCCAAAGGGAGGAAAATCCTTCATTCCTTGTCCTGAGCTCTCAGCCTGCGGGGGTGCCCAGCCCTTCCATCCCTCCCCAAAAGTCTTCCCCACATTTAGGATCCAGCCCTGCAGTTCCAGGGAGGTTGCACAGCTGTTGAATCCTGCTGGGAGAACTCAGGAGCAGCAAAGGCCAAAGGGGTTGGTGTGGGAGGAGATCCTGTGGCCCTGTCTGCCCTGCACAGCCCCAGGTGAGCTCAGGATCACACCTGGCTCATGGCTATAGAAGTGTCACACACGTTCAGGAGCAGCCTGGCACGTCCTGTGAGCAGAAACAGCAAGAAAAAACCCACATTTTCTAGGTTTTTACACCCAAAGAGTGGAGCTTTTTTAGAAAGAAAAAAAAATGTCCCTGGTGTTTCTGCCAGTTTGGTTTCAGCTTACACTTGGCAGGAGCTGCACGCCAGCAGCGCGTTCCTCACTTTGTTTTGATAGACTCTGCCTCCCAAAATCCCAGTTTTTGGGGATTCCTCTCCTCAAGCCCAGCACCCAAGCACTTCCAGAGCCTTCCTGCATTTCTCAAGTGCCACCTGCAATGTACAGGCTGGCAAACTCTCCCTTCCTGCAGGCCAGGCACAGCCCCGGGATTTATTGGCCATCATTCAGAGATTTCGCAAGCAGCAGCATCAGAGAGCACATCAGCTGTGCCTGTGAGTGAGCACAGCCCATCTCCCGAGCCTTCCTGACAGATGATGCAAAGGGGAGAAATTAAGAGGCCTCAGCAGCTTTTCTGGCTGTTCTTAGCTCGTGTGTGTGTGTGTGTGCACACCGTGGGGAGCGGCGTGCCGTGCTTGCCTGGCTGTAAATAACAGGCTGGAGCAGCCAGGTGTCAGTGAGAGCTGCTGCAGAAACCTGGCAGGGCCAGTGCCCACCTCCCCCAGCACAGGGACAGGAGGCACCAGAGCCCTGCTGGGCAGGGGCACGGGGGGATTTGGGGCTCCAGCAGGACACTGCCTTGGTTTGCTGGGTGGCCATCCACACTCTGGGATTCTGGCGTTCCTCTGCCCTGAAAAAAAAAATAATAATAAAAAAGAAAATCTAAAAATAAAGAGTAAAAAGTCTGAATTTTGCAGGACAAAAGTTTAAATATTAAACTTTACCTACCTTTAAAATAAGGGACTGAGGAAGAAGGCATGGCTGCCTGTGATTTAACAGTTTCAGCAAGGATTCTGTGCTGAGTGCAGAAAGGAAAAGGCTGTCACAGACCTCCCTGAAAAGTCTGTCAGATCTCAGGCCAAGACTCCCCCATCCTCCAAATAAACCTTTTAACCCTCTTGTTGGCCATGCTGCCACCTATCAGGGGGTCCTAGAGGTCGAGGACCTGTGCCTGGTATTGCCTGGGGCTTCAGCAGCTCTGCCAGGCAGCATTGTGCAGATGCACAAACTCATTAATCTTGCAGGTTCAGGGTGCATCTGCAATCTTCTTGCATCCCACATTCCCACCTATTACCTCCAATTTCGATCATCTGCCTTGTTTGGTACCGGCGCCGTCTGCAGAGGGATCAGAGCCAGCCCAGCTCCCTGCCTGGAGAGAGGAGCTCAGAGCTGGGCAGGGAAAGCAGAGATCCATCCCTGAGGAGCCTCCCCTCAGCACCCACTGCCCTGGGAGCATGGCCTGGCATGACATGAAAAATCACACAGCTCCTTCTCCCTGCAGCTGGGAAGGTTTCACCGATTGAACCAGTTATTCTGCTGTAACAATATGAAATTAAAGGGTTTTTTTTGCTTGAGGGCAACAGACAGAGGCAATCTGAGCCAATCTCGTGTGTCAGTGTGGAGGAAGGATGAGCTGCAGAGCACATCTGGGCAGATGTTTGATGACACTGCATGGAGCCCCTGTGCCTCAGCTGGGGCTGCCCTGCCCACCCCATTCTTCCTTACAGGGCTGCTGGGGTCTGACATCCCCTGATGGCTCTGTCCCTGATGGACAAAGACCTCTCAGAATGGTTTGGGTGGGAAGGGACCCTAAATCCCCCCCAGTGCCACCCCTGCCATGGCAGGGACACCTCCCACTGTCCCAGGGTGTCCCAGTGTCCAGCCTGGCCTTGGCACTGCCAGGGATCCAGGGGCTGCTCTGGGCACCCGTGCCAGGCCTGCCCACCCTGCCAGGAACAATTCCTGCCCCATATCCCACCTGACTCTCCCCACGAGTGCTGTTTGCAGGTTTGAGGAGGAGGGCAGTGAGTTCCACAGGTCCTGTGGTGCCCAGGCTGCCCAGCCCAGGCAGGATCCCCCTGTGCCCACAGCCCTGCCTGCCCTGCCCTCCCAGAGATCCATTCCTGAGCCCCAGAGGGGTGGGGGCAGCCCAGCCCCACAGCTGGAGCCCCCCCATGCCAAAGCAGAGCTGTGCTGGCCCCTCTGCAGCTCAGGGCATGCAGGGGGGGCAGCTGCCTCTGGTTTGCAGCAGGGATGGAGGGGCTGGAATAGCCCGGGCAGGCTGCAGCCCTTCCCCTGCAGCCCCTGCTCAGCCAGCTGGGTAGGGCTCCCTAAGGTCCCTTCCCACCCAAACCAGTCTGGGATCCTCTGCTATTGATGTCTCAGAGCTCCTAATTGACTTCCTGCATATTATACATATTATGTTCAACCTTAAAATAGTGGTTCTCTTTATATTATTTTTAATTAAGTGCAACATTTCTGGGTTTTTGTTTATTTGTTGTTTTTTTTTGTTGTCATCCTGACCTTTCCAGAGCACTGGGCTTTGCCAGCAAACCCAATCATTTGCCCATGCTGCACAAAGGCAAAGCTAACTGCAAAATAATATTGGTGCCATCTATTTATGGCAGGTATAAAATCCCCCAGGAAGCTGGTAAATCCCCTTCTCTGTGCTCAGACATGAGGGGCCACAGCCTTCCTCTCCAGGAGGGTTTCATTATCCAATACTGCTGATTGATGCTGCTCCTGAGTAATCTTTCAGATAAATGAGCCCTCCCCACCTCATTTCCATAACTGTTTTATCACTGGGTGAATTAGCTCCTCACACTTCTGCAGAGTTACCTCTCCAACAGGAGTTTCTTTACACAGCAATAGAAACATCCAGCAAATAAAAAATGCCCCAGCAAGTGTTGAGTAGCTCCCAACAAAGCTCAGATTCCTCCCTTTTAGCAATTAAAATATTGATATTTCTTCACCCACTCCTTCCTCAGCAGGTGAGGAAACCCAAGCCAGGGAACAAGGAGCAGGCAGAAGGGAGGGATGTTTTCTAGGAAAAACTGCCCAGCCAATAAAATCCAATCCAGACACAAAATCCAACTTTGTGAAAATCCTCCTCTGTCAATACCTCCAGGAGTTTCCTGAAACATCTCTTCTTTTGGGAAAACAGCTTCAAACTAAATTAAAATCCAGCTTCAGAAATGGGGTTTAGAGGACTCCAGACAGGAAAAGCCATTTGTCCTGAGGCAGTCTGGGCTGCTCACATTGTTCCCTCCACCCTGAGCTGAGGAAGGTGTGAAACAGGCAGGGAGGGGGCCTGGCTTTGAGTGCCCTGGATGAAAGGATCAATTCCAGGCGAGTTTCTGGTTCTGCTCACTATAAACCCATTTTTCCAAGGGTCTCACATAAATCCAGACGTGCTCTGGCACTGAATGAAGAATGGAACTGAAACCAGGCTGGGGTTTGGGCGTGTGGGTGGTCACACTCAGCAGCAGAGGTCTCACACCCCATTGCTGCTATGGATTTGACATGCTCTCTTCAGCAAAAACAACTTAGGTTTGAAAAGAAAATAAAATATGTTAAGCCCTTTAGTGAGGACAGACTGTGAGATCAGAGCAAAAACCAGCTGTGGAAAACTACAACCATAATTCTACTGCTCAGATATTTCAATATTTTCAATTTAAAAGTCATCCTTGCACAAAACTGTCACATCCACAACTTGACCAGCGCCATACATAAAAAAATGTCATTCAGAATTATTTTAATCACAACAAATGCTCCCAAACCAGGTTTTAAGGCAGTACCTAATGGTAGCATTTATCTAGAAAAGCACCAACTCTGCTGGCACCTCGGGAGCTTTGGGAATTTTTATTGCTCCTCTAGAACAGGGACACAAGGAACAGCAGGCCCTGGGATGGAGAGCACAGGGATGCAGCCACAGCATCCATGGATTCCCATCGAGGTGAATCCTGCAATTCATCCTCCTGCAATAAAATCACAGAATTTGTGCCACCACACTCTGGTTCAGGGGACCCAGAGCTCCTCCAGACTCCTCTCAGCTGGCAAACAAGGCATTAATGATGGAATAATTTACATTTCTGCCAAGCTGATGCCAAAATGTCCTCATAACTTAAAATAACCCAACTTGGTGACCTTTGTATTAACTATAGGCAACTGCCACCTCTTATAAATCAAGATTTTTGTTGATTTCATCAAAAATCAAGCTTTTTTTTTTAAAAATGAGCACATTTTCCTGAATATCCTGGGACCTTGTTCCTCAGGTTCTGTGCTTGTTCCTCAGCCTTGGGACGAGCTGAGTTTCCACTGAGACATCTTTCAAGCCTTTGCTCCCACATGGTCTTAGATTTCCCATCAAATGTTCTGTTTATATAGAAAATATTTATGTTTGCACCCAGCCTGGCATTACCTGTGGTGCAGGTGGGGCTCAGCCTTCCCCACTCCCTGGCCTTTGTCCCCTGCAGATCCCTCAGCAAGGACACTGTGGCTGTGGGAATGGGAAGGGGGATTTCAGCAGATTTCATCCTCTTCCACTTCTCCTTGAAGGATTTCCTTTCCTTTGGAATGTTCTCCATGAAACTGTGCCAAAACCAGCAGCATTCCTCCAATTCAATTTGCTATTCCTTGAACAACAGAAGGAAACGTAATATTCTTGGGAATACAATATGCAAAACATGCTTGGGGTTATTATTTGAAAAACTCGGACAGCTTTGCCTGTGGAGATAAGGGAGAGCAGAAATAACATTCCCCATGCAGAAATAACATTCCCCATGCAGAAATAAATCTGTTTTTCTCAGTAACATCCACAGATGCTGTCCCAGGGGTTTCCCTGTCCGTGGCTGGACACAGCACACCCCTGCAGCAGCCACGTGGCTGTGAGGAGAAGTTCAGAGCCAAGGGCAGCTCCCAAATCTCACCTTGCTCCCTGCTCCCATCCCCAGGGAGCTGCTGCAGCTCTGTCCTGGAGCCTGCAGGGTCTGATTTACCCATTCCTGCAGGGTCTGACTTACCCATTCCTGCAGGGTCTGATTTTCTGTTCCTGGAGGGTCTGACTTACCTATTCCTGGAGGATTTGATCTATCCATTCTTGCAGGATCTGATTTATCCATTCCTGGAGGGTCTGATTTCCCCATTCCTGCAGGGTCTGACTTACCCATTCTTGCAGGATCTGATTTACTACTTCCTGGATTAATCTGATTTCCCCATTCCTAGAGAGGATCTGATTTCCCCATTCCTGCAGGATCTGATTTACTATTTCCTGGATTAATCTGATTTCCCCATTCCTAGAGAGGATCTGATTTCCCCATTCCTGCAGGATCTGATTTACTACTTCCTGGATTAGTCTGATTTCCCCATTCCTAGAGAGGATCTGATTTCCCCATTCCTGCAGGATCTGATTTACTATTTCCTGGATTAATCTGATTTCCTCATTCCTAGAGAGGATCTGATTTATCCATTCCCGGAGGATCTGATTTCTCCATTCTTTCAGGATCTGATTTACCACTTCCTGGATTAATTTGATTTCCCCATTCCTCGAAGAGCTGCTGTGCTGTCCCTGCCTGTGGCAGGGGTGCAGTGAATGATCCCTGAGGTCCCTCCCAGCCCAGCCTAGTCCAGATCCCAGACCCCAGTGCCCCCAGTGCCAGGACAGGATGGGATGCTCCATCCCAGACCCCAGTGTCCCCAGTGCCAGTACATGATGGGATGCTCCATCCCAGATCCCAGTGCCCCCAGTGCCAGGACAGGATGGGATGCTCCATCCCAGACCCCAGTGCCCCCAGTGCCAGGACAGGATGGGATGCTCCATCCCAGATCCCAGTGCCCCCAGTGCCAGGACAGGATGGGATGCTCCATCCCAGACCCCAGTGCCCCCAGTGCCAGGACAGGATGGGATGCTCCATCCCAGATCCCAGACCCCAGTGCCAGGACAGGATGGGATGCTCCATCCCAGAGCCCAGTGCCAGGACAGGATGGGATGCTCCATCCCAGAGCCCAGAGCCCAGTGCCCCCAGTGCCAGGACAGGATGGGATGCTCCATCCCAGAGCCCAGTGCCAGGACAGGATGGGATGCTCCATCCCAGAGCCCAGAGCCCAGTGCCCCCAGTGCCAGGACAGGATGGGATGCTCCATCCCAGAGCCCAGTGCCAGGACAGGATGGGATGCTCCATCCCAGAGCCCAGAGCCCAGTGCCCCCAGTGCCAGGACAGGATGGGATGCTCCATCCCAGTGCCCCCAGTGCCAGGACAGGATGGGATGCTCCATCCCAGAGCCCAGGGCTGTGCAGGAGAAGCAGGAGCACCCACAGCAGTGCTGCTGACTCAGCACCAGCCTTGCCTCAGCCCTCAGGGCTCTGTGGGCAGCTCCAGGCCCCCTCCCAGCCCCTCGGGGGAGCCTCTGCCCTCGCCTGGGTGCACACAGAATCCCCCCACTCAAATCCAGGCCAGCCCTTCCTCCTGGGGCCGTGGTCACCACGGTGAAGGCACAAAGCAGCAGCAGCAGCACTGCCCGGGCTGGGCTCCTCCCCAGCCCTCCCTCCCAGCCAAGAACTCCCACAGAAACGCTTTTATATCTCAAGACTGCTTGAGAGGAACCCAAGTGCTGCACTTTCACTGCCAAATTTAATTTCTTCGTGGAGCTCTCAGCTCACTTAAGGCTTGCCAGCCTCTCTGAGGGCTGAGAGCTCCTCAGGGCACGGCCTGGCCTCTGCCATGGGGGCACAGCAGGGCTGAGGAGCCCTGCCCTGCTGCTCTGTGCCCTTCTCCTGCCCTCAGAGAGCAATTCAGCATCTGGAGTGCATCTGGAGTGCTGCAGAGTCACCTCCTGCCAGGGGAGCTCACAGGGACCCTCTGCAACCCCTGAGGCTGGCACAGCCCTCCCAGCCCAGGCAGTGCCAGCTGTGCCCATGCCCACCTTGTCCCTGCTCTAAGAGCCACCTCCAGGTGCCACTCCCAGGGATGGGCACTGCAGAGCTCCCTGGGCAGTGCCAATTCCTGAGCACCTTTCCATGGGGCAATTCCTGCTGCTGTGCCACCTCAACATCCTGAGGCCGTGTCCTCCCCTCTGTCCCTGTTCCCTGGCACAACAGGTGCCCCCTGGCTGTCCCCTCCTGGCAGGAGCTGGGCAGAGCCACAAGGGCCCCCCAGGCCCCTTTTGTGCAGGCTGAGCCCCCTCCCAGCCCCTCAGCGCCCTCACAGAGCGGGGAGGGCACGGGGCACATCTCCTGGGTGGATTGTCACGGTGTGTCGTGATAAAAACCCTCCAGAGAACAGAGAGTGAGGCCAGAAACAGAGATAGTGCAGTACCCAGAGTCAATTGGAGAAACAAAATTAGAAACAATCTGTGTTTCAAAAATGTGGTCAACAGAATGCATCACCATGACAATCCTCGCTAGAAGCAACAAGAGAGGCTTGCTGGCACTGCTGAAGGAGGGCTGGTTCAGCAGTGAAGATTCATCAAAATGCAATTTACAGCACCAAAAAATATATCTGTAGTGGCATTTCATTGACTTTTATTCTTAAAATGTGAGAACCAGACTGAAGAAGCATTACCTTACACTGAAAATTCTGTGAAAATCCTGATCCTGACGGAAAACCAGAGATATCTTCAGCGTGTTCCTTAGTGGTGGCATTCCAGACAAAGCTAAAATAAGGATCAAAGATTTATATCACAGATAGAAAATAAAATCAAACGAGAGTCTCAGATTGAGGCACACAGAGGTGGGCTTGAAATGATAAACATGGCTCTAAAAGGAAATGTAAAGAAAGGATTAAGAAACCCACTCACTGAACAATAATTCCCTTTAAAGGTGCCACCATGTCCCAGCTGTGAGGGAAGCACAGCTGGCTGCAGTTTAATGATGGCTCTCCCAAAACATCCCAGGCAGGGCTGGACATCCCTCCCTGCCACGCTGGGGGAGGATTCCCAGCCACAAAAATGGATTGGTTTCACTGGGGCAGCTCCCCTGATGGATGGGGGCACCCAAAGGTGTTCTTTCATCATGGTGGGGACAGGGCTCTGCTGCAGAGAGAGAAAAAGGGAGGAAAATCTCCCTGGAGAGAGCCAAGGAGCCCGGAGGGGCTGGGGTGCCCCTGGATGCTGGCAGTGCCAAGGCCAGGCTGGGCATTGGAGCCCCTGGGACAGGGGAAGGTGCCCCTGCCAGGGCAGGGTGGGATGGATGGGATTAAAGAGCTGAACTATTCTGGGATTCTGTGATCACACAAAGCCCAAGGAAACACAGCAATGTTTTGATGACAAATGAAACGAGGAGCAGCTCTGGCTGGGGGTGGAGGTGGGATGGAAATCACGTCTCCACCTCTGGAGCTTCCCCAGCAGCTCTCCCTCAGGGGTTACTATTTACTACATTTAAGGGAGTGCAGGCACTGAGGATAAATTTCCTCTCTTAAGCCCATAAATCTCTGCAGGTCTGACTGAACGCTCAGCATGGTATATGTGTGTGGCTGGCCTGACCTTGAGCTGGGGAAAAGTTTGTTAAAAAACTTCTCCTTTTGGAAAAAACCCCACTGCAGGCTGACAAATCCTGCACAGCTGTCCATCAATTGCCACGAGTTGTCTTAATTTTTTAGTGCCTAACTAACATTTCTTTCTCATCAAAACACTTGGTGTCAAATACTTCATTTTGAATGCTATGCTATGTTAAAAAATAGTAAATCACTTAGCAACTAAAATGAAATATCTAATGTGAGGTCAGATTGGTTACCTTGTTGATTCTGGGATGAAATAACAACTTTTTATCATTTTTACTTTTAACAAAGCTTTTTTTTTTTTCTTTTTCCCCCCGGCAATTTTGAATTGCCAGGGAATAAAATAAATATATTATCCCCAGGTAGGTACTGTATAAGTAAAATATGGCAGAGTTATAATAGAACACTGAAAAACTCCATTACATTGCTGTTCCTTTGTCAGAGGCAGGACTGGCTGGAGCAGCACTTGTATATCTCAGTGATATCTAATTCCCAGGGAAAGGCTCCCAGCACTGAGAGCACAGGCAGGCAGGGCCATCAAACACTGCCAGCACTGGGATTGTTCACAGGGCTGGGCAGGGAGCAGCAGAGAGACAACGGCTGTGGCATTCATAATTCATGATAACATCAGCTCACCTCACTGCCAGGGCAGATCCTGATGGACCCAGGTCAGCCCTGATGGACCCAGGTCAGCCCTGATGGACCCAGGTCAGCTCTGAGTGACCCAGACCAGCTGTGATTCACCCAAATCAGCTCTGGTGGACCCAGACCAGCTCTGACGGGACCAAGATAAACCCTGATGGACCCAAATCAGCTGTGCTGGACCCAGGTCAGCCCTGATGGACCCAGATCAGCTCTGATGCACCCAAATTAGCTCTGATGGGACCGAGATAAACCCTGATGCACCTAAATCAGCTCTGTTGCACCCAGATCAGCTCTGGTGGACCCAGGTCAGCCCTGATGGACCCAGACCAGCTGTGATTGACCCAGATCAGCTCTGATGGACCCAAATCAGCCCTGAGTGACCCAGGTCAGCTCTGATGGACCCAAATCAGCCCTGAGTGACCCAGATCAGCTCTGGTGGACCCAGGTCAGCCCTGATGGACCCAGATTGGCTCTGATGCCCCCAGACCAGCTCTAGTGGGACCCAGATAAACCCTGATGGACCCAGCTCAGCTCTGGTGGGACCTAGATCAACCCTGATGTGACCCAGATCAACTCTGCAGGACCCCGCTCAGCTCTGATGGACCCAGCTCAGCCCTGCTGGGTGCTGTCCTGACCATTGCCAGCCCCCCCTCTCTCTCTCAGGCAGGGCCACGCCGAGCAAACGCAGAGCGGGGACATTTCCCGGAGCAGGGCTGTGCCTGCTGCCGCCAGCCCTCGCAGCGGTCCCCGCTGTCCCCGTGGGCCGGGCTGCCCAACACCTCCCCCGGAGGGAGCCCGGCCCCGCTGAGTCACCAGCGCGGTGCCAGAGCAGCTCCCCGGCAGCCGTGGCACGGCGAGCGGGCACCGAGGGGGCACAGCGCCAGCCCCCCGCTCTATTTATGGCTGCAGGCACAGAAAAACATGCTCCTGCCACATTTTAAAATAAAACCTGTGTGAGTTTGGTGAAAAACACCAGATGACTGCACACAAGGATGAGGGGATATTAATGCACACAGTGACACCACCAGTTCTTGTGCTGCCTGCAGAGCTGCCAGCCTGGCCCTTGGGCACCTGGCATCAGCCAGGGACACGCTGCAAACACCAGGAGCACCCAAAAAACCACGGGCAGGCCAAATTCTGCTCCGACTTTGAAGCCAATCTGGCAAGGGGCACTGTGGGAAAACAGGAACGCTAGGAAAATATTTCAGAATTCCCCTTTTCAGGCATTTATAAATCTACGAAAGGCTCGTTGATGCATCTGGAACAGCTTTGGCTTTCTAGTATTTATCTAAAGCAGTAATTGTTCCGAGTATTTTACAGGATGTTCAGCCCTCCAAGTGAAGCTGTACAGCAGCAATTATAAAATGCAAAGGGCAGCACTGCTCAAATGAGAGACCTCAGCCACAGAGAGGTTTTAGCTTCTCTAAACCTCATTTGTAAGCAGGGATAAAATGGAAGAGTAAATGGAGGAACCTGATAGCTTCATGTCAGAAAAGACATGAACCGTGACACAGCAGTGTCAGCCGAAGGAAAATGAGCTGTTAAAGCACCTGGAGTGGAACAACACACGGTTTCTGAAGTGGCAGATTTAAAAAAAACCCCTGATAATGGGTCAGGAGTGATGAAATTTATGCCTTGTTTCTGCCGTGCACTGGGACTTCCATGTTCAGATCTGCAGTCAGAACAGATTAGATTGCCTCCAAATGAAAGTGTCAAGGTAAAACCCAGCAAGTGTAGCTCAACAGCTCTGTACAAACATTGGCAGCGAGGGAAACAAGAAAACAAAGCTCACTGAGCTTTTCAGCCCCTGCACCTGGAGAGCAAGGCTGGAACAGGGGCAGCAGCAATGGGATAAAACCCAGGGCCTGCAGCAGCACTGGGGGACAAGGAGGCCTTCAGTGCCTGTCAAAAGAAGTTAAATAAGATTCTTTGGAACTAAACCATGATTCAGCTTTTCTAATATCACATACAACTAAACACTGGAAAAAAGGTGAGGGGTTTTTATTGGCCTTGAGGAGGAAAAACCTCTGGGTGCCTGGTGGCCACGGTGGCTGCAGAGCCAGGCAGCTCCAGCCAGGCTGGCTGCTGAGCAAACCACTCTCCAGCCTTTTGTTCCCTCCTGCTCCGAGCCTCAGCACAATTTAACAGTTTCCTATTCACTAAATAAATTAACTTCAAGGTATTTATGTTTCTAGGGTGGGAAGGGCAAAGGAGAGCCCAGGAGCATTTTGGCTGTGAGGCTCCGTGCCGTGTGTCCGGCACAACCAAAGTGGAATTTCCACACGCCGGGGCTGCAGGTGGGAGCTGCACTGCCTGCAAACATCCCCAGTGACACTGTGGGGACAAGAAAAACTCCTTTATCTCCTGCCCCTGGCTGAGCTGTGTCAGACAAGCCCAGGGTTGGGTTGGTGATCTCTGGAGCTGAAGGATGGAGTGTGCTGTGCCCGACCCTGAGGGGGCATTTAGGGGGCTCTGAGAAAGAGGAATCCATGGAGAAATCAGGTGGTGTTTTTCAGCAAGTCTTGTTTTTGGCAGAGAATTGAAATACTGAGCCAACATCCCCAGAGACACACTGTGGGTACAAGAAAAACTCCTTTTCTCCAAGGTATTTATGTTTCTAGGGTGAGAAGGGCAAAGGAGAGCTGCAGGAGCATTTCTGCTCCGAGGCTCGGTGCCAATTGTCCGGCAAAACTGGGGTGGAATTTCCACACAAGTGGACTGCAGGTGGAAGCTGCACTGCCTGCAAACATCCCCAGAGACATGCTGTGGGGAGGAGAAAAACTCCTTTTCCTCCAAGATATTTATGTTTCCTGTGTGGGAAGGGCAAAGGAGAGCCCAGGAGCATTTCTGCTGCGAGGCTCCGTGCCGTGTGTGTGGCACAGGACGTGTCCAGCACAGCCAGGGCAGCATTTCCACATAGCTGGGAGCTGCACTGCCTGCAGACATCCCCAGAGACACTGTGGGGAGGATAAAAACTCCTTTCCCCCTGCCCCTGGCTGAGCTGTGGACACAAGCCCAGGGCTGGGTTGGTGATCTCTGGAGCTCTGGGATGGAGCGCGCCGTGCCCGACCCCGAGCGCTCCTCGTCCCCAAAGCTCGGAGCAGCTTCTGGAACTCTTATCAATTGAAACAAGAGATCTTCCTCAGATCATAAACTCTGAGGGGAATCAGTAAATCCTGCTGTTTTACTGTGCTGACCTTTAGACCACCATCTGTCTTTTGGCTCTTTGGTTTATACAGGAGAAAATACCAGGAGGAGCAGGCATCGAGCTGCTCCCTCCACAGCACACACAGACCTCAAACCCTTCAGCACTAAGCTGGAAGTTCCATTTTTATTGAGTGGCTGCTTGAAGCAATGGACAAGAAGGGAAAAACACCCTGCTCACTTATAACCACTCTTAGTTAATGCCAGTGAGTGAGATTTTTATTTGCTTACATCATCTGCTGCTGAAGTCCTATTTTCTCTGTTAAGTCTATGTTTTGAAAAGTCCTTGGCATTTTAATTGGCTCAATATTTCAATTCTCTGTCAAAAACAAGACTTGCTGAAAAACACCACCTGATTTCTCCATGGATTCCTCTTTCTCAGAGCCCCCTAAAGGCTGCTCCCCCTGGGCAGAAGTTTGCTGTTCACCAGCTGCAGTTCTCACCTCAACCTCTCCCTCTGAGCAGTCTGGCAAGTCCAAAATCATCCCCACAGCATCGAGCAGGAGCACTCTGCCTGCACCTGGCTCACAGTGAGCATTCCAGACCCAGCTCTGCATTTCTGCTCCTCCACTGAAGAGTGACAAAGAAAGAGCCAGAAAAGAGAAAAAGCTACAAGGGGCTCTGAGGGATGGAAGGGAAGAGTTCTGGTGGGAGCTGCAGCTGGAAGTGTTACCTTCGGTGCCCGGTTGCTCCTTTCCTGCTCTCATCTCTGCACAGCTCCAGTCTGGATACTGGGATGGTTCTTCCTTGGGACAGGGCTCTGGAGAGCAGGGACGAGGAGGTTCAGGCTGGAAAATCCCTCAGAGACATCAGTCCAGCCCAGCCAAGGCCACCACTGCCCCTGTCCCCAAGTGCCACCTCCACGGGGCTTTAAACCCCTGCAGGATGGGGACTCTGCCCCTGCCCTGCTGCAGAAGGGACCCACAGGGCTGAGCCCAAGCCCAGGCTCTGCACAGGGCAGCCCCAAACCCCACCTGTGCATGAAGGTGCTGCCCTCCATGGAGGCATCACCTGCAGTGAGGACCTGCCTGACACCAGGGAAACGCTTGCCAGTGACAATTATTTCTGTTTAAATTAGTGGAAGTAATGACAACCCCGTTTTCCCCTCAGCACTGCCCAGAGCTGCCTCCAGATGTTGTTACCTGAGGGCTGGGATGAACCCACCCCCCAAAGGCAGCACCCCTGTTCCCAGCTCCCAAGGACTTCCACAGGCTCCCATTTCTGCTGCATTTCAGGCATTTTGCATTATGCAACCCCCCCTGTGCATTTCTGCTCTCTCCCAGTAACCCGGGCAGGTTGGAGCCATCAGGATCTGCCAAAGCTTACCCATTTTCAGATGTCTCAGGAGAAAATGAGGGAGGCCAGAGGTGGTTTTTTATGCCAGCAAATAACAGTTTGCTTGCTTCAGTAAGTGAGAGGTTAATGGCTCTGCATGAGAAAACAAGGATCAGGGCCAGTTCTGAGCGAGATTCAGTTTGGAGTTGCTTGAAAACTGAAAAGAAGGTCAGCACGCCCAGCCAGGTTCCTCTGTGCTTTTGTTTTATTCAGCTTTGCAAATCAGAGCTCTCTTCATTGCCTCAGTCCCTGGTGGGAGAGCAGGAAAAATGAAGTTGCAAGGCTGAGCTGTTGTGTTATTATGTTCCCCATCTCATTATCCAAATTGCTGTGCCACGAGCAGATCCAGCCCAGGAGCCTCTCTTGATCTACAGCCTGGGGACCAGCACTGCTGGGCTTTCCAAGCCCTGGGGTGGGCACATGGGGCTGGAAGCATTTGGAAATCTGTTTACAAGCTGTCCAGTGTAATTGGGAAGGATTTTTCTTGTGCCTTCGAGGTCACACACGTCCAAAGGTGAAGGTTGCTGCAGAGGCTGTTTGAAAAGGATCAGGGAGGGAGGGAGAACAATTATTTGTGGCCTGGGGATCAGGAAGGGGGGGATCCCCAGGGAACTGTAACGAACTAAGAAATAAAGCAGGTGATGCACCAAGAACAGGGTGAGTCAGGACAGGACAACCTGGGAAGGAAGTTAATGAAATTGGAGCAAATTGCATATTGAAAGAATTCCTAAATCTCCACAACTTCCTTTCCTTTGCCTTCTGTCACCTGTGGGTCCCAGCTGGGAGTGGGGTCAGGGCCCTGCCACCCCCTGCTCTGGCACAGGCAGGCCTGGCCCAGCAGTGCCACTGCAGCTGCAAACTGGGCTCTCCATGGATTCCCTGGGCAGAATTTCAGGCACAGCATCTCAGCCCTCAGAGATGATTTCCTCCCCAGAGCCCAGAGGTCAGGGACAAAGAGGGGGGCAATTAACAGGAGATCATTCCAGAAGTGCATCAGTAATGAAGGGAAACTGCAAAAGGAGAGGGAAGGCCGTTAGCCAAGGAAGTTGAGTGTTTAATAAGCTTTCCTTGCCTCAATCTTCATGAAAAGGCTAACTGAGAGCAGATGGTCGGCACAATAATGCTGGAACAAAGAGGGAAGTTTATAATCTCCCACAAAGGCAATGGGGAGAGTGCCTGGCTAATTTAGATGTTTGCAAATTGGTTATGCTGATGAACTTTATCTTCACATGCTTAAAGGACTGTGTGAATCAAGATCAGAGTTTTAACTGCTCTTGGGGAAGGCTGGGGAGGGAGACAGGGGGAAAGAGGAACCACATCAGGAATGGTTGGGCTTGGAAGGGACCTCAAAGCTCATCTTGTTCCCTGCCATGGCAGGGACACCTCCCACTGTCCCAGGCTGCTCCAGCCCCAGTGTCCCACCTGGCCTTGGGATCCAGGGCCTGCCCACCCTGCCAGGGAACAATTCCTTCCTAATCTCTAACCCAAACCTCCTTCTGCCACTTTGAAGTGCCCTTGCCCTGGCTCTCCATGCCCCTGTTAGCAGTCTCTGTCCAGAAGGATATTGCTTTACATCCATTCCCATTCCCAGACATCCATTCCCAGCAAAAGAACCTTTCAATAAAAGCAAAAAGCCACCCAAGGTGTGGCAGCAGCATTGCTGGGCTGCACCACCCCAGAGCATCTCCTCCCAAGGGACACTAAAGGTTCAGAGCTGGGCTTCAGCTTCTGTGCCACCCTGGCCTGTGTGACAGAGAGCAGAGGCTGTTCCAGAAACAGCCCTGCTGAAAATGAGGAGATGAATCCAGTTGCTGAGAGACCTACCTTGAACTGAGCATTATTAATTTCTTCATTAATGACTTGCACGACAGAGGAGGGGAGTGCTGCTTAAATTGGCTGCTGGCACTGCACAGGGACTGTGAGCACAGGAGAGCAAGGGATGGAAATCCAGAAAGGTCCTGGCATTGCAGAAATCACCTTCAAAGAACACCTGTTACTGAGCAGAGACAAAGCAGCCCCACACCTGGGCAGAAATAATCAATGCTGGCATTGCAGGTGGGGAGGGAGCTGAGGATGAGAGGCCATCACTCTGGGACAGCAAACAGAACTGTGGCCATCAAAATATGGAAATTATCCTTCTGCTGGGCTCAGTGCCACCAGGTCCTGCCTGGGGAATGCCATCTGCTCTACACACTCTGTGCTGGGGAGGCTGGGAGTGACACCAAGGGAACCAAGGGAGGGAAGGGACCAGGGCAGAGGCCTGGAAACCAACCCCAGTGGATATGGGAAGGTTGGGGAATGGAGCCTTGAACCAGACAGGGACTGAGCTCAGAAACTGCAAATACAGTCAAGGTGGCAGCAGAGACAAACAGTGAACTGCTGTGCCCCCAGGCATGGCCTGAGGAGGAGGGAGGATGAATCCCAGTGAGACCCCAGCCATGGGCAGGGCTGGGAGTGACCAACAGAGTGCTGGGAGTGACCAACAGGGAGCTGGGAGTGACCAACATGGGTGGGAGTGACCAATGGGGCAGCTGGGAGTGACCAACAGGGCTGGGAGTGACCAACGGGGCAGCTGGGAGTGACCAACAGGGAGCTGGGAGTGACCAACAGAGCACTGGGAGTGACCAACATGGGTGGGAGTGACCAACATGGGTGGGAGTGACCAACGGGGCAGCTGGGAGTGACCAACAGGGCTGGGAGTGACCAACAGGGCTGAGTGACTAACAGAGCGCTGGGAGTGACCAATGGAGCTGAGTGACCAGCACTGCTCTGGACACTGGGACCCTCTGGTGCCCACTCTGCCCAGCCAGGAGCTGACACTGACCCCAACCCCCTGCAGACCATCTGCAACAACATCTTGGAACGTGACGTGAAAGATTCAGGAAGGTCAATTAAGCTGTCCATGGATATTTAATAATGGGGAAGATAAGAAAAATAACCAAATAAATGACTTGTTCTGAATTAGCCGTCCATTCCACCTGCAGTTCATTACTGACTCAGATTAATGAACGTGGAAGAGATATTACTCTCGTCTGAATACTCAGACTTTGCTACCTGATTGCAATTTTTGAAATGAAAAATGCAGTATATCAATTCTGGATGAATTTTTAAATAGAGTCAAACGCCAAACGCCCTGCAGCAGCAGAGCTGGGGTTTGGAGGGATCACGTTGCTCTCTCAGGCTGCCCGAGTTTCCAGCTGCAACACCAGCAATGGTTAATGCAGAATTCCCCGGGGAGCTGGGGCTGGAGCAGGGAATGCCTGCGCTCCTCCCTGGGCTGGGATAAACACTGAGAGCTGTGAAAAGACCCAGCCCTCCCCTCAGGGCTTTGTGGGCTCACTTTATTCATTTTCACCTTCAGCAAAGGAGTGTTTGCCAGGGAAAACGCTTTTATACTTAGCAAAAAATAAAACCTGTGACTCACCAGGGGAGCTGGGAGGGAAAGGTCACCAAGTGGCTTCTCCAGACATTTACTTCATCCTTGCAGGACCTGGGCTCCTTCATGTGATCACTCAGCTCTAGACTTTAATAGACAGGACTTGGTGAAGGTGAGAATCTGGTGTTTCCTCAGGAGAGGCAGAAGGAGGTGACAAACAGCTCAGTGCCAGCTGATTTACCTCCCCTGCTCCTGCTAAATGATTTATTCCAATTGCTCAGCTGGGGAAATGGACTGGGACAGAGTCCTGGGATGAGGAACAGGGGAGCAGTGGGGACACCCAGCCCAGCCCAGGGGCTCAGCCCTGCAGGAGGGACAGCAGCAGCAGTGACTGCATGGAAAGGGGTCAGAGGGACAGCAGCAGTTCCTCCATGGAAAGGGGCTCAGAGGGACAGCAGCAGGAATTCCTGCATGGAAAGGGGCTCAGAGGATCAGCAGCAGGAATTCCTGCATGGAAAGGGGCTCAGGAGGGACAGCAGCAGGAATTCCTGCATGGAAAGGGGCTCAGAGGGACAGCAGCAGCAGTTCTTCCATGGAAAGGGGCTCCATGGAAAGGGGCTCAGGTGGAAAGCAGCAGGAGTTCCTGCATGGAAAGGGGCTCAGAGGATCAGCAGCAGGAATTCCTGCATGGAAAGGGGCTCAGAGGATCAGCAGCAGGAATTCCTGCATGGAAAGGGGCTCAGAGGATCAGCAGCAGCAGAAGTTCCTCCATGGAAAGGGGCTCAGGATCAGCAGCAGGAGTTCTTGCATAGAAAGGGGCTCAGGGGCTGGAAGGAGCTGCCCAGGGAGGTTGGGGTGCCCATCCCTGGAGGGATGGATGCTCCTGCTCCCCCTTCTCCCCTCCCAGGCTGGGCTGTGCTGTCCCAGCTGGGACTCACATCCCACATCCCTCCAGGTGCAGCCATCCCAGCATTTCAGTGCTCCCCTTTCCCACCTCCTGGCTCTGAGCCCCTTTTCAGGCAGAAACCCACCAAGTTCACTTCACTTGGGGCAGAATTACATCTTTTAGCAAAAAATGCTCTCCTAGCACCCAGAAATCCCCTGGTGCCTCTCCCCACCCACTTGTTCCTCCTGTGCTGAGGTGCTCCTGCCCAGCTCCTCAGTCCATTCCCCTCCTCCTGCACTCTTTGCATGGAATGGGTCCAAACCTGTTCCTCCAACAGCCCCACAGTTATCACCCCATCTCTCACCCCAGCCGTGTTCATGGTGTGCCTGGTCCCTCATTTCTGCCCCTGCTGCTTTCCTGGCCAGGTGCTGCTGCCAAGCAGTTCCTGATCCCAGGCTCTCCCCTGCTTTGCCTTAGGGCTGCCCTTTCCCCCAACCACCTCCACTGAGAGCTTTAGTATTTCACTATCTCGGAGCTTTCCCTCCCCCTGTCAAATCTCTGTGATTTTCTCTGTGAAATCTCCTTGATTTTACAGAGACCAAAATAGCTGCAGCACGCTCAGCACCTCCGTGGGCATCTGAGGAGCCTGGCTTGCAGGGACATCAGGACAGAGTGGGGCTGGGGGTGAGTTGGGGGAGCAGGGGCACAGGGGAGCCCGGGGTCAGCTCCTCGGGAGGAAGAGGAGGTGGAGCAGCTCTCACACCTCAGAGCCCAAGGAAATGGGGACATTTCCCTTCAGAGTCACACGAGTCCACCCTGGGCCTGAGCAGGCACCAAGTGCCAAAGTGGGAAAATTGCATCCAAGATCCTGAATGGCTGGGATGAGGCAGATTGCTCTGCCCGCTCCCCCCAGCCCTGCTCCCAGGAATTATCCCTGATAAATGATTTGTTTTCCTCCTGCTGCTGCTCAGGTGTCGCTGGAGCAGGAGAGTGGAGAATTACAGCCCGTGCTGCTGCTGCTGCTGCTGCTATTATTATTATTTGGCAGTAATTCCTCTAACTTTCTTCCCTGGAGGAAGACACAAGGAGCTGCTCTCCTGCTCCCAAGGTCATCCCACCAGAAAATATGAGCTATTTCCTTCTATTAGTTTCAATTATTGAGCTGCAGAAAACCAAATAACAGCAAATTTACACCAAATTTCATGGCCTGGCCCTGATGCAGGGCTGGAACATTGACCCCAAAGCAGGAGCAGCTCTGGGGAAGTCTGCACAAATCCAGGAGGAGCTGGGGGGTCCCTGCTGCCCCTGCCCGTGCACACCTTGTGTTTGCAAAGAGGAACTTTGAGAAGCCCCAAACCCCCAGGGATCAGACTGGGTGTGGGCAGGGGCTGCCCTCCAACAGTTCCCAGCTGGTTTTGCACCTGCCCTGCCCCAGCATCACTTGGTCTGCTACAGTAAAACTCAGTTTCAGCTGCTCCCACAGCACCTCAGGGACCAGAACAGGTAAGGTTTGCAATACACCACCAATCTCAGTGGGGGTTGGAGGGGAATTTAAGGAAAAAACCATTTAGATTTTGGTTCTAGGCAAAAAGAGTGACTAAATAACAAGATTGATTTGCCAGCCCAAGAGGAAATGGAAAAGAGCCCAGACACTCAGCCAACAGAAAATGCAGTGACAGAGGGAGAGGGAAACTTCAGAGGGAATGACCCTGAGCTGCAGCTGATGAGCTTCAATTCCCTTTTTTTTTTTAATTTTAATTTCCAGCCTGGTTTATTCTTGCCTTAATTGCTCAATGGGAAAGTGCAATCCTGAAAGTGTTCCTAAAGTGGATTTTCCCAAACTGTTCCTCAAATTACCCACAGTCTAAGGCAAGCCATCGATATGAGTTATAGCTCTTGGTATTAAACTACCAAAACAAATTATTAGCATATAAAAACTGATCTGATCTATTCAGAGGCGTTGCTGTGAAATATGGCCCTTAGCACAGTGGACCTATCTGGGATCATAAAACTTGTCAGAGGTACCCAAAGTTTATTGCCTTGGAAGATTCATGCAGCAGCCCTGGAACGCTTGATTTAGGTCTGAGCAGCCGTTTGTAATTCTTGCAGGCATGCAAGCAGTTCAGATTTATTTAAATAGAGAAAAAATAATTTAAGAAGACAAAGCAGCCTTTTCTCCTAATCAGATGAGATAGAAATTATTTCAAGGCACTCTAAGGAACAAATTTGTCATTTTTCTTGCTCTAATTGTATACCACAATAAATCCTTCCGTGTGAATTCATTCCTTAAACTTAACAGTTATTTATTAGCACAACAAAGCGTGTTCTCACTGTGCAGGCCAGTGTGATGCACCCCAGTGAAGTCATGGCAATGGTTTGCTCACTGTCTGGGCACTGAGGTGTCCCTGTGCCCCTCTGGCCCAGCTCTCAGAGGAGTTGGTGCTTTCCCCACCCAGCTCCCCAGAGCAGGAGCAGCCTGGGACACTCTGAAATAAAACCAATTTCTCTCACTGATGTAGCTCTGATTGAGATTTTGCTGCGTGAAGGAGGAATTGGGAAATTCTTCATACAATAAAGATGTGAAAGAGAGAAACAGCAGCAAACAGAGCAGGCCATAATACTGAAATCCCTGCCACCACAATTTCTGAGCAGCCTGGGCTGCAGCCACTGCTTCCCCTGACAGCCCCAGCTGGAATCCCCTTCCATTCCCACAACTTTTAACCAAATCTCAGGGAAACCAAACTGGAAACTGCTGTTTCTAGGCTGCATCTCCCCCAAATACCCTGCTGCAGCTTTTCCTGCCTTCACACACACTCCAGGGATGAACAGCCCCGGGTTTGTGCATGGTCTGTCCTGGAGTTGCTGCTCTCTCCTGCAGTGATTAAAAAGATTAACTTCAGTCGTCAGGAGTTGTAGAGAAAAGCACCGAAGGCTCGACACTTAATTACAAAGGGAAACATAAAAACGTGCCAATTAACCTTTGTTTAAGCTCGCAGCAGAAAGGCAGAGTGTGTGCTGCCCTGTGTGCTCCACACAGAGGAGACCTTGGACACCTCCTGCCCTCTGCCCCAGGGTGGGCTTGGGATGCTGAGGAATTTACTGCCAGATAAATGAACACTCACCAAACCTTGGACACCTCCTGCCCTCTGCCCCAGGGTGGGCTTGGGGTGCTGAGGAATTTACTGCCAGATAAATGAACACTCACCAAACCTTGGACACCTCCTGCCCTCTGCCCTGCCCCAGGATGGGCTTGGGATGCTGAGGATTTTATTGCCAGGTAAATGAACACTCACCAAACCTTGGACACCTCCCCACCCCAGGGTGGGCTTGGGATGCTGAGGATTTTATTGCCAGGTAAATGAACACTCACCAAATTTTGGATACTTCCCTCCCCTCTGCCCTGCTCCAGGGTGGGCTTGGGATTTTACTGCTGAGGATTTTACTGCCAGACAAAGCAATGCTCACCAAACCCTGGACACCTCCCTGCCCCAGGATGGGCTTGGGATGCTGAGGAGTTTGCTGCCACGCTAAGCAATGCTCACCAAACAAACCAGAAGCTACAGAGACACACATCTTTAACAGAGACACACATCTTTAACATGTGAACAACCCCTCCCTTTGATCTGCTCACAGCACAGCAGAAGAGGAGCGAGGGCACAGCCCCACCATGGAGGGAAGGACTGAGAGCACTGGGCTGCTCCTGGAAGAGAGCAGAGCCAATGGAGGCAGAGCCCAGCTCTGGATGCAGCTCCAATGGATGCAGAGCCCATCCCTGGATGCAGAGCCCAGCTCTGGATGCAGCTCCAATCTCCCCTTTCCACAGCCCATCCCTGGATGCAGCTCCAATCTCCCCTTTCCACAGCCCAGCTCTGGATGCAGCTCCAATCCCTGGATGCAGCTCCAATGGATGCAGAGCCCATCCCTGGATGCAGAGCCCATCCCTGGATGCAGCTCCAATCCCTGGATGCAGCTCCAATCTCTCTCCCCCTTCCATCCCAGCTGTCTCGGCTGAGGCAGCGTTTGAACACTTTGGTTTGTTCAGCTGCCCAAGAGGGGAAATCACCTCTTTTCCTGGAGCTGAGGGTGGAATTCCCAGAATCACAGAGTGATTTATGGTGGAAACGACCTGTGGGAGCCTGGGCTGGCAGGCAGGCAGGCAGGGCACTCCCTCAGAGCTCACTGCCCTCGCTGCACTCTGGGTTGTGCTGGAGCCCAGGGCAGGGCATCCCTCACTGCTGGCACTGCCAGCAGCCACAGGGACTCATTCCACTGCCACCCCAAGTGGAAATCAAATGTGAGGGACCTCCCTGCACCCAGGGGCTGCCTGTGAGAGCATCACGAGGAGCAGCTTCTGGGAAGGCATTCAAACTGTCAGCACCTCCCTGAGCACAGAGCCCAGGGGCTGCACCAGGACCAGACCAGGCACAGCAGCCCTGAGCCCAGCCTGGGCACCAGGACCAGACCAGGGACAGCAGCCCTGAGCCCAGCCTGGGCACCAGCACTGCACCAGGACCTGGAGCTCACTCAGACCTTTCATGCATGGAGAGTGGGAGGCAGCAAAAACTTCTTCATTTGTTTCTCTATAAGCTACATGGCTGCAAAGGTGTTTAAAATTACCAGGACTTCAAATTATGGTGCAAAACCATCTTGCAGTGTTATCTTAGAGCTGTAAAATGGGACAGACCAGCACAAAAGATGTAAATTTAATATTATAATATATAATATATTAAGGTCCTTCCAACCCAAACCATCCTGGGATTCTCTAGGGCACAGGAGTGGGGCTCCCTGGAGGGCTGGAGGATCCCATGGCTGTACAAGACCCTGCACCAACCAACAGCCAGGAAATGAATGAACAATAAACACCAACTTCTCTCTGAAGGAGGCAAAAAGACCAAAATAAATCACAGCTTAAACCTACTGCTACTTCTGTTCACGCAGCACCAGCCCAGATTTCCCACTGAGAATAAGGTCAACTTGAAAGCAAAGATTTAAGAAATGCAAAATCCTGGTGGTTTTATCAGCTGCTTGCACTCTGCTGGCAGCACAAAGTGCTCACACAGCCCCAGCCTCACCCCCTGGGCACTCCAGGCTGGCAGGGATGGGAGGGAGAGCCCTGGGATCACTGACTGCAGGAACCCAGTGCCAGCCCCAGAGCAGGGAGATGGATGGCTCTGTCCCCTGCCTGCTCCTGGGGGACAGCAGCAGCCTGGGAAGCTGGTGAATGGTAAGGATTTTTCTAAATGGCTGTCAAGTCACTTCCAGAGTGCAAGTAATGAAGTCACTTCTGTCTATTTGTTTTGTGCTCAGCCTAAACAGGGATCAGCTCGAGCCTGAAATATGTAAAAGCCCCAGATTTGTTTAAATTCCCATTGGAACAAAACAAAACTCAACTAAGCTGGGGGGACAGGAGGTGTTTAACCTGGAGAGGAGAGGCTCAGGGACCCCTCACTCTCACAGGTCCTGGCAGGAGGGTGCAGCCAGGGGTCCATCAGTCCTTCCAGGGAACAAGGACAACAGGAAATGGCCTCAGCTGTGCCAGGGGAGGTTTAGCTTGGACACTGGGAACATTTCTGCACCCAAAGGGCTGCCCAGCCCTGGCACAGCTGCCCAGGGCCATGCAGGAGCCCCCATCCCTGGGGGGATGTAACAGAGCTGTGGATGGGACACCTGGTGCCTCCCTGGGAGGCAGGGAAAGGAGGCAGTGCACATCCCAGAGAGGGAATATCCCTGAAAGGAGGGAAAGGAAACACTCCACATCCCACTGGGAACCCTTCTGCATGTTTGGTGCCTCCCTGGAGGGCAGGGAAAGGAGACACTGCACATCTCAGACAGGGAATGTCTCTGAAAGGCAGGGAAAGGAGATATTTCACATCCCAGATAGGGAATATCCCTGAAAGGAGGGAAAGGAGACACTCCACATCCCAATGGGAACCCTTCTGTGTGTTTGGTGCCTCTCTGAAAGGAGGGAAAGGAGACACTGCACATCCCATACAGGGAAAATCTCTTAAATGTCCCCTTCACATCCCAGATAGGGAATATCTCTGGAAGAAGGGAAAGGAGAAACTGCACATCCCAGAGAGGGAATATCCCTGAAAGGAGGGAAAGGAGACATTCCACATCCCAATGGGAACCCTTCTGCTCGTTTGGTGCTCCTCTGAAAGGAGGGAAAGGAGACCCTGCACATCCCAGATAGGGAATATCTCTGAAAGGAGGGAAAGGAGACATTTCACATCCCAATGAGAACCCTTCTGTGTGTTTGGTGCCTCTCTGAAAGGAGGGAAAGGAGACCCTGCACATCCCAGATAGGGAATGTCTCTGAAAGGAGGGAAAGGAGCCATTTCACATCCCAGACAGGAATGCTGGTGCCTGAGCTGGAAGAGGAGTGAGAGCCCAGCCCTGGGTGTGGAGGGTTTGTGAGCACAGACCCAGGGGCTGCTGCTCTCCATCCCTGGGGTCACTCAGCACTCAGCCATGCATGAATCCCCCAGCCCTGGGCATGGAGGGTTTGTGAGCACAGACCCAGGGGCTGCTGCTCCCCATCCCTGGGGTCACCCCCAAGCATGAATCCCCCAGCCCTGGGCGTGGAGGGTTTGTGAGCACAGACCCAGGGGCTGCTGCTCCCCATCCCCAGGGTCACCCAGCACTCAGGGCTCCAGAGCAACCTGCCTACTGTGTGTGTGCCAGGCTCTGGGTGGGCACAGGGCTCTGCGGGCTCTGGGTGTGCCCCTGTGGGTCTGGGGCTGCAGTGGGGGCACTGCTGGAACTCAGCCCTGAGGAGGAGGAGGAGGAGGAGGAAGAGGAGAGCCACAGGCACAGCACAGCAGCAGCTCCAGACCTGCTCCCACCTGGGGAAACAGAGCCCAGCTCGTTTCCTTGTCAAAGAAAAGGAACAAAACCCAGCTCTCCATATTCCACTACACACAGAGAGGGACATACACAAAATAAACAACTCCAGGAGCTTTATGGCTCTTTTTCTGATCCATTCAAGAAGTATTAATTGACCCAGAATTTTGAAAATAATGTCAAAATGACTGGCAAAGTATTTACCATCCATCAGAACTAATTCCCTCCGTGCAGCCATTACAGGGCTCCCAGAATTATTGGCCTCACCTGCAGCAGCTGCAATCAGAGCCAAGGCTGAGCACACGGACCAGCAGCTCCTCATTTTCTACTCATCTGACCCTCCAACTTGGTAATTTTCTCTTTTATAACACTCTGTGAAGAGGAGGGAAGATGATGAGTAGGGTAAGGAAGAATAGGCAACAGGAGATAATAATAAAAGGAGTCAGAAAAGAGGTGATCCATAATTTACCACAGACAGCAGCACAAGGACTTCAGGCTCTACAGGGACAAAGCAGAACAGAATCTGCATCCTCAATGTGGACATTTCCTTGCACCGTGGCTCCTTTCTCTTCACTTATTTCAGAATATGTTTTTTAAGGATCTATTTCAGCCAAATACCTTTTTCCTGTAGGCACCTGGTGTTCCTCAGGTAGAGTGACACTGTCCAGGCATTGGTGCCATTGCAGGAGGGGCACTGGGGGAGGAATGGCAGAAATGAAAGTGCTCAGCAAGACCCAGCCTGTCCTAAGGCCCAGCTCAGCAAGACCCAGCCTGTCCTAATGCCCAGCTCTGCTCTGCTGTTCTCTGACATGGATATGGAATCACAGCAGGAAAAGTTCCTCTGGCACCACCTTCAAAGCCTGACAGGTGAGGGTGGGAATTTACCTGAAATTGGTTTGTGTATTTATTTTTTAAATTAAAATATATATATAATTTTGGTGAGAAAATAAGTGCAGTGGAAAATACTTCACCTTTCTAAACACAACGTGGAACTGAAATTCAATATATTCTTTCAATATATTCAATATATTCTTTCAATATATTCTTTCTGTCTTACTCCCTAAACCTTCTTTCCTTACTTTTGCCATGAGCATGTGGGTTGAGTTAATTGCTCTTAACGAACACAACTCTGATTACTGCTGGAATTCACACTGAAACCACCTCAGAGCTGCACCAAGCCTCTCCTGATCTTCAGGCAGCCACATCCTCTCCTCGTGTCCCTTCCCCTGGTTCCCACACCCAAGGCCTCCTCATCCCATGGCAGGGAGGAGGATTTGCCCCAGGCTCCCATTCCTAAAGGAGTTTTTGTTCTGGTTTTGTCTACTCTGGCAGAAAACTGCTGGGGGTTGAGCACTTCAGGGTCCTACCAGAAAATGCCTGAAATTTGGATTCCCATCAGAAATGAAGCTTTTTAAATGAATCCTTTTTAAAAAAGCTACAGCCACAGAAAGGTTTTCAGGCTGGCAGAGCAGGCAAGTCAATAATTAACTTCTAAAGAAGTTCTTGGAATGAGTTTCCAGCAGATGTCCCACACAGGGAGCTCCTGGCTGGGACATGGGCACCAGCAGCACCCCTGGAGATCTTCAGGAAGCCCAGGGAAAGGCCATGGGAGGTGGGGGCACTGAAATGTGAGCTGAGGACACCTCCAGCAGCATTACCCACACGGGAGCTGGCTGGGGACTGTAAATAAATGTGAATATTGTGATTCCCAGTGCTCACTGCCAGTCTCCAAGGACACCTAGCAGGGCCCTTCCTCTCTCTGAATAGCTGATCAGCAAATTAAAATCCTTTCATTAGCTCCCTTTGTCTGAGTGGAACAATTGTGCCCAGCTCCCAAGGACTGCAGCTGAGGAGCAACACCCCAGAGGCACCACAGATCCCTCAGGGCTTGGGCAACACCATGAACTCTTCCATCTCCTGCCCATCACACCAAGCACAACAAATCCAGAGAGTTCTGTGGTAAATTCATGAGAACCTGCAGGGAAAGGAGAGCTGAGGGGAGCTGGGCAGAGGGGAGCAGCAGGGTGCTCCTCAGGATGTCAGAGGGGATGATCTGAGCAGGGATCCTGCCCTGTGCCCAGGTGATTCCCCACCTGCAGAGCTGCCCCAGCCCTGGAGCTGCTCAGAGAGCCCAGGGGAGGCTCCAGGATGGTCCCAGGGCTGGAGCAGCTCTGCTGGCAGGAAAGGCTGGCACAGCTGGCATTGCTCACCTGCACAGGAGAGGCTTTGGGTGAGCTCAGGGTGGCCTGGAGGGGACCACAGGAAAGATGAGAGAGGCTCCTGACAAGAGAGGGAATGGCAGGAGAAGGGGAATGGCTTCAGCAATAGGAAAGGAGCAGGTTTAGGTCAGATATTGGGGGTGAATTCCTCCCTGGCAGGGTGGGCAGCCCTGGCACAGGTGCCCAGAGCAGCTGGGGCTGCCCCTGCATCCCTGGCAGTGCCCAAGGCCAGGCTGGGCACTGGGGTGGGAACACCTGGGGCAGTGGAGGTGGACTGGGATGAGCTTTAAGGTCCTTCCAACCCAAACCATTCTGTGATTCTGCTGATCCCACCCCAACCTGCCACAGCACCCAGGGAATTTCTGTGGCACAAGAATGACTGAGAGCCATTCACCTGCAGTGTGTTTTACAACAGACTTGCAGGGAGGTGCACTTCCAAAATGTCAATTCACACTGCCTGAAGCTCTTGTTTCAGCTGTTACCTGTGCAGCTTCCAGCCTCAGTAAATTATAAAATACAGTTTTTCAATGAACTCAGCTAATAAATGCAGAGATGCCCCTCTGTTCCCTTGAAACAAAAAACTCTTCCATGTGACTACAAGCTGAGGATGGAAAAAAATTCCCAACAAAGCATAAACCCAAACAGTTCCCAGAGAAAGGCAGCATGCTCCTTTTTTACCACATGAAAAATTATCACAATCAAATCCCATTGTAAAATGCACTTCCGAGTTTGTTTCCCTGCCTTTATTACCTCCACTGCTGGGATTTCTTTATTTTTCCTGAAGTAGGAGCAAGTATCTAAATGAGAGGCAAATTGATGATATACAGCTGGAAAAGGGCTATGAAAAAATAAGGGGCCAAAATTTATCTCAGTTGTTCCACACCACGAAGCTTGTGTGTTATAAAGAGACACAGTAACAGAATAAATCAGAATGGCAGCAATGATCATAATCCTGATTATTATTTCTCTGTGCCCCAGCCTGGAAATCAGGAGTCAGGACTTTGGTTTCCTTGGAATGGAGCAGAAGAGGAGAGCAAATAACCTGGGATGGGCAGGAGGAAACAGCAGAATGGGAGACAGGACAGGGGAAAGCAGAGAGAGAGATGGGATTGGGGGAAAGCAGAGAGAGAGACAGGATGGGGGGAAAGCAGAGAGAGAGATGGGATTGGGGGAAAGCAGAGTGAGAATCAGGACAGGGAAAAGCAGAGAGGTGGAGACAGGACAGGGGGAAAGCAGAGAGAGAGAGATAGGACAGGGGGAAAACAGAATGGGAGACAGGACAGGGGGAAAACAGAGAGAGGGAGATAGGACAGGGAGAAGCAGAGAGGGAGACAGGACAGAGGGAAAACAGAGAAGGAGATAGGACAGGGAGAAGCAGAGAGGGAGACAGGACAGAGGGAAAACAGAGAATGGGACACAGGACAGGGGGAAAGCAGAGAGAGAGACAGGATGGGGAAAACAGAGAGAGGGAGACAGGACAGGGGGAAAGCAGAGAGTGGGACAGGACAGGGGGGAAACAGAGAAGGAGATAGGACAGAGGGAAAACAGAGAATGGGACACAGGACAGGGGGAAAGCAGAGAGTGGGACAGGACAGGGGAAAGAGGAACCAGGAGCTGGAGCTGGCATTGCCTGGGGCAGGGAGGAGCTGCAGCCATCGGGGCATGGGAGGTTCCCAGGAGGATGCTGAGGATATCAGAGCTCATCACAAAACCATGGAATCCTTCTGTGCACGGGGAATAAAGGAGCTGAGGGGAAGCACTGGCAGAGCAGGACAGGGATGGGATGATGGGATGGGATGGGATGGGATGGGAATGGGGAATGGGGATGGGGATGGGGAATGAAACCTCCTTTAACATCTAATGAAAATTCCTTTAACATCCAATGAAACCCCCTTAAATATCCACTGAAACCTCCTTTAACATCCAATGAAAATTCCTTTAATATCCAATGAAACATCCTTAAATATCCACTGAAATCTCCTTAAATATCCAATGAAAACGCCTTAAATATACAATGAAACCTCCTTTAACACCCACTTAAATATCTTTAACACCTCCTTAAATATCCAATGAAACTCCTCCACCTTAAATAACTTTAACACCTCCTTAAATATCCAATGAAAACTCCTTTAATATCCACTGAGACATCCTTTAATATCCAATGAAGACTTCTTTAATATCCAATGAAACCTCTTTAAATATGTAATGAAACCTCCTTAAATATATACTGAAATCTCCTTTAACACCCAATGAAACCTCCTTAAATATACACTGAAATCTCCTTTAACACCCAATGAAACCTCCTTAAATATCCACTGAAATCTCCTTTAATATCCATGAAACCTCCTTAAATATCCAATGAAAACTCCTTAAATATCCAATGAAACCTCCTTAAATATACACTGAAACCTCCTTTAACACCCAATGAAACCTCCTTAAATATCCACTGAAACCTCCTTAAATATCCACTGAAATCTCCTTAAATATCCACTGAAACCTCCTTTAACACCCAATGAAACCTCCTTAAATATCCACTGAAATCTCCTTAAATATACAATGAAATCTCCTTTAACATCCACTAAAATCTCCTTTAACATCCAATGAAACCTCCTTAAATATCCAATGAAACATCCTTAAATATCCAATGAAAATTCCTTAAATATCCAATGAAACCTCCTTAAATATCCACTGAAATCTCCTTAAATATCCAATGAAATCTTCTTTAATATCCACTGAAATCTCCTTTAACATCCACTGAAATCTCCCTAAATATCCTCTGAAGCCTCCTTTGAGCTCCCCTCTAACCCCTCCAACCCAAGCTCTGCTTCCAGGGTTCTTGGTGCTGCTCTCCACACATTTGACCTCAGGGCAGAAGTGACTGTGAAAACCAGGCCTGGGAAGAGAGAACATTTATTTTCTGGCATGAATATAATCATGGTAATACAGTAAAATCTGGCTCAGAAGCTGAGGGCTTATGTATTTCACATTCTGTGTATTAAATATTTAAATTCGTGGAAATGTTTACTTAGATACTTATATTTCATGGGCTATAAAACAATAATAACCAACTCCAAATTAGTCATTTCCTTTCAGATAATAAAGTCACAATGAGAAAAAATTTGTAGCTTCCAGTTGTTCCAACCAGTGTTTGAAACAACATGAAAATCTCTTCAGCAGTCATTACAGCCTAATTGCTTTGGAAAGCTGCAAGAGAATTACCACAGCTTTTTGCTGCTGCTTGTTTTGCTAAAGGAAAGTTAATTTTATTCCAAATTATTAACTATTTCCATCTCCCTATTCCTACAAAGCAGAGAAGTGAATTGGGAATTTCTGTTCAATATTATAGAATCATTAAGGCTGGAAAAGACCTCAAAGTCCCCAAGTCCATCTTTGATTATCAAATTCTATCAAAGATGAAATCCCACAGCTCATTTCTCCTGACCCTTCTGGAGAGCAGCTCAGAGCTGCCCGGATTGCTGCCTTGCCATGAATATTTTGTATTTTGTGGTGTCCCAACATCCACGTGCAGCTCTGCAGCCCCAGGTTGGTGTGAGGCTCATGAATGATGCATTCCTCCTGAAAACACACAAGGAAACACCATGAGTGATGGGATTTTACCAATATCTACTGGCATCATTATTTGGGATTTAAAACCATCAAGTTTTAGCTAATTAAGAGAATATTTCATTTCTATTATTTGGGGGATGCTCAGATTCCTGTCTGACGCTGAAGCACTCAGGATGCCAGGTGGGATTTTTCTGGCACTTTTAAGAAGCTTTTTAAAGAAAAGCAAACACAAATACTGGGCTGGAAGATAAAAACCTGATATTTGGGCCTGAGGCTGGGGCTGTCCCTGTCCTGTTCCCCCCTGGCTGAGCCCCCTGGGGCATTTCCAGCCCAGCAGGGCAGGGAGCACCCCCAGCCTGCACCCCCAGCCCTGGGGCACCCCCAGCCTTGCACCCCCAGCCCTGCACCCCCTGCCCTGGGGCTCCTCTTTGTCACAGATATATTTTATGCAAAATCCTTTCCTTAGGATTTTTTCTCCTGAGAAGCTGAGAGGCCTCAGGAACAAAATGTAACCAATGGTTATCTGCTGCTGTGGAATGCAACAGGTGATCTGTGATTGGGCTCATGTGGTTGTTTTTAATTAATGACCAATCACAGCCTGCTGTCTCGGACTCTCTGGTCAGTCACAAGATTTCATCATTTCATTCCATTCCTTTCTATTCCTTTCAAGCCTTCTGGTGAAATCCTGTTGTCATCTTATGGCAAAGCTCCCAGACCTTCTCAGTGATTTCTCATGGGCATCTCCTCACAGCACTGACTCCTTCTTCTGCACAGCCAACCAACTCCATCTCTCTTCACAGCACAGCCAACAAACTCCATTTCTCTTCACAGCACAGCCAACAAACTCCAACTCTTTCTCACCCACCTAACCCCCTCTTTTGTAGCCCTCATCTCCCTGTTGGACACAGCTGTGGCCTATTAAGGGCAGGCCTGTTCCTAATCTTTGGTGATTAGTACAGCTACAACTCCTCAGGGGTGAGATTACCTTCTGCACTATCTTAATTTTCTTACATTCTATCCCTGCACAAAATCCTTTCTTTTATTCTTTTAGTACAGTTTTAATATAACATATATCATAAAATAATAACTCAGCCTTCTGAAACATGGAATCAACATTCTCATCTCTTCCCTCTTCCAGGGACCCCTGTGAGCACCACCACATTTCTTCCTCCCCAGGAGCTGCAATTCCTGCAGCTCCTCAAACAATAGAAAGGAAATTCTTAGAATCCCAGAAGGGTTTGGGTTGGAGGGACCTTCCTGCTGTCCCAGTGCCACCCCTGCCCTGGCAGGGACACCTCCCACTGTCCCAGTGTCCAGCCTGGCCTTGGGCACTGCCAGGGATCCAGGGGCAGCCCCAGCTGCTCTGGGCACCTGTGCCAGGGCTGCCCACCCTCCAGGGAACAACTCCATCCTTATAAACCCCCGTGGGCTGGAGGGTGCAGACCCCAAAAGTCAAAGCTGCTCCTGCTCATTGCACACCCAGCTGGCAAATAAAGCACCCAAAATCCATCCCTGTGCCCAGAATGCCTCAGCGGCACAGAGATCTTACCATAGCAAAGAAAATATCCCTGACTGGGGTTCTCATTTCCCCATGCCCAGAATGCCTTGGTGGTGCACAGATCTCACCATAACAAAGAAAATATCCCTGCCTGGGGTTCTCATTTGGTGTTTGGGCATCCTTAGAAGCATTAACTATCACACAGCACCCTAAGAACCCTAAAGAGGTGATGTTCCCGTGCTGCTGCTTCTTCCACAAAGCCAAACACCCCCGAGTGACAGAATTTCAGAGAAATCTGCTCAGTATTTAGCCAACATGCTGGTTCTCCAGGAGCTCGCAGCAGCAGCCAGCACCTCAGTCAGTATGATTCATTGGATCAATAATTCTAAGGTCTTGTACCTAAAAGGTTGAAAAATGTGATCTAACCTGGCAGAAGAGAAATGATTGTAATGTTCAGCAAAACAGTTAATGAGGCTTGGAAAAAGCAGAGTTTGAGGGGAGAGAAATATGTCCAGGTTTAACCTTGCCCAGAGCTCCAGCAGAACGTTCTCTCCTCAAGGTTAACTCTGCAGCCCCACAGACACCTTCAGTTTTTCAATATTTCCACTCTTTTGCTGGCTGGCCTCTCCCTTTCCCCATTTCCATGCTCTGGAGCACCTGGTCTCTTTTCCAGCTCCCAATATCCCTCATCATTTCTCACTGAATGCTTCATTTCAGCAGCTCAGTTACATAAAAGCACAGAAATGTTTTTTTCCTTCTCCCCTACTGCAAGTTTTGTTTTAAAGTCCTTTTTTCTTCCATCCGTTACCATCCAACCCCACATTTAAAAAATCCCTTCCCAGATCCCTTTTGCACTCTTGGACTCCCCTCAGATAAGAAAATGCCATCTTGTGCTCCAGGATTTGTGCTCAAAGCAAAACAAATAACAGTGACACTGGGAGCCAGGACTGGCAGTGTTATTTTAGAATTTCATTATTCCAAGGAAAACAGACACTGGCAACTCCAATGTCCTGCTCCATAAAGGCACTTCCCACAAGCCACCCCAATCTGGGATGGGTGGATCTGCCCCTGTCCCTGTCCCCTACCTGGGGCTCAGCCTCACACCTGCAGTGTCACCCCTGCCTGGGGAAGGAAATGGCAGAGGGATTATTGCAAACTGAGGATCCCGTTAGAGGGGCTTGGAAAGGGCATGGAGGGTCAGGGCAACAGGGAATGGACTCAGATGGGGAGAGAGCAGGTTTGGATTGAATTAATCCTCCCTGGCAGGGTGGGCAGCCCTGGCACAGGTGCCCAGAGCAGCTGTGGCTGCCCCTGGATCCCTGGCAGTGCCCAAGGCCAGGCTGGACATTGGGGCTGGAGCACCTGGGACAGTGGGAGGGGTCCCTGCCATGGCAGGGGTGGGATGAGATGATCCTGAAGGTCCATTCTGGGATTCTGGGACAGCCAAAGCCCCTGTGCTGCTCCTCAGAGAGCCCCTGCACCACACCACCCCTCTGTGCCTTTCAAATCCCAGCTCCCCACCCCTCTGTGCCTTTCAAATCCCAGCTCCCCACCCCTCTGTGCCTCTCCCATCCCAGTTCCCCACCCTCTGTGCCTTTCAAATCCCAGTTCCCCATCCCTCTGTGCCTTTCAAATCCCAGCTCCCCACCCCTCTGTGCCTTTCAAATCCCAGTTCCCCATCCCTCTGTGCCTCTCCCATCCCAGCTCCCCACCCCTCTGTGCCTCTCCCATCCCAGTTCCCCACCCTCTGTGCCTCTCCCACCCCTCTGTGCCTCTCCCACCCCTCTGTGCCTCTCCCATCCCAGTTCCCCACCCTCTGTGCCTCTCCCATCCCAGTTCCCCACCCCTCTGTGCCTCTCCCATCCCAGTTTCCCCCAGTTCCCTGTGCCAGGAGCTGAGCCCAGGCAATGCTGGGCTGCAGGGAACGTTCAGGGTCTGTCAGGCTGCATTAGCTGCAATCCCTCCCTGCTCCCATCCCTCCCTCTGCACAGCATCCTGCCCACGGTGGAGACAATTACATGTTTCTGATCTCATTTCTATAATTCACTTCCCTATCTAATCAACAATTATCCCTAATGAACTTTCCAGTGCTCGTTCAAACTCGGCAGCTTCTCCTTCCTGGAGCGAGGCAGAGGAGAGCCCGGTGCCTCCTGGCAGATCCTGTTTTATGGAGTGATTTCTCAATAATCACACTGGAATTTTAAAGCTGTTTAACAGCCAGAGCAAATGGCAGGCAAAGGAACTGAAGTGAGGAGTATGACCTATGAAAACGATGCAAATTCATTGGGAAAAATCCGTTATTAGGGAAAGGTCTCCTGGTCACAGCTCCATAAATCACCCTGCAAAAACACAGCACGACTGCAGAAGCAAATCGTTGTATAATTCTGTATCCCTGCAGCCCTCTGAACGGCAATAATGGTGGAGGCAAAAGGAAATATTTGTGTCCTGGTTGAAGGTGCGTGAAAATGTGGAATAGGTTATGAATTATCTGGTATTTGGGATCTCTCAGGGAAATAACTCAGAGTCTGCTTTGCATGGGCCCCTGACTTAACTGGGAGCCCAAATGCTGAGGGCAAGGAAATCCAGCTGCTGTGCCCTTATCACTGACCCCACTGCTCCCCAACATCCCACTGCTCCTAAATACCACTGCTCCCCAACATCCCACTGCTCCCCAATATCCCAATGCTCCTAAATCCCACTGCTCCCCTATTCCACTGCTCCCCTATCCCCAACATCCCACTGCTCCCCAATTCCACTGCTCCCCTATCCCCAAATCCTACTGCTCCCCAATATCCCAATGCTCCTAAATCCCACTGCTCCCCAATTCCCAAATCCCACTGCTCCCCAATATCCCAATGCTCCTAAAGCCCACTGCTCCCCAATCCCACTGCTCCCCAATTCCCAAATCCCACTGCTCCCCAATATCCCAATGCTCCTAAAGCCCACTGCTCCCCAATCCCCAGTTCCACTGATCCCAAATCTCATTGCTCCCCAATATCTCAATGCTCCCAAATCCCCAATGCCACTGCTCCCCAAATCCCACTGCTCCCCAATATCCTGATGCTCCTAAATCCCACTGCTCCCCAATCCCACTGATCCCCAATATCTCAATGCTCCCAAATCCCCAATCCCACTGCTCCCCAATCCCCAGTTCCACTGCTCCCCGATCATCCCACTGTTCCCCAATATCCCACTGCTCCTAAATCCCACTGCTCCCCAAATCCCACTGCTCTCCAAATATCCCACTGTTCCCCAATATCCCAATGCTCCTAAGTCCCACTGCTCCCCAAATCCCACTGCTCCCAGGGATGTCAGAGGGGAGGCAGCAGCTCCTGGGCACTCCCAGCTGAGCAGGGCAGGGCAGGACCAAACACTCCCAAGTTTTGGTGAATTTTCAGGCAAGCACCAGCTGCAATTATTTCATCTACAACAGGGTTTGGGGTTTTTTTTCCCCTTCTGTTTTTTGGGGGAAAAAAGTAAAAATAAAAGCAGAGCTGAGTAATTTCAGAAGAATTCTGAGTTGTTTTGCTTTCCCAGGTACAATTGCCCTCCTAGAAACACAATAAATGCATTGTGATGGAGTTACTGCCAATTGTAACACATCCAAAAGGGGCTGCAAATATTAAAACAGGTGTAAGAACAGGGGCAGAGGTGTCAACCACTCCTCCTGTGCACTCATTTTCCAGCACATGAACTTGCAGTGCTGGCCACGTCAGGACAGCTCAGATTGTGAATGATCTGATCAATAGCAAACAAGAATGGAAGTATTTTCAGTTCACTGGCAAAAAAGTCAAGGAACAGAGAAATAATAACAGCAGCAGTGATTCAATCAGAGGCAGCTGGAGTAGGTGGCACCAGGACAAATGTCAAGCACCCAGACAAATGGCCCTGCAGAAGGGAGAGGCCAGGAGTTATCAGAGTGCCTTTGGAAAGGCTCTGGGGTCAGCCTCCTCCTCCTCCTCCTCCTCCTGAGGAGCTCTTGGTGCAAGAAAAAAATCACTCATGGAAGCAAAATCGTGTGAGGCTGCAGCATTTGTCAAATTCATGGTCCCAGTTCTTAAGCCACGGTCACGTCGACCTTCCTGTCATTTTTACTGGGAAACAAAGAAAGGAAAAACCACAGAGCTCTGGAGCAGGCAAGGGAGCTGCTCTGTAAATGCCCATGTCTGCAAATTCCTCTTTGCTTAGCAAAAAGATTTTTCTTGCTCCGAGCTTAAATTAATGAAAAGACAAATATGTTCCAAGTGGCAGGGCTGAGGCAGAAACAGTTCATTGTGTGTGGGGACAGCTCAGAGCAGGCTCTGGGCTCTGCAGTGCCAGACATGGGCTGTAAAACATTCTGTTCCCACTGAGCAGAGGTGGAACGGGGAGTGCAGCTGCACTGGCACCCCCAGAGCAGCCCTGCACAGCTGGACAGGGCTGGGGGTGTCTGCAGGGTGTGCCTGCACAGCTGGACAGGGCTGGGGGCATCTGAGGGTGTGCCTGCACAGCTGGACAGGGCTGGGGGTGTCTGAGGATGTGCCTGCACAGCTGGACAGGGCTGGGGGCATCTGAGGGTGTGCCTGCACAGCTGGACAGGGCTGGGTGTGTCTGAGGATGTGCCTGCACAGCTGGACAGGGCTGGGGCTGTCTGAGGATGTCCCTGCACAGCTGGACAGGGCTGGGGGTGTCTGAGGGTGTGGCTGCACAGCTGGACAGGGCTGGGGGTGTCTGCAGGGTGTGCCTGCACAGCTGGACAGGGCTGGGGGTGTCTGCAGGGTGTGCCTGCACAGCTGGACAGGGCTGGGGGTGTCTGCAGGGTGTGCCTGCACAGCTGGACAGGGCTGGGGGCATCTGAGGGTGTGCCTGCACAGCTGGACAGGGCTGGGGGTGTCTGAGGATGTGCCTGCACAGCTGGACAGGGTTGGGGCTGTCTGAGGATGTGCCTGCACAGCTGGACAGGGCTGGGTGTGCCTGAGGGTGTGCCTGCACAGCTGGACAGGGCTGGGTGTGCCTGAGGATGTGCCTGCACAGCTGGACAGGGCTGGGGGTGTCTGCAGGGTGTGCCTGCACAGCTGGACAGGGCTGGGGCTGTCTGAGGATGTCCCTGCTGCCCACAGCCCCAGCCCAGCTGAGCTCAGCCCAGGGCAGAGCCCAGCTCAGCCTGCCCCAGCCCAGCCCAGCACATGGATGGGTGTCACTGACACCTTTTGTGAAAAATCCTTTCTTAGGATTTTTCCTGCTGGAGCTGAGAAGAAGCTCAGTAACAAATGTAAACAATTATTATCTGCTGCTGTGGAATGCAACAGGTCCACCTGTGATTGGTCCTCTGTAGATGTTTGGATTTACTGACCACTCACAGTGGAGCTGCTCTCGCTCTCTGCAGACAGACAAACCCTTGTTATTCATTCTTTCTATTCTATTCTTACCATAGCCAGCTTCTGAAGAAGCTCTTTCCTTTCTATTTCAATGTAGTATAGTTATAATGTTATATATAGTTATAATGTTATATATATATATATCATAATATAATAAATCAAGCCTTCTGATCATGGAATCAAGAGCCCTGACTCATCCATCCATCTAAAAACCCCTGTGACCACTGTCACAGATGGGGAAGTGACAAATTTCATTTGTGTGCAAGAGTGTGAGAAATCCCTTGTGGGAACTGGCTGGGGGTGAGGGACAGGGACAAAGGGCACAGGGACAAGTGCTGCAGGCCAAGGGCAGAAAAGCCCAGGGTTAATCAGGCAATTGTCCAAAGCTGCCCCCAGACAGCCCTGCCTGGTGTGGGGGCACCAGCCTGTGTGCCTGCAGCCCCCTCTGGATGGAATGGTCCCCACAGACCCTCTGGATGGAATGGTCCCCACAGACCCTCTGGGTGGAATGGTCCCTGCAGCCCCCTCTGGGTGGAATGGTCCCTACAGACCCTCTGGATGGAATGGTCCCTGCAGACCCCTCTGGGCTGGAATGGTCCTTTACAGACCCCTCTGGATGGAATGGTCCTCACAGACCCTCTGGATGGAATGGTCCCTGCAGCCCCCTCTGGGTGGAATGGTCCCTACAGACCCTCTGGGTGGAATGGTCCTTTATAGACCCCTCTGGGCTGGAATGGTCCCTGCAGACCCCTCTGGATGGAATGGTCCCTGCAGACCCTCTGGATGGAATGGTCCTCACAGACCCTCTGGATGGAATGGTCCCTGCAGACCCTCTGGATGGAATGGTCCCTACAGACCCTCTGGATGGAATGGTCCCTGCAGCCCCCTCTGGGTGGAATGGTCCCTGCAGCCCCCTCTGGGTGGAATGGTCCCTGCAGCCCCCTCTGGGTGGAATGGTCCTTTACAGACCCCTCTGGATGGAATGGTCCTCACAGACCCCTCTGGGTGGAGTGGTCCCCACAGACCCCTCTGGGTGGAATGGTCCCTGCAGACCCTCTGGATGGAATGGTCCCTGCAGACCCTCTGGATGGAATGGTCCCCACAGACCCTCTGGATGGAATGGTCCCTGCAGACCCTCTGGATGGAATGGTCCTTTACAGACCCCTCTGGGTAGAATGGTCCTCACAGACCCCTCTGGATGGAATGGTCCCTACAGACCCCTCTGGGTAGAATGGTCCTTTACAGTCCCCTCTGGGTGGAGTGGTCCTCACAGCCCCATCTAGAAGGAATGATCCCCACAGACCCTCTAGAAGCAATGGTCCCTGTTTCCTGAGCCCTGCAGGGTCTCTCTCCGAGCCCTTCCAGGATGCAGGACTCCAGATATTTCAGAAATTGTCATTATTAGATCCCTGCCCAGGGTCAGCTGTTTGTTCTTGTGGAGTTCAGGTACTTCCCTCTTGAGGAGTTATCACAGAGGATTTATTTAAGCTGCAGAAATCCCTGTGGACAAGAAATCCCAAATGCATCGGGCATCAGGATGTGGGAGGCTGTCACTCAGATTTACTGGCTGAATGCTTCCCAAGTGCTTTACAGCCAGGTTCTCTCAAAGCATTTGGGTCTGACTACACAGGAACAGAGCAGATCCCATCCTTTCATTCAGGTGTGTCTGTTTGCTCCCTCACTTCACAATTTTCTTAGCTGAATTAAGCAGTGCTGCTCAATTCAGTGCTTCCTTTGTGCATTCAAAGATACTCCACAAAGAACTACTGGAAAAGAGAAAACCCTCAGTGGAATGATCTCCCCAATCACTGCCAGGGTGCTGCTCCCCCATCTGCCTCTCCACATCATTGCTGAGGGCAAATGCTGCTTTGATCAAACCTGCTCACAGGTGTGAGAGACTCCCTTAGCAGAGCTCCACATCCTCCACAAACATTTCTCACTGCCTCCCATAACAAAACTAAAAAAGATCTTTTGTTCCAGCACAGTGCTGGGCCCTGCAGGGGTTCTGCTCAGCCCTTTCCTAAATGGGAAGTGGGGGAAAAGTTGGAATGCAGTCCTGGGAAGTGTTCCCAGTGCAGGCAATGGGATTCTGCTTGAGTGAGGCCTGAAGAGTTCAGCTAATTGTCAGTAATTTTCTCCTTTCTTGTCCAGCGTGATGAAAATGCTGGAGGAGCAATCAGCCTGCTGGGAAATTACACAGTGAGGAGAAAATGGGAGAGTTCCCTGTGGGTCAGGGCTGCTTTCAGGGGCAGCTCCAGCCTTGCACGGATCTAAAAGGGAAATTTTTCAAATTTCTGCTCACTTGCCAAGCTGTCATCAGCCAGCACCTGCTGGATTTGCTCCCAGAGCCCTGGGGTGTAATGGGAACTCATCAGCCCTGGGGATGTGATGGGATCTCACAGCCCTGGGGATGTGATGGGATCTCATAACCCTGGGGATGTGATGGGATCTCACAGCCCTGGGGATGTGATGGGATCTCACAGCTCTGGAGATGTGATGGGATCTCACAGCCCTGGGGATGTGATGGGATCTCACAGCCCTGGGGATGTGATGGGATCTCATAACCCTGGGGATGTGATGGGATCTCATCAGCCCTGGGGATGTGATGGGATCTCATAACCCTGGGGATGTGATGGGATCTCATAACCCTGGGATGTGATGGGATCTCACAACCCTGGGATGTGATGGGATCTCATCAGCCCTGGGGATGTGATGGGATCTCATCAGCCCTGGGGATGTGATGGGATCTCACAGCCCTGGGGATGTGATGGGATCTCATCAGCCCTGGGGATGTGATGGGATCTCATAACCCTGGGGATGTGATGGGATCTCACAGCCCTGGGGATGTGATGGGATCTCATAACCCTGGGGATGTGATGGGATCTCACAGCCCTGGGGTGTAATGGGATCTCATAATCCTGGGGATGTGATGGGATCTCACAGCCCTGGGATGTGATGGGATCTCACAGCCCTGGGGATGTGATGGGATCTCATCAGCTCTGGGGATGTGATGGGATCTCACAGCCCTGGGGATGTGATGGGATCTCATCAGCCCTGGGGATGTGATGGGATCTCACAGCTCTGGAGATGTGATGGGATCTCATCAGCCCTGGGGATGTGATGGGATCTCACAGCCCTGGGGATGTGATGGGATCTCATCAGCCCTGGGGATGTGATGGGATCTCACAGCCCTGGGGATGTGATGGGATCTCATCAGCCCTGGGGATGTGATGGGATCTCACAGCCCTGGGGATGTGATGGGATCCCATCAGCCAGTCCAACCCTCCCTCCATGCCCCAGAGCTCCCCTGCCCCAGCATCTCCTGCAGTTTTTGTGGCACTGTGGGTTCCATCAGCTCCGTGCCAGCCCCAAACCCCTCCTGAGGAGCTCCAGCACCTGCAGCCCCAGGAGCAGCCCTGCTTCCAGCAGGAACCAGCCCTCACTGACCCCCTGTGCCACACGGAGCTGCTGAACAGAAACACCTGAGCATAACGACCAGGAGGTGCTGTCTTCTGAGCCTGCCTGGGATCTGCAGCTCCTGGAGGAGGAATTAGCTGGGAATCAGCTTGGAATTAGCCGGGGATCAGCCTGGAACCAACCTGGAATCTGTCTGGAATTAGCCTGGAATCAGCCTGGAATCTGCCTGGAATCATCAGCCTGGAACCAGCCTGGAATCAGCCAGGAATTAGCCTGGAATCAGCCTGGAATCAGCCTGGAATTATCAGCCTGGAATTAGCCTGGAACCAGCCTGCACTCACCCCGGAGCTGCCCGTGCTGCAGGGTGGCCCTGGCAGCTCTCGCACTCCCCCACCCCACGGGCTCAGCCCATTAATTTAATTGCACACCAGGACATTCCAGCTGCTATGGGCTGATTAATTAACAGCCCTGAGATGCTGCTGCTGCTCTGTAAGCAAGCACAGAGAATTCATCTGGGTGCCTTGTTATGTGGGCACACCATGGAGGCACTCAGAGGTGGCCTGGCACAGCGGTGGCACCAGAGTGTCACTCACAGGTGGGAACAGTGCCCAGCCAGGGGCTGGCAAAGGGCTGGGGCAGCTCTGGTGGCTTCAATCCACTCCCCCAAGGGCATGGACATCCACTCGTGGAGGGACAGGGCACAGGGAACGGCTCCCAGGCCCTGGCACAGGTGCCCAGAGCAGCTGGGGCTGCCCCTGCATCCCTGGCAGTGCCCAAGGCCAGGCTGGACATTGGGGCTGGAGCACCTGGGGCAGTGGGAGGGGTCCCTGCCCATCCATGGGGTGGGATGGGATCTCTTTCTGTCCCTCCCAACCCACCCAGGGGCTCTGTGATAAATACAGATAAATAAATACGGATAAATAAATACAGATGAATAAATACAGATTTCAGGGAGCTTTCCCCATAACCTGCACTTGCTCTTTCCCACTGATACCAGTGCCACAAGACCTTTCAGAATTATTGAATTACGGGGTCAGGCAGCTGGTTGTGCTGGGAGCAGAAGGAAGCCCTGTGGGGTTTGTGGGGTTTCTCATCCCCTGTCCAGCACAAACATCACCCCAGCCCTGCTCTGCCCTGGAGCTGTGCTAATGCACACTCTGCTGGGATTTCCCCATGCACAGATACTTATATATTTATGTATTTAGGCATTAATATATTTATATATTTATTCATTTTCTATACTTATATATTTGTGTTATATGTTTCTATATTTATATAAAGTGTATATCTATAGATATACACTTTATATAAATAAATAGAAATCTATTTCTATATTATATATTTATGTCTTTCTGATTATATAGATATAATATATCTATTATCTTATATAAATATTATATGATTATATTTCTAGAATTTTAAACATATTTTATATATCAATATTTCTATATTTTTATAAAAGCAGGGGAATAAAGCCTGCATCACTGAGGCTCTCTGTGCTCCCTGTGCTGTGGCTCAGCCTCTCCCAAACACCAAATTAGCAAAACCTAAAGGCTGATCCCAAAGCTCCTCCTGGGGCTCAGGGCTGGGGTTCCCCCACTTGTAATTCCCTTGGGAATGCTGCTGTTCCTGGGCATCCTGTGGGGCACAGGAGGGCACATAAACCCTGCACAGAGGGCACATCACACCTGCACAGGAGGGCACACCAACCCTGCACATCACACCTGCACACCTGCACAGGAGGGCACATCACACCTGCACCCCAACCCTGCACACTGCACAGGAGGGCACACCAAACCTGCACAGAGGGCACACCAAACCTGCACAGGAGGGCACATCACACCTGCACCCCAACCCTGCACACTGCACAGGAGGGCACACCAAACCTGCACAGAGGGCACATCACACCTGCACATCACACCTGCACCCCAACCCTGCACACCTGCACAAGAGGGCATCCCAAACCTGCACAGGAGGGCACACCAACCCTGCACATCACACCTGCACACCTGCACAGGAGGGCACATCACACCTGCACAGGAGGGCACATCAGACCTGCACAGGAGAGCACACCAACCCTGCACATCACACCTGCACAGGAGGGCACATCACACCTGCACACCTGCACAGAGGGCACCCCAACCCTGCACATCACACCTGCACATCACACCTGCACAGGAGAGCACACCAACCCTGCACATCACACCTGCACAGGAGGGCACATCACACCTGCACATCACACCTGCACAGGAGGGCACATCAGACCTGCACATCACACCTGCACAGAGGGCACCCCAACCCTGCACATCACACCTGCACACTGCACAGGAGGCAGCAGCCCAGGCCTGCAGGCACAGCAGATTTCACCCCAATAAAAGCAGCCGGGAGCACTGGCAAGGCTCAGCTGCCAGCTCGGATCCTTGCTGCTCTCCTGCAGCCCGTCCTGGGCTTCACGTGCAATCAGCTGCTCCTTGCCATTCCACACGCAGTGCTGGATTACTCACTGAGTGAATCTCCACGCTGTCCTCTGGGAACAATGACTGTGCTGAGCATCCCCAGCCTCCAAACCCCTCAGCCCAGCTCCCCAGAGCAGCACCAGGCAGCTGGAACCCAACGTTCTCCCTTCCCCACCCTGCAATGGCTTTGGGAGCACACGATTTTTCTTTTTGAAGGATTTCCCCTCTGCTGACAAGTAAATAAATGTGTAACTTTCCGCTCCTTTTAGTGCCCAAAAGAAAAGGAAGGAAGAGAAAGGAAGGGGGAAAGGACCTGCAACAGGTTTGCTGAATATTGGTTATTCATTTTCTGGAGCACAACAGGGACACTTTATAAACTAATCCAGCTTTACACGGCGCAGTGCTGCCTTCACTTCTGTGTTATTGGATAATTTGTCAGTTCTGGCACTTTGGCAAGTAATCAAGTAAGGAACAACTACCAGAAGCAGAAGGAAATTATTGAATCTGGTTCCTCTTCCTCCTCCTTCTTGTATTCTAAACATAAGCTGATTTTAAACAAAACACTGTTGGCAGAAACAAAACAACCTTTAGGATTTATGAAAGACACAGCACTAAAATAAGCTGCTTGTGTTTGAGGGGGGTTTGATTTTGCTTTTTCCCCCCTCCTTTCTGCCCAGATAGATCACTTTCCATTAAATGCTGTGAGCTGAACGTGGAAAATCTCACTCCCTGCCCAGGTAAAGCTTCACTTTGCATAAGTGTGGCTGGGAGGGGAAGGAACATCGCAGTGACTGGGGCTCAGCCCCGAGCACAGAGCAGGGCTGCAGCTGCTGCCAGGGCACTGTCCTGAGCCCAAAGCTGAAAGCACAACTGCAGTGAGCCCTCAGACCTGCCCTGGCTGCCTGCAGCTCCATCTGATGGGACACGGGCAGACACTTCCAGGGCAGAGGCTGCAGCAGGGAGCTGTTGGTTGGGGGTGGCTGCTCCAGGGAATGCCATCCCCCAGAAAAGCCTTCAGAGCATCCCCCGAGGCACTGGGAGCTTCTGCTGCACCTGGGGCTCCCAGGGCTTCCTCAACCAGTCCTAACTCTGCACATGCACCAGAGGGGAGAAGAAACATCCCTGCAGGAAGCACTGGGCACTGATTAGCTACAGAGTCATCCACGGTCACTAAAGCAACACCTGGATCTGTCTTGGGAATGAAGGGGTCACTCATGAGCTGCAGACCTTTTAAATGATCCTGACAGATTAGGGGCTGGCTGCACAAGACCAAGAAACCATCAAATAACAGAAGTTTCTGCATCAGGTGCTGATTTCATGGCTCACCTGCAACTCCCCCTGATGCCATCAACAAAGAAAACCAGAAAATCCAGAACAGGGCCTTTGAATGTGGAATCCTCTTACTGCAGGTCCTCAGAAGGAAAGAAATCACCATCCCAAATGAATGGAATGGACAAAGAAACACAGATGTGTTTCCACCTCTGCACTGGGAGAGTAAAAAATGAACACATCTCACACTGACCCCAGATTTCCCTCTGTGCCCAGGATGTGGGGAGAGACAACTTTATGAACACAAAATTGAACAGGAAAAAAGGCTTTACCAGCCAGACTCTGCAGACTGTGTAACCCTAAAACCCACCTGGATACCCCCTTGAGGACCTGGGCAGTGACTGTGGTGGTGCTGGGCTGGACCTGGGCATCTCAGAGGTCTTTTCCCACCTGAATTATTCCATCACTCTGCTCCTTTCCAGCTCTGGGAAGGGATCAATGCCCCACAGGCATGAGTGGAGCAGCAAGGGCAAGGACAGGGGAGATCTGTGACCTCCATCCCTGCATCCATGTCTGCATCCTTTCCTGCATCCATCCATCCATCATCCATCCATCCATCCATCATCCATCATCCATCCATCATCCATCCATCCATCATCCATCATCCATCCATCATCCATCCATCCATCCACCCATCATCCATCCATCATCCATCCATCCATCCATCATCCATCCATCCATCATCCATCCCTCATCCATCCATCCATCATCCATCCATCATCCATCCATCATCCATCCATCCACCCATCATCCATCCATCCATCCATCCATCATCCATCCATCCATCCATCATCCATCCATCCATCATCCATCATCCATCCATCATCCATCCATCATCCATCCATCATCCATCCATCATCCATCCATCCATCCCTCCATCCATCATCCATCCATCATCCATCCATCCATCCATCATCCATCCATCATCCATCCATCATCCATCCATCATCCATCCATCCATCATCCATCCATCATCCATCATCCATCATCCATCCATCCATCCATCCATCCATCCATCCATCATCCATCCATCCATCCATCATCCATCCATCCATCCATCCATCATCCATCCATCCATCCATCATCCATCCATCATCCATTCATCCATCATCCATCATCCATCATCCATCCATCCATCCTCCATCCATCCATCCATCATCCATCATCCATCCATCCATCATCCATCCATCCATCCATCATCCATCCATCCATCATCCATCATCCATCCATCCATCAATCCATCCATCCATCCATCCATCCATCCATCATCATCCATCCACCCATCATCCATCCATCCACCCATCATCCATCCATCCATCCATCCATCCATCCATCCATCCATCATCCATCCATCCATCATCCATCCATCATCCATCCATCATCCATCCATCCCTCCATCCATCATCCATCCATCCATCCATCATCCATCCATCCATCCATCCATCCATCATCCATCCATCCATCATCCATCCATCATCCATCCATCATCCATCCATCCATCATCCATCCATCATCCATCCATCCATCATCCATCCATCCATCATCCATCCATCCATCCATCATCCATCCATCATCCATCCATCATCCATCATCCATCATCCATCCATCATCCATCCATCATCCATGATCCATCCATCATCCATCCATCATCCATCCATCCATCATCCATCCATCCATCCATCATCCACCCATCCATCCATCCATCCATCCATCATCCATCCATCCATCCATCATCCATCATCCATCCATCCATCATCCATCATCCATCCATCCATCCATCCATCATCCATCCATCATCCATCCATCATCCATCATCCATCCATCCATCATCCATCCATCATCCATCCATCATCCATCATCCATCCATCATCCATCCATCCATCATCCATCCATCCATCCATCATCCATCCATCATCCATCCATCCATCATCCATCCATCATCCATCCATCCATCATCCATCCATCATCCATCCATCCATCATCCATCCATCATCCATCCATCATCCATCAATCCATCCCATCCCTCCCTCCCAGCATCCCCAGAGCTCCCAGCACCTCTCATGGTTGCTCTTTGCTCTGCTGGACTCTGCTCAGGCAATTCTGCCTTTAAATGTTCTCCTGCATGACAACGATCCCACCTCTGCCACTAATTAAAAACCTTCTTTGTCTGACATTATCCATTTGGAAAATTGGACAATGGGTCTGATCAAAGCATTTCTGAGAGGAGCACCCAAAGTGCATAAAGCAGCAGCAGCAGCTGTGTCCAGCCTGCACAAACACCTGGGCCAGGCCTGCCTGGGCATTAAAGGCTCCCAGCCCAGGCCTTGGGGCTGTGCAGGGCCAATCCCACACCCAGCTCCAGTTTTAGGGCATCATCTCCCCCAGGCTGGCACCTGTGCCCGAGCCAGCCCCACAGAGCTCTGCCCAGGAATGCCAAGGTGACCCTGAGCCATGGGGAAGTGAAAATGGAGTTGGATCATTGCTGCCAGAAACCTGACTCTGCTCTGACAATTCAGTAATAGAATTGTGCAGGGATGATGACAGCATTTCTTGTGTTCCCAGGGTAGGGAAAGTGTGCTGGGGAAAGTGCAGCTACTGCAGCAAGGCAGAAATTGCCACTTCTTATCTAAACCTTCCAAAAACATCTTATAATCCCCTAGTCTGTTATCATTTCAATTTTTAAATTTATTTTAGTTTGACTAGAATACTAAAAAACACCAAAAAAACCCACAAACTTCCAAATATCATACTGGGATAATTTTCATAGCCAGACAAGAGAGAAGCAACATTGCCTGAGTCTCTCTGACAAGTCTGAGCATCCACAATAAACAAATTGTCAAAATACCAGCAGAGCTCGCCAGTTTGGGGAGAAATTCCTGTGGAAACCCCTGCAGAGCCTGTCCCAGACCCAAAATTCTCCATCAGGGCACGGTTACCTGCAGAGCAGAGGGTCCCAGCTCAGCCTCCTCAGTCCCAGGGTCCCCGAGCCCTGGAGGTGACAGAGCTGTCCCCACCTCCCTGTCCCACCCTGCCATTCCAGGCTCCTTCCAGCCCCATTCCCATTTTCCTGTGCCCACCTGGCCATTCCAGGCTCCTTCCAGCCCCATTCCAATTTTCCTGTCCTTACTCTGCACTCCAGGCCCTTTCCAGCCCCATTTCCATTTTCCTGTCCCCACCCTGCCATTCCAGGCTCCTTCCAGCTCCATTCCCATTTTCCCTGTCCCACCTGATCATTCCAAGCTCCTTCCAGTCCCATTCCAATTTTCCTGTCCCACTCTGTCAGTCCAGGCTCCTTCCATCCCCATTCCCATTTTCCTGTGCCCACCCTGCCATTCCAGGCTCCTTCCATCCCCATTCCCATTTTCCTGTGCCCACCCTGCCATTCCAGGCTCCTTCCAGCCCCATTCCCATTTCCCCTCTGGAGCTGCTGCCCCACATGGTTTGTGCCTGGGGAAATACAGAATTGGCACCAGTTTTAATTCAGCCAAAGGCTCCAATCCAGGCCAGGGCAGCCCAGCCTGCCCTGGAGCTCCTGGCCAGGCTGTGCCCCCTGAAGCTGCAGATCAGCTGTGGAAATGGCAACAAAATGCTTCAAATTTTCAGTTGTGGAAGAGGGATAGAAAAAAGGGAGGATTTCCAGCACTGCAGCGAAAACAACAGGCTATTCTAATGAAGTTAATTTGAATATGAAATTCAGGACAGAAACTACTCCTGGCACTTTCCTGCTGGGGCTGGGCTGCAGTGGGGCAAGAGCAATGAGATATTGAGACCTTCTTAAGTTTGAGGAGACAGAAAAACTCAGCAAATCATTATCAAGTCCAAGCAGATTCCCCTCAACTTCAAGGCAATGCTGGTGCCACCAACACCAAACTTCAATACCTCTCCTAAAAAAAACCAGAGCACAAATGTTATCCCTCAAACTTTTAATAGAGCAGGAGAAGAAAGTGGACTTTGCTGTCCTTGTGTCACCACCTTTGTGAGAGCTGACAAGTGCCTGAGGGAAAGATCTGGGCTCCTCTGTTCTTCCCTCTTCTTTTATCCTTACTTCTTTTTCTTTTATTTTTTTTTTTTAATTTTTGTTCTGTGTCTCCTGCCTTTGTGACAGGCACAGGCTGCTCCTGCTGGAGCCTTCAGCAGTGCCCTGACCACCCAGGCAGGGCAGCAGGGCCAGGCTGAGCCCAGCTCAGGAATGGAGATCCAGCCCAGAGCCCTCCCTGCTTGTCCAGCCCCCCCAGCCCCGGTGATTTCCTCTGCTCAGAGAGAACCTCAGAGCTCTGATTGGTGCCAGTCCTGCTGCAAATCCTACAGGCAACGATGTGGCTGAAGTTAATTCCCTACAGTCTGCAAAATTTCACCTGTTTTCTATTATTTTTGTATATTTTAAGAAACCTGTACAGATCTTTTCCCGCAGAGCTGCTGCAGCCACATCCACCCCACCCCCCAAAAATCAGCAGCCATTTCCTGGCAGTGCCCCTCTGTTAGCTGTGGTTACTCTGGGAAAACACGTGGGGAGAGCAGCTGTGGCTCTGAAATGCCATTTCCTGGTGGCTGCAGGAGCCCACAAGGGTTTTACACGCACCCGCTCGGCCTCACCCCGCTCGCTCCAGCCCATCCATCTGCCCTCAGCTTCCTCAGGAGCCCCTGCAGCTCTGGATCCTCTGCTGGAAGAGACCCAAGGCAGAGCTTTGGCTTCCCTGGGCTGGGCTGTGCCTCAGGACGGGCAGGGATGTCTGTCTGTCTGTCTGTCTGTCCGTCCTTCCTGCAGCAGCCATGCTCGGGGAGGAGGGATGGAAAAGGAGAAAACATCGGGGATGGAAAAGGAGAAAACATCACAGGTGGAAAAGGAGAAAACATCTGGGATGGAAAAGGACAAACATCTGGGGTGGAAGAGGAAAAACATCTGGGGTGGAAGAGGAGCAAACATCTGGGGTGGAAGAGGAGCAAACATCACAGGTGGAAAAGGACAAAGATCACAGGTGGAAAAGGACAAACATCTGGGGTGGAAAAGGAGCAAACATCTGGGTGGAAAAGGAGCAAACATCTGGGTGGAAAAGGACAAACATCTGGGTGGAAAAGGAGCAAACATCAGGGGTGGAAAAGGAGCAAGCATCTGGGTGGAAAAGGAGCAAACATCGGGGATGGAAAAGGACAAACATCAGGGGTGGAAAAGGACAAACATCTGGGTGGAAAAGGAGCAAACACCAGGGGTGGAAAAGGACAAACATCAGGGGTAGAAAAGGACAAACATCTGGGGTGGAAAAGGACAAACATCAGGGGTGGAAAAGGACAAACATCTGGGGTGGAAAAGGAGCAAACATCAGGGGTGGAAAAGGACAAACATCTGGGGTGGAAAAGGAGCAAACATCAGGGGTGGAAAAGGACAAGCATCCTTCCCCCACAAACAAATAGCCCTCAGAGCCCTCGTGCAGGAGTTCAGCAGGAGGATAAATGGGTGCATGTCTTTTATCTCTCTTTGCTCTCTGGAGTTTCACTTCAATGAAAAAATAAACCAAACAAAAAACCAAAACAATGGTGTATGAGCACGATTTAAATGTGTTAAGTTAGAAGAGTGGAATAATCAAAATCCTTCACTTCGTTTGATGCTACAGCAGTGACAGAACTGTAACCCAATAAAGTTAATTCACAGCTCGAGCTGTGCACTATCCTACCCTTAAAAACCTCAATAAACCAAAAAACCCAAAGTTGTTTGTGCATGTAAAAACTACCCATTACCATCAATATTTTAGCAAACATAAACGTAACCTTGATCTTAAAACTTTGATTCCAGTTGCAGCTCCAGCACCGTAACCATAGAAATAATCCAATCCTCTCCTACTAAAACGTTGTTTGTCCTTGATTGTTGTTTTTCTTAATTGAAATACTTGAGCCACTGGGAAGCAAATTGCATTGCAGCACAATATATTGCAGAAAAGTTGCCTCATTTTGTAACCTGCTGGTACACCATGTCCTACATTCCCCAGTTTTCTGGGAAGTTCCTTAAAGGCATCTTTAATTTTTAACAACTCCCTGGAAATGTGAAAAGGAAGGAAAGGTAGGTCATCATTTTGGGCATCCCATTTTTGGCAGAGCTCTTTGAACTCCACAGCTGTGGTGGTGTACGAGGGGTCCCTGTGAGCTGCACTCTCCTCTCAGCAGCTTTCAAAGCAGCCAGGCTGCTCCAGGGGGGCAAGGAGTGATCTGAGCATTTTCCTGGGGACAGGGACCTGTGACACCTGCCTGAACTGTGACAGTGACCTGTGACACCTGCCCAACCTGGGGACAGTGACCTGTGACACCTGCCTGAGCTGTGACAGTGACCTGTGACACCTGCCTGAACTGGGGACAGGAACCTGTGACACCTGCCTGAACTGTGACAGTGACCTGTGACACCTGCCTGAACTGGGGACAGTGACCTGTGACACCTGCCTGAACTGGGGACAGTGACCTGTGACACCTGCCTGAACTGGGGACAGGAACCTGTGACACCTGCCCAACCTGGGGACAGTGACCTGTGACACCTGCCTGAACTGTGTCAGTGACCTGTGACACCTGCCTGTCCAGGGAACAGTGACCTGTGACACCTGCCTGTCCAGGGAACAGTGACCTGTGGCACTGCAGCTGTCTGTCCTGTGACAGTAACCTGTGACACCTGCCTGTCCTGGGGACAATAGCTCCAATCCTCAGCTCCAAAGCACACCTGAGATCCAAACCAAACCACACCTGAAATCCAAACCTCAGTCCCAAACCCCACCTGAGCTCTCCAAACCCCACCTGAGTCCCCAAACCTCACCTGAGCTCCAATCATCAGCTCCAAAGCACATCTGAGATCCAAACCACACCTCAGACCCAAACCTCAGCTCCCAAGCCCACCTCAGAGATCCAAACCAAACCTCACCTGAGATCCAAACCTCAGTCCCAAACCCCACCTGAGCTCCCCAAAGCCCACCTGAGCTCTCCAAAGCCCACCTGAGTTCCCCAAACCCCACCTGAGCTCCCCAAAGCCCACCTCAGCTCCTCCTCAGCTGCTGCACCTCTTCACCCACCCTGGCTCCCCACCTGGCTGCAGATATTTGATTTAATACCTTGACCATGCTGACATTTCAGCAGCATGAGATGGGCTGCACCCTCTAGCCCCTCCTGAGGAGTGCACCTGACACCAGCTGTGAGAAGCACACGATGCTTTCAGAGAGGAAGAGTTGTTGAAATTCATAGCAGATATGACATTTTCTGGTTTTTCTCTCTACAGAGGTGAAAATCTCCTGGCCATACATGAAACAAAGCAGCCTTTCCCTGCTCTTCCTGAAGTAATGAAAATCTCTTTATTCTCTTCTCTTTTTCCTCTGATTAAAGCCCACTATAAAAAGACTTCTTAGTGTGCACCACTAAATTCAAAATGGGAGCAACAAATAGGTAAAATTTTTATACACATTGAAATATTTAAAATAATTTAAATACAGTGAGTCTAAAACTCAACATTTAACGACTTTTCATGTACTTAACAAGCAATGAGGGGAGTTTTATATCAAAGTAACCATTTCCAGCAGAGGGATCTCCAGCTGTTGGATGAGAAGTGTCTCAGCAAGACTTGTTTGAATATTCAAAGTGATCTGCAGAAGATCCCAGTATCACTAGAGATGATACATGAGTATCAGTGGATAATATGAGGTAATTACAGGGATTATCCCACCCCTGGGACAAAAAAAAAGGGAATTTCAAGCACTCTTTAATCTCCCTGGGACAGGATGAACCTGATGATAACCATACTTTGTTCAAAAGAATTACTTGTACTAATTAAAGATGAAGGTGGCAGTTCAGAATCTGTTCCTGACTGTCATTTCAGGTGTCACATCAATCTATTCCACTGAGAAAATAACAATCCAAGTGCTGCTCAGTCCCAGCAAGCCAATCTGTGCTATCAAATCACTTTGCTGCTGCTGCTGCTGCTGCTGGCAGGTTTCTTTAGGCACTCTGTGAGTGAACATTGCCAGCTCCACTGAGCACAGGTAAATGGATTTCCAAGGTGAAAATGCACCTGGGCAAGGGCTGTGTGCGGCCTGGAGGGTCAGAGCAGCTCCAGAATTGCCGTGGATGCCCAGGAGGCAGCCTGGGAGGCAGCAGGAGGCACCCCAGACATCCCAGGTGTGCAGGGGGCAGGTGCAGGGCACACACCTGGGGCTCTGCACACACCTGGGGCTCTGCACACACACCTGAGGACACACACCTGGACACACCTGGGGCCCTGCCCACACCTGAGGGCTCTGCACACACCTGGGGCTCTGCACACACACATTCACCTGGGGCTCTGCACACACCTGGGGCTCTGCACACACACACACACCTGGGGCCCTGCACACACCTGGGGCTCTGCACACACACACCTGGGGCTCTGCACACACACACCTGAGGGCTCTGCACACACACACCTGGGGCTCTGCACACACCTGGGGCTCTGCACACACCTGAGGGCTCTGCACACACCTGGGGCTCTGCACACACACACCTGGGGCCCTGCACACACCTGGGGGCCCTGCACACACCCACCTGGGGCCCTGCACACACCTGAGGGCTCTGCACACACCTGGGGACCCTGCACACACCCACCTGGGGCCCTGCACACACCTGGGGCTCTGCACACACCTGGGGACCCTGCACACACACACCTGGGGCCCTGCACACACACACCTGGGGCCCTGCACACACCTGGGGCCCTGCACACACCTGGGGCTCTGCACACACCTGGGGCTCTGCACACACACACCTGGGGCTCTGCACACACCTGGGGCTCTGCACACACCTGGGGCTCTGCACACACACACCTGGGGCTCTGCACACACCTGGGGCTCTGCACACACCCACCTGAGGGCTCTGCACACACCTGGGGCTCTGCACACACCTGGGGCTCTGCACACACCTGGGGGCCCTGCACACACACACCTGGGGCCCTGCACACACACACCTGGGGCTCTGCACACACCTGAGGGCTCTGCACACACCTGGGGCCCTGCACACACCTGAGGGCTCTGCACACACCTGGGGCCCTGCACACACACACCTGGGGCCCTGCACACACCTGGGGCTCTGCACACACACACCTGGGGCTCTGCACACACACACCTGGGGCCCTGCACACACCTGGGGCCCTGCACACACCTGAGGGCTCTGCACACACCTGGGGCCCTGCACACACTCACCTGGACTCTTGGGCACCCCAATATTTTAGTGTGTTTCTGAGATGATCAAACCACAAACACCTGCAGCTGCAGGAAAGGGTGGCTCTGCTCCAGCCACCTTTGCCGGGGAGTTTGGCAGGTGAAATGTGAATTTGTGTTCCCAGAGCTCTCTGTGGGAGCAGCCTGGCGCTGGACCGGGGCTGTGTCCCCACAGCTCACGTGGGCTGGGATTCCCAGGATCTCCTGGATGCTCTCCTGGCAGTTCCTGCAGGAGCACAGCGTGGAGAGGGGGTGAGGAAAGCTCAGGCCATCCTTCTGCAGGTGTTTAAATCCCCAGGGACCGTTCCTGGCAGCTCCTAAAACAAACCAGCACAAGGAGGCCCTCAAAGGAAGGAGCAGCTGCTGGAGCTGTCACCAACCCATCCCTTCTCGAGTAACCCCAATCTAAATCATTTTTCCATGGGCCAAATTCCCTCATTTCATCCTCCGTTTAAAGGACCAGCAAAAGATTTGTCTCTTCTTTTTTTTGGCCTAATTGTATCCACCATTTATCAACAGCTCCAAGGCCAGGTTGGATGGGGCTTGGGACAGTGGAAGTGTCCCTGCCATGGCAGGGGTGGCACTGGATGGTCCTTAATGCCCCTTCCAACCCAACCCAGCCTGGAATTGTGGGATTCTATCTGTAAAGTTTGAAAAAAGCTACCAAATGAGCCCCAAATCCATTTGCACTGGATTGGAACAGTTCTTTTTGTTAGCACAGACGGCTGGAATAAATATGGACAGCCACAGAAGTTGTATGGGACAGAAAAAAAACTAGTTCTTATTTGAGTGAAATAATAATAATAATAATGAATTTGATTACCAGTAGTGTATGAGCAATCCTTTTCCCTCCTCGAGTTCCCTGCCTCATGTAAAAATGATTAAAAGTATGATTTACTAGGCAGTCTGTGGATTTAACTACCATTACCAAATGGCAGCCATGGTTTATGAGCAGTTAAAATGCAAATATTTGTTATCCCATCTCACTGCTGGGCTCAGTTTTGCTGCACAGAGTCATCATTAAGCTGCAGTACAATGTTTGTATATCTTAGTTAGCAAAAACCCCCAAAATAACAAAAACCAAACACCAACCCCTCATTTATTCAACTTTCCTATATTTATATTCATGTTTGAATTTAAAATTCACTTTCCATGAATATTCTTCATTACCTGTCTCCACAAAGGTTCTGCCTGATAAATTAATTGGCTTTGAAGAAAACAAATTCAAAGAAAGAGAAAAAGCAAATTCCACTTTGGGTTTTCCTTTTCCCCACTCCCACCCTCGAGGCCCCTCACCTCTGACAGGGATATTTTATATTTTATACCTTCCAGTCTGCCTGGGGATGTGCTGATTTCCTGAGGTGGAGAGGGAAAACATCCTGAGGAGCTGAACACCAGAATAGGGCAATTAAATGATTTTATGTCCTAATTCTGACACAATAACACAACAGTTATCAGCTAACATGATCTTTAAAGCTGCTTGATCCTTAAAGCTGCTTGTAAAGCTTTTATTGAGCAGAATAAATCACCCCAAACCCAGCCACTCCTTGTGCAGGCATTGGGAGCATCCGCGGGATCAATCAGCAACAATTTTATCCATAACCCTGAGCAGACATTCCCAATTTTGGGCTTAAAAAAATTAACTCCTAGACGAGAGTTCAAATATTTGTTGTGAATTGGTGGAAGCTGCACCTCCAAAGGTGCAGGAGAGGATTCCCTGTGAGAGGGGCAGGGCTCCCTGGCAGAGCAGCTCAGGAATGGAAAATCTGGCAGCTCATCTCTTCTCATTGACTCCAAGTATTGCCAGCTTTGGCTGGGATACATTGCAGTCCCAAAACAATGTGTCATGCCAATCCCAGCCAGAAAGGCACGACATGAAATCCTCCATTCCATCACCTTTCATGTGCATGAACTTCATCACTGTGACCTTGGCACACCCTGTGTGTAGGGCATCCACCACAGCAAACCCAGAGCACAGCCCATCATATCCCACTAGTACAGGCTGCTTCCAGGGTAAAAAAATCTGCCATCAGAAAATGTGCATTCAAAATCCAGAAGGGGGAAAAGAGGAAAAGAAAATGTTTATCAGGTAACCCAAGTGCACAACATTTGCACAATAAACTGCATGCCTTGGTTCCAACACAGCTCATCTCTCCCCTCCAGGTCTGAGCTGCCCTGCCTTTAAAGCACCTGCTAGTGTTGCCCTTGGCGGGCAAGAGGATATAATTCCTTTGCCACTCAGTATTTTTAAAATAACAGGGGCTCCCCACACCACCAGCGAGCTGGGAAAGTGAGATTTTACAGGGAAACTCCTGGGAGAGCAGGGGCTCCCTGCCCCGAGTGCCCCCCCAGGAAATATTCCTGTTCCAGCACCTGGAGCTGTGTCTGCAGTTAAATAAAAATGTTAAACCAGGGAAGGGAATGGGGCACAGCTGTTCCAAAGCACTTCTGGAGAGAACAGCACTTGTCAGGGGCTGACAGAAATGGAGCAAAACCCCTCTGAGGTCTGAAAGGCAGGAAAAACAAACAGGAGAAGGTTTCCTGTGCCCTGCTCCTCCTGAGAGCTGCCTGGCACAGGGCAGGACAGGCTGGCACGGGCAGCTGGCACAGGCTGCAGCCTGGGGGAATGTGACAGAACTCCCCTTTGTCCCCTCAAAAGGGAAAGAAGCCCAGAATTCTCTCCTTGGTTAGGTGCAAAAGCCACCTCACAGGCCTGGGGGACTTCACCTCAAACTTAGGGACAGCCAATTGGACAGGAGCCAAAAATCCCACCTGGGCGATTTACTAGAAAAAGCAGTGAACAGAGAAACTCATGGCTTTTGTGAGGTGTTTTACCAGGAGCAAGAACCTCCTGCACCTGGCTCGGTTTTCTCTGTTTGTTATTTTGCCTTTTATTAAACCTTTTTGTTTCCAACACTGCACCAGAGACCATCCTGCTGATTTTTATGCCTCCAAGGGTAGCTGAGCTATCTTGGGTGTGTTATAGACCTCCAAGAGCTTATGAGACCTAACTAGAAAAAAAACAAAACTACTATATCAGCAGCCTCCTGAACTGTGTGAGTGAGCACCAGCTCTGTCCCCACACTGTTAAATGTGAATTAAACCTTTCTGGGGCCGGGATGGAGCCTTTGGGATCACTCTTCCCAAACAGCTCCTCTCCACATGCTCAGGGGCAAACCCACAGACAGACAAAGGGACACTCCTCAGGGGTGAGGGACAGAAATCCTCTGGGCAGCCTCTGCTGCCTTGGAAAACACCACAAAAACACAATTTAACCCACACACAGAACCTGAGTTGAATTTCACATGCAGAAAACTTCTACATGACTAACATCTCTTAGATTCCATATCTTAATAACAAATTCCATACTCAGTACCATACCTTAGAGTCCATGGATGTTATCAGCAGGTGGAAATATCTGCTTGTGCAGAGCTGGCATGGCTTTGACAGCATTTTCCTTGGAGAGACTCCCCAAAACCTAAAAGGAAGTGAGGTAATTACAGGATTGAAGGCAGACCCCAACACTTATTTATTACATCTCTGCCTATGACAGAAACACTTGGAGGTTTTAATTAATTCCACTTAACATTTAAACACGCTAGATGTCTATAAACAGGAGGATGGGTGTTTAACAAGGTGCTAATTGAGTTTATTAATAAGTTCAGTGCCTGGGAGGAACTCAGCCCAGGCTGGAGGTGCCACCCCTGAACTGCACCAGAAATGGGGACATTCACTCCTGATCAGCAAAGGGGTTGGGAGCAAGAATTCAAAATGTGCAGTGGGTTGGGAGCAAGAATTCAAAATGCAGCAGTGATTTTTAGGGTTAAATATCTGATATTTTATGTCCAAGGTGGGATGGGAGGAGGAGGAGGGAAGGCAAGGCCACAGATCTGGTTTGCAAACACATGAAAGGCCTTTAAATCCTATTTCTGCAGGGGTTGGTAGCCAACATTGCAGCTGCTTGGAGCTCTGCCTGGAATGGATATTTCTTAATGAATCTTTTACGTGAAAGCTCTGAAAGACTCAAAATTCATCTGGAGTGCAGTGAATTGGGAGTTTTATCCAAAGCCTATCAAAGACTCCCAGCACGGGCACAGTAAGTGGCACATTTAGTTCAGATTATTTATTTCCCCCTACACTAAACACAGTTTCCAGAAGCAAGGAACTATTAGATCACTCTGTTCTTTCAAGGGATATTTCACCTGTGTTTACTAACTTAAACATGTTGTTGTGTTGCACAGGATTCCTGGGTTTGGTAAGGGCTGCTCTTTATTGTACTGATTTCCATTATTCCTTATGGAAATGGCTTTAATTTGATGAGCAGATGCAACAGGGCTTGGAAATTCGTGAAGGACACAGACCCAAAATGGGGTCCCAAAACTTCCTTCAGTGCATGGCAAGGCAGGGGTATATTATCACCTCAGAAAAAAAAA